>CM054112.1:74926514-76174848 GCA_028673005.1 Tanypteryx hageni | reverse complement strand
ATATAGTAACAAGATGTCATGTCCAGGATTTTTATAAGCTTGTTTCGAAACTTATTTAAATTTATTTTATATGTATTTAAAAAAAATTCATTGCATATAATATTTAAAGTAAAATAATCCAAGAATGCTCAAATTTTGCAAAAGCAATTTATTCTCGTTTCATAGTTATACGTCATTAAGTGCTATGCATACACTCGTATCAAAAGCCCATGGCTGAAGTGTAGTCGAGAGGAAAATAACCCATTTGTGCTTTCGTCTATGCTCAAACCGGGTTCGGCAATAATCGTCTCCATGGTAACACTCCAATAAAATGCAATTTAGAACGCCGAAAACGCTAATTGTTTAAATGAAAGTAAATAAAATACGATCAATTATCTACATCCTGTGATAATAATTATACTTAAAATTCTTTTACTATTAGAACAGTACAAACCCCGCTCCGATACCACAATTATATGATGTTTTCAAGTGCCAAAGAAATAATCTCTTCAGATGGATTGAGACTTCCTATGTAGGTAAAATTGGGAAAAGATGTTCCTGGAATTGAACTCGGTACTTCAATCATCGCCAAATAAAATACGGCCCAGAGGTTCCTAGTAGCACAAGCGTCACAGCGAGCATCGTGAAAATCGGTTCATTAATGCAAAAGTTGTTAGTGGGGGGGGGGGGAGGGCGGACACATAGCCTTATGAAATGGCATTGTCTGTGTGTGTGTGTCCGCCCTCCCTCCTTCGTAAACCAGCCTAAAACCCACTTGCAGTTCTTACTCGAATCAGAGGGAAAGATATATATATATATATATATATATATATATATATATATATATATATATATATATATAAATGAGAAAATGAATGGCATAAAAAGAAAAAGAGCAAGAGAAACGGAAAGAGTAAAGGAAGTAGATGAAACAAAGGAAAGAAAATTGATAGCGCAAGAGATAGGACGGGGGAAGACACGAGGAGGACGGACAGAAAACAGAGCAGAACGTGAGAATATGTGAGAGAAATAGTGTAATTATATGACTGAGGAGAAGATGGAGGTGAAAAGCCAGAGAAGGAGAGAGAGAGAGAGATAGGCAAGAATGACGAGAGTAGGAAAGGGAGAGAGAGAGCTGAGGAGAGGTGGGAGGAGAGGTGGGAGGAGATGTGGGAGGAGAAGTGATGGAGCGAGAGGCTGTGAGCCAAACGTGACCGTTCCCATAGCAACAATCCACCTAAAGGGGCAATTTCTATGGTCTTCTCCCCCTCTACTCCCTCTCCCCCTCGCTCCCTCTCCCCCCACTCTCTCTCCTCTCCACCCCCATTCCCCTCCACTCCCTCTCCTCCCCACCCTCTTCCCCTCACTCCCTCTCCCCTCCACTCCCTCTTCTCCCTTCCTGCACTCTCCAGCAACTTCCCTCCTCACTTCTCATTTTCCTCGCAGCCTCCGACGTACTTTCCGTTCCCACCCGCCTACCTCCATAGTATACTACATTGTCAGCGTTTCTGGGCTCGCTTCGACGGGTGCACTTCCATTTCGAGGTGGAGAGGGGAGATGGTGTTCTCACTCCTTCAACAAACCTTCTAGCGCCACCCACTCTGCTTCGTGCATTAGCCACTCCCCATGGACACGGCCAGATGAAATCGTTTCCAGTCCGTTAGATCTAAAGGATCCTTTCAGCTGATGGAACGTCGTAGTAAGACACGAGGGTGGACGGGTATGAAGTTTGGAGAATAATGGAATACGCCTACGGGGAGCGTAAATGGACACTACGGAAAAAGCTCGCACAATTAGGCTTTGAAACTAAGGTTTAAATTCTTAATACGATTCAAACTCCGAAGTGGCATAATAAGGGAAATATTTAAAAGGATTATTCGAAATAGCGACAAGATACTCTTCAGTATAATTAATTTAAGTCAGTAGAAAATGGATGGTGAGGTAACGTTATATTTAATATTTCTCAGCAATGAAAACCTATTTATGCAATTCCTTAAAGTAGTTTTTAAATCTTGTCAAGCTTAGAACAAGTGAGGGAAGAATTGCAGAGCAAATTACATAAGGCGTTTGTTTCAAAGACTGCTATCTCTTCATTAGATTAAAAAATCGCAGATGCGAAGCATTGTCAGTGGCCTACATTTGCAGCAGCAAGTAAGTTTTAGCGATTTTTTCGATTACTCCCCAGCAGCCGACCTTAGATCCAGTAAATTTGCACCATATGTAGCCCTAATGCAGATCTATCTTGGAATTTTGACGTTGGTAACTTAGGTCATTTTTGAGTTAATTTCTACACGGAAAGACGGACAGATGAACCGAATATAATTTTTTAGAAGAAAAGTACTAAACATTGAGAGGTATTAAATGAATCGTTTCTATAGTGAAAACAAAAGCATTTACATTGAAATTTGCTTTTGAAAATATACGACTCATATAATTTGAATATGCCGTAATCCATTTTTTAAACGTATATTTCTACTGGATTTAATATTAACGCAGTAACTCAGTTTCATCCTGAATTATCCAAAGCTCATGTTCAGAATATAAAAAGTAAAAATCAACAAAAACAAACTAATAAAATGATTAAAAATGTACCAACTCCAAAAGGCACAGGTTTGTAATAAAATTATTGTAATCCATATGGAGCTTAGTTTTCCGAAAGCCTTAATTTAAAAATTTAAATTTAATATGAATATAAATTAAAAAATTACCAACGCAAAAAGGCAAAGGTTTATATTAAAATGAACTAGGTTCTTTAAAAGCCTTAAACAACCCTGACCTTGTATGTGCGCTGGTACAAATATTGCTTTTATCTAGTTATCCTGAGCCTCTATCAATTGGAAAGAGAAAAATCAAAACATACGAGTAAAATAAATAAAACGCAAAAGTTTCCTTTTTCCCCTCTTAGAAAGTTAATATTTGGGTGATACCTCCACGAGCCACGCGATTCCTACAATCCCGCTTCCAAGTTCATACACGAGGCGGCGGAAAAAAACAAAAACCACGAGGCAATAAATCTCGACGTGGCATAAATTAAACAATTTCGTTAAAAAAACTAAAACAAAAGCCTGCCACACAAAAGCTTTAACTGGACAAAAGCCTACGGGTCGGCTTAAGGCTGACGAATTTCATTAGAGCTGCGACGGAGGATCCTGGAGAAAAGGTAGTGGGAGGAAGAGAGAGAAAGAGAGGAAACGCCGTACGTATTCCCTTGGGCGAACGTTACAGAAACGCACGCGCGAGGAAAATAACGAAGGCTGCGAAAGAGAAACCTAGTCCCGCCAAGTTAAAGGGGAATGGGGAAAAAATGCCCCATTAATACTGTCACGTGACCTCGTCCTCATAACTTAACGCACGAGATAGTAAATCACTCTCTCGAAATTTAACAGTAATGGGTTTCATGGACCACGCGCGCCCACACGCGCACACATTCACAAACGCACTCAAGAACGAGGTGTACACAATAGTAGGGGCATAAGGCAGTTCGAGGTCTCCATCAATCGTCCACTTTCGCCATATCCGGGATGCCGGAAGTTCGGAGGAGAGATTGTTAAGCGAGAGGTGAGGAACAAAGCGCGCGCGACAGTGGATGAGGATACGAGGGACGTAATTGACAAAAATTTTAATGAAAAGTTATATTGCGCCGCGAGGTTAAAGTCAATCTGAAACTATCTAACGAGTTTTAGAGTCGAAGTTTACATTTTATGCATTTCTCATGAAAAATGCAACATAGGAATTTGAATAACAACATATACATTTATAGAAACCAATTAAATCACTCCTAAAGTTTTTGTTATGAATAGCATGTCAGGATTGCTCCTTATTTCGATAATCTAAAGCAAACTACAACGATCTACAACAAGGAAAAGATCGATTTAAAAGTAATTTAAATCTGAGATCTCGATCCTTAAGAGATCGATTATAATTAACGAAGCGGCTATTTTCCCTTTAATTAGTAAGCGCGGATCTTTAGTCGATCGAAGGAACACTTTTCTGAACGTAGTGATGATGACGGAAGAATTAAATGGAAATTTAATCAATAACGTGAATTTTGAAACACAATTTTTTAAACCGCATTTCAAAAAATGGGGAGTCGAATTTGTTGGTCATATCTCCTGTTACCGCGGTGGAAAAGGAGCGGAAAAACAAGAGAAAGGTAGCGTTGTAAATTTTGACGTGAACAAAGCATCCGTAGAGAGGAAAGGTAAAGGGTCGATTTTCAGGGAGCATTAAATGCGTACGTGACCATGGAAACGTCCAAAAGACAAGAGGATTTAATGAACGAATCAATAAAGAATGAAACGGAATCTAAGAAAAATGCGTGAACATTGTTAGAAAATTATTCAAATATGCTCGAGATTTTCCTTAGCCTGAATTAAACAGTCTGTTTAATGGTTTTTAGGCGTTATTTACCAGCAAAGTGGTAGTAGCGGAACGCTTTATGGGTACGTCTTGTCTGTCCGTCCGTCCGCCATGACTTTCACCTCCTAAACCGCTAGAAGGATTTTATTTAAATTAAGTATTAGTGATGGTTATAAAAATATATCGCCGAATTCTGATTTTGAAATGCATTCGTCAATTAGAAGTTCCACTAAAATAAATATCTTAATGAGCTTATACTCGTAACTCGTTAAATGCCATCCGTCAAGCAACAATTAAATATATTTTTCTCTCCCTAGCTCTTATATGATCTGTACGGTATAGATTAAAACATTTATTCGGATAAAAGAGACCGCACAATTACGAGTTATAGTTTTTAGAGATAAAAATTCGAAAAAATCCGGAGCAATATATCGCATATTCTGTTTACATCGATCGCTAAGACGGTTTTTAAGCAAACAACAATTAAAAACTCATATTTTCCTCTCCTATGCTCTTATATGATCTGTGAGGTATAGATAAAAAAAAATATTTGGATAGAGAACATCATTTTCCAAAAAAAGTACGCGAGAGCATAAAAATAAGAGTTATTACTACTTTTGACTCGTAAGCTGAAATCTTACATTACCTCGTCTTTGTAGCCCAAAACTTCTTTAATAGCACAAAACAGTAAACTCACCTAAAAATAAAAAGAAAAGAATTTATTAATTTTTAATAATATAAACTATAATTTAAAGACTATTAAGTAAATACTAGTGGTACCCGCAAAAACTTTTGCGAAGTCAGTCAGAAATCTGCATGTTTATAATGAAAAATAGCCCATTTTACCTTATAAAATTAGACAACTTAAATTTTGAATTTCATGCTTGTTTTTATAATTTATATGTGCAATTTTAACATGCTTGAGAGGAGAGGGGAATGGTTAGGAAAAACATATTCATTCCCAACTAGGTGCTTGACGAGTTTACAATTTCAATTTGTCCCATGGGATCCTGTTTTCGTCCATTGGGTAACGAACTAAGAGTTTTTGGCACAAAATCTTTTGTATGTCTATTTTATATTAAATGTTTGGCAAATAATGAAGTGGCGTCCTTGTTCTTGTAGCACTCTCCTATCACCAGATGATGACGTATCACGATGAAACCGGTCGTGAGAAAAATGTTCTGGAAAAGTACGATTTTTGTTTTATTGTGAATAACATATATTTAGTTTAATAAAATAGATGCTCTCTCTGTTAATTATATGGAAAATTGGTTTTATTCATAACTTCGTTCATTTGGCGAGTATTTATATGTTTAAGACTGCTAAACTCAATCTCATTGCTTCAGTCGTAACCTCTACGTAACTTTCGATGTCATATCTCAAATTTAATTATTTTTTAAAGGCATATTTATAATGACCAGCAATGAATAATTCTTTTTAGGAAAAGCAACGTCGTGGAAAGCATCCCGCGTAAATATGTTTCGAATCACGACATTTTAATCTCCGCTGTACCCTTTCAACTGTAATGTTGTCAAATTTCTGAGCTGTAGCTATTTTAAAAGAATATAAAGGACTTTGATGGATGTCAGTAAGTCAGTGACTGATTGATGCCCTAGCAACGACTTCTAAGTAAAATATTTATGTCAAAGAGTAATATTTATTATGACAAGTATCCGGACTAACTGTACGGTGATTTTTAATAAAATGTAATTGGAATAAAAAGTCACAAGAGTTAAAATTACACCAATTAAAGGGTTAACTTCTTGAAATGTCGAAACAACCAAGAAATTAATTAAATTAAATTAATCTTTTTCGATGACCAAAGATGACTAAAAATATTATTTAAAATTATTTCATTTACTTCTCTGTCTATCAAATATCTCGGAATTTGCTTCAGAAAACAAAGCTACTAAAAACAAATATTATACGTTTTTCAGCCTAGCACATCTCAATAGTTTCATTTATTCGTTCAACATTTCAACCGTAACACCAATTCCCACGAGTCTAAAAATCCTGGGCCCTCAGGAAAAAATGCGTGATTATTTCCATTGGCAAAAACAACAGGATGTATGTCGAATCGCGGTAAAATGAAGTCGCTGTCAAAGACAACGTCTCCAAAATTTCTCGCTCCTACAAGAAAAAAGAGGGCATTCCCGGAAGGCGGATTTATCCCTTTACGTCTATTCTTATTCGTCTGCAGGATGCCGTTCTGTCCACAGAATAAGACTGCCTCTCTAAGGAAGGAGTGGGGGTGGGAAATGTTACAGATAGGGGAGAGGGTCGGAGATGAAAGCCTTTCTCGGGGTGCGGCTATTTGAGTGTCCAGACGCATCCACTCTATCCTACATCTCTACGGCGACACTCCAATCCAAAACACAAAGGGTCCTTCCTATGTGGTCCTCTTTCTCTCCTGCCCGCATTCTACGACACGCTTTCTCCTCTTAGAAACCTCAAAAGCCTCTCTTTGTGCCCTCTCTCACCATCTCTCTCTGTAGCCTCATGGTATTCCCTTACACCACGATGGCGTTATGGGTCGTGAGGTTTCATAAATGTGGATATTTTTCGGTGGCGATAAAGCTCAAGCGTTACGGAAAAGGGAGGAATAAATGGAATTGAAGATCATGACCTCAACAAATAGAGAAATAGCTGCGAGGAAAATTAAAGGAAATGGCATATATTTGAAGTTTAAATCGCAAATGTTGATTGTTTATGTCATAAAATACACGATAAACCGACTACAGCATCAAGCATTAATATTTTAAATTAAGATATACAAATGCTATGGTAATTTTTTGCTTAAATTATAACGATCTAAAAACTGCAATTATCTGATAAATTTTTATGCTAAGGCAACACAGGCATGCGGTCTCTCAGACCTCACGCCAAAGATAAATAATTTTTGTGAGAAGAAACAATATTGTATATAGTTTTCTTAAGTTTGTATTTGAAATAGGATCTTGGCGAACAAACACAAAAATATGAACTCTTAGTATGCAATATCTTATTAGTAAATATGAAAATGAAAAATTTTTAACACAAAAAAGTAAGGCTCTAATTTTTAATAGGTTATTTTTTAAAATTCATACAGAAACTTTAGTATATGCTTCAGTCTTTTGCAGAGGGTTTGTTTAAACAAATTACTATATAAGAATTTTAAAAAATGAAAAACTTATTAAAAATGAGGACTCTAAACTTCGTCACTTCAGCGCATGCTCCTCAAGCGGGTGCTGAACATTTCAAACATATTGAGCTGCTACAAATAAAATATTAGAAGGCAGTTTTTGTTTTCTTTTCCGGACGTGCGACGGTCCAGGACGGTTTAACTGCGACATATCTTTAGAAATTTCCGAAATCGTGAAAAAGAACTGTTCCGAAAAAATTACGCGAACACAGGCATGAGATCTCTCAGACCGGCAACGAAACTAAACACGCTCTAGTACGCACAGGTCCGATGCTAGCAGGCAACTGTCATACAGTAAACAAAGCCACCTGAAGTATAAAAAGGTAAACAAAATCTCAAAGGCGGAGATGATTCACGAACCCTAAATGAGACGATTGAAATTTTCGTGCGGTCTGAGAGACCGCTGCCTGTGGTTACGGGTTAAGATAAAAATTTATTTGTTTTTGTGATGTTGTCAATCTAAATGGGTAAAGTGTTTTTACTTGGCCAATTAAACTATAAAGTTCTTTTGATATGATGAATGTTAGGACGCTAGGAAAAATAAAACGAAATGAATAAATAAGTATATACTTATAAAATAATATGTCAATAGACGGGCGATTATGATTCTCAATATAATCCTGTTTTTCGCAATCTTTTTAATTTTTAGTATCTCTCTTTCCAATAATTTGTCTATTAGTTGTATCCTTTTCCTATATTTTTTATTTTTCCTTCAAACATCATTAATCGTGCTTATTCTTCTCAAGTAATGTCCAATCCAGTTCGCCTTCCTTTTTCTTATAGTCTGTATATCATACGTTTTCCTCCAATTCTTCTTAGTACTTCCTCTTTCTCGATCATATCTGTAGATCTTATCCTCAGCTCACATTTCGAAGCTTTCGAAAAATGTTATATATTTTTTCTGTCTATTTTCTGCTCAATGTATAGAATTTTATAAATTTCTTACGTACAGCTTTGTACATATGATTAAATGTTTATATTTTTGGAGACAAGACGAGAAAATGAATAGCAAACCTGAAGGCTTAAGGGCAATTTATTTACAGTTTTGATAACTACCCTACGAGGCATTCCTTCTCACACCCAATTTCGAAGGTAAATCCTTGAAAGCTCTTCGCGACAGTCACAAAGTCTCTTCAAGGCTTAGCGTCACTTCCGCACAAGTAGAGACAGAAGAGAGTGAGTGTGAGAGAGACAGAAGAGAGTGAGTGAGAGAGAGAGAGAGAGAGAGAGAGAGAGAGAGAGTGAGAGAGAGAGGGAGAGAGAGAGAAAGATGTGAGAGACATGCGCCTCGTGCGCCCTCTTGCTTCCAATCAAACGATACAACCTTGAATTGAAAATTTGAAAGAAGAAAGCAATTCGCAAAAGGTACAAAAAATCAGCGTCATGAGAAACTGAACGGCTTAACCTCGGATCTTCGCCCGAATGAGGCGCATAAAAAACACGCAAATTCGATCCGTTGCCGTTTCTTTCCCATTTATAGGAAATCGTACGTCTTTTACGCGCAAATGCATATTGATTCGATTACATGGATACGTCACACCAACTTGTGGATCATTTTTTAAAAACGTTTATCCGTACTTAAATGCTCATTTATTACAAAATTCTCAAGCCAAGTTCAGGCGCAATGATTATGCACGGCCACAAATATATTAACTACGTTGTTGCGTGAAGAAGCTTAACCGTATTTTCATTTTCCAGAAGTTTTGTGGCTTACAGAAATCCACATTTCTGACTGGTACCAATGAAAGTTGCTTCAAAGTAAGATTTTCCAGGTTTCTGTAAAATTTCAGTTTCAAAATTTCACATTATGCAAACTATCCATGCTAACGTAAAAAACTTCGATGGAGCAAAACGGTTGCATTTTGCAGCACTAAAACGGAAATTATATATTTAAAAAATATCACTTGTTATATTATTCACTACATCTAAAGCTATTGATTCAATGAAAATAATTTCACGTTGTTTATAATAGTACCTATCTAAGAACAGTTCTACTTAAAAAATGGAAGTTGAATACTTTAATCTACCGAAGGCGTGATAAAAAACCTTTTGCGTGCATTTCGCAATCGAGTATGGGAACTTAAAATTGCAGGCGAGCCAGAAATAATTATTCCGCCCAAGAAAAAACCCCCACCAGAAAGATCCAAAACGGTCATCATCGAGGGATTTCAGGCACTTGCGGTCACGCAGGCTACCGTTACCATCCGAAAAGCAAGCCTCACGTCCACCCACCAGATCGTGCCGTCAACAATGGCAAAGCTGTTTTTAATCGCCGCAATAAACATCGCTATCGGAGACCCATAAAATCTCTCGGCGCATTTCGAGTGAGCACCCCTATCAAAGCTCAATTCAGACCCTTTTCTTCCCTTTCCGCCCTCTCTCTCTCTCTCCCTCTCCCACCTAACCCTTTAACGAAAGAAAAGAAAGAGAGAGAGGGAGAAAAGGCTCTTCCAACGCCTGACTCAATCCCGACCACAACACACGTACTGGAAAACCCTTTATAACTCTCTTCGACACCGTTCCAAAACGCACGGTCTCCTCCCATCATTGGTTGGTCTCCCTCCGACACAGCTCCTCTCTATTTTTCTCTCACTCCCACCACATCTTTTTCTACCCTCTCTTTCCTTCCACTCCCACGCTCCGTCTCTCCCTATTCTCTATCTCTCACTCTACATAACCCATCTTCCAATAGACGACCTTCGGTGGCCCACCGGACCGCGCCAACATCCGAGACTCAAAGCCTCCCTTATACTCAATCCTTAAGCCCTGTTACTCCCCTTCCTCTTGCTTTTCTCCTTCTTTCTGCCATTATCTGAATGCGTTCGCACTGTTTTCCTTCTCCTTCCTCTCTCCGATCCTCAATTTCCTCTGGCTGTCCACTTCTCGCTATCTTCCATCTAGCTCTTTCTTCTCTTCCATTTATTCGGAAAATAGATGTTAGACTCCTACATCGTGTCCTCACCTTCTCCCTCATCGTAACTCGCTTGTTCTTTCTATTTATCCTCTTTATATCCATCCACATCCTATTCCGTTTATTTTTTTCTTGTGCCACATTGTTTACGTTTGCACTATTTAAAAAATTCATCATAGATGAACTTAAAATTTCATACAAAATTTCAACATAGTAAAGAAATTTTATAATAGACGTACCTTAGCGTTATTGCCAATAAACTCACGTGTTTATATTAAAGTTTATATTTTTTGCACATGACACTTTTTATTTTATTTATTTATCAATTAGAGTTGATCGATTTAGAAAATATATAGGAAAAAATGAAACGATAATACGTAATAAATTTATTCAGAATTACATGGAGTGGCTTAATTACTGGAGCATATTTGAAGATGGTGCCAACTTTTTTAACTTTGACAAAATTGTGTACTTTTATCGCTTTTTATATGTGCCAGCCTCAGATAAATGCAGGAGTTATCGTGTTTCTCTTCGAAAGAGTTTTCCAGTATTAGCATTTTCCTATACTAACCAGGCTGGGTTACACGCAGGCTTTAATTCTTCGAAATATTTCATTTTCCGTTGATAATTTTTGTATTTATTTATTAAATAATCGCAAACAATAATTCAGTTTGAAATTTAAGAAGGTGGGTTATAATTCTTCTCACCATCACGAATGGCCGCTACCGTTCCAATGATATTTATATTATATGTTACCCTATCCGCAACCCAAACGTTTTTCGTCAGCCAAATTTCTGCCTCTCTATTTTTCAAGGATATAGTTTTCAGCAGGTTTCCTTTGGTTTATTACCACCCTTAATACATCGCTTGACATCTTTAACCTTCTCTTTTCTCTTCGTACAGATCCGCGATAAAGTCTTTCATTATACTCACCTTGTGTGATATAATGTTCCACTTTATAGAATTACTGTTGTTGTTATTTAAACAATTAAAATAGGCTAGGTTCCTATCTGTTTATGGATCAATGTTAAATTGATGCCAGAAGGAATTTTTAACGTTTTTGATTTCGTTTGAATGAAAGTGTTAACGTATCTAATATATTTCCTTTTCCCTTCTTCCTCGTCTTTATCCTGCTTTGCTTTCCACTCTATATCAACATTCTCTCTCTCTCCTCTATTTCTTCCTCTGCACCTGCCCTCCCTTCCCGCTTTGCACTTCCCCCTCCCACGGTCTCTGTCGCCTCTCTCACTTGCTGCTACACAGAGCCACTCCTCTTAAGCGCGTACAGGTGGGGCGTATCGATTACGAGACCTCCAACATCATCGCCATAAGGAGAGGCTCCCGCGAAATGACAGGGAATTTGACGATCGCCGACGAATCCGCGAATTTCAAAGCCTCGGTTCTTTTTTATTTTATAAATGGTTCTCTACGAGTGACAGCCTTCGTCAGCTTTTTAAAATCGCTGAGAGTATGCTTGCCGATGCCACGGGTATTACGCTTTTTAGAATGGATTTATTTTATTTTAACGTTCGATCTGCCAACCATCAAAGAATTGTTGAGGTTTTCGTCACAGTAGCTGAAGATATATATATATATAAGTATATATATATATATTGCTTTTTCGTTATAATTATAGAAACGTCTTTTTTCATTACAAACAGAAATTTAACTGCATGGGCTGGTGAAACAGCAATAAAGCAAAACTAAAAATTACTACTTAAAATATAAGAGATAAAATGAGTTCTTACTCAGCGAATATCACTCATAGGCACCCTAAGCCTCAAAGAAAGTTTTATATATTTGCTGAGGCAGACTTTTCAAGCTTCAGGCCGCGCCTACGTGAAATACTACCTGGTTTCCGTGATATGACCGAACGATCAGGTGCTGGGTCGTCATGGACATTATTCAAGGATATAATGCTAGAGGGCATCGATATGTACCTATATTCCAATTAAATTGAAGGTCGACAATAAAGAGCCACGATGGTACAATAAGCACGTTAGGAGTGCGCTTAGGCGTCAGAGAATAAGCCATGCGAAAATAAAAAATATGCCGTCTACATCATCCGATGAATATAGTGCCACTATAGTTCAGACGTATAAGAAATACTATGCGCGAGGCTTTTACTAACTCCCGGAATAAGGTATTAAATAATTATTTGAAGGAGGACCTTAAAGCGTTCTGGTCCTATGTGAGAGAGGTCCAAAATACCTTCCCTGCGTAATGATGCATTTGATGCATTGATGAGAGCGTAGAGAAAGGCAAACTGTTAAACGGTCATTTTGTAAAAGCATTTTACAACCGTCAGCGACCATTGCGTACATTATGCACCCGCAATAAGGAGGGAACTGATGGATAATATAGTATTTTCAGAGGTGGGAATAGCAAAGCAATTAAGTTCCATCTGACATAACAAAGCCACTGGCCCCGAAGAAATTCCTACTCGCGTTTTAAAAGAATTAGCTGAAGAAATAGCACCTTTTCTTAGGATAATATTAAAGAAATCCATTTCCCGCGGAGAGGTCCCTAACGACTGGAAGTTAGCGCACGTTACCCCAATTCATAAGGGCGGCGACAAGGAGAACCCAGAAAATTACAGGCCGATTTCCTTAACTTCGATATCGTGTAAGATTCTTGAGCATATACTCGTTAGCAACATAATGCGATTTCTTGATAGTAATTTATTGTTAGATGATTGACAACACGGCTTCAGGAAAGGTAGGTCATGTGATACTCAGCTCGGTCTTTTTGTTAATTGTTTACTGAGAAGCGGAGAAAAGAATTCGCAGGTCGATGCCATCTTCTTAGATTTTAGAAAGCCTTTGATAAGGTACCTCACAGGAAGATAATAACGAAATTAGAAACCTTAGGCGTTAATTCTAAAATTGTTAGTTGGATCCGTGAATTTTTAAATCATACGAAGCAGAAGATTTTTATAGATGAGAAATCCTCAAACTTAGTGGAGGTAGTCTCTGGCGTTCCGCAGGGTAGTGTAATTGGTCCGTTATTATTTATAATTTATATAAACGATATCAGCTCAGTTCAGAAGTAAAATTAGGCTTTTCGCGGACGACGCCGTCACCTACAGAGAAATAAGCAATCCGGAAGACCACCAGTATCTCCAAATTGATCTAGAAGCTATTTCTGCGTGGTGTAAGGAATGGCAGTTAGAGATCAACCTAAAGAAGAGTTGCGTCATCAATTTATGGAGAACCAAAATTATCTTGTTGGATGTTAATAATTCGTTGGACGGAGTAGAGATTCTAGTTTCAGACTCGATTAAATATCTCGGAGTCACGATCCATCTTGATCTCTCGTGGGACACCCACATTCGCCGATTGATAGGTGCCGCTAATAAAAAGCTGGCCTTTATAGGGAGAATAGTTTGAAATAGCTCCGAAAAAGTGAAAGAATTATGTTATTTATCCTTGGTTTGACCGCAGGTCGAATATGCTTCAGCTGTGTGGGATCCCTACGAAAAGGGACTCACTAACGAGATAGAAAAGGTTCAGCGCAGGGCAGCTAGATTTGTAAAGAGGAATTACGATAGTAAATCAAGCGTAAAATCATTAATAAAAAATCTGAAATGGACATCGTTAGAGGAACGTAGGTTGTAGGTTATATTTAAACCACAGGAAAAATTTATGTCGGATGGACTAGCGAATGAGGTAGTAGGACTTATCAGAAGCCCGACGTATTTCGAAAGGCAGGACAGTGAGGATAAGATTCGCAAGATCGACTGTATAACTGAGCGATATAGAGGATCGTTTTCCCTAGGACGATAAGAGAACATAATAGGAAAAGATAACGTAGGAAAACTATGAACCCTTGGTGCACTGCACCCCCTGCCATCCACCAAAAAGGTGACTTGCAGGGTATCATGTAGATGTAGATAAAGACTGCCTGGTCACAGAAATACCCATGAAGGTTTTCATAACCATTATATGGCTAACGGAGATAATTTAGCAACTTTATATATTGTATATTTAATTATTAAGTACCTATTTTACCTATTTCATTTTAGACGTAAAATGAGCTCGATGATTATCTATAAAAATAATAAACCGAGTGGAAATTATTTATCCTAAAAGGTACTGTAACTTTAAAATCGATTGATGCAATAGTAGACGTTTTAACTTCCACTGGAAAAATCACGCAAGAAAACCAGAATACGTGATGCGAAGACCGAAACGTTTCAAGTTTCCACAAGCCATGTTTCAGTCAGAGCTATTCGTCGTTTCGACGTTGCCCTACATAGAAAAGAGCAGAAAACTTCGTATTTCTAAAAAAGAAACATTATCTTATACGAAGGGTGTGCCCTTTATGTTCCTTTTTGCCATACCATCAACAGGATTGATAGCGCTTTGTTTCCTGAGACAACTCCACGGTACAAAGAAACGCGGGACCTTGACTAGTGCGGGGAAAAAATATTTTCCTCGAATAGTAACAAATTGCCCTTCTTTCTCCGCTGTTATTTGAGGCGAGCCTTGAGATCCTCTTGCCGCAATTATTCTCATAAATAAAAAACAGAAAGAGCTTTCAACTGCGCACTTAATAAACTATATTATACATGAAATATATTTGGCTATTAATTATTATTGCGATGCAAATTTAGCAAAAGATTTTTATCAAACACGTCAGCGGAATGTTGCATTTAAATGCCTGTTTCCATTATTAATTTTTTGTCCTAAAAACGCACTGCGCAGAGCACATTTACAAATTTACATTTTTGTTAATTATAAAACACGTTCTGCGGAGAAGGATTGGTCAGTATGCTTCCGTATCCAATTATTTTTCGAAAAACGTTTTATGGAAAAGTTGGGCTGTCAATACAATTTCGACTCATAATGGAGCGCCCATTTTAAAGACGAACAGTGCCTTTTATCACGCGACGCAAAGTAAGCTTTAAATAAAAAAATGTTATTTTTATCGACGCAACCTGTTAAGTTTTACGGCTCGTTCGCCGCCACCCCCTTCTTCCTTCTCCCCATCATTTGCCTCACGCTCCACTCCCTTGGGTTTGCAAACTTTTATAAATAAATTAATAAATATTCCCCACACCTCAGAAATATCCTGGTTATTTTTTTTTACCTTCCTCGAACCTTGCTCTCTTTCTCTCCCTCTCGATCCTCGACCCTCCTAACTCCGATTTTTTTCCCGCTCAGTGCTCACTCTCTCCCCCCTTCCTTCCTGCCACATTTTCCCCTATCTCCATCCACCAACTCCCTTCATGCCTCTGTACTAACCTCCTCCTTCCTCTCCCTGCTAACCCTCCTCCCCGTTTCATTACCCTAACCATTTCCTTCCTCCCCACATCTCTCCTACCTTTCTTTCATGCTTCCTTTATTTCTCAACCTCTTCCTTTTTTGTAACCTGAACCCCTCAATTCCATTTCCTCTCTCTCTCTCTTCCTCATACCCTTTCATCTCGATACTCCCCCTACAAACCCTTTCTTTCTCTCTGGAGCGGGGGGGGGGGGGGGAGAAAGGGGGGATTTCCTCCGCTTAGAGAAGCATGGTAGAACTGCGAGTGGCAGTGGCAACTAAAAGGTGGAATGGAAGAGAAGAAAGTGCGCAAGAGAGAAGGCTAAACGTAGTGAAAGGGAGGGAGGGAAGCAGTTCGCTCTGGCGAGATAATCCTCGTTCTCTTTCTCTCACATTCTTTTCCTGCCTGGGAAAGCACCTGGATCCTTCACTTCACCCCACCTTTCTCCCTCCGCTCTCCGATACCCTTTCCCTCTCTCCCGCCTCTTTTCCCTCTCTTTTCTTCCGCCAACGTCCCATCCTCCATCTTTCCCGTTCTTCTCCCTTCCTTTCCGCACCCCTCCTCCTTATCCAATGAACACCTCCTCCTTACCTTTCTCTTTCTCTCTATATATATATCATCTTCCATCTCTTTAAACTGCTTCCACATCCTCTTGTTTCCCTGACTTACGTGTATAAAGAATTTTGGTAAACCATTTGCATGAGGTGTGAAAATGAATTACAGGCAACTCTCGTTCAACGAACGACACGCGTTCCTGAAAAGCGTTCGTAAAACGGGAATTTCGTTGAACGATCGTGATTTTTCCGTTGACTTCCCCGTTAAAACACCTGATGCTGTGGGAAACACTTCCTCCTTATCGGTACACAAGAGCTCCTTCAAGTCAAGGTGGATATTTGTAAATATATTTTGAGTAACAAACAGCACGTTCGGTGACGTCATATTAAGCCTGTCAAGAAATGTAGGCGACAGGAAAAATGCGTGGTAAAGTGACACACGAAGAATCCATGGGTAAACAAGACGGTCTTTGTGACCCCAAGAGCTTTCGTAAATATCCGAGTTTCTTCGATCTGAGTTGGATACATGTTATTTAGTTCGTTAAAGTGAACAGAATTTTCGGCGAAAAGTAAAGCTATAAAATTCAATTCATTCTTTAAAGCGAACATTAGTTCAACGAACGTTCGTTGAAAGAGAGTTACCTGTATATATAAGTATTATTCCAGATATCGAAGAATCGGCCATTGAGTAAAGAAGGGCGACGGAAAAGTCTCGATTGACTGATACACAGCAAGATGGGAAAGTAATTAAGCATTGTAACTGCGGTACGGACGATCGCGATATCCGTTCCCCCCGCAGAAGGGAGAAGGGATGAAACGGCGTTCGGGACCTTCTCAATCCAATGGGATAAGCGAACGAGAGGAAAGAAGAGAGGAATGTGGCTGGCCGTCCAAATATTAACGGCAGTTGTGTTTACACAGAGCGAGGGATAGAAAGAGAAAGTGAGAGAGAGAGCTACATCGAACCTCGATTTAAATTCAATCTTGCCGGAGAACTTTCTCCTCTCGAATAAACATTTGCTCTTTTTTTAGAATCAGATGAGACGGAGCAAGGAAAATACGAGCAAAATAAAAAGAGAGGCAATGAATTTTTAACGGTGTTCGGCATGGCTGTTAAATGCATAAAATATATAGGTGCATATTATGGAATTCACTGAAACACGTTCCAATAGACAGGTAACGGCGAAATTGATGTTAAATGAGAAACCTAACTACTTAACTGTCAATTTTACGGTTAAGGAGATCGATTTCTCATTTAACATCACGTTCCAAATCACTACGCTTTTATATTGCTGAACTCACGTCTGATTTTCCGAAAAGAAAGATTGAAATAGAGGGTACAATTAACATTGTAATTTAAACAAGACGAAGATTTTTATTGGCGAAATTCGCTAAAACGTTTCCCTCCAAATCACTGTAATTCGTTCTTGCTACGCTAATGCCTAATTTTTCGAAAAGAAAGATTATTATAGAGGGTATAATTAGCATAAGAATTTAAACGTAGATTGTAAACGAAGATCGTTATTGGCAACCTCCATCTTTGAATTTGGATTCAATTATACAGACAAAAACCATAACGGCAAAATGATGACGCAAATATTTTCTATACAGGTTTCCCTCTCTTTATGCGGGTTCGCTTTATGCGAAATCGCTATTATGCGACAAACTTATTGCTATCGGAATTTCTTTTTATGCGTCTTTGATTCGCTCTTATGCGGTTACGCGGCCAGTGCAATACAACTGAAAGAAAGTTCAGTACACCACAAGGCGACTATTCAGTCTCTCATTGCCTTTAATGCTGTGCGTATAAGTACTGCAGTAAAAGAGATGAGAGTGGAGAGGATATTGTACAGTGGAGATGAGATGGAGATTTCGCGTGATACTGTTTGAGCATACTTGAGAAGTATTGTCTCTTTACCCGCGGAACTTTGGTTGGTCCAAGACAACCCTCCAGCACTTTAAAGCTACACTATTATGTCACCCACAACAACCACCACTCGTCTGCTTCCTTTTATTGGCGAATATAATTTACAGCGTTAATTGTTTTAAGTTAGTATTTAGCTGATAATAAATCGTTATGGAGCGAAAGAAGAGCGTCTTGGAGGGGAGTTAGGACTGCTTGTGGAACGTACCCCTATCTTTTAAATGTAATTATGGGTTCTGTTTACACGAATTCGCTTTCTGCGTCACTTTTCTGGAACGCAACCCCCGCATAAAGATGGGGAAACCTGTACATAACGGTACAATCGGGTGTTCACGATTTAACAGCGGTACTTGCTGCGTAAGTAATGAAATGCGTATGATCATTAATCTGCATTATGATTATCGCTCCAGCTGTTATTTTTTCATTCATTAGCGGAATGAATTTTATTGTGTGAACCAACATGAAGTCAATGTGATCAGTGGCGAACCGGAAAATCTGGAGACCTTCCCGCAGCAAATAATACGGGCCGTGGATTACTTATCATTGCCTATATATTAATGGAGAATTCCCTACGCCCCTCCCTCACACAAACGCTACTAATATTTAGAAAACCCTGAAATTATAAAAAATTATAGTAATAAGTTTGTTTATTTTATTAACTTTAATCCATTTGGATAAACGGGTTCAAAACATTATATTATGCCTAACAATCCTTATAATGCCATAGAGACAAGAAAAATAAGACCTATTCATTACTCTACGACATTGAGTATGCTAATTAACTTACAGTTGTCGGTCGACGCCGGTCGAAAAGTGGTTGAAATACTCGTCAATGGTTTCAAGTATGGCGGGTTCGATTCTCGGCCGAGGTCGATGATATTTTACGGCTAAAAATATGAATAGCATTCCTTTGGCAAGGAAGTGAATTCGTCGATTCTGTGTATTGTACGATGTCGATGCACTACAAAGAACCCCTTTCCATATGGGACATTAGGTAGCCAAGTCCCTGACACCTGTAAATAACCCCCCTTAGGGGAAAGGGGAGTATGACCAATGTTTACTTAAGGTTTTTTATCTATGAAAGTTTATACTTTCTACGTACGATTTATGTGTCGCGACAGCTCGTCCACAGCAAGCTTCCACCTGCTCGTAACCCGCGTTCCGCCCGACATTGGAACTCTTTTCGCCATATTTAACTGATTTTTCAGTAAACATAACTTTACCTTGTTTGTTCTGGTAAAATCTTTCCCCATTGTGCTTTAAAAAGCATTAAAATTCATTGCAACATTATAAGAAGGCATTAGAAATTTTTTCCATGCACAACTATGCATTTTCAAATTTTTATTTAAAAGGAAGGGTACAACGAATGGGGAGAGAGTCACCCAAATGCTAACGGTTGCTGGCATGGAGGGATGAGGGGGTCAAAAATAGTTGCTGTCGTAATACATGAACGGTCCCCTAGTGAATAAATACGATCTGTAAAAATCCTATGTGCCATCAGGGGCGGCTCGTGGTGTCGAAAATAATTCATGTCAACCAAAATCTACCTATGTAAACAAAAACTTACTTCATCATGATATTGGAGACCTAAAGCTGGCTTTCCCAGTAATTATCCATTAATTTCAGCTATGTCTTTGTTAAGTGCTCACCTTCTCCTTATTCCCAATTATTTACTACTGTTTTCTTCTCTTTCGTGTTGGTGTCTCACATTATGAGGGTTTATGTTATGTAAATTGATCTCCTTTTATATTGCGTGTGTATTACGATACTTTGTTCTTTTAGGCTATTAATATATCTATGTTTTAATTTCATATTCATTTTGTTTCTATTTATACACAACTTGCCTATTCTTTTATTCCATACTATAATTTTTATGTCAATAGGTATTTTAATTTGGCAGTTTCTGCTGAAATATTTTTATAACGTTGGAGGTAAGTGGTTGTGCTGATATTTTACTCTTTCTTCTGATATTTTCTTCTTTCTTCTTGTGTGAATACTATGTCTGAATCTTTCCCTAAATTCTTTCTTCATATCCTCAAAAGTAACCCATTCGAAGCTTGCTACGATTCTTTCCGGCTACCTGAAAATTCGCAGAACGCTTGTCCTTCCAGGAACTGCCCTCACGCTCCCTTATCTTTTCCCTCCCCTCACATTCCTGAGTGGACAAGGCTACTTCTTAGTAATTCACTTTCCCCATTTCCCCGTAATTTTCAAGCTATCCATGTTAACAGCCAGAGCCATATTCCTCACATTGAAGAGCTTCGCTCTATTCTACCTGAGAAGGGTGTCCATGCGATCGCGGTATCTGAAACTTGGCTGAAACCTTCTCTTCCTTCTTCCCTTGTACATATTCCCGGATATAAGCTTTTTCGTAATGACCGCACTGGAAAGAGAGGGGGTGGGGTGGGTATCTATATTCGCGAAGAGCTATGTTGTTAATTGCTCCTTAAAAGTGACAGCCTTTATTCTCGCAGACCTGAATTTCTCTTCCTGGAAATGACTTTCAATTGTCAGAAATTATTATTTAGAGTTGTGTACAAACCCCCTCAAATTTCAAATCTATCGGATATTGAAATTCCCCTCACGGAACTTAAGAGTAGATTTCGATAATGTCATTCTAATGGGCGATTTTAATTCTGATCTCCTGAACCCGAATAATTTTCACACTAAAACACTCCTTAATATATTACACCCGCTAGGACTTAGTATTCTCCCGCTTAATCCTACACACCGCACCCTAACCTCTTCTACTCTACTTGATTTAATAATAACGACCAAACCTGACAAAATACTCAAATACGGTCAGATCTCAGTCCCGGGGATATCTGCACATGATTTCATTTATGCATCCTGCTCTTTCAAAGTACCAAAGGAACAACCAAAATTTATTACTTTTAGAGATTTTAAAAACATAGACACAAACAAATTGACAGATGATGCTCTCTTAGTCCCTTGAGAAAGTATTATTAATATAAATGACATAGATGACAAGGTGAATAATTTTAATGCTTTCCTCTTCAATCTATTTGATTGCCATGCTCCACAAAAAACAATTCGTATTACTAGAAAAAATTCTCCTTGGATTACGGATGATATAAAAAGATTAATGTCGAATCGTGATTCCGCTTTTCGTAAATTCAAACGCACAAATTCTACGCTCCAACTCGAAGAGTATAGAAAACTGAGGAACTCAGTAAAGCAGGCAGTTAGAAATGCCAAAATAAAATTCTCGTACTCAATAATTTCTCCTCAGTCCGACAATGCATCACTATGGAGAAAACTGAAAGTATTCGGAATTGGGAATAAGAAAAGTGACTCTGAACTACCTTCTGTCTCTCTTGATGCATTAAATGATGCCTTCTCATCACCACCTAATATATTTTCAGTAAATCAAAGAAATTTAACTATCTCTGACATTTTTTCCTCAATCATAAACTATTCACAATCCTTCAGTTTTGCTTCTGTCTCCATATCCGATGTAAAGAAGATAATTTCTAAACTTAATTCCAAAACAAAAGGATATGATCTCATCACTGGATCTATGCTCCATAATTTGATTCATATCTTGGCACCGATCATTACACATATAATTAATTGCTCCTTCTCTAGCTGTTACTTTCCCAGTTCCTGGAAAGGTGCTCTACTGCGACCTATCCCTAAAAAGGCTAATCCAACAACTCCACAGGACGTTCGCCCTATATGCATCCTGCCAACGCTATCCAAAATTATTGAAAAACTAGCGCATAAACAAATACATCAATATCTAAATGAATGTGAGCTCCTCAACCCCTATCAATCTGGATTTCGTACTGGCCACAGCACTGCTACTGCATTGATCAAAGTCACAGATGATATTCGGGCGAATTTCGATAACAAAAAAGCTACAATTCTCACACTATTGGACTTCTCTAAAGCGTTTGACTCCATTGACAGCGGAATATTACTTGCCAAACTTGCTAAAATGAACTTTTCCCTTAGCTCTTTGAAATGGATAAAATCTTATTTTCAGAATCGCTACCAAATAGTATCAATCTCTGATAAAAGTTCATCGTGGAAAAATGTCTCCCGTGGTTGTCCCCAAGGATCTACATTAGGACCCTTATTCTTCGCCTTATATATAAACGATATCTCTAACTCAATTCATTACTGCCAGTACCACCTTTATGCTGACGATCTGCAAATATACATAGGAACTCAAATATCTCATATCAATAACAGAATTGATTGCATGAATAGGGATATAAGATCGCTCATGACCTGGAGTGCTTGTAATGGCTTAATGTTAAACCCTTTAAAATCTCAATCAATAATTTTCTGCTATCCTAAATTACTCGGCAAATTACAAAAGTCAAATATAGACCCAGTATTAATTAACTCCACTCCTGTACCGTTTTCCAAGTCAGTAAAAAACCTTGGTGTTATTATGAATGATACATTCTGCTGGTCTAAACATGTAAACGAAATTTGCCGAAAAATCAACTACTCACTTTATTCACTTAGGCTACTTAAAAACATTCTTCCAGTAAAACTAAAAATTTTATTTATAAATTCGCTTGTAATTCCTCATTTCGAATATTGTGATTCTGTTTTTCTAGATCTAAAACAAGATTTGTTACAAAATCTCCAGAGGACTCATAACTCTTGTGTTAGATACATTTTTAATATGAGCAAAAGTTGCCATATAACAAACGCATTCAAAGAATTGGGCTGGCTGTTCTTGGAAGAACGTAGGAAGATGCATATCCTAACGCAACTAAGAAGTATCCTCACCTCTTCCTCGCCTAAATGCCTAAGCTACAACTTCAAACCCCTTAATTCTGGCCACTCCCTGAATACCCGAGGGCCATCCAAACTACTTATTCCCACTCGCCGTAGCAGTTTCTATAATAAATCCTTCACCGTTACCGCCTGCAATCTTTGGAACTCTCTCCCCTTTCACTTTTACTCTGTTAATGGTATTAACCAATTTAAGAATCATTGTGCTAAATACTTAGCCAGCATTAATGTAATATTTTCCTCTGTATTTTTCCTTCTATCCTTCATTTAAATATCAGCACATCACTATATCCATCAGCAAACAGGGCAGTGATGATGATTTTTATTATTTTACTTTGTGTATATTTGTGCTATACTCTTCTTATTTTTTTATTATTATGAATACCTTGAAATGATTTTCATTTCACTATATTGATTTGTATTGAATTCTGTACATTTAAATTTATCATATTGTGTATCATAATGGTTAGGTGGAAGAAGGGGTCATATGGCCTCAACCTCGCCGTATTAAGAAATAAATAAATAAAAATAAAGTAGTGAATACTGAACCGACCGGTAATTGAAGTCAAGTCGTCATCCTTTAAAGCCTGAACAGTGGACGCAGATCTCATGCTTCACTTAACAAGTAAATACCCAAAATATACACAAATAAGCACAATGATTTTCCCTAGCTATATATAACACTTAAGAAATGTTGACACATGAGAAAATACATTGGCCTAAGGGCGAGAGATGTCAGAAAGCATAAAATCGTAGCTTATATCTTGCACTGGTTTTCATGCCGAGAAATTCCTCTTCTCAGCGTTATATTGCCGTATTGTAGAAGTCGCAAATTACATCGTTCGGGTTCCTAAAGCAGGGGTTAGACGCCTTAGTACGGTTTGAATGATTGGGGGCCCCTAAATCTCGGGGGTTCTCCTAAATCTCAGGGGGCCCTCGCATTGCGGGGGTTGCGGGACCTATCAGTACGCCTCTGAATGTGTGGGATTAAAAAAACTTTCAATTCTCTTTAAAAAGTCGCTGTACGTGTGAAGAAATAAAAAAATCATATAAAAATGGATAATTAACAAGGTTTGATACTTAATATGGGATGATTAAGTGAGCGGCACACTACGGCATTAGCGTGACCTTTGGTTTAAGGAATAACCTTTATCATATGTGTTAAATTTAGTTAATATATAAAATTAAAAACGGTCAGATGTTAAAAAAATAACTTGATATTTATAAATTACGGACTAATAATAGTATAACATTTTTATTTATTTTTATATTTTTTGTTGTACTTATTATTTTTTGTATGTATAATTTTATTTACATTGTTCGGGTTGCCCACGAAATTAACGATCAGGATTATGTTCGGGTTGCCCACGAAATTAACGATCAGGATTACCAAAAATATCAGCTGGTTTTATATTTAGAAAATATTGGTTGCCAATCACGTACAACGCCTTCATCAAAAGAATTTCAAAATTTATTTACATTTTACATCCTATTTACCTCTCTATGACTGTGCAAAAAAAGAATGCTTATGCTCCCGTGTTAACTTAATAATGATTAATTGCTTAGAAAACGATTATCGAATTGCTGATTACATTGTGAAAAATAAAACAAAATTTATATTTTTACTACATTAATTTATATTTTTCCGATCCTATTTAGAAGAGAAAAAAAACGTAATCCAACCAAAAATGACTCGCAGTTTCATTTAATTTTTCAGCATAGAAAGTCATAAATTTTCATTGCGTCCGAAGAGTGAAACTTGGCAACAACGCGGTCCTTTCATCGTCCTCTATTTATATATTTTTCTTCTTCTCCGATTCAGGTATCATTCCGTCCCCGTCTTCCTTGTCGCGCTCGAGCAGACTAATTCGCTCTCTCCGTCGCATATTTCTCCACAGTCTGTCGCCATCCGCGCCCTCCTACCACAAGACGTTGATCCGCGTTTTCATTCTGCACCTTCTTAGGCACGCAGGCAAACAGAACGGATGATGTGACGTATGGCCTGACACTAAGAAGCGAGCCTCCGGTGAGGGGGAGAGAGAAAGGAGGGTGGGCGGGTGGGAGGTTTTGAGCAATTTAAGAGAGGAACAATATTGAGCGCGGAGCGAACCTGCTCTTGTTCGAGCTTCCTCAGGGACACGGAATTTCTGGATGAGTAAGTACCAGCTTTTTGAAAAAATATCGATTTTAAAAAACAGAACCCGCAGAGGAAAATCGCAAACGCGCAAGCAAACATACACACCGTATTTACCTGACTATACAGGGTGTTAATAAATAAGACCTACAAACTGAGAAGGTGAATTCTTGGTTACTAGACGAATATTTTAGCATAAGCATAGCATTTTTTGTTCAGCTTAGTTTCTGAGATAATGAGCGTTAAAGGCAGATGTAAACGCCTATAGGTAGGCAAATATTCGTGCATGCTATCACGTGTTCATGCTTAATGTCTTCGCTCTAATCAAAACCGTGCGATTTCTCAGGTAAGGCCAAGGAAAGGTGATAAATAAGTGGCACTGAGCATTAACAGGTTTTATTGATAATTAACATAAGCCACAACCGTTGCTCGAAATGTCGCCCATTAACATCGATGCAAAGCTGACATCGGCATATCATTGCCTGGCGCACCCGCTCAAAGATACCCAGCGTACTGCGAACAATGTCGAAAGCTGCGATGATTCGTGCTACCAGGTCCTCTTCGGATTCAACAGGGGTCTCGTAAACGATGCTCTTTACTTACCCCCAGAGAAAAAAATCAAGAAGAGTCAAGTCCGGTGATCGAGGAGGCCAACTAACAGGTCCCCCTCGACCGATCCATCGGGCACCAAATGTCTGAGTAAGGTACTCACGGGCAGGGCTAGCGAAATTAGCAGTTGCACCGTCGTGTTGGAACCACATTGGCCTGCGGATTCCCAAAGGCACATCCTCGAACAGATCAGGGATTACCTCCTCCAGAAATATCCTGTATACAGGTCCAGATAGCCGTGCCGGTAATAGGTACGGTCCGATAAGATAATCGTGGATTATTCCTCCCCATACGTTGATGGCAAATTTTTGCTGATAGCCGCGGGTTAATACTGCGTGTGGATTTTCTTCGTCCCAGATGTGACTATTGCGGCTGTTGAACAGACCTTCACGGGCGAAAGTTGCCTCATCAGTGTAGAAGACATGGGCGTGAAAATGGGGTTGTTCAACGCAGCACCGCAAAAACTACTGCGAGAATTCCACTCTCGACGGATAATCCACTGGTCCCATCGCTTGTACCTTTTGAGAGTGGTAGGGGTGAAGCTGTTGATCATGTACAACTTGCCAAACACTGACATGATTTGCACCCATGGCATTTGCTACAGAGCGAGTGCTCGTGGATGGATCATCTGCAAATCATACCAAAACCTCCTCTTCAAAGCGTGTGGTACGAAAATTCCTCCTCCACCCACAATAATGCTCCGACAATCAATGGACGCAAAGCTGGTGTGGTGTGGTAGGTGTCTCTCAGGAAAGCGTTCCTGATACATCCGCTGTGCCCTTCTGCCATTTCCATCCGTTTTGCCGTAAACCATATGGATGTCAGCCATCTCTGGCCACGTAAATCGCTCCATGTTATACCAAAGAGCACAGTTAACATGGAAACAAAAACTGGTAAGGTGGTGAGTCGTACCAGCAACGGTGAATGAGTAAAACACAAATGCCTAGTTAGTGTATTATTAGGTGGCGAGCTTAAATACCCTCGCTTCGCATACTCACCACATCAAAACACAGTAAGGGAGTACCAATTTAAGAGCAAAGATGAGGTTCAGACTAAGTAACGTAAGACACGCTGCTCGTAAACGAGACGACATCAGCAATGCCCCGTTCGACACAGATACCGGTATGCACGAAGGTTTGCCTACCTATAGGCGTTTACATATGCCTTTAACGCTCATTATCTTGGAAACTAAGAGGAACCAAACATACATTGCTTATGTTAAAATGCTCATCTAGTAACCACGAATTCACCCTCTCAGTTTGCCTGTCTTATTTATTAACACCGTATACATAATAACGCCCTCAAAGTTTTATCCCTAATACTAGCGTAATTGCCCGTCAAATATGACGGGATTATCATAATAGTATTCCAAATATATATGATTTCAATAAGATATGCTATGATCTGGTTTGGCTTTCATGCACAACCACATCAGTTATTGAAAGTTATCTTTGTTTTAATTATACTGTTTAAGTAATTATTAGTAGAGAGGCCAAATGATTATCCAAATATTTGCTGAAAATAAGAGGAAAATCTAAATAATAAGATATAATGCATAAAGAAGTAGTTGAAATTTATTTAAAATGTTTGAGCAAATTATAAGTTATTTAAAACTTATAGAATTTAACTTCATAAATGAAATATTTTACTCTTATTAACTCGTAAAAAAACAGGATAAAATGTGAACGAACTGTCAATTTACCATCAAAGGAAAAATGTAACTTACTTACTATTAACTAAATACATGAACTGCAATGAGTTAAATATAGTTAAATATTTTAAGATAGCACTTATCTTTTAACTATATTAGTTTTGAAAATTTTCCTGAAAATCGCTTTAGTTAAAGAAATTTAAATAAAAGTCATAAAATGTTATTTTTCACTCCTATTTGAAATTTGGTTCAAAATATTTGCTGTATTATCAGTTTAAAAAATCCATCGAAAATTAGGTGACCTATATTTAGTTTTATGAATTCCCACCATTTGGCAATGGCACATGATTCAATAGTATAACATTTTTTATAATCAATTATAATTTATTATTTTTATTTTTGTACTGCAGCTCCTTTTAATGCTACGTCCTCTTCCTCTTTCTCAGTTTCTGCTCATTCTCATTCTCTTTTCTTTCCTCCCTCTAATTACTTAATAGATTCAGTAAATAAGTTATACCTATGTATAAAACTCTGACCCGAGTTAACCACTAAATTGGTGCATTTATTATGAGACCAAGAATAGAATTCAACAAATGGGGACAACAGTGGCCCATAAAATGCGTGAAAACGTGAAAAATCGTATTAAAACGTAATTTTTGAAGATTTACGAATGAGATTTAAATTCTTCTCTTCGCATAACTAATGTAAGTTAAATACCTCGTCCATGAAATATTTTTAAATGTAAACGAAAAAGGTCTGCATATCAAGGGATGGCTCTTTGCGAGATTCATATATGCGTTGCGAATTTATAAATCCGGTTAATTATAAGATGCATTGCAAAAAACTATGAAAATTGCTATAAAAATAGTAAATTACCAAAAATTTCAATAGGAAGTTAACTGAAAAGAAATTAATGAAAAACACGATTTTAATTATAAATAATTAGGGCGCCTTCTCTCTCTCTCTCGTATTAAAGCATTCAAAACACTTTCCTTATGCATACAGTAGAGGGACGATAGTACAATCTCGAGGTTTAACAATGGCACTGTCGGCAAGACAACATATCTATAAAAAGCTTAAAATTTTCAAATAAATGTGATTTAAAAGTATAACATGAGTGATTTCGAACCGAAAGCAAAAGTCGACAATAAGAATAAGAATCTGTTTATTTTTCTTTAAAATGGTCCCCGTCTAAAGATCGTAGGTCAATTACTTCTAATTTGATTTTGTAAAAGAAAAAAAGCCTGCAAGTGAAAAAAATGTTTTTTAAGTGTTCTCTTATGAGGATTTCTATAGAGCTTTCCGGCGGCCCAAGGGGCGGACGGTCAAAATAAGGATATTGTGTATATATATTATATATATATATATATATATATATATATATATACACACACATCATCATCATCATCATAGGTAGTCTGTCCGTAGACAGATTCGTGATTATTCATGATTAAACCTGGTTTTCCATATGCTCCTATTTTACGCTTTCCTCTTCATATCTTGATAACTCTCTTTCCCTTTAAAATCGTCTATCAGCTGAAACCTTTTCCTACCTCTTTCCCTTTTTCCTTCCAACACGTCTTAGTCATAGTCTCTTCTCAGGTAATGTCCAATCCAGATTGCCTTCCTCTGTCTAATAGTCTGTATAATCATTCGCTTCTCTCCTACTTATAATTTAATTTTGTAAAAGAAAAAAAGCCTGCATGTGAAAAAAAATATATTTTTAAGTGTTCTCTTATGGGGATTTCTATAGAGCCTTCGGGAGGACCAACGGACGGACCAATGGACAAAATAAGGATATTATGTTTATAATTTTAAGAAAGAGTGCGAGATTTATTCTAAAGTAAATATGTCAGTTTGTTTGTAAATTAATGCATTAATAAAAATGTCCCGCATTACCGTTCTGAAAATCTGGCAATCATACCGACACCACTCAAACACAAGGTGAGCTCTCTTACAAATATCATCAAGTTCTTTAGTGCGTCTGAAAATATCTTTCTTAATATCATTGTGTCGTATGCGAAACTTAACTGTTAGTAGACAAAGACCTGGTCTCTATAGAGACTGCTGATGAATATATATATATATATATATATATATATATATATATATATATATATATATATATATATATATATATGGATGTCAACAAGGTGTTGGGATGAGGAAACCCAGTGAGCACTCACCAATCAGACGACTTCAGGTTGGCGAGGCCCCGGGGATGTCGAAGCGACACACGTAAAATAACACAAAAACACAGAAACATCACAAACGTAAAGCTTTCGGAACTACTCCTTCTTCAGCTACAGAGAGAGAACTCTCTCTCCTGTAGAACAGGAGGAGCGGAACTGGCGGAGATATCACAAAGAAAGCAACACATTCCTGGGAGTTTCGTGAAGCTCGCTCACACAAGTAGCCGAATAAAAAAGAATCGACCTTTAAAGAACTATAGGCCTCCAATTTTACTACTACTTATGGCGTAATTGATCCTTGATCTTAAAATACAGGGCTGTTGATACCATAATGGGATTAAATTTAGATGTTTCTTTGGGTAAACGAGACGTTTGTGACATTTATACCCGAAAATGTTCACGAGAAAAAAAGGAATTTAAGTAATTTGATTTTATCGTGCAAATGTTTGTATTGTTTAATGAAAAACAATATGCCATCGTTAAATACGCTCTGCATCATTAGCGTAGTTTAGTTACCTTTGCCAATACTCGTTACGTGTTTAAGTTTTTCATAACACTCAGTGTAAATCAGAGAATTATCAAGCTCATCTTATGGTTAAAGTCACTCTTACAAGTCGTAATTCTCCAAAAGCCTTAAAATGTTTGTGATTATCAAATAAGCATTTTGGGTACAAGAATGTAGTCTTCTACAAAAATTAAACGATAATAGATCCTAGAAAGTATCGTTCTAAAATTTATTATCAGTGAAATAGCCGAAATGCGTATTTGGTTTTCTTAACCATTTTTTAGCATTTGGATAAATCAGACTTATCACTAAGTTTGCATGCCCACAGTAATTCAAATATCACCGTAACGATTCAAGATAACTTTTTTAATAGGATCCATCGCAATTAGTTTTGTCATTTCTGAATATGATCTAAACTAAAGCAAAATAAGACGTGTACAAGGAAATTTGAATTAGTAAATACACATCTATAAGATAGGTACATCAAAATGACGAGAAGTTTCATGATATTGTGCAAAGCAGTGCCGTAACTAGGGCATGGCGAAGGTGGCATTTGCTATAGGCGCCAAACGTTCCCACAAAAATGCCAAAAGTTTATTTTTCCATAAATAAATATTAATTTAATACTAAAATATTTAAGTTACTGTCAATAAAAATGCTAATATTCTTTATGGAAATGCAGCAAAAATTATATTCTACGTAAATAAGGCGTTTCCCTAAAATTTTGCCATAGGCGCCATATCTTCCAGTTACGCCTCTGGCGCAAATATACTGTTTTTGTTTAATGCGCGCTTAGATATGAAGGTTCGAAATTTTTGGGTTTATTTTAATCAGTGAGCTCAGAAAATAATCCGTAAAGAGTGTTTTAATCCAAGAGAACCGTGAGTAAAAATTAAACGCAAATTTCGTCACACACTTTGGAATGTCGTGATTTCATCTATGACACCAAGCTAATTCATTTATTTTGAGAGAAAAAGTTAAAAATGCATGTGTGGAAAACAACAGTATGTCTGCATCTTCTCATTTTCAAAACCTTTTCAAATCTTTCTCTCGTTCATTTTTTCTCGCGTCCTGGGACTATGGAAAAATTTCGTCCTCACCATCGAAGCATTTGACATATTTTGAATCTCTTTCTGCTGAGCGCTCTCTCCGTTTTGTTGGCGAAGCGCGGATTTTCTCTCGCTTTTTCGACAGACTGTTTTACAAAGCGCAGATTACTTGGGCACTGACGGAGTCAATTATTCTCCGTGAAATAATACAGCGGATAAAGCAGCTACACAGAAAGCCAAGGTCACATGGAGATAAACTTTTCTTTTGCCTTGATTTTTTTGGACTTCACAAAATAAATTCTGTCCTACTAATCATGTGCTACTAACGGAATAGAAAAAGTATACGGAGAAGTTAGAATATGATTCAGTCTTTATCACAAATAGATTTTAAAATGAAAACGAAATACGGTTCGAAGTTTAATTAGTGTCATCTCCTCTTGACTTATATCTAAATATAGCTAAAGGAGACTCCTACATCCTGTGGTAACGGTTGACGAATTACCGCTAATAAATGATATCTTTTTGATAAAGTGCGCATAATGTTTATTCAACCGATTGATAACTATAGAACTCAATTATGCAATTTACTAAAAAAATAAGCGATACATAGATTTAACAACAGACCAATTTTAAAAAATATATCGAAAATAATTGTGTACTTTTATGTTACAATGTAAATAATCTATCTTATCGTACGTAGTGACCTTAAATATCTATTTATGCTGTTAATAAATATTTCATAAAGCATTCAGGCGAAAAACATGATGTTTGATCGATTACAGAACTAACGGACGATATGAATTTTAGCCGTGGGAATATTCCGTGCCCCTAGCAGTCAAAAGAACATACGAGTTAATCCCGGATGTAGACAAAATCGGATTCCGGCGATTTATCCCGTCCGAGCCTCAATTAGGGAAATGCCCCAAGTACAAATCCCTTACAGGGACAATGATGTTTGATTCCGGATCGCAGTCTTTTCAAACCTTAGAATCTATGGCGGAATAAATGCAATTACGAAAATCCGATCAGACTTTTATTTTTTTAAATCGAACAACCGCGTTGATCCGATTTTGAAAGCCAAGATAAAAAAATTAAAATGCACTGCCCACTTGCTTACCTCCGAACCGACATTTTTACCTCGCATTCTCTTTTTGAAAAATGACGCGGATCTACGCAACAGGGGCGAAAACAACGAAAAATCCACGAGAAACTGACTAAAACTTTCATGCCCCAATTGACCTCAATCCTAGCTCCGTTCTCCGCACTTTCTATCTGGCCATTCTTTCATCTCCATTTGGCCCCTCCCTCCCTATCTACACCCTATTCTTCTCCCCGTTGCCTTCCAAACACACTCCTTCCCTTCGTTATTGCTCGTATTAACGTCCTTCTTGCGGCCGCAGGTTTTCTGAACGATTAAGCAGCGCGGAAAATGCCCCGGCTAGCTCGAAACATAATTGGAGCTACGGACATTAATAAAATGACCAGGTGGAAAGGGTCAGAGAACGGACTGCTAGGGGAGGGGGAGGTGGCGCGTGGTGGAACATGTTGATGCGGACGAGGGGACGCAAATGGGGTTACGTTTTCTTTATTTTCGTTTCTTTTATTATACCCTGGCTGAACGAAACGTAAGGGTGTTTTTCAACTCATGGTATTACGTGGTATAAAAAACACTGTAACCTTTCGCACATCAATGTAAAATTCCGATTTTTTTTACAACGGCAGTATAAATATCAATCATATTTACAATTTTCTACTCTAAACTCAAAATAGTATAGTATTTCACGCCATCTTTAGCTTAGATAATTAATTCTGCATGTATTAAGGATTACGATATTGTCTTAAACAGATAAAGAAAATTGGTCGCCACGAGAGCGAGATTTGTTATATGTACTCAAAAAACTTGAAATTTTGCTTGAAAGTTTAATCCTGAAAACATTTGCTCCGTATATGCAATTTGACCGTAAGAAAATGAATCTTTATACTTTTCGCCATTTCTGGGTTTGTCTTTAATTCATAAGATGACTTTACATAATTTCAAAATGCAAATTAAAATCTTGCTACATCATTTCCCATGTTATTTAAATGGAGAAAAATTATAATGGAAAATATTTTTAAATTAAAAATGTCAATCAAATCGTATTAGAATACCACACTTTTCATACTTATTATTGCGGTCAAAACAAAACATTTCTTTTGGTCATACGTTCTGTAGTTGTCGAGTTATAGCGTCACAAACTTCAAAACTTTATAAAATACTTATATAGTAAATTACCATAATATTATCTAACAATAAGTAAACTATCTGAACAGTCACTTCCTCACGGTATCGGTATCTGTAATGTGCGTAATCACCTTAATGCATATCAGTTTTTCCGTAAAATATTTCTGAAATATTTTTGAGCAATGCATTGTGTAGAAAACTGCATAAAACATTAGGAAAGTTTTTAGCGGTTGAAACTTACGTCCTTAGTTTGAAAATATGCGTAAAGCTCAGTAATTTCGGATTAAACGTCAATATTATAAATAAATCTGGTCCACAAAATATATTTTAAATGTAGCAACATTTTGAAACATTTCGAACAGTAAATCCCAACCTTGTTACATGTCGGGCCGCATTCGCAGTTGTGAATGCTTCGGAGGGCCACATTGGAAGACACGAAAGCTTCGGCAAACCGGGCGATTGTTTAAATTAGAAGTTACGAAGGGATTACGTGCTCTCATATTAGCGAAAATCATGTCTAAATAAATTACTAGTGTTAAAGCTCCACAAGAAAAGGTTGAGAAGATAATCATACTGAAAAAATATGAAATTGCCGATAGCAAAATTTACCGATCACCTTTTCATCATACCCTTGCGGACCAGATAGTGCTCTCGGGGGCCACATTCGAACAGCGGGAACATGAAATTTTTCTAATTTAAAAAATGTATAGAATATTACGAATTTTTGGAATTTTTTGAATTTTTTAAATTTTTCGTATTTTTGACATTTTAGCAATTTGTTTCTTGAAATTTTTAAAAATTTTGATATTTTTGGATTTTTTTTAATTTGAGAAAAATTTCGATTTTCAAGATGTATTCGAATTTTTTAAATTCCCCAATTTTTAAAACAATTTTAGAAATTCGGAATTTTAAAAATTCTTAATAGTTTTAAATTTTTTGAGTTTTCGGATCCTTAAATTTTTAAATATTAGGAATTTCAAAATATTTTTAAAATAAAAAATATGAAATATTCCAATTGTTACAAAAAATAGAAACATATAGAAAATATTCTTTTTAAAATTTTATTTTTTTAACTAGTAACCCTTAAAATCAGCTTCCGCCTGCTTTTAAATTTTCTAAAATAAATAGAGATCCTAAGGGAACGTTCGTTACACTTGGAGGCGGGAGAGGAGCAGTATTTTTCTGACCGAATTTATACTTTCCGTACATTGTTTTGGCAAATAAGAAAATTATTTTCGAAATTTTTATTTATAAAATTGGATAATAAATAAATTTGTTTTTAAATATTCAAAAGTTTAAATTAAGATAGAGCCTCTTTAAATAAAATGTCTTTGTGTCAGGGTAGTTTGCAAGAGCAAAACGTAGATTATCTCTAGACTCTAGACGCGGTGACATATAACATTTTCTTTTAAGTAAATTTCAACTCTTTCCAGAGTTTGGCCTTGAGACTTATTGATGGGTGATCCCAAACGCCGCTCTCACTGGAAACTGACGTCTCTGCCACTCAAAAGGAAAATCGGTTTCGGTAGGCGGTACTTGGAATTAAAGCAATTGAAAAGCATGGTAGTTCATATTTTTCATTGTTAGAAAACTGAAAAAATACACTTATTGTCTGATTAAAAACACATTTTTACGCCGATTCGTTTCGGATTCGAATTCTCTCTTCAAAAAAATCAAACTACGTTCTTTCATCCAGAGAACGGTTTGTCTCGACTTCGTATCTTAGTTGTAACCTATCTTCCATCCAAATGTCAGCTCTGTAGCAGTTCTAGAAGTACCTTATTTTAGGTTTTAATCCTGTATTTTGAAGCGTTACATGATGGAGAAAGTTTTACAATTTATTATAAGATTTCAAACGTTTATAATTTAAAAAAATTCTAAATTGCAATAATCGCAAAAAAATAAAATTTTCACAATTTCAAATAATCGACAGTTACAAAATGTAAAAAATTCTAAATTTTTAATAATTCCAAATTATCAAAAATTTCAAGAACAAAAAATATCAATTTAAGAAATATAAAATTTCAAACATTCGTAAACTTTTAATAAATTTTCAGGAATTCCAACTATCCCAAAAATTTTTAAAATCCTACTTTTGCGAAATTTAAAAAATGAACCATTCCCAAAATGTCAAAAATTCTAAAAATTAAAAAATTCCAGAATTTCACACATTTTTAGAATTCCAAATATAAAAAAATTGTTTTTTCAAAATTCTTTCATAATTTCAGTTTCAAAATTTTGTAAATCATAAAAACTATAATAACTTTTAAAAATTAAAATTTCAATAATTTAAACCTCTAAAACATTTAATAATTTCCAAATCTTTATAAATTTCAAGATTTCAGAAATACAAAATTCTATAATTCGAAAATATTAAAATTCGAAATTTTTCTTAAATTCGTAACTTATCGAAGTCGAAACATTTCGTAATACTCTGCTCATTTAATGGACCTTGTTATACGTATTATAAGTAGTATTAAATTTTCATTTATTTCATTCCAAGCAACTCAATTTTTCCTGGCACTTCGGCGCTTGCAGATACTAGATGAAGGAGCATTTTGTCACATGTCCCCCACCTTAAAGAATGAAGTCGCCCTTGCGGACAACGATTTATTTACTCATCGTTTTCCTTTATATAGGTATGAAAATAAATTAGTATGTTGCCCCACGACGGTTTCTGCGGATGTCCATGTCCACGACTGCATTCCGGAAACGTAATATTCATAGTTGCAAGTTTAATTGAATCCCAAGCCAAGATACCCTTAAATCATTCGTAAAGGCCTCAGTCATCACTGACATTGTGAAACACAAGGCATCTAATCTCCATATGCTTTTCTAGTGAACCAAAGAGACAAACAGCACAGGCAATATCCGTATCCTACAAATATTTTTATGAATAATATTTGACTCTGGTCACAGCGAATCACGAAGTAGCCGAGCAAAATGGATGGCCAAGCAGAGGAAAAGCCGTGTTTTTTATGCAAAGAGGGGAACGGCAAATGATTTCAGTTATAGTTCATGTTTATACCAGGGATGGGAAAACATTTTGGCAGTTGCGGCTGCTTAAGCGGGCCACATTAACAGATGCAACCACTTCGGAAGCTACAAGAAAAAACCCGAAGGATGGAGAAATGGACAATTAAGAATATTTTAACGTCAAAACTATTATAGGTTTTTTGGATTTGAAATTTCAACAAAAAATAGAAAATTATATGTATTACATTTCACGGTTCGCTTTCATGATGGAATCGCAGGTAGTGTTTCGCCACCTATGGTTTATACCCATACACACACGTTTATAAATACTTTTCTAGGATAATTTTTCCTCGCATTTTTTCTTTCGAAGCGATAACAGTTTTTTCCGCCTCACAACACTAATTTTTTCTACGCCCATCGAAATATGACCCAAGAGGCTTGCAGTTGAAAATAATAGCCCCGTTTTCACTAGGCGCTAATTCGAAATTTTTATAACGAGACACCCGAATCGATACAGAATGCAACAAATGCAGCACGTTTTTTTCCGTTCCCAAAAAAGATCTTACTCCCTATGCGTCCAATTAAGAAGAGCATCTGCAGAACTAATATGAGCTCTCGAGCCCATTTTTCCAAAGTGCACTCACTCCATGGATACCATGGGAGAGCGACTCGTTGACTTGGTAACGCTAGCGCCAATGTTTGCAGAAGCGGCGGACGAATTTTAATTGACCAATTAGGGAGATCTACCCCTTCACCGAGTTTAATGTTGGTATTGACTATATAAAAAGTTAAATACACACACATTTACACACCGTACGTTTCGAATATGCCCTATGAAAACGGAATCGTGAACTTTATTTTGGGATTCAGTAAATCTGTGCTTTGCTTTAACAATTTAACATACTTGCAGGCAGAGATCTATTATATAAAATATCTTATGGGACCAATTATGTAAGTATTTCATCTTATTCTGTCCATGTTTCTTCAATGCGGAGAAAGCCAAAAGAGAAAATGTTTGTCTCATTTCATTCGTTAGCAATTCGCTCATAAAGGCTTACTGAACTATGCGTGAAAAAATTTAAAAAGTATAAAGGTGTAGTTTCGAAACGTAGCTTTAAATATTTAATATTTTGTCGATTATTTTAATTCAAAAGATAAAATATACGTTGAGAGTAGGATTATTAAAAAATTCTACAAATGAACATTGACTAACGAATCGGCGTGCGAATATAATAGTTTTTACTAGGAATCTAAAGTAAGAAACAGCTCAATTCATTAGCAATTCGCTCATAAGGGCTGTTGCTTAATGAACTATACGTCAATAAAACAAGTAAAATTATAAAAAAGTAATTTAAAAATACAGTTTTAACCTTTAATTTTCTGCCGAGTATTTCATTCGAAAAATAAATTATAAGTTTGATGGTGGGATTAATAAAATAAATCAGGAAATGAATATTGCCTAACGAACCATTGTATGAATGTGATAGTTTTAACTCGATAGACAGAGTAAGGATTCTTTTCCTTAAAAAGTGATAAAAACTATAGAACATCCCATTAGAAGGTATGTTATAAATCATAGGAACCGTAGTTTTTCAAGTTCATTATGCCTTCAGAAACTTTCTTTGAATGTTTTCCACAACTTTTATACGGAATCTTGAGCAAAGTTTTAAATTAAGTTCCGGAATCAAGATCATGAATATTAAAAATTTACTGTGAGAGAAAGAGAGGAGAGAGAGAGAGAGAGAATTAATTCTGAAACAGGTATAAAGAAACCGTTCGAACAAATTTCAAGGTTACGAATAACGGAGTGTTAAAAACGCCGAATCGCTTAAGTCGTTTTAAACGCAGTATTTGCAAAGTTTCACGTGCCATTAAATCTCGAATAAAAAATGGAGATTAGCCGCTCCTATGAAGAAAATAGCCGAATCTGCATTAATTAACACGAAACGCGAAAACTTTGACGAAAATTATTAATTTTTCAATCCGAATAAATTTCATTTCCGTGAAATTAAAAACTCAGCTTCCGCGAACGAACCCTGCCGTTAAAAATCTACGAATCTCCAGTTTAATTATATAATTCCTCGCTTAAGTTGGCCTCATGAAGTATACATGACTTATTTTCTCTCCTCTTTTCCTTCCTCTATTCAGTCCCTCCTCCTTGCCCTTCCCATTCCTTTTTCTTAATCCCCGTCTGTGAAACACGGGCCTCCTAAATCACCTCCATAAAAATACTTTTCTCCTCCTCTCTCATTAACTCCATCGTTTTAAAAAAAACTCCCTCTTCCCGGGTTAGTAACTTAACTGCCTCCGCTCAATCCTTTTTCCCTTTTCCATTCCCCTTCTTCCCTCCCCCTCTCCTTCCCCTCCCCTCCTCATCTCCCCCTCTTTCTCCTAGACCCTACTCTACCCACCTATCACGCGTAACTCGGCAGAAAAGTTTTAGTCGCAAAATGGAAGAGAAAGAAATCCAGGGTTTTGTCTATCCTCTTTTCTCCCAAAAATACCACCCTCCATCTCTCTCTCTCACGCTTTGAATAAAAACAATTGATGTATGGCAGTGGGTGTCAATAAGAGCTGCTTTCCCGCAATCCTCCATTTCCATCTCTGTCTCCTGCCTTACACGAAACGATCGCAAGAAGCCCCACGCCGGGCGACCTTCACATTTTCTCTCGAAGACGTTCGTTCGCCCCCTTTCTTCTTTCTCCCTTCCTCCCTAAAAATCCGCCCCCCCCGGTAGCGCCATCAATCGGATGGTTCTCTTTCTTGTGTGACAAGAGAACATCGATATGAAGCGATCGATAGGGCGTATTCCCTCAGCGCAAAAAAAAACGTTCTCGTCGCTGCCCGACGGATTTTTATTTTTTACCTTGAGTGGTGTCTTCGGGTGACATATTCCTTCATTAGGCTCATAGATATCATCATTCACCAGATACTGACGTTATTCTTTTTTGCCTCATCGCGATTAGCTATTTTTTCTAAATCTTCTATTTGTATGTCTTTCTCTGCTGACAAATACGGTACAGTAAAACTCCGATTATCCTTGCAAATTGCGAATTTGGCAAGCACAGATAATAGTAAAAACCATTATCCGATGGATGAAATATTAAAGTAAAATTCTTTATAAATATCGCTCAAATGCTGCGTAAATTTATTTACCTGAAAAACAAACCGCATAAGATATTATCATGGACGAAGACGATGCCCATGCAAAAGATATTACTTTGTTAAGTTTTGACCTGCAAAAGTAAAACATAGAAGCTCATTCATTTGGCATTAGAGTGCTGTTTGTGAGCAAGCGATACAATTAAATAAAATTATAAAATGGAAAGAACATTCGTTCATAATAAATAGACCAGAAAATGAATAGAAAATATCTGGGGAAATTATAATTTAATTCAAAACTTCAGTTCGCCCGATTCATTCACATACGTATAAGTGTGGTTTTAATGCTTATTAAATAATATTGTAGAAAATAGAGGTATTTAAACTGTGGTCCGCGGGCTTTCTGGTAGTGACCAGCATAAAAGACTTAAAAAATACTGTCAAAACCTAGAAGTGATTATGATTCCAATAATTGGAAAAGAATAATAGATCAAAAATACAGGAATATGAACAGATAAAATGTTTTATTTATCATGAAACAGTTCCAAAAGGTTACGCCCACCACTGTGAATTTATTTTTTAACAGGAATATGATTGATGGTGGTCTGTTTATATTTACCGTTATGATGGATATTACGCGAATGCGAAAAGGTTGAGACAGAGCCGAGACAAGGATTAGGCGAGCGAGCCACCCGCCTAGGGGGAAACACATTTATGGTCGCGACCAATGATAATTTGAACCTTTTATATTATAAAATATATTTTATATATTTCACTTTAGCTCTACAGTGCAAATAAGCTAGTTTTGAGAGATAAATAATAAGGGTGGTCCAAAAATATGGATTTTGGAAAATTATCTCTCCCGCCCTCTTATTCGGTGCTTCTATATACAAAAACATTGTTTGTGACGTTTTTCCTCAATTGGATAATATTTAGGGATAGACTAAGAGTCCCAAAAATTTGGTAATTTCTAAAAAAGGTCTGTTTATTTCGGTGGCTAGGGAAAAAAATATAAGAGTAAGAAAATGGTTTTCTGAGAATACATTACACTTTGTTCTCCAACATAATATAAAAGAACTTAAAATTGCATTGTGAGGCAAAGTAATATGACTAAGTCAATACAACCTACTTTATTGCTTTAAAGAGAAAACATGTAATTTATCAACGAAAAACAATTTGAATATTAATCTATTCTTCTTTCCTAGCTGCTGAAATAAAAAGATAGCCCCTTTATGGAATATTTTTCATAGGATTTTATTTGGGGCTCTGGGTCCACCCCTAAATATTACCCAATTGTAACAAAACGTCACAAACAATGTTTTTGTATATAGGAGCACCGAATAAGAGGGTGGGAGGAGAAATATTCTAAAAAAACAATTTCCCCATATAAGAGTAGACCACCCTACTGTACATATATATTACTTAGGAGGGGAGCGTAATTTTCAAACTTTTCCTAGGGTGCAAAAATGTCTTGTCCCAGCTCTGGATTGAGTATCTCTGGACTAAAACTTTACAATATTCCATTGGATCCTTGGAAGATTATTTACTTATTCTAAATTTTTGTAGTTGTATGGACAAATAACAAATGAAACATGTTGTAGTTTGTAGCTAAGCTGTTGTGACGAGAGTTCCTATGACTTGAAGTCAAGAAGTTGTATATAGTGTATAGGAACTACTATCAAAAAAGGTCATATTTTTGTATTAAGTACATTCAATTGTTATTATGTAATTTGGGCATTATGTATTGAGTGATACCTAAGCTGTTGTGACGGGAGTTCCTGTGACTTGAAGTTAAGAAGTTGTATATAGTGTATAGGAAATGGTATCAAAAAGCTAATATTTTTGTATTAAGTAAACCCAATTTTTATCATGTAATTTGGGTATTATGCATTGAGTTGTGATGGGGGCCAGCTGCCACCGGGACCTGCTCCCAATTGTAGCGTTTATGTGAATAATAATAATATTGTTTTATTTTTAAATATTGTTTTATTTTTAAATATTGTTTTATTTTGAAATATTTTGAATTATTTTCATAAATTGTTCACTTGTTTATTTCTTGTCTTTTATTATGCATTTGCTTGTATTCCTTGACGTTAAGATAATTCTGCGTTCTTTGTTTAAAAATGTATTTAGAAATATTTGTTTTTTGATCTAGAAATTGAAATTTCCGTATCAAACGTTTTCCTTGTTATTTGATTAATACATACGTATCTTAAATGGCTTTACTGTGACTGCTAATAACACCTGATCGTCAGCAAATACAACTGTGCTTATAATATAAGTAAACAAAGTGGACATTTTATTGTGCAATATGATATGTGATCCTCAAATGAAAAGTTGTTTATAAACCATAAGTGACCTTAAGTTAGATTTGGGGCAACATTTGAAGTATTCCCATTGCTTCCTGTATCAACTTCTTCAGGTTTAGCATGTAGATAATTGTTATACTTAATGACTGATATTTTAAAAATTCATTTTCATTTTTCTTACAGAGGATTCCCGTACGAACACGGGACTTTTGCCGAAGAACGCCAAGAAGAATGAAAATCACTTTACCATAGACATTTTCCGTCATTCGTGTGACTTTCCCTTAGGTGCGTCTCCATGCATTAAAGGTACCAACGTTATAAAAGTTGGTTGCAATTATTAATTTTGATATGTATTGTGTTTATGTACAAATACCTCATTGTTTTGTAGTTCGATAATGACTTTGTATTCTCGCAATGTGTGATATACGAAATAAATTTGATTTCTTAAATGCAATTCAACGTTCTTTCATTTAAGTCGAATTCTTCTATCCATCCAATTTATAGTATTTGTTACGATTATCGTATTAAAACGGGAGGGGAAGGGGTGAGCGACACCCCGTGGTGACGTCACGATAGCGAGCCATCGTGAACACGTAGTTCCAAGTTTTCCCGGTACAACTACGTGTCGCCTTACGTGAAAACCTGGGCATCGATTAATAGCATTAATTTTCCGGTCTTTTCGTAGAGGTTTTTGGCTGGAATCATTCACTTTATTCCACCTGTAAAAATTGACACGCCAAATGATCCAGCAATTCCTTTTAACATGCATTGCAGACAATTCGCGATCAAACTGTCTTATGCCATGACAATAAATAAATCGCAAGGCCAAATCTCAGCCAAAGTTGAAATTTTTACGCCCGAACCTTGGTTGGTTGGAAATATGTGGGGTATTCAAGAATTCGAACACTAGATTATAAATAAAGAAATATTGAAAATTAAATAATAACAGAATTGAAATAGGCCCCTAGTTCCTCGTTAATTGCATCAAAAGATAAATTGTAATGACCGCCACATCAAATTCTTAGAAGTGCATATTCCAATAGGAGTATTCTTTGTTTAGAAAATTTACTAGTATATTATAATCGGCGAAAGAATCTTTCTTGTCGACGCAGTTAGGGGCGTTTTTATTTGTTGACTGGCCAGCCAATCAGAGATCGGGACGTAATTGCCTGTATCCGTACACCTTGGTTCCGTTATCTGTTTATCTAAAGAGAACGGTTAATTGTACGCGTTCTTATTTGAAAGACTGATACACTAATGCAATGATATTAGTGTAAAAATTTAGATTAAAGTTTAATCTAAATATCGGTAAGTGTAATATTTTGTTTATAAGTCAGGAGCGTCAGGAGCAAACTTTTGATAGGGACGGAGTTGATCTGACTGATGACGTTTTCACCAGTGGACAAGCCTATGTAGCCTTTTCAAGAGTAAGGGCTTTTAATAGTCTCAATTTTTTTACGAATAAAGAAGAATTTCAAAAGGTTGAGTTTGCAGAAGTATTGTAGACATGAAAAATTTTGTCAAAATTATTCGATCAACTTTTGAGAATTCAGCGTGTTAAATATTAAATAATCGTGAGTATCATTTCAAATTTCCTTAGTTTAAAATAAATACAAATTTTTGGGTCGACTTTTCTAACACTACACTCTTTGGAAAGTTCGTAGGAAAATCTCCATCTACCCTAAACCGACGCTACGACATAAATCAAAATATGAAATCGTAAGGGAAAAATCACGCAAATCGAGATACAGAAAATGATCCACAGACTATGCGCACTTGCCTAAGTATCGGAACGCGTATTACATGCACGAAAAGTTCGCCGCATCTTTTATTCTCTTTTTCGCGAAATCTAGAAAGCACTCAACCTTAAACCAAAAAACCGGAGGGAGAGAGAGGATGGGAGTTAAATGGAGGGGACCGAGTATTAAGAAGAAAAAGAAGAAAGAAAAACGCCAAAGGTAAGGTAAGGAGGTGGAGAGGCTCGAGAGACCAGAGGAAAAGTTTCCTTTTTTTCGAGTATGAGAGAGTTCGATGAAACGTGACTCTCTCTCTCTCTCTCAAGGAGAAAAAAATCATGGTCCACCTTTCTCCTTTCCCTCGCAAAACTCCCTTTCCCTTCCTATCTCTCCGTCGCGTCCTTTCGGAGAGAGAGAGGAGCGAGGGAGAGAGAGAGAAGAGAGGGAGAGAGAGAAAAGAGGGAGAGAGAGGAGTGAGGGAGAAAGCCGGTTGAGGTGAGGTAGAAAGAGGGACGGAGGAAGAGGGACGGAAGAAGGGGGTCGGAAGAAGGGGGTCGGAAGAAGGGGGTCGGAAGAAGGGGGACGGAAGAAGGGGGACGGAAGAAGGGGGACGGAAGAAGGGGGACGGAAGAAGGGGGACGAAAGAAGGGGGACGGAAGAAGGGGGACGGAAGAAGGGAGACGGGAGAAGGGGAAGTCAACAAAACTCTCGGAGGGTCATGCATTATTCATCTGGAGGCCCTACAGGCGACGCCCCTAAACATCCATGGAAATAAGAGTGGGGGAGGGACGGGGGAGGTATCGAGCATGATGGAATGAGTGTTAGGGTGTGAATGAGAGACAAAGAGATAGGGAGACAGAGAGATAGGGAGAGAGAAGAAGGCAAGAGGGAGAGGTTAGATAACTGCGTATGTGAGGTAGAGGGAAAATTGAAGTCTGAGCGAAAAAAAGGAATCAGAGAAATGGAAAGAAGTAAGAAGCGAATACAGAAAAGGGCATAAAGGGAAGGTGCGTACAATAGACCTGAGAGAGATAGATAAAGAGGTAAGGAGATAGAGATAACGAGAGAGAATAAATTGAAACCTGAGGGAGAGATAGAGAGAACTTGAGGGAGTAAAATAAGAAGGTTAAGATAAGATGGAAAAGAGCTAGAGAGAGGAAAATTCTACATTGACTGCGAAAGTGAAAGAGAGAGAGAGAGGGGGGGCAGGGGGGTTTTGAGAGTTCAAGAGAGAGAGAGAGAATGAGAGGAGATTGAAGACTGGCAGAAGGAGACACGGGAAATTTGAGTGCAGAAGAAAAAGAAGACGCCTGCGACGAATTTTTCTTGAGGGCGTTGTGTCATTCGCAAGGTGTGTTGCGACGGTTTCACAGGTGCAACCATGAAAATTTAATTTCACGCGCTATTGAAATTCTCACGGTTATATCAAATGCAACGAATGTCCGAAAGAAACGCGTTTAAGGGCATTTTAAACATAGAATGTTATAGCACGTACTTGCTCACTTGGGGGTGAGCTTATATTCCATTCACTATCATTTAGTTATTTAATTATTTAGTTTTAAAATACCTGTGGAATACATATTTGTGATTCAGGATTGTACCATATGTAACGCAATTAAGAGAGAATTATTGAGTTCGCCTTATAGATAAGACTAAATTGAAAAACTACAAGGCAGTGGAACCGAACCGCAAACCGGATCGAACCAAACTGACTCGCTAAACCGCGAACTAAATATTATTTTTTCACCGAACTGTGAAACGAACTACATTTTTTTTTAATGGTTCGGTTCTAGAAATTTCGAATTTTGAAATCGCCCAATTTCCTGCTCGCATTGGAGCAAATTTACTACAAAAAGAGATAAAATATTTTGACAGTAGTTGGACATCAAGAAATTTTTCAGGTAAATAGTTTTTAACCCATTTCAAAATGTTTCTGGAATGAACAGGAAAGTGTATTCTACAATTCTGGGAAAACACAAAAGTGCAGTCTACCGGATCTCTATGAACTAGCAACTGTTGCTCTTTCTGTTCCTGCTATTCTGGTTACAGTTGTAAGATTTTAATCCAAGAGGTTGATTAGGTAAAAATACAAACAAACAAACACGCAGTTGAAAGATTCCTTTTAATTATGCGATTTACCTTTTCTCCATCAATAAAAAATATGAAAAACAGTGTTAGAAGATATGCTGATATGGAGATCTTCCAAAATTTTGGACAAAAATCAATAAGGTGGCATTGGTTTTTGTACGAAAGGAGGTTTGGTTGACAGTTGAAGAAAAGGTAATTATTAGAAAAGTTATTTATAATATTTTTTCTTGTTTCTTTATGCAAATTATTCACTGTATTTCTATTTCTTTTGATTCTAATTTTTAATAGTTTTTTACAATTTGCAAATAATGCAGTTTTTGCCTATATCATACCAGTGATAATCAAGAAAAGACTCGATGAATAACAGATGAATGCATGAACATTTGAGCAAACAATGTGAAGGATAGAAAAACGAATATTCTTCGAAATAGAGAGAAAGAGAGGAAACATCAAAAGGAAAAGAGACACAGACAAAGTGCAAGTTTACCAGAAAAAACGAGAAGGGAGATGAGTCGAGAACAATTCATCGAAAGCAAAGATAAATAAAAGGAATGATGTCGAATATCAATTCGAAGTGGGAGAGAGAGAGAGAGGATGCGAATTGAAAATCAACATAAGGAAACAAGAGAGGAAACAAGGGGAGACCTGGGAATTTCTGAGGCAAATAGAAGGGAATGAAGTCATAAACGCCAAGGGAGAAAGAGATAGGCAGAGGGGTGAGAGATGGCGGCGAGAGAAATCCAATGTGACAGACACACACGGGAATACCTAGGTGCAGAAGATAGTTCGTGTGTAAAACTCCCACATTCGTGCGAGATCCCTGATCCCTGATCCCCCGGTTTGTACTTGTTTCCCACTGAAATTCCAGGATCCGCTTCTCTCTCCCCACCTCCTTCTTCCTCCCTTCGCCGAAAATCCGATCCTTCCCCTTCCCACGCATCCTTTCTCCCTCCTGTTGCTTCCGTTACCTTTCCAACCACGGACTCTCTCCTTCCATTTCTGTCTTCCCCTCCCTCCCTCTTCCTCCTCTTCTCTTCCCTTCCTGTCCCCTTCCTTTCTCCCCTTATCGATACATCCTTCACCATCCAAAACTTACTCTCCTTCGTTATCATTCTTCCTCTCCCTTTCCTGTTCCCTCTCCACTCTCCGTCCTTCTCCCTTCATTCTCCGTCCTTCTCCCTTCATTCTCCGTCCTTCTCCCTTCATTCTCCGTCCTTCTCCCTTCATTCTCCGTCCTTCTTCCTTCATTCTCCGTCCTTCTCCCTTCATTCTCCGTCCTTCTCCCTTCATTCTCCGTCCTTCTTCCTTCATTCTCCGTCCTTCTCCCTTCAATCTCCGTCCTTCTCCCTTCATTCTCCGTCCTTCTTCCTTCATTCTCCGTCCTTCTCCCTTCATTCTCCGTCCTTCTTCCTTCATTCTCCGTCCTTCTCCCTTCAATCTCCGTCCTTCTCCCTTCATTCTCCGTCCTTCTCCCTTCATTCTCCGTCCTTCTCCCTTCATTCTCCGTCCTTCTCCCTTCATTCTCCGTCCTTCTTCCTTCATTCTCCGTCCTTCTCCCTTCATTCTCCGTCCTTCTTCCTTCATTCTCCGTCCTTCTCCCTTCATTCTCCGTCCTTCTCCATTCATTCTCCGTCCTTCTTCCTTCATTCTCCGTCCTTCTCCCTTCATTCTCCGTCCTTCTCCCTTCATTCTCCGTCCTTCTCCCTTCATTCTCCGTCCTTCTCCCTTCATTCTCCGTCCTTCTTCCTTCATTCTCCGTCCTTCTCCCTTCAATCTCCGTCCTTCTCCCTTCATTCTCCGTCCTTCTTCCTTCATTCTCCGTCCTTCTCCCTTCATTCTCCGTCCTTCTCCCTTCATTCTCCGTTTTTCTCCCTTCATTCTCCGTCCTTCTCCCTTCATTATCCGTCCTTCTCCCTTCAATCTCCGTCCTTCTCCCTTCATTCTCCGTCCTTCTTCCTTCATTCTCCGTCCTTCCCCCTTCAATCTCCGTCCTTCTCCCTTCATTCTCCGTCCTTCTCCCTTCATTCTCCGTCCTTCTCCCTTCATTCTCCGTCCTTCTCCTTTCCATTCCGTAATCTTCCTTCCTCTCTATATCTCCCCCCCTTAGTTTCCGCGACTAAAACTTTGATTCCTCCGTAAGACGCGCGACCGAAAGGATTATTCCCATTTTCCTGTGGCGACATCGCGCTTCTCTCTATAAAATCAGGACGGAAATCCCTCTCCAACTCCCCCAATATAGATGCACGCGGCATTTTATTTTACTTCACAAATGCTTCAAAATAATCCTTGGCTTAGCTTCGATTTAAAAAATAATAATAGGTACCAAAAAGAAACTTCAAAAGAAAGGGGCAGCCGTCCTGAGTTCTCTTTCCAAATGATTTGATTTGAATTTTCGCGGTAGGAATTCCAAAAATTCTAATCTTTAGTAAACCTTTTATTATTTGATTTTGCCTAGAACTATGAGAAGCTATACATTCAGCCCCTGACTCCTACCGTATTATTTACGAAGATGAATTGCACGGTTAATTTCTACAGCTGCCTCATGTCGATTCTTAATTAGATTCGAAACCGATTCATATTACGAGCATTCATCGATGAATTGCCAAGCAGGAGGGGTAATTTACTGTCAAAGCGTATGGTTTCAGGATTTATATGATGTAAGCTATAAGCCAAGTTCGATAATTTATTTTTGAATGACCCTGATTGATTATTCTAATCGCTGGTAATTTCTATGGGAAATTCTTGTAGGAGAAAGAAGACAAAATTTCAAGCAGAATGTAGTCCTCATCGTACGCAATCCCCAGGTCGTCTACTCTAATGAGAGATTAGGAGTTATAACTTTACCATCTGATACAAGCTAGTAAGTCGTTAATTTGAATTTGCATTTCATGTCAAATTTTCGCCACGAACACAATCAGTGTTAATACGTATATTTATGAGTAAGAATCAAGGGCATATGTTCGGTTGCATAGGCTCAAGAACAAGAATTAATTAACCCTCCTTAAAATGAACAAGAATTAATTAACCCTCCTTAAAATAAATAAAAATTTAACTGAAAAATGACATCTAATTAACAAAAGAAAAATATTATTTTGACATTAAATTAAATAGAAGATATATTTCCTAACTATATAAAAATAGGATTAAAATAGATAATAGATAAATAGAGCTGCGTTTCTTTCTCTGCTGGTGGACCTCTAATCACCACGTAGGATACAAAGGCTTAGCTATGCCACTGGTAAGCATAATAAAAAGTGAACGCGTTAAATTGCGTCTTAGCGTTTTAATAAAAGAAGGCAGACATATTATTGAAAGACGCAAAAGAGTGGGCCGGATGATATTTATTCCTGTAACTTTTTTCAACAGGGAAATTTGTCGATTTTCCCAGTCAACCTGAAGCCATCATTATTTACATTTAGATTCTCTAACGAAAAGTAAACAAATCGTAAAAAAGGACGTTTTTTCTCGGGAGTAGATCCATCGAAAATGTCGTCGAGTCGACACGCGAAAAAAAGGTCACAAATTACCAACAAATATCCGATTCATGCACTCTCGCGTGGGATCGATATAAAAGACGAGAGAGAGAGCACCCGACACACGCGGACAAAAAAATACGCTTTCGTGCCTAAGGGTTAAAGCTGCGATCGGAACGGTTCTTTTTTATTTACCCGCTAACAGAGTAGGGCGAGGAAGGTGTGGTTGTCACTTTCACTTTCCGTCCCGTCCCTCCGATGATTGTTGGCGCGGATGGCGGCTAGAGTTCGATTTGCCCGGCCGGATTCCCTCTCTCGATCAGGCAGCAATTTCGCCGTCAAAAAAGCCGATGTTTTTTATGTAACTTGGAGACGACGGCGACGCAAAAGCAGAAGTTTGAGTTATGAGGAGCCAATTAACAGAGCTGAAATTAAGCCGCTTATGTCACAGGAAGAGGTCACTAAAATTTTTTTCTTTGTCCATCTCTACCGTTTAAGCAAAAATATTCTCTGAAATTACTGCGTGGGTTTATATGTACCTGTAAGTGTCCGTCACGCATCTGATGAAGGAAAAAATCAATGGAACATACGTTGCACAAACTTTGTCGAGTCTGTACGCTTGTGCTCCGTATAGTAATGGCAGATGTTACATTAATGCGTATTTATGTGCAATATTTAGTATAATATTTTCTCGCGATTTGTCTCGTAGCAACAGTGCTGCTTCCCCGCGGTCATTCGATGACTCGAGGACAGACGGTAATGGCATGGGAGGAAAAGCACGAGGCTCATCGAAATGGTGAGGAGAGATATGTGGCAAAACTCGAAATTTTATCTCATTGGACGCTATAAAGTTAGTCGCTTTTTCAAGATCACAATACTTTATAGGCTTTGTATACGAGAAAGCAAAACGAATGTGTTATTAATCAGTTGGTATACAAATATCAAAGAATACATTCTATAATGTGCAGTATTTTTTATTTCAATATTGCAAACCACAATAATGAAGAATATAAACACAAAAAATATAACTACCATTATCATTAATGCTGAGATTACATTCAATTAAATATTCCACCAATACATTATTTACGTTGCTATTTATGTTTTCTTCGCTGATTGGCTTTAAGGGTCGTTCTAATGGCGGACGTCATGGAAATAGATGGGGTTTTCCCCTCCAATTGCGGATCTTCACTACTCTCTAATAAAACGATTCAAGAGGATCATTCTCATGATGCATAACACCGTCAAAAGATTACTCCTAGAATAGATTACTGCCCGATAATTCCTCAACAGGTTCCCTCTTAATCCACCGAAAACGTTTAAAATCCCATGGAATGAGCCCAAAGAAAAGGTTTTTTTGAATTACACTCACGCGCAGAAGAGACGCACTCTCTTGACCTCTAATGCAAGGTCGTTGCTTTTGCGACACAAGACACCAAGAAACAGAAGGAGAGAGAAAGAAGTAGAGAGAGAGAGAGAATGAAGAGGGGAGGAAAGGAGTGAAGTAAAACCTTCCTTACCCTTCCCTTCCCCGCTGCCAAAATTCACCCGCTCCTTCCGCCTCCCCATCTACAGCCCTGGTGGACAACCATCCCCTGCCATCCCCTCCCCACCCAATCAAACCTCCTCATCACTTCCCTCTCTCGCCTCTTCCTTCCAATCCCTCATCTCTTTTCTCTCTCTCTCCTTCTCTCACTTCCTTTTCATCATAAAGGCCGCGTACCAAATTGAGTTACCCACTTCGCCTTAGAGGTAAGCGAAATGAAATTCCACGTGGAAATTGCCGTCGCTTCCTCCGAACCTTTCACTTCTCCCTACCACCCTCCCTCCCCCACTCTAACTCTCATCTTCAACCTCCTCCTTCCTTCTCTCCCCTTTTACGTCCGTTTTCAGGTTGAAATTCGGCGGAAAATATATACAAGCCGATTCATTCTCGGATTAATCTTGTACCGTGCGCACGTATATCTGCTTCGCGTTCTTTTCCTCTTGTCGCTCCTCTTCTCTTTCCATTTTCCTCTCTCCTCCTTCTGCGTCGAGATCTATCTTATAGTTCTCCCCTCCCTCCCTTATCCCCCTTCCCCGAGGAAAATCTTGTTGATGCAAATTCTTCCAAATTCTGCCGCGAAGAATTCCCGTTCTCTCCGCATACCCGAATGCTTCTCGTATTGCCTAAGTCGCACAAAATCTCCTATATGCGTAGTTCTCGGAGTTAAGTATACAGCGGAGTTCGTGGCCTTGAGATACGAGAATCGAAATAAACTTTAACGCCGAGTTATTCGATGAATAAAACTTGCACAAACACACACCCCTACACATACAGATACACATGCAAATTAAATAATATAACACATATACACATATACGTACATGCAATGGATGGCGGAAAAGTCGTTTTGAAACGTAAAAATGCTATATACAACCAAAAAAGGAAATAAATCTTTTACTAGGATCAAATCTTTACTTTTTGGCCATAAGTGGTTCTAACACAGTTCATAAGTGGGTAAATGCGGATTTAACGTAGATTTTCAAACTGGGATGTTCGCATTTAACGCAATAATCCATGATGGCGTAGAATTGCACATTAGTCAACATAAAAGCTAACCTCTAAATTAGAAAAAATGAGATATCTGCCCCTGAATTACCAAAAATAAAACCGCGTCTTTCATAAAAAGTTATTAAATAAACGAACTACCTAGCTCGTTTCTTAATTAATATTCTCGGGCGGGATAAAAATAAGGCACGGAGCAAAGTGCTCAGCTACACGTAATTACCGTCATCTACGAGTCTTACATCCAAACCACTATGTAATTTAAAGAGGAAAAGGATGGAGGCCTTTCATTACATTAATTAAAATAAAATCGTTATGCGCGGCACGTCGCAATAATTTCGCACAGAGAGAAAGAGAAAGGGAGAAAGGAATTCTCACAGAAATTCGAAACTATTTTTTCTCAAAGAAATTATTTCGTCTCGCATCGTCATTTATTTTGGGACATTTCACTTTCTTTTCCAGTCATTGATTTTTCTCTCGTTCTCTTGAACCTTTCTCACTTTCTCTACCCCTCAACCCTTTCCATCTTTCAGTTCAAATTCTCCCAACACCTCCTTCGTTTCGCCCCTCTCCCACTCCTCACTTCGCCCCTCGGGCTCATTCCGTCAAAACTCTTGATATCTTGCGGGCGAAAATTCCCACCCCGCCCTCACTCACTCACTCGCTAGCTCCTTCCAATCATCTTACCCTCTTTTCGGACCGATTACTTACTTACCCATCCAAGCTCATCCTTTCGCATCCATCACATTAACCTCTAATCTGTTTGCATTCCATCTTCTCTTTCTCCTACTCCTACTGCTCCCCTTCTTCCGCTCCATTCTATCCTTTCCCGTAGCGAACGATCTCTTTTCTTCTCCTTTCTTTCCTCCTTCCCATCGGAAACATTCACGTTAACTTCTTGAAAATTTTGTCGGCTGCTGGTTGCAATGAGGATACTCCGTAATGATAGGTTTCATAACATTTTAGGATTTGGTTGCACGAGTTTAATAATAGACTATATTAAACCTCTAATCGCATACACAAGGATGTTGTTGTTTACCCGAGTAACTCGATATAAAGGTAATACTAAACCTTTATGACCCAAAAATACTGCATTTCGGAGAAAGCAATCGTTGCTCAAAAGCATTTCCGAAAATGTCCTTTGGAATAAATTCTATATATAAATTCTCCAGTGTCTGTCCGTCCGACCTCTATATCTCAGGAACTGCTTGCCATAGAGAAACGTGATAAACGAAATTTTATTTCTGTCAGCAAGGAGAATCCAAGAGAAGTATTTTCATTCTCATTTGCCATCTTGAAACAAAATAGCGGCCGTTTAAAATAATTGAAAATTTATATTTCGGAAACGCTATATCGGAGAAAAAACTTATTGAACAAAAAATGTCTTGCAAAGTGCAGTTTCGAAAATTAATTTTCAGCTTAGCGAGAATAAATGCGAGGCGCGTAGGGGTAGGACCCCTAGCAAAAATAATTAATAAAAGAAAGAATTATCGAACCCACCTCTTGGCGGAAATAAAAATTGATAACCTACGATTTCTCAATTGACGTACAAAGGCTGGCGACCTCTTGGTTGGATGCCAATCTTTTTTATCTTACTGCTAATAGAGAAACACAGTATTATTAAAAGATTTTACGTTTAATTAGTGTTGATAGTCATTACTTTTCTTCTAAGTCGTCGTTGCAATCGAAGGTAGATCAATGTAAAAAATAAAAAGATCGATTCTTCGAATGCTAACTTGAAGTTGAACTATGCAACAAGAGTTCATTAAAGTTTACATCCTTTCGCATTCTCCCCATTCCATTGCCACCTCGTTTCATTGCCTTATTCTCATGTACTCTCCTAACCATCCTCTTCCGCCCCTTTACCGCAAAAACGGTAACTGACTCTCATGTAGGTAATGCTGCTCTCTTCATTCCACGCCGCCTCAACTACGTGGTCGGAGAGAGAGGAAGAGAGAGAGGGAGGAGGGAGAGAGAGGAGGGAGAGAGAGGAGGGAGAGATAAAGGAGAGAGAGGAAGGGGAGAAAGAGAGAATGCTGCTCTCTTCATTCCACGCCGCCTCAACTACGTGGTCGGAGAGAGAGGAAGAGAGAGAGGGAGGAGGTAGAGAGAGGAGGGAGAGATAATGGAGAGAGAGGAAGGGGAGAAAGAGAGAATGCTGCTCTCTTCATTCCACGCCGCCTCAACTACGTGGTCGGAGAGAGAGGAAGATAGAGAGAGAAAAGAGAGAGAGAGAGAGGAGGGAGAGAGAGGAAGGAGAAAGAGGAAGGAGAGAGAGAGAAAGGAGAGAGAGGAAGGAGAGAGAGACGAAGGAGAGAGAGGGAGAGAGAGGAAGGAGAGAGAGGAAGGAGAGAGAGGAAGGAGAGAGAGGAAGGAGAGAAAGGGGAGAAAGAGAGAGAGCAAGGATGAGGTAAGAGGTGAGATTCGTCCGTCTCCGCACTCTCCACAGAACAGAGAGAGGAAGAATGAAAGAGATTTAATCCCACAAAGAGAACAGGTATGCTTTGCGTAGTTTACGACGGGCAACACAGACACAACATAGCCTTTTATCGCGACAAAAGCGCCAGTGAAATAGGACCCCTGGCAGAGAATTATAACGGAGCTCGTAGCAATCATGATGTAAAGTATCGTTAATGAGGTCAGACTCAACCTTGTGGAATTTACTCATCGAGATGAAAAGAAAAAAAACTTTGCCACTTCCACAAATTTATTTAACGCGACCGGTTTCGCCACGATAGTAGCATCATCATTAGGTGAAAAATATTTCACCAGATAATCCTACGATCGTAGCGAAACCGGTCGTGTTAAATAAATTTGTGGAAGTGACAAAGTTTTTCTTGTCATCTCCATGATGTAAAGATTTTAAAAATAAAATACTTTCGAGGACTTGAGCATAAATTAAGTAGTATTTGGTAGCAGGAACGTAAAAATTTTAGAATAGAAATGCAAGGCTGGGAAAAGTTTAGTCAAAGAAAGCCACGTTGTATTTTTCTTAGGGAAAAATTATCGTGTATAAAAATGACTGATTACATCTACATAATTACAATATAAATGCAGACAACTGAAAGCATTAGACTAGGGGTGGCGAAACCGCGGCTCTTGAGCCACATTAGGCACTTTTAAATTTATACCGTATCAACGTCTTTCACTACAGATTACGTCGCAGTGTGACCTGAGACGTATTGGGGATGTACATGCATTTTATCTGAATTGCTTTGGATACAGATTGTGCTTTACTGCTGTAAATTTACCAGCACAGAATGTGTCATGCGGCTCTCGAACTTCTGAAGATTATCGAATGCGGCTCCGAAGGTAAATAAGTTTGGCCATCCTGCACTAGATCTTGAACTAACCGGTTTAGGTTATTTGAAGGATTTACCGCAAAATGAAAAATGGTTAAGTATTAAAATACATAAAACTCGCCGTTAATACTATCATTATAATACGTATGTATCTCTCTATATTATAACCGCACTAATGTGTGTTACAGAAACTATATCTTACTTCCGTATGAGCTAGAATGCTGAAAAATTTCAGACTGATTATTCATGACTTACAAACAGAGGGAAATTTGCGAAAACGGGAAGTTTTTAAGTTCAAGATCCCCAAAAAATATTTTTTATTCGAGAAAATCCCATAAGATTAACGTTGGAGGATTGTTGACATAATGTCCGCTTCGAAAGCATAAGACGTAAATGAGTGTAAGATATCTTTCGTTTGCTTTTTAAAATTACTTATAATTGTTCTATAAATTAGAAACTTAAACCATAGTACGTGCAAAAGAACGCAAATTTATTTTCCTACCCTAGATTTTTAAATACGAATCGAATCGATTCAGAAAATTGTTTTGAAGACGAAAATTTTAAGTTTTTCGCGAATAAAATATTTCGTTGCCAAGAGGGAAAGGGGGAGTGAGAGAATGAGGGGAAGCGGAAGTTTGGTAAAGTGGGAGGCAGGGATACAGGGAAGTAGAGAGGGAAGTAGAGAGGGAAGTAGATAGGGAGGTAGAGAGAGGGAGTGATAGGGAGAGAGGGAGGGGAATGGGAGGAAGGGAGAGAGAAGCCCGAAAATAGGGCTAAATATAATTTTCTACCTTAAATGTATGCCGAAATGAGGAGGTTCAGGGTTGCACACGGGCAGCAGACGAATCCACCTCGCGGAGCGAGTCACGCGCGGCGCGTAGGGGCGGAGCCTCTAGTGTCTAGCCGTGTACTCAGAATACTTTAATACAGAGATCTGTGAATATCTAAAAGAACAACTTAGGGACAAAATTCGTGCACAAAAAACAACTGGAATCATAAGAGCAGAAATTGCACAGCTCCTCCACCATCAATAAACTCATAGGAAGTGCGGCGGGCATTTTATAGGGAGGAAAAGAGCCGGAATGGCAGTCATGAAAAGTTCAGTAGAATTTTTCCCTAGCTTTTGCATAATAAATTTCTTCGAAAGGTAATTCAATCCGAATCTATTGATTCATCAATTCCTATGAATAAAAACCGAAACTTAGAGCATTTTTTATTTTATTTTCATCTGTATTTAAACGGTATTAAGTTATCCTCCATCCGTAAGCGACGCAATAACCTCTTTTTTATCTGAGAGAAAAAGTCCGCTCCCTTCTCCTCAACTGTTTATTTTTGACAGAAAGGTAGTTATCAAACTATGTCAAAGAAGGCTTACTTAAAATTGATTTTGAGGAAGATGGTTTTTTACATGAAATAAAATAAGTAATCCTCCCTTTTTATCTGATCTTTTTGTTAGACTTAAGGCTACAACGGTAGCAAATCAAGAAAGTAAACTGTGCACTGAACAATACTTTTACCATTCATAGTTAAGGCTTTAGCATCCTGGTTCAAAAACCTTTTTACCCATCCTCAAAAGAACGCAGCAGTACTCCACCACCAAATCCTCTTATTCATTTTTTTCCGGGAGTCAAATCATGAAAGAAATTCCGTAAAAAATAAACCTGGTCCTCCTTATCTCCACCTTCCTCGTTTCCAAGGACAAATCCCTTATTCCCTTATTTTTCAGTTACTCAGACAACAAACTCCCAACTCTACACGTTTCCAACTTTCTGAATAACCTCCCCATTTCTCGGAATCTTCTTCTTCCCATCTCCCTTTCCTCGTCACCTCGTCTCATCTTTCTTATCCACTCTCCTCTTCTGTTTCTTTCTCTATCTCTCACTCTCTCTTATCCTGGAATCTCCCGGGGAAACCGCGCGCACACATTTCCCCTCCTTTCCCCTTTCCCTTGCGCTCTGGCGCAGTCTCTTGTTTCTCCTAGAATTCTTCCCTCCACTCTCCTATAAAATGCGCCATTACCGGTATTGTGTTTCTAAATTTTTTGTCTTGAATTATTTTTCAATTTTGTTTGCGTTTCGAAGAGACATAGGTATAAATAAATGAATATATATATATATATATATATATATATATATATATATATATAGACACACATACATAAACTATATAGGGTAAATGGATGGCAACAAGTATATATGTATATATATACACACACACTGCGATAAAGGCTCATACCTTTTTTAAAGGTTATATATCCCGTGATGGCAAGAAGAGGCAGAGGAAAGATAAAAAATAAGAAAGAAATGTAATTAAGGTTTCATTTTGCGCGATAAAAAGCCTTCAAATCGCATCGGAGAAAGAATTTTTAGGGAGGGTTATACGTTCACCCGAAGAAGCGCCCATGAAAGAACCAAAGCTAATCGCGTAGAAGTACTTACAGTGAAAAGGGTGCCATAACTACCTAGAATGCAGCGAAGGGGGCATTCCCCATAGGGTCTGCTCGCTAAAGGTGCCCAACGATTCCCGAAAAATGCGCAAAAAACATACTTCCGCATAAACAATTATTTATTTCCTACTTAAACATTTAAATCGATGAAGCGAATCTATTACGGTGCAGGAAAAAATGGTATTCTGTTCAACTTATTTTTGAAAGGTGCTTCCTAAAACTTGGGTCCTTCGTCATTTAACTTGTGCGATTGCCCATCAAAAATGACGGGTATGGAAGAATAAAGTATTAAATTAAAATTGGAACACATCCCATTGTTCCCCCTTCTCGCCCATCCCCTTTCAATCTCCCCGCAAAAATTAGCTATCTCCCTCAGCGTGATGGAATTACCAACAGCTCATTGTTTATATAGTGTGATATATGCCCCTGGACCTACTACCGCCAAGGTGTTCATAAAGATGAGCGTGAACGAGTAACGTACATGGCTTATTATTTATACAGATGTCTCTGAAAAGAGGGATTAAATATTATAAGAAGAAAAGGACCCACATCGGAGGTAGTGTGAAAATATCCCGTGTACAGTAAATTTATTACGACCGTAATATTTTTCCTCTGGGTGAATTTCCACCCTCGTCAAAGCTCAAAAACGATTTCCAGGGTGTTTAAATTCATTTCGCATAACATTTAAAAAAAAAACCCAAAAAGGATCTTAAAAGGGAACTTTCACTCGCATAAGTGGGCGTCAAGGACGGAGCGATGCGAGGAAAAAATATTATAAGAGATATGAAAGCGAATAAAGAATTTGAAAGGGATGTGGATATGAGATTTTCGGATCGTGTAGCTGTTATATGGAGGAAAAAAAGAGAATTACCCCAAAATACGCGCGGGAGTAAAAAGCAAGATCGATATTTTCGCAAGATTCAAAAGAAAAGCGAAAAAACGCACGATATGAGAATAACTCTTGAAGCTCATGCCCACTTTCTTTTAGGTTTACCCTTAAGAGGATCCATCCAAAAAGAGGGACAACTAATTAGGATCTGAGCAACTTCGAGACTCATTCCTTCACCTGAAACCCAACGAAGAGATGGAGAAAAAGACTGCCACAAAAGCAAAGTTGGTCGTAAAGTGGGCGGTTAGAGCTCGATTCCCGGACAGGAACAGAATCGCTCTTCTTCTCAAATGTGTAAAATTTTATAGTATGATACGCAGGGGCGGATTGTCAATTTTAGCGGTTCTGTAATAATTTCATCAAGAAGACATCCCCCTACCTTGTTATACACGGAAACATCCCTCGAATTGCACAATTTTAGACGGTCCCCAACAGTGAACAAAAGTGTCAAAATGTTTCCGTTTGATGTTTAAGTTCGCCTCAGAGATTATTAGAAAAGATTAAGGAGGCATTGTAACAAAATTGCTGCACATTCAGCTAGCTAAAGACGCGCTCTAATGTAACGAAATATTTATGCAAGAGTGATAAAAATATGCTCGATCAATAATATTTTATTTAAATTTACACAGTTTCACTTAATGCTTCCTATGCAACAATGTTAATGTCACAGAACCGAACAAAGTCAAATCCGAGATCCTCTAATGTTATGATGTCCTAGGGTCGGGTCCCTGTAAATCCTTACATGACAATGTATGTTTCGATACATTTTAAGTCAGATATAACGCCTTCCATCTTGCCACCGCATGAAAACGCTGGTTATATTTCTGATTATATCCACGATATTTGTAACGTATTCGCGAGAGTGGATTAAATAAAACTGTAAGGTACGGTAATACGCAGTTGACATCCAGGTCGATTGTTATCCAAAGACCCATCGGACTGTGGTGAGAGCCTCCTACTAAGGACGGTCCATGCAATACAAAACCTCTCTAGGAGATAAAAATTAAAAAATGAAACAACCTCCTTAGAAGACGTGAAATATTTCAGGAAGATTAACCCCGCGCGCGCGATTTACTGCAGCTCTCCCAGACGCACGGAACGGAGAGAAATTTTATGCCGCCCTCCTACCACACCCTTCAACTCCCTCATATAAAAAAATAAGGTAGAAAAAAAACCCTAGTCATGTATGCTCCAGCGTCGACAGCTTCATTTCTTCCCAACATTCATCTTCAAATAAAAAAAAAGTTTTTCCAATCTCTCCCGCTCCAATTTATCACCTTCTCCCTCTTTCCATTTTCCTACTACATTCCTTCCGAAACCCTCCTATTCCAACCCTACCACCCATCCACCCACCCACCCACACACACACACACACACACCCTAGGGTCATTCTCCCTCATTCCCTCTCTCTCTCTCTCTCTCTCGTCTTTCGCGTCAACAAAGCCATTTATCCTAAACCTTCGAATTCCCTTGTTCCCGTCGTTTAATGCTTGTCCCTCCATCACGTATCCTTCTCCTCGTTTTTCAACCCTTTCGGTTTCGAGACAGAGCGAGAGAGATAGATAGATAGAGAGGAGATGAGGAAAAATGAAAGAGTATAAAAAGACTATCGCAATGAGTTTCGAGGTAAATAATAGGATGTGCAGCAAAATCCAGTTTCTGCGGAATGGGTCGGGGCCAAGTCCGGTGAGTAAAAACGCATTTTGCGAAAACAAAAGGAAATTGGTTACTGAACCTAGGGAATTTGTTTTTAAATTACGTAATATGATAATAGGCATAATTATATATATCATCATCATAGGTAGTCTGTCCGTAGACAGGTCCGTGATTATTCATGGTTAAACCTGGTTCTCCATATACTCCTATTTTCCGCTGTCCTCTTTATATCTTGATAACTCTCTTTACCTTTCAGATCGTCTATCAGCTGAAACCTTTTCCTACCTCTTTCCCTTTTCCCATCTAGTTTTCCTTCTAACACGTCTTTAATCATACTCTCTCTCCTCAGGTAATGTCCAACCCAGTTAGCCTTCCTCTTTCTGATAGTCTGTATAATCATTCGCTTCTCTCCTATTCTTCGTAGCACTTCATCGTTTTTCAACCTATCTGTCCATTTTATCTTCAGCATTCTCCTCCAAGTCCACATTTCAAAGCTTTCCAAGTATTTGATGTCATTTTTCCTTAGCGTCCATGTTTCTGCCCCATACAATGCTATACTCCATACGTAGCATTTTATCAACTTCTTGCGGATATCTTCCCTTATATTCCCTGTAAGTAGTTGTTTCTTTCTCCTGAAAGCCGCTTTTGCTTTTCCTATTCTAGTTTTGATCTCATCCGTACATTTTGCCTCTCGTGTTATGATACTTCCAAGGTATTTATATTCTGAAACTTGTTCTAATGGCTTTCCCCCAATAGTTATGTTCAGATTCTCTTCTTTACCCGATATTCGAATGACCTTGGATTTTTCTGTATTTATTTCCATACCATATTTTCTACCTGTTATCACTAGTCTATTTATCATTTTTTGTAGCTCCTCTTCCTTTCTTGCTAGAAGTACTTGATCATCTGCGTATTTTACTGTTCTTATAATCCTTCCTCCAATTTTGAAATCCCCTGTGCCTTCTAAAGCTTCTTGCATTAGACTTTCTCCGTATATATTGAATAGGGTTGGCGATAGGCAGCAGCCTTGTCTTACTCCTCTACCGATATTTATTCCGCAGGTGTCCACATTATCAAACCTGACCTTTACAACTTGATTCTCATATAGATTCCTAATCAGTCTCCTGTCTTTCCAGTCTACACCTATATCCTTTAATATCTTCATCAACTTTACCCAATTTACTCTATCAAAGGCCTTCTGCCAGTCTACGAAACATGCGCAGATATCTTGACTGTATTCTATTGCCCTTTCTGATATGATTCTAACTACTCCTATAGCATCTCTAGTTCCTCGTCCTTTTCTGAAACCGAATTGATCTTCCCCTATTATTTCTTCTGCCTTTTTCTCCAGCCTTTTATTAAGAATCCTCGTGATGATCTTCGATGTGTGTGACAGAAGGCTTATAGTTCTGTAATCTTTACACTGCATTGCCTTTGGCTTCTTCTTTAGAAGGATCATTGTTACTTCTAGGAAATCCTGAGGCCACTCTCCCGTGTCGTAAATCTTATTAATTAATTTCGTGATCGCTTTTAGTCCTTCTGATCCTATGACTTTAAGTATCTCAGCCGGTATTCCATCGCTGCCCGTGGCTTTCCCCTTCTTAAGTTCCACTATCGCTTTTTCTACTTCGCTCTCCATAATACTTGGTCCTAAGTTATCTTCTTCAATGTTTTCCTCATTTTCCAGTTCTATTTTTGCCGCTCCTGTCTGTTTGCTGTATAATTCCTTAATGTATTCTTCCCATACCTGTGCTACATCCTTTGTTTCTGAGACTATCTTCCCATCCGTATTCATAATTCCTTTACCACAAATTCCATTAGACTTCTTATCTTCTAATTCCAGTGCCCTAGCGTACATCATATCGTACCGTCCTAATTTCTCCATTTGTTCTATTTCATCACATTTTCCTTTTAGCCAATTTTCTCTAGCTTTATCTGTTACCCTTCTCAACTCATTGTTTATACGCCTATAGTTGGCTCTACCTTCTTCACTGTTAACGTTTTTCCATTTTCGTCTCTCATCCATTTTCTCCAGCATTTCCTTCGTGATCCATGGTTTTCTGATTTTCTTCTCTTGTTTTCCAATCTCTTTATCCAAGGTATCCTTGATACTGGTTTTAATTTCATCCCATTCTATATCGACGGTCTTCGGTTTGTTTTCCAACTTTCTTAGGTTATCTTCCAACTTCATGCTGACTACATCCTGCCTTTCTTTCAGTTTTTCTAGGTCCCAGGTCTGTCTTTCTCTTCTCGTTTTTCTTATTTGTTTGAGCTTTGTACTCACGTCAAGTACTAGAAGGCTGTGATCTGAATCAATGTCTGCTCCTTGCAATGCCTTGGCGTTCTTTATGCTGTTCCTAAATCTTTGTTTTACAAGGATGTAATCTATTTGGCATCTCATTCTATCTCCTGGGCTTTTCCATGTGTATAACCTTCGTTTATGGTTTTTGAACCATGTATTAGTCACTACAAGGTCATTATTGATGCAGAATTCTACGAGTTTCTCCCCTCCTCGATTTCTCTTCCCAAGTCCGTATTGCCCGACAACATTTTCTTCCTGTCCTTCTCCGACTATGCTGTTCCAATCTCCCATTATTATGCAGTTTACCTTTCCTCTTCCGTCTTCTTCGTAAATTTCATTAATTTGCTCATAGATCTCATCTATTTCTTCATCGTCATGAGCTGACGTTGGCATATATACCTGGATTATCAGCATGTCCACTGGGACTGCTTTTAGCTTTATTGCCATCAGTCTATCGTTCGTTGCTATTATCTTTGTCACGCTTTTCATCATATCTTTCCTAAGTACCAGAGCTACTCCCCTTTCCCCACTATTTCCTCCAGAATAAACTACCGTGAATTCTTCCGAGTCGAACTGTCCTTCTCCCTCCCATCTAGTTTCGCTTAGCCCTATAATGTCAACTCTATTTCTTCTCATTTCTTCTTTCAAGTTCTCTAGCTTTCCTGCCTTTCTCATAGTTCTTACGTTCCAAGTCCCTATTCGTAATTTACTTTCGACAAATGTTTTCCTCAAGGCAGTCCCCGCCCGGAGATCCGATTGGGGGACTATTTTACCTCCGGATTGTTTTACCTCGAGAGAACTCATATTGTCCAACCATATAATCTTTACTAGGGATTGTAATGTGGTAGTTTCCCTCTTGCTTTCCACATCGCAGTACTGTAGCCGTTCAAATCGTCCTGATCACGCCTACAGCTGTATTGGATATAGACCCTACCAACATCATTTGTTTTCGGCTCTATACCATACTGACAGTACTGCTGCCTACTGCCAGGCACTGATGATAGTTTTTTTTTTTTTTATAAATAAAACCTCCATTCGAGGGGTTTGAACCCCCGAACTTTGCAATAGAAAGCCGACACGCTAACCACTACACCACCAGTGCATATAATAATATAATATATATATATATATATATATATATATATATATATATATATATATATATATATATATATATATAAGAAAATGAAATTATTTATCAACTTCAATTCCCTCGTACCGTTTTGAAATCTCAAAGGTCGGTAAATTCAGTATTTGAAGAGATCTTTGCATCAACGAAAAACATTCACCTTCCCGAATTTCGCTTTATAATCATTAGGTGTAATTTTCCGCTGCGAATAATTAGGGTGCAATTGCAAGAACTGAATAGTAGTTCTTGTCATCTTATGCATCAACGCACTTCTTAGTAACTTCGCAATCAGTCACTCTCACTGAGCAAAAAGGGCATTTCAGTTAAAACGGCATTCAGGAAAAACGGGATTTTACTTTGCAGTTTTTATCGTCCCTGCCTGTGGGTTTTTAAGGGCGAATTGTAATAAGGGAATATATAGTCTCAATTTTGCCCTTAATAAAGTCGTTTGTCTGTCTGTATGCGCAGGAAAATTGAAATGGAGGAAAAACCGTAAATTGGAAATTAAGAGGAGAAAATTTTACGTGAATGCATTTCCTTTTTGTGTGTATACAGTAAAACCTCGGTTATCCGATCCTCGTTTATCCAAATTTCGGTTTAACCGATCAAAAATTGATGAGCTGTCTAACCATTCTCGGAAAGCATAATTCGGTTGTATCCGCCGAAAGTCGATTCACGCGGGAGTCGGTTCACGCGAGAGATCGCCCGACAGAAGATTTACGCGGAATATAATTACTGCTAATAATTTAATCCAGCAAAATACAATTATGATTAAATATTCAATAAATGACTTATAATCAATACATAAAATAAGTGGCATAGTTCACATAAGAGCTTTTGTTAATCTAGAAGAAAATCTTCCGGAATTAACTTCTTATGAGCATTGTGTCCAGTATTTACGAATTATCTGACTTTTTGATGTAGCCAACGCCGATATATATATATATAGCTTACGAAAAAGGAAAGGCAAAATGGATATATGGATAGCAACAAGGTGTTGGAATGAGGAAACCCAGTGAACACTCACCAATCGGACGACTTCAGGTTGGCGAGACCCCAGGGATGTCGAAGCACACACGTAAAAGAACACTAAAACACAGAAACATCACAAACGTAGAAGTTTTCGGAGTTATTCCTTCATCACTTCATCAGCTACAGAGAGAGAACTGATCCTCATCCCAACATCTTGTTGCCATCCATATATATATATATATATATGGGAGGAACAGACAGAAAGGATGAAAATGTGTCCTAATATAGGATCGGAATTTGAAAGAAAAAATAGTGATGGTAAATAAACAGATATATATATATATATATATATATATATATATATATATATATATATATATATATATATATATATATATATATATATATATGATGTTTCTGTGTTTTTGTGTTATTTTACGTGTGTCGCTTCGACATCCCCGGGGCCTCGCCAACCTGAAGTCGCCCGATTGGTGAGTGTTCACTGGGTTTCCTCATCCCAACACCTTGTTGACATCCATATATATATATATATATATATATATATATATATATATATATATATATATATATATTAACTAAAGGAAGAGAAAAGGTAGTGATGAGGGTGGCAACAAGGTGTTGAGGGAAGCCCAGCGGACATTCACCAAGTTGAGGACCAAGCTGGCGGGCTGCTGGGGGCGTCGAAGAGACACGTAAAACACACGAACACAAAAACACACGCAAGCTTATCGGGCCTATGCCCTTCTTCAACGAAAGAGTAACGTATATATATATATATATATATATAATTATGCCTATCTGGGTTTCCTCATCCCAACACCTTGTTGCCATCCATATATATATATATAATTATGCCTATTATCATATTACGTAATTTAAAAACAAATTCCCTAGGTTAAGTAACCAATTTCCTTTTGTTTTCGCAAAATGCGTTTTTACTCCTCCATAAAGGCCGTATAATCGAAGTTTTACTATATATATATAACTTTACGTTACTCTTTCGCTGAAGAAGGGCATAGGCCCGATAAGCTTGCGTGTTTTTTTGTCTTTTTGTTTTCGTGTGTTTCACGAGTCTCTTCGACGCCCCCAGCAGCCTGACAGCTTGGTCCTCAACTTGGTAAGTGTCCGCTGGGCTTCCCTCAACACCTTGTTGCCACCCTCAATCACTACCTTTTCTTTTCCTTTAGTTAATATATATACACACACACACACACACACACACACTAGGGGCCCGTTGCAGCAACTTCTGCAAACATTTAGGGAACCTTGCCTGAAGTGGCCTAATGCGATGGTTCCTATGACAAAAAATTGTTACACAGGGTGTTTTTATTTGACCACTTTTATTGCCCCTCTCAAAATAACCATAGATCACATCATTTTCATAACCAAATACACATACCTACATGATTTAGAGTTACACTTACTGGTACACAATATTTTTTTTTGTTCACTATTTATGATGGCACAGAAAATCATATTTTCTGTGGGTTTTGTTTAATGTTAAGTAATCCCTATAAATACATCGGTCACTCGTGAAATACCTTGCTTAATTATCGAAAGAAATTAGGCACAAACATTATCAAAATAGTAATTTGTTTAAACTCCCCAATAAAATTTGCAAACGAAACGATTTTTTCAATGTACGCGTGAAATATCTTCCTATTTGAAATGTGAAGTTGTCCATTACTACAATAATGGATTCGCAGTCGTTTCTGTATTCAATTTTCTTCAAATATTTAAGCTTAGTGCAAATGGACTTGAAAGCCCGAGTGCAACAATGCAAAAATCTAAAATCAACGAAGCCAGCAACCCTATGAAAATCCTTTTTGAAATGTTGAAAATCTGAGAAAATCAAATATGAACTTAAAATATGAGCAAACACGAATTAAACAACAGAATCGAAGGTAAGAATTAGAAGCTTTATTTTTTTCCACGTTAAATGGTATAAATCCTGAGTCAAAGTTTCGATCGTAGTATATTTTAAAGTGTTACAGACTAAAGGTCTACACATCGTATTCTAGCCGATTACGTGTTAATCAAATGCATAAACGAAAACTATCCTGTTATCCTGCTATTCCAGGGACGATCTGCAAAAGTTTGCGTCGAGTATTCAGGCAAAAGATTCGTCGAAATCGAACCGACCGTTCTCGATTTATATGCATTCATGCCGTGAGGTGACGTCACTCAAGGCTTCGGACGCAGGCAGGCAGGGACACAGCGGTTATAATATATACTAGGGGCCTGTTGCAGTACTTCCTGCAAACATCTAGAGAGCCATGCGTGAAGTGAACTAATTCGATAGTTCCTATCACAAAAAATTGATACAAAGAACGTTATTAGTTGAACCACTTTTATTGCCCCTCTTAAAATAATTATATAACTCACACCATTCATGCCTTTTCGGAAGACGACTACCCACTTAAAACCTGCAAGAGTTTGCGCCGAGTATTCAGGAGAAAAATCTGTCGAAATCGAGCCGACCGTTCTTGATTTATTTGCGTTTATACTGGGAGGTGACGTCACTCGAGACAATCTTGTTTTGTCCATCACGCGTTTTATTGCAAACGCCCTTGAAGCCCGAGTCTAACAATGCAAAAATCCGAGATGAACAATGCCCTAGCATCCTCCTTTTTGAAATGTCGAAAACCCGGGGAAAATCGAATATAAACTTAAAATATGAGCAAACACGAACTAATCAACAGAATCGGCGGTAGGAATAAGAATCTTCATTTCTTTCTGCGTTAAATGGTTTAAATCTCTAGTCAGTCTCGATCGTAAGATATTTAAAATGTTAAAGAATAATGGTCTACACATCGTATTCGTAATCAAGCGCAAAAACGAAAATTATCCTGGTATCGAACCCATGCCTTTCCGGGAGACGACTACCCACTAAAAACCTATTGGAGTTTGGGCCGAGTATTCAGGCGAAAGATTTGTCGAAATCGAGTTGACCGTTCCCGGTTTATTTGCGTTCATGCCGGAAAGCTTCAGACGCAGGCAGGGATGCAGAGATGCAGAGACATAGCGGCTATAATATATATTATAAATACATATATGTATATATATATATGCATACATATACAGAGTGTTTCAATATTATGTGTAAAAAATTCAGGGACATATTCTCGAGGACAAAACCAGGCTAAAATTCCTTGACAATATTTTTGAAATCGCTTTATTTCGGAGTTATGATTCAACTAGCTGGAGTTACCCGGCTTCGCTCGGAAAAGAATTTTCTTTTAAGCAGCAAATGATTTTTATTTCTCGGGGCCCCTCGCTGTCGGTGCCCCCAAATTTCTCAAATGTGTTATTCGGAGAAGAGGTTCACACGGAATTTTAACTACCACCAAAAGACACCATTGAAAAATTTTAGTCAGGCTTGTGCTCGTGGATGTATCTCAATGGCGAATCTATCATATAATCAAGGCAGACTGCTTTTCCAAGAATATTTGGCATAATCGAGCAGTTTTATTAAAATATAAATTACTCCGAGTGCACCATAAGCCCTGAATTTTCGTTCCGGATTCCTTAATTACGCAAACGATGTTTACATTAACATTTAACATTTGATCTATTGTATTGTAAAGTTTTACCATTAATATATTTACGCATTAACGTCTTGCGTAATATCCACATGGATAGATGCACCGAAGCCTTTAAAGCAGCAATAAAATTATGTGGATTATGTAAATACTATTCTAATATTCCTTAAAAATCATTTGACACACTTGTAAAGTATTCATAGACTATATTTTATCCATTTGTACCCTTTATCTTGGATTTGGCTATTCTTCCTCTACGGCAGGCCATGGCGTGGACTTTCCTTGCATTAATATTTACGTGGTTATATCCCTTTTAGGAGGACAACAATTAAGAAATTTAGCATTGTTGCCGCCTGGAAAATGTTAATAAATTTTGCGCTTTAAGGATAATTTCGAGAGATTTAACATGTAATACGACTAAACATGAACAGAATTAAAATATTCAGTCTTTCGTGCGTAAAATAAGCCGTTTCTCGTGATCGTAAGTTAATATTTAGGTATATTTATATCCACATCAGTGAAGGGCTGCATGGCATTTTGGAGTTTATCCACGCCATTTCCATGCATTCTTATGGAAATAGTATTTTGTTGACCCTATGGGGTATAAGACACCCCACGGTCTGCAAACATAGACCAAGTTCTTCCTTTTGTCCATAGGATGGCCCATGAAACTTTTGAATTTGATAGCTTCAACAGTGTAAAAACGTATAAGGGACATAGAAACATGCATATATACACACATTCATTTTTATATATTAGATGAAACTTTTAAGAAGTTATGTATATATATATATATATATATATATATATATATATATATATATATATAAGTAGTGTAGAAGATTTTTTAAAAATATGACTTTTTTCAAAGAAGTATTTCAGTAGCTGGAAAATGGAAAAAAATTGTCTTTTAAAATGGCGGCCGAGCCCAGATAAATACGCCCGTGTTGTTGGAGAGCGAAATTATATCAAGGGCGGATATTGGCGCGCAGATTTAGAATGGTATGCTGAATGCTAATAGAGGGTACATTGTATTGAAATAGTTTCTCTTCAACGGCCATAAAAAGTTTGATAAAACAAGATGCAAATTTCGGCTGCATAGAAGCAGAAATTCAACGAAAGTGGATTTTAATATTGCGTATCTAGTTTTTCGAATTTTCTCTGACTATTTGGGATAATTATCGTATCAATTTCATTTTAGCCCTACGGTAAAAAAGAAGATTCTTTTTTAAGTTATGTCCTGTTTCTATAGAAAAAATAATTTAGACAAAAATTTTTTCTTTGTTCTTTAACTTGCCCCGAACGAACTCAATCGCAAAAATAAAATTTTACGAACTTGAGTATTATTAGGTATCGGTAGCCATTTTTGCTCGAGACTTTATTTTTTATTCTATTTTTTAAAACAACGCTTTGGTCTCTGATTTTTTTGGCAAATCGCAGTGCGTGACACGCAAATACGTTGGATAGAATTATTCCATTCTAGAAAAATATAGAGGTTCCATTAGGTCATTAGATTTTAACTGAAACTTGGGAAAAGTTTGTTAGATATTTAAAGTAAAGAGCGAACATAATTCGCGATTTGAATGTACAATAGACAAAAAAGTATTCCTTTCATTCTGTCATGGCGAAGCGCAGGCGGAAATCAATGAAATTAACGAACCGTGGTATAAACGAATTGCTTTAATAGAGAGTTTCAGACAATAATTTGTGGAGCTTTTCTATGATTCAGCAGAGAAGAAAAAAGTTTCCACATTTATTTATTCCAACACGACCTAGCTTTCGCCTGAGTATACCTTAACTAGGAGAGACCCAGGTCATGCAGAAATAAAAGAATAGCAGAGAGCGAGGATTTTTTTTCTTTTCTGTTTAAACCAGTAGGTTATTTGCCCATTGTTGAAAATTCATATTACGTAATAATTTTCGAGAATTTGAAAAAAAAGCTTCCGACTTCCCGTTGAAATTGACGAATTCCGCAGTGATTAATTTACACTACATAAGTCATTAAATCATCGAAGCCATCTTTTTTTATTCGATCGTTCAATTACTTCGAGGGAGAAGGTCCGCTTATGTTATTATTATTATTATTATGTCTTTTGTCTCCCTAGCGTCCATTCAATTGATTTCGTCCGACGATCGAAGTCGACTTTTATATAGCGCCACGGGCAGACGGCAAATATGAAAAAAAAACAACTCTTCTTTCAGTCGGAATGAAAATTTAACGAATCGATTCGCGCGGATCGCACAATTGCGTGGATATGCGAAGAAGGTGGAGATGTAGAGGAGGAGGGTGAGAGTGAAGGGGGTGGGGAAGGGGAGAATGATCGGGGAAAGGTGATTGGAGCGGAGGGAGATGGATAGGAGGCGGAGGAGGGGGAGTCAAGGGTTACCGATTTGAAATATTTACGTTCCTATTTATCAACTCACGAACGAATTAAAGCTTGAAATTGGGCCGTCGCTCTTTGAACATTTATCGCCCATTCAGTATATTCCCCATAGACCAGCCAGCTTCTACCGAGAGACGCAATGCGATAGGGAATTTGGGCAGACCTATGGTAGGGAGGAAACGTTAACGTGCCGTGATTGCCGCGCGAAGCGATACCGGTTTTCCCCGATCGACATAGCTTCGCTCTCCTTCTGTCTGGATGACGGACGCATATGAAATTAAAAGAAACCATTACTAAAAAAGAGTGGTTCTTTCTAAATATGAAGCTACGCAGCCACCCGAAAATTCGGAATTTCCGTTTCCTTTGTGATTACATCTTCAACTGCACCTACTACTGCATTGGACACTTACATCTTCGGTTGCTGAGCATCTGCCCATAGATTTTATGCGGATTTAAGAGTTTTTAAAAATTCGAACCAGGAATGGTTTAATGGCGATATACTGTATGAGAAATTGGAGTTGTGACTCACAATGTACGAACTTTATTCTTTACTCGGTAATCGGCGAATATGGAACTACTTGATCGAAATATATTCAAGAAAACAAAAAGTTAAATGAACGATACGTTAAACCATAGAGTAACGCAAATAATTGTTTCCTTAACGGAGATGCGTCGAGATTTTTGTTGGAGTGGAGAAAGGAAACGAGGCAACGAAGAATAAAAATAATAGAACTGAATTAAAATAATGGTAAGCGAATGTGCGAGTGAAGGCAGAAGCAGGTAAAATATGGGTTATATATGGTTACTTTTAAACGTCAAGTTAGTAAAATGACATTTGAACTTCTACCCTACGTTTTTTATTTCAATATCCCATAATTCGAAGAATTATATCATTACAGTAGGATTAGTAATGTAGTACTGGATACGAATAATTCTTCGAAAACAGTTCTTCTAAAAACAGTCGAAAAATCAGTTCTTCAAAAAAGGGAACAACTTCAAAATGGTTGAAAATAATAGAAAAGCATCGATCTATAAACAATAAATTTTGAAATTCGATCAATAACTAATGTTGCAGTCAACACTACATGAACAACCACAAATATTATTAGTCCGTTCGAACTCGTTGACAAGTAGTTGGGTTGGGTTGTTCAGTTAAGAAAAAAATCGTTTTTCGAAGAGTTGTTTCCGAAAATCTCGACGACGTCGTTTAGTATTTCTACATCTGGAATTGTTTATCTAGTTTTTCTTTCGCATACTCAACTTTTGAGCTGTGGATGCCATATCCTCACGCTCTTCCGACGCGGAGGAATCGTGATTATAATGGTCGTGCACATCCGGAAGTTGAGGACGTCCGACGCAGATGCGGATTCTGTGAACGTGCATTAACTCGAATCACGGTTACGCGAGGATGGAAGTCGGAAACTAGGCGCGGCCATTAACATCCTTTGACCAAATGCATCGCGGGTCTCGCTGCCCAACTAGCACGCAGAAGCGAAGCGCTGTGATGCCTGATTAGATGCCTTCCGGTTAGAGTGCGCCAGGAATCGTGAATCAAATAACCCTAAGTAAAATGGTGATTAACGACGAAGGCTTCGAAAGATCGATTTATCATGATCAGAGGTGTAAAATCGAGACAGAGTTACCGAAAAAATACTAAGTTTTCGAGTACATTATTTTTTATATTTCCATTCATAATTCATATAAATCACTTTTCATTTTGATTTAATTCGATTATCTTGGCTAAGTTAGAATTGATTTTAGTGGGATTTAATTTAAATTTGATTGCTGTGGTTATATAAGGTAAAATTGTGTGAAAATGACCTGCAGAGCGGGTGATTTTGTTAGCCAAATGGCATGTACCACATGGATAAATATATGGCAGAGGAAACGGTGCAGCTAGGATGAGAAGATGTACACTCCACATAATACATAGCGATCAACTCGATCGTGATATTCGAGATAACTCCGTCATCAGTTTGACGCTTGTTTAAGCGTCAAACTGATGACGGAGTTATCCCTGGCAGTAAGACCCATCGCCAAAGAAAGAAGAAAAGAAGCGATCTTATTGGAAAGTATACGGTCTCTTGGTGATAAACACTATATATAGGGATTTTGGGAACTTACAGGTGCGTCTTTGTCTAAGACAGGGGTCTTCAAACATTTTGAAAGTGCTAGGCGGGCCGGATCGAAAAAAAAACTGTTTCAAAATTTAAAATATTTTATTCTCTAATTATCTAAGCATACATGCATATATAACTATAAGTAAACGTGAATAAATGTAAGAAAAAATTCTAATGCGAACAATGCGCCTGTTTTTAAATTGGAAACACTGATTTTATGATGTTTAATAAAATTTCCGCGGGCAGGATAAAACCCTTTCGCGGGCCGTAGTTTGGGAACACCTGGTCTAAGACAAACACAACGGTTCGATTCTCCAGTGGCATAGATCACTTCTAATTCCCTTAGAACCGCGAGATGGATGGGTTCGGAGGTTAAAATATGCTCCCGAATCTTGATTTTTATCCCTCCTTCATTACTCCTTGTTTTCCAACCAAGTAATATTTCCGCATTTGGCACCCCTTACTAAATCGCGCGGTTAATTATCGCGTTCCTCCAAAGAGAGGGAGGGGGAGAGAGAGAGAGAGAGAGAGAGAGAGAGAGAGAGAGAGAGAGAGAGAGAGAGAGAGAGAGAGAGAGAGAGAGAGAGAGAAACCGAGAGTGATTACCGATTGCGCATTAGTGTGAGCACGATTAAACGGTGAGGGGAGGTTAGTTAGCGTAGGGCGTCTTCTTTTGTTTCGGAGCGTAAAAGGAGATGCACTACTGCGATGCGAGATTTATAACGGGAAGTCGGGGGATGAGTGACGTCAACGGCGCAAGTGCGACTCACGCAGGAAAAAGAAGAGAAAGGGGGAGAAAAGGCGCGCAGAAAGGGAGTGAGAAAGAGCGTCAACTGTTGCAGATGGAGCGCGAGAAAAGGAGAAAGCGGAAAGAGTCGCGAAGTAGAAGCGAAAAGAATTCACGTTTATGAAAGAGAGGAGAAAGGGATGCAAGACGTGGAATCATTAAACGGCTGAGAGGAAGCTATGTTAGACTGGAGGGAAGAGACTGGGGGAGAAAAGAAAACAAATAATAATGGAAAAGCAAAGGAGAAGGAATGTGAAGACAATGCGTAGATTATTAGAATTCAATCTGAATAAAAGCACATTAAAATCTTCACTACTTGTTAGAAGTAACAAATTTGGAAGCAATCAATATGATAAATTATATATTCCTATTTCTGGGGAGATGAAATTATATTGGATCTGTTACGAAAATCCAAAACCATGGGTGTTACTATAAGACTATAAAAGGAGACCGAAGATTAGAAATAAGAATATTATTTATTTATTTTTATTATTTTATTTACCTGAAATATGAAACTGCTAATTTTTCTCCTCACTCACGACTTTAGTATTAGAAGCTGCGAAATTACAGCTATGGATAATGCTATAAGATGATCTTAGCAACGAAGGTGTGTTGGAATAGAAAAATTATATCAACATTTTCCCGCATATTTTCAAAGAAGCCTGCTTGACAGTAATTAAATTTTAAAATATTGAGATATAGCGTGTTTTTATCCATGAAAGAGGTCGGACATGATCGTTTAGGTAGATTTAGAAGTAAACTTTAAAACTTATATACACATTCATTTAATTATTTATATTTATGTGTTACACATCTATTTTTAGGCTGGTTTCCAAAGGAAACATAGCCTTATGAAATGGTCTAGTCTTTGTGTATGTGTCCCCTATTAACAACTTTTGCATCAATGGACCAATTTTTATAAAACTTGGTATGAGGCTCGTGTTGCCAGGGCCCACTTCCGGGCTATCTTTTATTTGGCGAAGATTGAAGTCCCGGGTTCGACTCCAGTAACGTTTTTTTTCTCTATTTGTTTTGCATAGAAAGTCTCAAATCCATCGTGCAGATATGTTTTCTTTAATACTTTAAAATATCTTAAAATTGTGATATCGGAACGAGGTATGTACTGTTTTAAGGAGAAAAGAACGCTAATTCAAATTCTTACCACATAAATTTGATAAGTGGTCATATTTTCTTGAATTTATACTTAAACATAGCGTTTTTGCATTTTGAATCGCATTTTATCGGATTGTGCCATGGCGACGACTAATACCGAACTCGGCTTGAGCATAGACGAGTGAACAAATGGGTTATTTTCGTTTCCGCTCGACTACCCTTCAGCAATGGGCAGTTGATCCATACATATTAGCGTATAAACAGTAACATTTATTAAATTCGTTTTTTTTTAATACATTCACAATATAATCTCAGAAAGAGATTTTTACATTGCTTTTAGTATTTGATAATGCTCTCTTAATTTGTTTTCCAATTTTTTTCTATCACTGATAAACTATGAATTAAAAATTGCATTTATGGTATGAGAATTCCTTGGAATAACTAACACATACTGAAACATCTCCTGTCAATATAAATAATCAATTCGGAACGTCAACTTAAGGGGAACCAGCCTGCATTAGTCCTGGTTTGGACTTCTTGTTAATACATAAATTGCTCATTCGATTACGATTTTAGAGTATATTTGGGGTACGCAATTAGTTAAATAATGCTCCAAGACTTACGTTAGCCAAAAACAACTCTTAAATGGCGCAGGAATAAGCAAACCTACGAGTTAAAATACGATTCCATTAAATAAAGGGTTTTACCAGAATATACGATCTCCGATATGCTTTTATGGGCCGCTCCTACCTAACTGAAATGCACAGCTGGCACACTCTACTGTTTTATGGCCGTAGAAGGTACCTAGAAGGAGCAATTTTTTTTTCCTTTTATCACTAAGAAAGAGATCGGTTAAGGAAGAGGATAAGAGCGTAAAAGAAAAGAACATTACCAAAATTTGAAACAGAGAACACGTTCCCTCGAATATTAAGGAAAGTTCTCGAATACTATGAAATACAGAGGAGTTATAAAGAGAGAAAGAGAGCGAAAGCGGACCTAAGGAGGTGAGAGGGTAATGTATGCTGATAAGGGTTAGAGGGTAAAGAAAGGAAGAAGGTCAAGGTGAAATGGGGAGAGAATGGAAATTTCGCCCCGAGAGTTATTTCCGAAAGAAGAAAATAACTTAAGAAAATAGGGTGTGGATGGTTATATATCCATAAGCTCGTTTCTTTAGGGACTTTCCGCCGAGTTTCGTTATTTTTCCCTTCTAAGAACAGTTTTCATTAACCGGTACCAAAGTGTACGGCGTTGATGAGGGAAAGAAAAGAGGTAGGAAGAAAGTTGGCTACGCGATGGAACTCGAACATGTGATGTCATAGCCATGATCCGTTCAGTAAAAATAGTTAATTGATAAAAATAATGTGATAGTGTTAGGTGCCAAAAAATTGTTGGGTTATAAGGGGTGGCCTAACACAATAAACAAATGCTATATAAAATTAATTTCTCATGTGGTAATATTTATGCAATCTTCAAATCATATTCCAAAATAAGCACCTAATTATTATAAATTACAAAAATAAGTACTTATCTTTGGTATCTCCACCAGCGATAACAAGGTTATAAGAGACAGGTACTTAATTTTACAATTTTTTATGCTTTAGGGCTTATTCTGGAATATATTTTCACCCATAAGACGAGCTCGATAATTATTTAGCAGACCAAAATGTAAGATGGAAATGTATAAAAAATATACATGCAAAAAAGAATGCATCATGGAAAATAGGTAAGCTAAATGTTGCAATTTGTATGAAACAAAAGATAGTCGCTTGCCTGATTACACTTATTAAAACGACGTCAGAAGAAAGAAGTGGAAATTATTACACCGCGCCTAATCTCCTGACGAACTGCGTCCAAAAAAAACCTTTTTCTTTTAGAGGTGGCATTAATATTTTTCATCATCCCGAAAAATCCTGAATAATCCACTATGTTATTGCAGCTCGCCTCGCATGGGGTACAGCACAATTCGAGCCCTATTTATTCCCCATCTTGATAAATCGCTTGTTTCTGCCTCTTTGTACTTAAATATTTTTTGTGTTTTATACAAGCTCTTAGAAAAATAGTGAACGTGTTATGCCTGCCTGGATAAGAATGCACAAAGAGATAACACCGAATTAGGAGGGGGAGAGAGGACAAGCCGAAGTAAGACGGAATAAACGAAAGAAAAGGGACAAGATTCCTAAATAATTATCTTTCGACGTGGAATGGGCGATAAAAATGTTTGTTACGCTGAGTCATTCGCAGTTTGGATACCATAATATATAGCAGAACTTCTACAACTTGATTGTCAAAGAAAGACCGGAGACCTCAAGTCGTAGAAATAATTTGGAAAAAAAGAATGGTAAGTCATTATATAGCAAGAGCAAATTTTTTTTTTTAAATAATTGAAAATTCAGGTAATGTTTGTCCAAATTAAAATTGTTCGGTTGTATTTATCATTTCAAAATAATTATGAAGTTAGCTCGTCTTGATACACCAATCAGTTAATTCGATCGGAAAAAATATTCACACGATAAAAAATAAAATGTTCATTATATTTTTTATATTTAGTCAGAACAGAAAATTGCTGCCCCTTTATGTTTTATCCGAACTTTTACTACATCTTTGCATGCAGTATGAAAGTTTTTTCTAAGAAAATTCATTTAAAAACTCTTATTGTAATTTTAGCTTTTGTTAAACAGAGTTTGCTCATGAGATTCACTGCGCTTCTAATGGCGCTCGAAGAATACGGTGGAGTATCTTTAAACTTGGATGATTTTCAAATTGGAATTATCTAATCGATCATTGTAGTATAGTAATATCCGTCTAAATTATATTCATGGCTCTCTGTGGATGCAAATAGACTGTTGCCATGATTTAATTTTAATTTTCGGAAGACAAAACCCACAAAAATACACATAACTGTCTCCAGTTTCTTTTAAATGCTCGACTCACCAACGAAACATTAAACTTATTTCTTTACGCAGCAAGATGTTTGAAGAAAAGGCTTTTTCAGCAGAAAAGTTTAGCTATGTTCCAATAAAGAAATGCATACAACATTCGCAGATAACGGAAGCGAGCTGCAATCATAAGTCATCGTGAAAAGAGCGCTTATGGGTTATAAATTTTGCGTAGCGAGAAAAGCAGACGCCGGAAAAAATGCTATTCTTTTTCTCCTCGCAGCACATCCGAAGCAGAGTTTATGGGCCGCGGAAAAGGTGGCAAGAAGAAATTATTTGTACGTAAAATAAGTTTGGCTCGCAAAAGTGTTACGTGGCGAGCGAACAAAAGAAGCATTTAGGGAATGAGAGAGGAGAATATATGGACGATTTCTTACCCTAGAGAGAGAGAGAGAGAGAGAGATAAAATCAGATGAAATGGCTACGATACATCTAAACCCTTTCTCAGCGATGAAAGAAAGTAAATAGAGGAGAGAGGAAAGAAGAAAGAAAGCGATGGAAAGAGAAATAGAGAGATTAGAGTAAAGAGGGAGAAAGAGTGGAAAAGCGGAGTGAAAATAAAAAATGAAGGTGAGAGAAAGGGGGAGGGAGAAATGGAAAGTGATAGGAAGGAGGGAGAAGAGAGAGTGGGGATGGGGGGAAAGGAAGAAAGAATGAGAGAGAATAAATGAGAAAGGGAGATGAAGAGTGGAGAGGAAGAGAGGAGAGGATGAGAGGAGAGGAAAAGGAGAGGAAGAGAGAAGGGGAGGAAGAGAAAAGGAGAGAAAGAGAGAAAAAGAGCAGGGAAAGAGAGGAGGGAAAGAGAGGAGGGAAAGAGAGGAGGGAAAGAGAGGAGGGGAAGAGAGGAGAGGAAGAGAGGAGGGGAAGAGAGGAGGGGAAGAGAGGAGGGGAAGAGAGGAGGGGAAGAGAGGAGGGGAAGAGAGGAGGGGAAGAGAGGAGGGGAAGAGAGGAGGGGAAGAGAGGAGGGAAAGAGAGGAGGGGGAGATAGGAGGGGAAGAGAGGAGGGGGAGAGAGGAGGGGAGGGGAGGAAGAGAGGGGAAGAGAGGAGGAGAAGAGAGAAGGGGAGGAAGAGAGGAGGAGAAGAGAGAAGGGGAGGAAGAAAGGGGAAGAGAGGAGGAGAAGAATGAATGAAGAGAGAGGAATAGAATGGGAGAGGAAAAGGAGAGAGAAGGGAAAAGATGACGTATAGTGGGGGAGAGGTGTAAGACTGAGGAGTAAGAGGGAGGGGCAGTTGAAGAGGAATGGTGGGGGAGTGAGGAGAGAGAGAGAGAGTGATAAGAAACGCTACAGGCCGAGAGAAACGAAGAAGAGATGTAGAAATAGCCATCTTGGAAAGAAGGGAAAGAGGTGGTAAATACAAAAAAATACGAGGGCTCTTGCAACGAGCATCTCCTACTTCCTTTTCCAAAAGCTTTCTCTCTCTCTCTCTCTCTTTCCTGATATCCTTCTGGAATATCATCCATCCTCGCTCTCAACTACACACTATCGCGAAGGCTTTTAAGGTGGCCACTGAGAATGTTCCAATTGAATCACGGCAGTCGGGAAGAGCTCCATCACTCCCCGCTCACGCCCGCTTTCCACCTTTCCTCTCCACTCTACCCCTGTCCTTTCATCCCCTCTTCTCCTCCAATACCCCTCTCGCCGCTATAACAATATAAAACACAGACTCCCACTTCTCGCCACGCCTTCCATTCAGTCTCCGCATTCACCTCTCCTCCCGTCACCGAAGACGCAACTTCCGCTTTCTGCCTTCCATTTCTGCTTTCCCTATCTCTCTTACTCTTTCACTCAGTCCCTTCATTACATCTATTCCTTATATCTCTCCGATTCTTTCCTCTCTTTCTACTCTCTTTCCACTCTCTTTCCTTCATTTACCAAACTTCCATTGAAAGGCATTGGGAGTCGTTGCTATGGTAGTTAATATTTTTCATTGTTGAACATAAAAAATAATTTTATGATTAAAATCAAATTTTTACGCCAATTCAGCATAAATTTGAATTCTGTCTTCAGGATAAATAAACTCCATTCCTTCTTCCATAGTATGGTGCATGTCCCGACTTTTTATCTTAATTTTAAATAATTTAAAAAAGCAATTTTATATAGCCCTGCACAGTTTTCAATGCTTTTCTTATGTGTGTTTGAAATTGGACTTTGGACTCAAAAACACCCCTTAAATATAACATTTTCTGGAATTTCGGATTTTTCAGAGGTTGTACTCAATGCCCTATCTTCATGCTAAATTTTAGCTCTGTAGCACTAATGTCACTGATATTTCCTGTTTTTGGATTTTGACGTCGTTATAAGTTTACGCCGTAGTTTTAAATCAATTGCATTATAATACAGTCCATTGATTCTCTTTAGAATCACTAAATTAAAGCTATTATTGTATACAGTTCATCTACCTCCATAATTGAAAGGAATAACGTTCTTTTATTTAATAACATATATCGCGTTTTAAAATTATGACGTCATCATATGTATACGTCTTTGGTTGAAATCAATTAGACAATAAGAATTTCCCTATTAAAAGGCATTAAAGCGATGCTATTATAAAACGGATTGCCAATTCTCATTGAAAAAAATTGTCCTGGTTGCTATAGTAGGTGAAGTTCTTTATTGTTGAACATCTGTTTTTTCCGATTAAAAACATATTTCTTCGTCAATTCGGCACCGATTTGAATTTAGTCTTAAAAAATAAGAAACCTCATTATGATATATATATATATATATATATATATATATATATATCCTCCGTAAGAAGCAGCTATTTATTATACAAGTTGTCGGTGCTTGCATACTGCAATAACTTAAAAAATCACCATATACCAAGATCTAAACTCGTAAATAAACCAACGCGACATCATTTGAACTACACAGAGTCCATTTAAATAAGATAATAGTTTTCATTTTTCCCATATATTAAGGCATCTATCCGGAATTTTTAAATTCTCTGGCGATCGGCTCGCGACCAAGTTTTCGAATTTCAGTCTCAGATCGCCCTTTTTAAGCCATATCTATAATCACCAATAAGACAATAGCTTATATGTTGCACTAAAACTTATGTAAAATTAGGATATTTTGTGTGTTATGATTATGGTTTCATCATCCCTGCCTTTTAGTACGTATCCGGACTAAAAATTAATTTAAAATTATCACGTCATCATATGTATACGTCGTTGACTGAAATCAAACAGATTATAATGCAGTCTAAGCATTAAATCAATGCTCTTCAAGTATGGAAAATCAATTCCCATTGAAAGGCATTGGAGTCGTTGCTATGGTACTTCATACTATTCATTGTTGAGAACCGATAAACGTTTCCTAATTTTATGATTAAAATCAAATTTTTACGCAAATTCAGCATGAATTTGAATTTTGTCTTCAAGAAAAATAAACTTCATTCTTTCTTCCATAGTATGGTGCATGCTCCGTCTCTCTTTCTTAAATTTAAATAATTTAAAAAAGCAATTTTATATAGCCCTACAAAGTTTTCAATACTTACCCTATGGGTAAAAACAAACCCTAAAAATTAACAATTTGAAATTTTAGATTTTTCTAATTGGTTGTGAGCAAAATGCTATTATCATACAAAATTTCAGCTCCGTATTCCTTTTAGATTGGTCTACACATCGTGTGGGAGAGGGACGAGCCGATGGTGTTGTGTGGCAGTTTGGGCTGGGACAGAGAAACGAAAGGGGAGACAGACTTATCGAGTTCTGCAAGGAGAGGAACATGATAATAACCAACACCTGGTATAAGAATCATAAGAGAAGGCAATATACATGGAAATCGCCATGTGACATGTACAGGAAACAGATAGACTATATATTGGTAGAAGGAAGGTATAGGAACGGAGTAAAAAGTGTGTGGGCTCCCAGGAGCAGACATAGCAAGCGACCACGCGCTGCTAATGGTGGAAATGAAGATCAAAATGAAAAGAGTTGGAAAAGCAAAGATGGCTAAGAAATGGAATCTAGAGAAACTGAAAGAAAGGCAGAAAGAGGAAATCGGTTATGATATGACAAACCAGATGAAGAGAGGAAATACACAGAACGAAGGAGTAGAGGAAAAATGGAAGAGAATTAAGAATGGAATAGTAAATGTGGCGGAAAGGGAAATAGGATACAGGAAAGGCAAGAGAGCTAATAAACCCTGGGTGACAGGGGAAATGATAGCAAAGATGGAGGAGAGAAGGAGATACAAGAATGTAAACACAGAGGAGGGGAGAAGGAACTACAGGTGGTTGAACAATGAACTGAGGAGGGAGACGGAAAGGGCGAAGGAAAAGTGGCTGGAGGAGGAGTGCAAGGAAATACAAGAGCTCGAGAAGAGGGGAAGGTACGACCTAGCGTATCAGAAGGTCAGGAGTATTACTTGGGATGGACAGAGATCTGGAGGAGGAGGCTCAAAAGGAATTGAGAGCAAGGATGGTAGGATACTGAAGGAGGAAAAGGAGGTTATGTGCAGGTGGAAAGAATGCATGGAGGAGTTGTATAAGACGAAGGAAAAGCCGGCAGAGCTGGAAATTGAGGGAGAAGGGGAAGTGGATAGGGAGGAGATGGGGGAGGCAATACTGAGGGAGGAAGTAGTGGCAGCTATGAAGGAAATGAGGGAGGGAAAGGCGGCAGGAGTAAACGGGATACCTGTGGAACTGTTCAAATGTCTGCAAGACGAAGGCATTGAAGAGATGACCAACTTGTGCAATGCAATATATGAGAGTGGGGAGTGGCTGGAGGAGTTCGTCAGAACGGAAATGATACCACTACCTAAAAAGAAAGGGGCAAAGAGGTGCGGGGAGCATAGAACTATTAGTCTGATAGCTCACGCGGCCAAGATAACGTTGAGAGTGATGAATAGAACGCTGACGAGAGTAATGGAAGAGTATGTAGCAGAAGAACAATTTGGATTTTGGAAAGGAATAAATACGAGGGATGCCATAAGGGTGGTAAGGACGATTGGAGAGAGGTATTTAGAACGGAACAAGGGTATCAGTCTGTGCTTTGTGGACTTGGAGAAGGCTTTCGACTGTGTGAGGTGGGAAAGGATGATGGAGATATTGAAGGAGAAGAAAGTAGATTGGAGAGACAGAAGGTTGATAAGGAATCTATACATGAGACAGGAGGCGGCCATGAGGATAAGGGAAAGCAGGCCGGGGTGGTTCGAGATTGGGAGAGGAGTTAGACAGGGCTGCTGTTTGTCACCAACCCTGTTTAACATCTATATTGAAGAAATGATAAAGGAGTGTTGGGAGACGAGCACAGGAGTTAAGCGTTGGAGGAAGAATTACAGCGTCAATTAGGTTTGCTGACGACGTAATACTGTTTGCTGAGAGGACAGAAGACTTGAGGGAGATGCTACAGAATCTGGTGAGCGTGAAGGACAGATATGGGTTGAGAATAAATGGAAAGAAAACGAAAGTAATGAGAATAGGGGGCGAGGAAAGGATGGAAGTGCAGGTGAGGGGGGAGAGGATAGAGCAGGTGGAACAGTACAGGTATCTTGGTACGTTGTTGACAGAGGACTGGAAATGTTAGAAGGAAATTAAGATAAGAATAGGTTTGGCAAAGGAAGCTTTTTAACAGCAAGATGGATTTGGGATTGAGGAAGAGATTGGTAATGTGTTATGTTTGGAGTGTGATGCTATATGGGTCGGAGACATGGAAATTGAAGAAGAGAGACAGGGAGAGGGTGGAGACATTTGAAATGTGGGTTTGGAGGAGCATGCTGAAGGTTAAATGGACTGACAGGATTACAACTGTGGAAGTGCTAAGAAGAGTAGAAGAGGAAAGGAGTTTGATGGACACGATAGTGGCTAGGAGAAAGAAATGGATAGGATATGTTTTGAGAAGAGAGAGATTACTGGAGGATGTTATCGAAGGAACGGTGGAGGGAAGAAAGAAAAGAGGAAGAAGAAGAATTAAAATGTTGGATATTCTAAGGGAGGGAGGAGGGTATGGGGAGATGAAGAGAAGGGCACAGGATAGAGAAAGGTGGAGGAGAAGCACCTGAACCTGCAGATATACAGAACACACGGACGTGCCTTTCACTTCCTCCTGCGAGCGCTGACCTGCCTGCGAGCGACACCTGTAGTAGTAGCAGTAGCTGTAGTTTAGCTGTAGCCGTATTGTTGTGTTAAGTAGAACTAGTATTTTTTCTATTTATTCTATTTATTTTTTCATCTTCTTACGTTAATTGTTTTGTTGTAATTGTAGTTTAACTCATCTTTGAGCGTAAAGCTTACTCATCCTTCTCTTGCCGTATCATAGTAGTTAATTGCGTCTCTCAGCCACTAAATCCGTAATCTTTGTAATATTTATTTATAGTAGCGTATTACCTTACTCGTTCTTAATTATTTCCTTTTACCTTAGCATTTCTTTAGCTTCTAAATCTACATTGCTCTTGTGCTAAACTTTCTTGCTTATTTACTAACGTTGTTGGTGTAGTGAAACACTTTCCCTTTCACTTTTTACCTGCGCTCGACCCTAATTTAACCTTGAAGACAGCCAACCGCGTATTTACGTTAGGTCTAGTATATTTATATAGATAGTACAGATTAGTTAAGAGGATAGGATGGCTACTCCGAGGACTCCTGTTTCCTCCTTCTTGCGCGACGCTGGTTGCGAGGCCATGAGGTCTCGGATCACGGAGCTGGAGAGGGTGGTTGCGGACCTCCTTCAGAGGGTGGAAAGGTCGGAGGCAGCCTTGGCGCGTGGGAGGGGTGCGGGTTCTTCCCTGAGAGCAAACCGCGCCAAAATGGCGGCTCGGGTTCGCCTGGGTGCGGAAGCCGGCAGAGCGATCGGGGAGGCTCCTGGCTCCTCTTCGCGGGTCGAGGGTCCTCCGGTCCGGAAGCCCGATGAGTGGTGTGTGGTGTCCACTAGGGGGGATCGTGGGGTGGTGTTGCGGAGACAGGGAGTTGGGAACGCCTCGGTGGCCCCTCTTCCTGTTAGTAATCGGTTTGCGGTGTTGTCGGAGGACGACTCCACTGCCGTTACGCCCGTGCCCGCTCCCGTCTCCTCGGTGGAGGCCGGGCCCAAGGAGAGCTCGGGGGGAAAGAGAGGGCTGTTAGTGATAGGGAGCTCCAACGTCCGGCGTGTGGTGGCGCCTTTACTGTCACGGGCCCGCCGGGAGGGAGTTCACGAGCGGGTGTTCTCCAGGTGTATACCAGGAGGTTCGGTGCCCCAGGTGACGAAGGAGTTCAGGGTGTCGGTATCGGGCACGGGTTGCTCCTCGCTGCGGGTGGTGGCCCATGTTGGTACCAATGACGCTTCGAAGCGCGGCTCCGAGGAGGTCTTAAGCTCTTTTAAGGACTTGGCCGCTGAGGTTGCTCGTGTCCGAGAGGAGTCTGGTGCTGATGTGCGGCTTTCCATCTGTAGCATTGTTCCTCGGACGGACTGCGGTTCTATGGTTTGGAGCCGAGTGGTCGGGCTGAACCGTAGGCTGTGGGACTTCTGTAGGGGCAATGGAGTGGACTTCGTTGACCTGAGGCCGGTCCTGGACTCATGTAGGGCATCCCTAAACGGTTCTGGTGTGCACTACACTGCCGAGGCTGCGGAGGCGGTAGCGCGTAGGGTGTTCGAGCATTCTAGGGCTTTTTTAGGTTAGATTTAAGCAATTGCAATTTTTTAGCAAGCGTTGAGATGCACGCCAATAGTAGATCAGATGGTAGGTTAGGATGTAGGCAGCTTACCGGTACGGGATTAATTGAGAGCACAATAGGGGAAAATGTAAGAAATCCGTGCGGTAACAGAATTATCGAAGGCATGGGGATAAACGATTTTCCATGCTACAATTCCGTAGATAATGCGTGCGACCTTAACAGCGCTATAAACCCGACGTTAAGTAACAGTAGAATACATTCCAAGCGTAGAAATAGTCGACATAGTAGGAAGGATAAGGAGGCAGTAAATAATAATAATTATAATCTTAATAATAATAACAGTAATAATAGCTCAGTAGAGCGCGAGGAATCGTTACGTAGTCATAGCGAGAAATTAAAAATCATTACGGTTAATTGTCGCAGCATTCGCAGGAAGGAGGCCGAATTTGAACATCTTATTCGTAGTCTGCGTGCTGATGTAGTTATAGGCACTGAAAGTTGGCTTACGGCAGACATAGCCAGTCAGGAGATCTTTCCTCGTGACTATAGCGTATTCAGAAAAGATCGATGTATCCGGTCGGGAGGTGGAGTCTTTATAGCAGTTAGCAATAAATACGAAAGTTACCCAATACAGATTAACGACGACGAAGTCGAAAGTGTTTGGTGTCGTGTGAAAGGAAGCGACTCAAAAACTATAAATATATGCGCTTTTTATAGACCCCCAAATGCGAGCGTGGAAACTATTCATTCTCTGGAGAAACAAGTGGCGACGCTAAATTCGTCTAATAAAGATAAAGCCATTATAATCGGGGGCGATTTCAATCTTCCGTCAATAGATTGGAGGCATAATTGCTTTTATCCCGGAGGTAGAGAGCGTGAATCGTGCGAGGCGTTACTAGAAACTTTCGGTAAGCACTCATTGTATCAATTAGTGAGATTTCCCACGAGATTTAATAATATATTAGATTTATTTGTTACTAATCTTCCTGAGCGTATGAATAGAGTATCTGATGCTGAGGGAATAAGCGATCACAAGGCAGTTTACGTGGAATTTCAGTTAATTATTGAGAAACAGGTTAAGGCCAAAAGAAAACTTTATGTATTCGCCAAAGCCGATTTCACAAGATTTAGGTCTTTTCTGCGAAATAAATATACTAATTTCTGCAATTTAACCGATAGTGCAGACGTGGAGGAATCCTGGTGCATGTTCAGAGATATGATGCGAGAGTGTACAGATAAATTTATTCCGAGCAAACTGAAGCGTGATAGTGCAGAACCTAGATGGTACAATCAGGAAGTAAGAAGCGCTCTCCGACGTCAAAGAAAACTCCACTCTCGCGTAAATAACACATCCTCAACAGCTACGGTCGAACAGATTGCAATAATAAGGCATCAATACAAGGAGGCGCGCTCCATAGCCAGAGTAGCAATGCGTAATGCGTTTAACAATTATAAAAAGAAGGTTTTACAGGAAAACTTGAAAGAGAACCCAAAAGCATTTTGGTCTTACGTCAGGGAAGTTCAAGGTAGGGGCCCCACTATTGCGTCACTGCGGTCGGAAACGGGAAACGTAGTTCACGATAGTATGGATAAAGCAAACCTATTAAATCATCACTTTCAGAAAGCTTTTACTCGTGATGACGATGAATGTGAAACCCCTATTCCTATGCGTCAGGGCGATTCGATGGAAGATTTGGTATTTTCGGAAAATGGCATCGCGCTCCAACTTCATTCAATTAAGCCAAATAAATCTCCTGGACCGGAGGAAATTCCCGCGCGTGTAATGAAAGAATTAGCTGCTGAAATCGCGCCGTATTTGAAAATTATATTCGAGAAATCCATTAGAGAAGGAGTAGTTCCTAAAGATTGGAAGGTGGCACATGTTACGCCCATCCATAAGAGTGGCGACAGAGAGAACCCCGAAAATTATAGGCCGATATCCTTAACTTCATTATCGTGCAAGATACTTGAGCACATAGTCTTTAGCTCTGTAATGCGCTATTTAGATAGTCATTCATTGCTTAGCGGATGCCAACACGGATTCCGGAGAGGTAGATCATGCGAAACGCAGCTCGGCCTGTTCGTGGACGATTTGTTGCGATGCGGAGAGAAAAATACTCAGGTCAATGCCATATTCATTGATTTCAGGAAGGCGTTCGATAAAGTATCTCATAGGAAATTAATTGCGAAGTTAGGACAATGTGGTATCAATTCGAAAGTTGTCGGTTGGGTGAGAGACTTCCTCTCGAATAGAGAACAGATAGTTGTCATCGATGGGAAATACTCGTCCCCCGTTAAAGTTGCTTCGGGTGTTCCTCAGGGAAGTGTATTGGGCCCTTTGCTCTTCTTAATCTATGTAAATGATATGTGCTCGGTTGTTCGTAGTAAAATTAGGCTTTTCGCCGATGACACCGTTCTATATAAAGAAATAAAAAATCAGGAGGACCATCAGTCTCTGCGTGAAGACTTAAGAGCCATTTCAGCGTGGTGCAAAGATTGGCAAATCGAAATTAATTATACTAAATGTGCCGCAGTCACGTTCTGGAAAAGTAAGAGCAAAGATTTAGGTTTCGAATATAAAATAGATGAAATGAGCATTCGACAAGCTGAGTATGTAAAATATTTAGGAGTAACCATTTGTCGAGATCTTTCGTGGGACATGCACATTCGTCGAGTTATAGGCGCGGCCAACAAGAAACTGGCATTCATAGGTAGAATAGTACGGAACACTACAGAGAAAGTACGCGAAACATGCTACTTATCACTGGTAAGACCACAAGTGGAATACGCAGCGAGCATATGGGATCCGTACGAGAAGGGACACATAATTCAACTAGAAAGAGTACAGCGCAGAGCAGCCAGATTTGTAAAACAAAAGTACGAACATAAGGAAAGCGTCACCTCTTTATTGAGCGATTTGAACTGGGTATCACTGGAGGACCGTAGATTGCACTCAAGGTTGAAACTTCTAGAGAAATATAGGTCAGAATGTCTAAAAGAGGAGGTAGTGGGAATAATTGTGGCACCGACGTATATAGGTAGAAATGATCGAGACGATAAAATACGTGAGATCGATTGTAGGACGGAGCGTTATCTAGGCTCGTTCTTTCCGAGGACAATAAGAGATCACAATAGGAAATTTCGAATTGCGTTAGACAATCTTTAGGTAGGATTTGGTGCATTGCACCCCCTGCCACCCACCAACTTGGTGAATTGCAGGGTAACTTGTAGATGTAGATGTAGATGTATTTATTATACCAAAATATAAGGAAAAATCATTTTATGATTTCAAAGCAAATACATTAGTATACGATTATACTACGGCGAATTCGACGAAAAGCACTTCGGTACCACGGGAAACCCGTGTACACTCCTTGTTTGATTTTGACGTCGTTATAAGTTTATGCCATAGTTTTAAATCAATTGCATTATAATACAATGAACTGATTCTCTTTAGAAGCACTAAATTAAAGCTATTATTATATACAGTTCATCAACCCCCATAATTGCGAGGAATAACGTTCTTTTATTTAATGACATATATCGCGTTTTAAAATTATGACATCATCATATGTATAACTCCTTGGTTGAAATCAATGGGACAATAAGATTTTACCTATTTAAAAGCATTAAAGCGATGCTATTATAATCTGGATTGCCAATTCCCATTGAAAAGCATTGTCCTGGTTGCTATGGTAGCTGAAGTTCTTTATTGTTGAGCATCTGCTTTTTTTCGATTAAAAACATACTTCTTCGTCAAATCGGCACCGATTTGAATTTAGTCTTCAAAAATAAGAAACCTCATTCTTTTAGCTATAGAATTGTCTTCGTCCCGAGTTTCTATCTGAATTATAACTAATTTTAAAATGCAAATTTGTGAAACTCTGCATAGATTTCCATGTTATTCTTATTGAGTATCGAAATGGAACATTAGGGACAAAAATACCCGACAAAAATTAAAACATTTGAAATTTTCGATTTTTCTGGTTGATTGTACGTAATAACCTATTAATCTTCCAAATTTCAGGTCCGTGGCTTATCTAGAAGTACCTTAGGCTTTATATTATATCTATTATAAATAGCTGCTTCATACGGAGGATGTATATCATTATATATAGACGTTTCTTACAGAGGAGGAGGATATAACCTACATATAACATACATATAACAGGAGGATACTAATATTTAGGCACTTCCAGATGAGCTGGAGATTCGAAATTTTTCTTAGGTAGGATTTTGTGCAAAACCGAATAAAAAAAACGAAAATCTTGAAAAAATGCAACAATGCGGTCGTTAAAAATTCGCAATTGTTTAAACAAATATTTCCGAATGTGCTACGGAGCTGAAATTTTTTTTAGAGGTAGGATTTGTAAAAAAACGAAAAAGGGATTATAGAAATTTTGATATTTTAATTTGTTTGGCAGTTAAAAATTCTTTGTACGCAATTTATTCTTAAGCTTTGTAACACAATCTTAAATCTCCTTGGTTTGCTCGTGCCACGAATAGTCAAGGACGCTCCTTAGCTAGTCGCTGTTACATCTTTGATAGGATAAGGAAAAAAGACCCCAGTGACTGTTAGTTAAACATACTACGAAAGAAAAATTATTTCACTAATATCTGGCGTGTTTTCAAAAGAAGATGAGCGGGAAGCATGCTACTTGTGCAGCCTGCGAGGTGTTCCTCTCCACCTGGAGGCGTTTAACACAAGATATCACACTCTCAACCATACTTAAAGTATAGTAAAAAGTTTTGATTGCTGATCAAACTTTTAAATTTTTAAACGAGATTTTTATTTTAAAATCATTTTATCCGAATTACAAAATAATAAAACTCGAAAATTAACCGAGATTGAGCTTTTTCTTAAAGCCTCGAAAAATCTGTAACTTATGTATACCCGATTTTAACCTGCATGAAAAGGAAAAGAATAAAACCCGACATATGATATTTTTTTTAAACTGGAAAAATCCATACCCTAGCTATGTGGAAGAAGAGATTCAATCTCGCCCAAATAAAGACTAATATTGTATTTATCTCTCTCCATATAATCCTCCCTCTCTTCTTATCTCTATCTCTCTATCATCACTCCCTCTCTCTCTCTCTCCATTAACTCCCCTTCACCCCTCCCTCTCTGCCTTTCCATTCCTTTTCCCTCAGTCTATTCCTCTTGCTCCTTTCCTTCCTCTAACTCCCTCTCACCGACCATTCTTTCACTACTATTTCATCTTCATTCTCTCCCTTCTTTCAACTTTCTCTAATTTACCTATCTTTATTACTCCCTGCTTTGATTTTTTTCCCGTATCCTCTGTCCTTTTAAACTTCCTTCTTAGATGCTTGTCTTCTCCTTCGGACCTATTTTTCCTTCATTTCATTAGATACTATTTCTCTCCCTATAATTCTCTCACCAACACAGGCTCTCCACCAGTCTATCGTAGCTAGATCTCTCATAACTCACTCCTAAGTTTCCTATTAGCGCATTAGATTTCCTGTACTTCCTCAACTCACGTTTTGACTTCTCTCAGAGTTTCATCTCTTCCGAACTCCGGCCCAATTACGTCCGAAAGGCCATCCATCAACCAAGTTTTTTGGTCTTATCTGCCAAAAGTATTTCATCGCTTCTTTAAATTCAATCCTTTCTTTAATATTTTATCCCTGTCTTTTGCACACAATATTGCGTGAAAAATGCGATTATATGCAAGAATATAATTTAAGTATACTTCTCGTCCTATAGCAGGAGATTGTCGTTTACACACGCTTTAGCTAGACATCTTGCGACAAAGTGTACACAATTTCACTATAACAATCTCAGCGGTTCATTCTCCGGAAATAATTTCGTTACGCAAGATGAAACTGGAATCATTTGATCCGTTGGAAAATGAAGGGTTGCGCCAACGGAAACTACCGGATTCCCCACGATTCTTTCGCGGTCACACTAAATGGTTTACTGAGAATCAACCGCTTGAGAGCATCATCATGAAACTGTGTACACATTGTCAGAAGATATCTGCTGCAACTTACGTAAACGACTGCCCTCTGCCATCTTCCCTTCCTGTTTATGGCGTGGACTTTTCAGCCGCCCGTCGTATTTTTCGGGCTTTAGACGATCTTCCGGATTACTTAACATTGCTCGATAAAATACTTATCCCCTTATCTTCCGCCTGTTCCAGACATTTATCGTTCCCAACTTATCCGTTTCCACGTACTTTTTCCCTCTTTTCCTTCCTTATCTCCCGTCCCCAGTCTTACATAGTCGAGTCTGTTTTTCGGGAGTCATTCTTCTTCCTGTTAATTTAAGCTCCCTTGCGAACTTTTTAACTGTAATTGTTTCGCTCTTATTTTTCCGGAGAAAGGTTTCCATTTGCTTTCTCTATCTTGCCGATTCCTTTTATGGGATAATTTTTACATCGGCTCCATTTCCACCACTCGAATTCTGTGTTTACTGCAGGCATTAATGCATGAATAACCAGCAGCATATTTCCCACGGTCAGCACCGCGCCGGGAATATTTTCCGCCTGGGTGCAAGCAGTTTATGCCGCCCCTTAGGAACATATAAAAGCACCCTGACCCAGATTTTTTTTTAATTTTTAAATTACAAGTTGAATTTAATTTAGGAAACACCATAGTAAACTAAGGGCTTCGCCCCTGGCGCCTACGACGTCCAACCCCGATTAGTATAAAATTATTGTTAATAATTATGTAGTTCCAAATATTCCGTGTTAAATGTCAATTGTTATGACGTTTTTATTGTTCACATTGTTATCAGAGGATATTCAAATCATTATTTGTATTACTTGAAAGTGAAAGACGTCATTCAAATTTTTTACGGCCTAAGTAACAAGCTTCTACCAAGAATGACGCTACATAAATAATAAGCAGAGGTTTGCCACAGCTTTTAATAATTTTACCAATATTTAAAATTCATGCAGAAGAATAGATATTACTTTTTCATATTTCTACCATTTTTAAAGATAACATTCATAATTTAGAGTATCGGTAACGCGTATATCTCATTAAAACTAACGAATATATTGGGTATCTAAACTTTTTGACGTCATCTGCTTACGTCGCTGTTAACGTAGCTTATAATCATAATCAACGGCTTTTAGAATACGAAAAGCGTCACTTCCTGGCTGAAGAAGCAACCCATAAGGCAGAACAAGAACTAGGGCAGTACGCTCCTAGGGACAGCACCGGTCCAAAGACAGAACCCTATAATTTGCTAGTTGTTTGAAACCTCTCCTAACTTTTTGGCACCCCGGGAGGTCACCCGGGACGGTTTGGGTCCCAGGAAAACGGACTAAATCCCGGCGGACTGACGACGCCCTCGGGCCAGTTCCTCTTCTTTAGACACATGCTGAATTAACATGTGTTCAAAGAAAACAATCTAGTTAATAATAAAAAATAAAAAACGATTCTTTTAACATTGAATATTACAAAAGTATATGCGTATAACACTACTAGATGGAAAAAGACAAAATTAAGAAAGATTCCTGCCTCCGCCCGTGAGTTGTCGCCCCTCACATGTAGTATATTGATGCCCGGGTGCGATGCACCCCTTACACCCATAGGCCACGGCCCTTCTCACGAGAATAAATTCAGCATATCTCTATAAAATTCGAAAAAAATGAAATACGTAAAATTTTGAAAACTTCTGAAAAAGCTGGAGAAAATTTCTGCCTTGATCGGGAATCGAGCCCGGGTCTTCCATTTGCCGGGCGGATATTCTAACTACTAAACTACCGAGGCAGACTAATTCTCCCGCTTCAGAATCGGGTATTTCTCGCGCTGAGGTCAGGCCAGCCCTCAAACGAATGCCCTCATTGAGGAACGCCCAAAGAAAACCCATTGACATTCCAAAGGTGAGATGACCAGATAAACATAAATGAAAGTGTTGTTGAATCTTCTACGCAGATAGGCATATACGGCAGGTGTATTATTGGGACATTCCCAGGAATCTAATTTATTTGTTTATATTAGCAGAAAGGTTTACATTGTATTTTTAGATGTATAAAAACTGAATTTTTTGGCAGCTTTATCTCATTTGCGTTCCTTCTGACCTGACGGGACTCATGAGTCACCTGTACGTACACAAACTTTGTGTTTTATGGAAAACGATATTTTGTAACATGATTCACAGTCGTAATATAAATGCGATCATCATTTTCATATAGGAATCGAGTAATGTTTTAAATAAATGAGATATAGGACAATCTTTCGGACACACAAAGTGAAAGGAATTGCATTATATACAGAAGCATTTAGAATCGAACCTGCCTACCTCGAAGGAGGATCATAAAACTCGGCTTATAGAAAATTAGACTAATGCGTCGTTATAGAGATTCAGATTTACAAAAAATTTTATTCGAGTCAAGCAAACACACAAAGTTGTCGCTCAAAATCAGTTTTGGCCCTGCTTTCAGATTGCGTTTGAATTTTCTTGTAAAATAACGAAATTCTGGAATATCATTTTCGTGCATGTAAAACGGGAGTCGTTGGAATTCCAGTGGTTACCAAAAGAGTTGAGTTCATTGCGGAAGTTGGCTAGATGTTTTTCAAAATAACCAAAGATATTCGTAGGGAAGTCTAAAAGGGGCATTTATTGACCCCAGCATTTCAGAAATTGAAGGATTAACACAATGACATACAATGATGCCTTAATAATTTCATTACTGTTGCAAAGTAAAAAGTGGATTATAATACATTTTAGCGAAAACATCATTACGTTGCAACTAATATTTTCCGTATTGCGATCACCACATATTAATCAAACATAAACGAAGCCAAAGGAAAATGAGTTCACAGCTCGTCAACACCCTAATATGGCTGCATGCTGCACGTTAGTAAGGATTTTAATTTTATTTAATTACATTGCCAATTTTTCAAATAGTACCATTTCGCTCATTGTTAGCACGAGTCGCTATTTTGATTTTTATTTTTTTACCTCTTTTTTCTTCCGTGTACACGGTTTAATTAACGCAACACACCCGTGAACTCGGTTACGCAAAAAGTCCAATGCCACATAAAAAAACCGAATTTCGCAAAACATATTACAAACTCTGTGTATGATACCAACATTGATGCCGAAACAATAACGTGCAATAAGGCTAGTTTTTTTATCAAATTTCTCCTATTGAATCATGATAAAACGAAATGCTTTCTTTATATAGGTACATAAAGAAAGCTGCGAAGGAGGGGAGGAGAATTATAGAAGGCACTCGTTTCCAAGTTTATTTATATCATTTGGTTAACTTACGCGCGCATATGTTACGAATATATCCTTAGCGACAAGGCGCTTACGTTACGAATTCGTGCATCTGATTCCATTGAAGAGAAAACTTAATCAGCGCAAGTAATTTGTTACGTGAAATTATTGCTGCCATCTGTATATCCGTCGCCGTGTCACCTCTTAGAACATATCTTCAAAATTCTTCACTGACGCCTGACTTAATCTTCTAATTTTCCATCCACATCACTTAATCTCAACACTCCTGCGTCTGATTTTTCATTTTAAATGTGACTACGCGTTCATTTTTTTCACTCCAATCTTCTATCTTTTACTGCTTACACTCCAATTAATCGTCAGTTTAATTTTCGTCGACTTAAGAGTCTTCTCAATTCGTCTAAATTTCAGGCATTCTTGCCATCATCATTCTTCGTTTTCACAACGAAATTTCCATAGCTTTTTTAAACTCATGGAAAAATGAACAAAATCTATTACATATATTAAAGAGAATTCTGTCCTTTCTTTCTGTGTGTTTGCACGTTTGCACAGTTGCAGCAGGTTTTTAATTTGCATTTTAAAACCACTTAGAATTGCGATATGAATACGGGTCTTGCACCAAACGACGCCTAAAATAACTGATATTCATTTTTCAGCCATAGATTTTTGAATACGTGTCGAATCGTTCCACAAATTCATTATTAACACGAAAATTTGGCTAAATTTTAGACGACAATATTTCGTAGTCAAGGGCGATGGCATTGTTGCTGATCTAGCAAAATTACGTCTATATATAAAAGCAATTACATGAAATTTGATATTTTATTTGAAATCAATTGTGAGAACTCTTATTATATATTTTGAATGAATTTTAGTAGAAAGGGAAGTAATGATGGCTTAATTTGAACGATAGGTTTGTTTACTGCAGTGCTATTTCTAAGGTGTGGAAGAAATGCGAACGAATATAAGACCGTTAATATTTTAATTAGCTTTTTGCTTTGTTTACCTTGACTACGAAAGAACTTAGTAAGTAGCTTTTTAACTCAGACAATTTTTGTGATCACTATAAATGCACTGGCCATGCGTCAAATACCTTGCTTAATTATCGCAAGAAATTAATCAATATCATTGTCAATATAGTAATTTGCTTTAAACTACCCAATAAAATTTGCAAACGAAAAGATATTTTCAATGTACGAGTGAAGTATCTTCCTATTTGAAATGTTGAGTTGTCCATCATTACAATGCATTGGAGTCGTTTCTGACTTAAAGTTTTTACACTACGTGTTTATTTGTTTTAAATTTACATGATACTTTTCACGTAAATTTTCAATCGGTTTTTATCCTTCATGATTTTGTTTCATTGTAAGCTGTGTAAATGCACTTGAAAGCCTAAGTCCAATAATGCAAAAATCCGAGATCAACAATACCATAGCAACCTCTTTACGAAATGTCGAAAAATCAGAAAAAATCGAATATAAACTTAAAATATGAGAGAGTGGAAGAGAGAAAAGGAGGAAGAATGGGAAGTGCCTTAAATTTAATATTTAATTCACTCATACCCGTCATATTGACTGGCTTTTGCACTAGTTAATTACAGTTAAATGAATATGAAAATAAATAACAAAATAAGATGATAAAATAAGATAAGATAGATGATGAGTGAAACCGTTCTTTCATTTAATATGAATGGCGGGATTTTTAAATTTTAGAAAATATATGATTTGTCAATAGTATTGCTAATTTTAATTTAATGCCATTTTATGCTATTGGCCACATCATTGTTTACATTGATAAGGAAGTATGGAGTCATGAATGCTATGAATAACTTGAAAATTGATTACTCAATCTCAACCATTACTAATGTTATACTTAATAGATTTTTCGCAATAGTAAATGATACAGGAACGAAAAAATTTTTCAAAATAACTTGGTTTAATTCCGCTTAAATAAAAAAATTACAACAGTGCAATCTAGTTTTAGGCGCTTAGCGATATCATCTATTGTTAACCGCCAAAATCTAGGTTGCACCGTTCTTAAATTTTATTTAAGTGGCATTAAAAGCATGTTATTCTGGAAACACTTTTGTTTTCTTTCCTGCATAATGGAATCACGCGAAGGCAATGCTACAACATGGTGAATTATATCGTAAATTATAACAGAAATGATTTAATTCCAGAAATGCTTTCTTTCACCTTTTGATTCAAGTGAGAATGAGGAAAGGACACTTTTAATTTACGTTTTAAAAATTTTAGAACAAAAAATAATTTTAAATAATTAATTTTGGAAATCGCTCCAACTTTGTAGACCCTGGAAACACAAACGCAACACAATCTGTCAATAATTTGAGCTGTAATTTAATTAATTAACAGAGGATAGTGCAATTTTCTAATTACTTTTTCGCGGCAACGTAATAATACGGAATGTTAACAAAAACGGACCAAAATAAAACGGCGTTAATTGTGGTAAAAAATAAAACGTAATAAAACGGAATGTTAACAAAAACGGACCAAAATAAAACGGCGTTAATTGTGGTAAAAAATAAAACGTAATAATACGGAATGTTAACAAAAACGGACCAAAATAAAACGGCGTTAATTGTGGTAAAAAATAAAACGTAATAAAACGGAATGTTAACAAAAACGGACGAAAATAAAACGGCGTTAATTGTGGTAAAAAATAAAACTCTACGTAAAAGTGGGTTTTCACTTTATATATATACGTACGTTACCCGTAAGTATGCCTCATCTTTCTCTTTATGTTTTCCTGTTTATATCTAGCGCGTATGGCCGCGCGTGAAATGACGCGGTGTTTTTTTTATAAAGCGTCACTTCTTTCAATTAAACCCGTTTTATTTCCGTATCCCTTTCAAAAATTTTTACCTCTCCAACTCCATATATTCCCTCCTTCTCTAGACCCTCCATTTTCCCTGGCACTTCCTCTCGAATCGTAATTTCTCCCACGACTATTCTCATCCTTCTTCATCTGCTGCTACTCCTGATGCGTTTCTTTCCTATCCTCAGGCTATTTTTATCCCTTCATCTCGGCTATATATTTCTACTGTCTTCTCTTTTTTGTAGCTCTCTTTTTCAAAGCCACATTTCCCTCTCTCTCTCTCTCGATTATGCAGACAGGTTCGTTTCGGTTGACTTAAACTGATCAATGCTACCTCATTCTTTCGTTATGGGAGCCGGCATACAATTTCGGGTCGGAGCTTATTTTTTTATTTATGGAGAAGATGCTGCTGTATTGAAAATTCTACGGAAGATTCATCAACTCCCTTTTTCATAACTATCTATTGAGATTACGTGAAATATAAACGGAGGATAAAGCATGCCTACACTACACTCGTCGCCTTCAGTCATTACAGCTTAACCGGAAATTTAAAGGTACTTATTTTTTGTTCCGGGCTACCTGAAAAATAAATAAATGTTTGCCGTTGGTATCAGTTTCATTCTTCGACAAACTGTCTCCTTTATTGTATTGCTCGAGCAAAAGCATCCCGTAATTAATTATATTCCATAGAGATTTCCTCCCGCGCCAATCTTTAAGGTTTTCTTAGATGGTTTTACAATCTTATGTTATATTTACGGTCGTTTTATAATCCTCAATCATTTTTACTGACCGTGATAAAAATTTTCGAATTATATCAGACCATTATAGTTTGAATTTGTCCATACAATAACTGAGTAATGATAAAAGATACACAGCGATGCACACAAAAGCAACGTAGATAAACATTTAATAATTTCAGGCAGGTTATTTTAATAAATTTTGACGCATATCGTTGGCACATAATAGTGGATAGAAAGGATATTGGAAGACGGGTTGCCCATGGCCTAAAATTTGGAATAGGAATTAATGAAGTATCCATAGTTACCTAAGTTGGAATTTCAAAGAAAAAACATTTCCCGATAAAATTAATGACAGAAATAGTTAAAAGTATGTATGTGTGCGTATAAATATAAATAAATAAATGAACAAATAAATAAATATACATGTAAACATAAAAGTGTACGGCTCGTGATACATTAAACCCCAGTTGAACATTGCTACTCTTCAAGCTAGTTTCCATTGAACGCTGATAAAAAGGAACTATCGATCGAATAAGAAAGTCCGGAAGATAAAATAAAGAATATCGACACGATTTTACAACACGTAATCGAAGCGCGAGTACTCCGATTGGACCTGTTTCGCAGAATATCGATTTTCGCCCTCCTCCGCCGCTTAAGATGAAAGAAATCCAGGTCGTCGGAGACACTTAAAACTTCCGATAAACTTCATTTGAATTTTGAGCGCCGCATTAAATTTCTCCTTTTTCCCCGTAAACGAAGAAGACGTCTTCCGAACGCGTATATTCCGTTTCGTTGCTAAGCGATTTTCGCCACCCCAACAACGAAAAAGGGTGCGAGCGAGAGGTGAACGGAGATCGGGAGAGGAAAACCTCAATACTATAGGGAATCCGGTTAGATGCCAGATACATACGTATCTGTGAATTGCAAATTCGGGAGAGGTTCGCTTTCGGCCGGCGGCGGAGTTCTTAGCGGGATCAAAGCGAGAATAGAGGAGTGCAGGCTTCGCTCGTCTGTGTGTGTGTGTGTGTGTGCGCGCGCGTATGGGAGAGGAAATTGGCAGAGGGAACGAGAGGGATGAGGTTTGGTCCGGTGCAAAAGGGAAGAGAAAAGCGAGGCTGGAGAGAGAGAGAGAGAGCGGAGGGAGGGAGGGAGGGAGAGGAATGGAGAAGGAAGAAGAGGGGAATAGAGGGGAACAGTCGGGCAATCGGACAAATGGACTTAATTTAGAACCGTTGGACTATGTGGTCAGTTTGAGGGCCGGCCCAAATAGTAGCTGGAGAGAAGGAGGGGTGTAAGGAAGATAAAGACGAGAGAGAGAGAGAGAGGAGATAGCGAGAGAAAGGGAATTAAGGGGGGTAGTAGAAAAATACCAAATTAATTTTGTAACAGGTATAATTGAAAACAGGAAGGAAACATAAAAGGACTTCGCGGAGATTTTTACCCGGGAGTGTTGTACAGGGGTCTTCAACCCCTAGGGGCACGCGTACCCCTAGGGGTACCTTACCAGTTTTGAAAGGGTAAACGTAAGTGGTTAAGATTATAATTTTTCTTCTTACTTAGTATTTCATGTATGACTTCGGAATCAAAATGTGCTATGTAACGGCTAAAAATAACGTTATAAACTAGATAAAACGTCGAAACTGTGAATTTTAACTTTATAAACACGGGTTATCTATCTTAATACAAGTGTTATCCATTTCAATATCACTTTAAAATGTATATGGGGATACCAGACCTTTAAAAAAAAAATTCTCTAAGTGGTACAGCAGCAAGAAATCGTTGAATACCCCAGTGATAGTGTGTGTGTGTGAAAGAGAGAGAGAGAGAGAGAGAGAGAGATCGGGAGTGCAGAATGAAGGAAAGAGATACGGAAGGAGATGGAGCGGATATGGAAGAGAGAGGTTTTTTTAGAAATAAGCTCAAGAAATTGAAATAGGAATAACGTTAGAAAAGCTTGGCAAAAGGAGGAAAATAAAACAAGAAGTCCAAACGAGGACTAATGAAGGCCGGTTTCCCAAAGTTCTCGTTCCTAATTGATTACTTACATTGACAAGAAATGTTTCAGTATGTGTTAGTCATTCCAAGGAATTCTCATGCCATAAATACCATTCTTAATTCATAGTTTAAAATTGATAGAGAAAAATTGGAAAACAAATTAATAGAGCATTATCGGGTTTCAAATACTGAAAGCAATGTCAAAATCTCTTTCTTACATAATGTTTTGCATGAATTTTTTTAAGAAACGAATTTAATAAATTTCACTGTTTATACGCTAATATGTATGGATAAACTGTCAATCACTGAAGGGTAGTCGAGTGGAAAAGAAAATAACCCATTTGTTCACTCGTCTATGCTCAAACCGAGTTCGGTATTAATCGTCTCCATGGCACAATCCGATAAAATGCGATTTAAATGCAAAAACGCTATGCTTAAGTATAAATTCAAAAAAATATGACCACTTATCAAATTTCTGTGGTAAGAATTAGAATTTACGTTTTTTTCTCCTTAAAACAGTACATACCTCGTTCCAATATCACAATTTTAAGATATTTTAAAGTATTAAAGAAAACATATCTGCACGATGGATTTGAGACTTTCTATGCAAAACAAATATAGAAAAACGTTCCTAGAATTGAACCCGGGACTTCAATCTTCGCCAAATAAAATATATCCCGGAGGTGGGTACTGGCAGCAATATGAAAATCGGTCCATTGATGTAAAAATTGTTAGTAGGGGACACACATACATACATACACCCAGACAGGACTATTTCATAAGGCTGTATCCTTATAAATTATCAGCCTAAAAAGGAAAAAAAAAACGAAGTGGAAAGAGATTAGTTCGACCCAGTACTGGTGAAGTTAGGGGCTGTTGGGCCTTTATACCGCATAATATCATGAGCTGTATGGCATGAATGTCGTGCTAAATTACAAAAAGGTAAAAAGTAACTAGCAAGCAATGCAAAACAAAAAAACGAAATGAAAAAATGACGAAGTAACAAATATTCAAAATAATGGGGAAGGAATTCATATGCGAGTGGTTGAAATACTCTGTTTTAATGGGTGCTTAAACATATTAGTAAATAACTTTAAGTTAGGCATTATTCAAGATCAATCTAGCGCAGGGAAAGAGGAAACTTTTCTATGTGGAGGGCCGTATCGGTGGTTGCGAATATTTCGGCGGGCCGCATTGTAAGTGGCCAATTCTTCGGAGGGGGCGTATGAGACTATAAATCGGAAGTTACCTATATATTCAAAGGCGCCATATATGTGAAGATCAAGTTTAAATACGGATTTTTTAATGGTTAAAATTTCAATATTAAGAGTTTCATTATAAAAAAATTTCATAAAAATGCTTGGATTTGCGCGTTAAATGTTTCGGATTGCTTTTTCGCCACAGCTTCACGGGCTGCGTAAAAACCTTACGCGGGCCGGATGCGGCTCGCAGGTTGGTCACCTCTGTTCTAGTGTATTGAGATAAAAGGATGTATTGGCGGCGACTTAAGCTACCTCTCTAGTGTAATTCATAGACAAGTATTTTATAAGAGGACCGAAGCTAATTAGAAAATGGTCAGAAAGGTTATAAAAAGAGGAGAGACAAGAGAAGACGTATAGGGAGGAGAGATAGGAACGAAAGTATGACTAGAAGAACTAGAAGAAAGAGGAAGAAAAAGGAGTAAGGAGAGATAGAGAGAGAAAGAAGAGAAATTAAGGGAGGAGATATAGTAGGAGATAATAGATCGAGATTTGTTAAGCGAGATCAAGATAGACGGAGAGTGAAAAAGGAATAGACAGAGGTAAAGAAAAGAAGATAAAGAAAATGCTAAATGATCAGAATCTCCAAAACGAACTGAAGGTAAAAAACGTTCTCTCTAGAACTCTAAAAAACACATTCTCTTTCAAAAGCGACGGTTAATCCTCCAGACTTATACGAATAAAGAGAAAAACTCCTTAAAAGATAACACTCGATGCTTAATTAATCATAGGATGACCTGGCAATATATTTTTTTCTTCTGCTGGTTCACCCGCTTCGGCACGTTAGAGGATAAAAAGGAAGGGCCCATTAGTCCGCCGCATTAGGGACACCAAAACGAACGAACGGTGATTTATTTATTTTTTTACTCCTATAATCCGTCGTATGAAATCGCGAGGGCAGTGCCCTCTATGGCCAGGACGGTGAAATAAATGCCGATTTTTTCTTTCATTCCGTTTTTCTGGTAAATCCGCAATACCATCTCCATTATCGCATTAATTGGCAACTTGGCTCGTTCCGAAAAAAAAATGCGCCAATTATTCTAGAAGCGTTTTTGGACCGATAATGGGCACCGAAAAAGCGATAAAACGATCGCTGCAAACCTCACTTCTCTTCGAGTAAAAAAGAAAACCACGAGCATGAAAACAATTGCTGTCGCAGGAGGATATTTAGACATGGAGATGACGTAACAATGTGTGTTGAAAACACCGCGAGGAATTCTGTGTATATGGAGACGAAAATGGGTAACTTGCAACGGGAGGGGTGTCGGTGGTGTAGTGGTTAGGACGCTGGCTGCTACTCGCCTGCCGCTTGAAAAGGCAGCGGGCACGAATCCTGCGCAAGTAGGATTTTTCCAAGGTCGCCCGGCCCCCTGTTTGTGTGGTTTGAGGAGACCGCGCAAATTCAGCTGTTCCGTCCTTCGGAAGGGACGTTAAGCTGTTGGCCCCCCAGGTGTTCTTCGTAAGAGCAGGCAAATGCCGGCACCGGGTTTCCCTCCTCCCTCCCCAGTTATTCATTGCACTGCCTCTGAGATACCCATTTGTGCTGTAAGAGAGGCGAATTGGCTGGGAGCTCAAACAAACAAACAAACTTGCAACGGGAGTAAAAAAACTTTTTTTTTTTTAAAGAGAGCACTGCCGCTTATTCGTAAATGAAAGTGGCGAAAAATATTTGAAGCGGAGGGGAAAATAAAGCCGAGTCGAATTTATCCATAGATCCGTTTTTGTCGCCTCTTTCTTGCCGAAGTCCATTCTAAAAGAGACGCTACGGCGGAATGATTTTTATCGCCCTCATCCCTCCTTCTCACTTTCCCTTGAAAAAAAAATTCGACCGCCGACGTATTAAAAAAAACATAAAAACGCCATTTAACGGAGAGAACGTTAAAAAACCATTTTAACAGGACTAAAACATTACGAAATTTCGTCTCCGGGATGGCATTTGGAAAGGTGGCGCCCGAACATTTCCCAGAAAGTATGGATTGGAGCCAAATTGTGTGTGAGCGCGTGGATGTGGAGTTGGAAGGAGGGAGCGAGAGAGAGGAGGGACGTAAGAGTGGAGGAAAGGTGTTAAAAATGGGAAGGAAGAATGTGGACGAGAGAAAAGAGGGAGAGGAGTGGGAGAAGAAGAGAAAGACATCGAGGGAGAAAAACGAGACGTTATCGCTGCCTCCGCATAGAAAATGTTCCCATCGCCGCAGAGATGTCGCTCTTAGTCGAAAGGGGCGGAGAGTAGACTTTTGTGATAACGCAGAACACGATCTAAAAGGGTTGGGATTTGTGCGTAAAATTTCCAAAAGTCCCACAATTGTTACTTTACAAAAAACGGTTGGATCAAAAGGTTTCCACAGGGCTGTTATTTTTTTGAACGCCTCGGGAACCGATGAATTTTTTTTCTGCCGGCACGGAAGTCATTTTTTCAATGCGATATTCGCAAAAAAGTGCCACTTTTTTGAAGTTTCCATAAAAATTGACATCATACATTAGGATTATTATGAATTCAAAGATGCTAAATGGATATATTTATTTTTTAAATGTATTAATTCGTTGCTTTACGCTTCTTTCAAGTTCTACTTACATCATAATGCACAAAACTAGTCCGATTTTGTGGAAATGTACGCTGAAACGTTCAGCTTTTCATCTTTTATACCTTCGGAGATATCAAAAGAAACATTTTTAACGGGCCCCTATCCGACCCCGCATATTTTTCAAAACTGAAGAGAAAAAGAAATGGCAGCATTACAGAAATCTACAATCCAAGTTTCGGCTCTCTATCATTTACGGTTTCGTCAGAATTTAAATTTAAGCAGAGACAGACGGACGGGCAGACAGACGCCAAAGTAAAGGTATAAGCGCATTTAAAAAACGCGCTAAAAACTATAGAACGATGCGACCGTTGGATCCCCGCTTAGAACCACTCACTACCAGGCTATTTATTTTGATGCCACATAAGTAGAAGCAGAACCCACGCATGTAATAATCTGGTTTGTGATTATTGGAGGTAAAATCATAATAATATTCAAGCTTTATTTTAGATGGAATCAAAATTTTATTCAATTCAATTGTATGCTAATAAGATTGAATATAGAATTAATTTTATATTGATCATGTTTTCTTCCTTCCCATAAAGTAAAATATCCTCATGAATCCGCAATCTCAATGTCCTATACCAGCGCCCGCGTTTGAATTAATGCGAAGGCATTGTATCGTGAATTGATACCTCTAGATTTCTTTTTTGAATAGCGGAAAAAATATACCAATGTCGACTGTACGTGTTTTTTTCGCAATTTCGCTTTTTAATCGATAACATTTACATTGGAAACACCGAGCTTCGCGTATCGTCCTCCATTCTAATTTGGTAATTGGGATCGATGGAAGCAGCCATAGATTTTTGTCCTCCCGGATGTACAGGTTTTATAACAGCAGGAGCAGCAGCATCCATCCATGACACTTGAAAGGGGAACATGCATAGTAAAGATAGATGGCGCATGAAAGATTTCATGAAAGAGAATGAGGAAGACAAATGAATAGAAAAGAGGCGGGCGAAGGAATAAAAAGAAACAATATAAAGATGAAGGATTAGGAAGAGTTAAATATAGAGCATTGCAGTAGTTGGGAGAAGAATACTGAGAGAAAGATAATCAGAGCAAGATGAAGATGAAGAAATTAAAAATAATAATAATAAATAAAAATAAACAAATCATGTTAGGAGAATATGCAGGTTGAAGATAAAGAGAATAAGAGAGGAAATTAAAATGCGGAAATTATATTACATATATAAACACATAGAGATAAAATTGGATAAGTAGATAGTCATTAAAAAGGGCTCTCCATTCCCATTGATGTAACTCGTTGCTTCATTGTGTCATTGCGACATTCTGATGCTTGATTGTTTCTATCGCACGCCTTCCCTCGCGTTCTTCTTACGTCCACGAAACTCGTTTCTTTATAGCAGAATTCAAATAATTATCACTCGTTGTTTCCTCCTAGAAAAGACATCTGTTAGAAGTCAGGACTAAAGAATGAATTAATTTTCTCTTGTGCTGCACGTGAAGGCGTCGTATACATTTACAATAGCAGAATGTGTGCTCCTTGCTCAAAGAAACTGCGACGAAAGCATTAATAAAGCAGCAAATTATAAGCGGTTCTTTTTCATTCTGTAAATGGGGTGTAGGCTAAATTGGCATATTTATGAAGATGTGCAGCATCAGTGACATTGTTCCACATGAAAAACGTCTTTTACCGGGATTAAAAGGAGCTAAAATATGTAATTGTATTACTGGGCAATGGGGAGTACGAAACTACGATATACGATAGAAAAATAAATTAGGCTCCAGATAACTCTCATATTAATACTTTTTCAGCAGCAAAAGTAACTAAATTTCCAAAGTATTTTTGAAGGCCAGTTCATTTAGACTCAACAATAGAGTCCTTTCAAAAAAACCAAGATTAAAACTACTCCTTATCATGCTGGCCAAGATTCTTTAATACTGACTTTATAATTTTATTTACATCAAATCTTTTAAAGCGCGTGTCAACATTATTTTAATATCATCGAGTAAAATGCAAAAATATATTTTCCTCTAGAAAAAATCGAAGAGTTAAGTTCAACAAATGGCGATAAATATTAAAAAAGGGTGAGAACACGTATATAAAAGTCATATGTAGTATTATGACACTTACTAATTTCCACAAAATTAATTTAAACACGACCAGTTATGAAGAGGGATCATCATCATTATGTTATTACAAGTTTTCCATGCTCATTTCCCTGTTATGAATTTTTACAAGGCATCGTCGTTTTCATCGAATTACAATATTCAACAGTTATTTTTGCGTTTTCAAGGCAAAAAAATCGGGATATTTAACGTCATTTTTCGTTGCGTCAGAAACACAAAATTTATTTGCGCGAAGTATAAATTTTTGTCCCATTTACATTTACATTCTCTGTAAATATACATGCATACGATTATATGCACATTTTCATATTTCTGGAACGATAAAATACGGGAAAATTTTTGCATTATAGAACATCACATTTACGTCTCCTTCGTGCCTTTTCATTCCACTTCGGAGGCATATTTTTTTACTTTACACAATGTAACGTAAATAAAAAATAAAACGCTCCCTCACTTTCCTAAATTTATCCACAACGTTCCTAATTTCCTTACTTCTCTCCTTTCCGTTCCTAATTTCCTTACTTCTCTCCTTTCCGTTTCCCTTAACCTCTACGACAATCCCAATGCTACCAACCTCAGGACTAATCCTTGCCGCACCCAGTGCCCACACTTCCAACACAATTAGAGTATGTTTTCGGAGGGACAAAAAGAAACAAACGAATAGAGATCCAGCTGCGGTTACGTCTCCCATGACATGGCTAAGTCGAAACATTTTTTTTGTTAAAAAAGACGCGAGTGAGAAGTTGAGAGAAAAAGAAAGCGTGGGAAAGAGAAGAGGTAGAAAAAGACTGGCAAGGGAGGAGAGAGGGAAGCGGGCAGGTGACGGGGGGAGTGGGAGATAAAAGATGGAGGTACAAAAGGAGGAGATGGAGGGGAAAGAAGAAGAAGAGAGGAAGAAATAGAATAAGAGGAAGGATGAGGATGATGGGAGAAGAGAGACAGAAGAAGCTGAAAGAAAACAGCAGGGGAATTGAGGAGAAAGAGGTATAGAAAGACGTCGAAGGAGGCGAGAAAAAGGAGGGGGTAGAGTGAGAGTGGGGAAGAGAAGATGAGGGAGAGAGAAGGTAGAGAGAGAGAGGTAGGAAGAGAGAAATAGAGGAATAGAGGGAGAGTGAGGGATGGAGAGTGAGGGATGGAGAGTGAGGGACGGAGAGTGAGGGACGGAGAGAAAGGGACGGAGAGAAAGGGAAGGAGAGAAAGGGAAGGAAAGAAAGGGACGGAGAGAAAGAGACGGAGAGAAAGGGACGGAGAGAAAGGGAAGGAGAGAAAGGGAAGGAGAGAAAGGGAAGGAGAGAAAGGGACGGAGAGAAAGGAAAGGAGAGATAGGGAAAGAGAGAAAGGGACGGAGAGAAAGGGACGGAGAGAAGGAGAAAGAGAGAGGAAGAAAGGTGGATAAGAGCAGCTAGAGAGAGATGGGTAAAGAAAAACGAAAGAATAGGGGAAAAGAGAGGGAGAGAGATAGAAAGTGGGTGAATGAGGGAGAAAAGGGGAGAAAAAGGGCGAGGGAAGGAAGGAGGGGCGGAAGGAGGGATGGAAGGATGGAGAGAGAGGAGAGGGAGGGAGGGAATGAGAAATATGAGGTGAAAGTAGAAACAAGCACTCTCCTTTCATTAGAGGAGCTACTCTCTTCTCCTATGCGTCAGGGAGATGAAAATCCTTTCCGCGTGGAGCTTGAGGATGTTGATAAAATAGAAAAAGTGAGAGAGAGAGAGAGAAAATTGGTACAGGATGAAAAAGCCAATTGAAATTGTAGCCGGGTAATGGAACGGAAGGAAAGAAGGATATAAGGGAAGGAAGATGTGGGAGAAGGCCAAGATTGGCCATTAAACGGTTGTGTATTTTAGATGATTTCTTGGGTGCAGAGTCAGACACTAATATTACGGTAACTAGAGTAAGCGACCTTCAAAAATGGCGGGACATGAATTTTAATGTTCTAAACTAAAAATCGAAGGTCAGTTGTTTATAAATTTAATCTGCAGAAGAATGAAAGTGTGCAGGTCGAAAAATCACTTTTTGCGTGTTGTCTTACGGGAAACAGAAAATGTATCCTAGGGTCGAGGCTTATTTTCGTCATTGACTTTTAATGTGTGATTGCTATATTTTGATCTCTTACCTAGTCTAAAAATTTGTTTAAAAACGTCAAAAAAGCGTTACGCACAGAATGACGTAATAAGCGTTTTATATCGATTGATTTGGATAAATTATTACGAACAAAATGAATGGGGACCAATGAAATCATAAAATCAATTTTTTTACCATAGTTACTGCGTGGAAAGAAGAAACCGAGGAAGCACAGGTGATGCGAGGAGGGGAGAGGAGAGAGGGAGAAGGAGTGGCAGGAGGAAGTAAAGTTGCGAGGGAAGGAAATATGGACGTGGTGGAGAGAAGACTGGAAGATGTGAGTGTTTTTTCGAGTCTGTTGCAGTGACGAAGGCACTTAGGACGGAGCCAAGCGGAGGAAAATACCACGGCAGGAAAGAGAGAGAGAGAGATGAGTAAACACTATTACCACCGTACTGCTTCTAGGGACGTGCCTATTCTCTTCTTCCCCTCAACCCTCCCGCCACTCCATACGATACCAAACATCGTTAGGAAGGTTATTTTGGCGACCGAGTTATCTCCTTCCCGGCGGAGCCGTATCTCGCTTGTTTCGGATCCTCTGTTTCCATATTTGACGCCAACCATCGCAGTACGATTCCTGCGTTTCCATCCCTTCGAAAACGTTTCTCGACTTTCTCCCGTTTCCGCTCGTTTTTCACTCATCGCGGCTCGTCGGTAATTTCATTAGCGGAATATTTAGAGCGTCATTGTACTCCGAAAGGAAATTCGCGACTGAGTCATTAGTGAATCTGCTCGCCTGAAGATGACACGGATTTCAATCAACTCGCTTAATTTAAGGGGAGTGATTTTAAGTGAAATTTTATCTGAAACGAAATCATATAAAGAAAGACTGATAAAAGGTGCATAATTGATGATGACTATGTTATTGTTGAAACCGTTCGCCTGCATTCTCAATGAAATGAAATGTTAACAAAGTGCAAACTGTACTTATTCTCCTTGAATATGGAATTGCGCCACGTGAAGGCTTCTTCAGTTGTCTAACTATAATTATTTTTTAAATTGAAGTTTTTAAGGTCTATAAGTAGATAGGATGACTAATATTGTGGCATATATTCGAGTATTAAAAAAATTATCAACAACGTTGAAAAATCGTAAAACATGCTATAAGCAAAAACATTACAAGTACAAACATAATCAAATGGTCAAAGGTCGAATAAGCATTCACAGAATTACCAAGCTCTTCTAATGATCAAGATCAAACTGATAAATTAGAATTCTTCGAAATAGGGAAAAGTATAATCATCCACTATGAAATTTCAAAATGATAGTCAAATATCTGGAAAAGGATATGGCTTGTTTTTCAGCGGAATCCAACGAAGAGCTCAAAATGAGTCATGTTTACTCTCTATGGATGAAAAAGGGAAACATTGGGAATTGGAGTCACCTGATGCAAACATATTAATGCATTCCTCTCGGAATATTCCTTTGTGTTAATACACTAAGCCCGCAAATTAAATTTCCTGGAACTGGATATAAATTTTACAGACAAGGGAACGTAATATTTAAAAACTTTTCTATACAAAAGAATACCATGGCACTTATTTGACAATAAACATTACACGCGACATATAAAAGCAGCAAAATCGAATGAGTGCTAGTCATTATATGGGAATAATTTTGAAACGAGAAAAAAGTCTGCTATGATCGGGAATCGAACTCGGGTCTTCCACTTGCCGGGCGGATATTCTACCACTGAACTATCGTAGCAGATCAATTTTCACCATTCTGAACGCGGGTGTTTTCTTGGTTCGGACGGAACTAGCCAAGTTAGTATCAAACTGCCCCAACGGATGTCCTCGAAGAGATACATCGAAGAAAACTCCTCCCTCTCAAATGGTGAGATTGCCAATCAATTTTTTTCTCGTTTCAAAATTATCCAAAATTTACAGCTTATGCCTGTCTGCATAGGAACTTCGGATCGCTTCATTCCATCAATTTCTAGTCATTAGTTGTCCAATATTGTCTGTATTCAATGAATTGCTCTCACGAATTCCTTTTCTCCCAACCACCAAATAGAATGAGCAACGTTACTGAAATGAATTTCTGTTACTTTTCTCAACTGTCTCGAAAAATGGTCCAAAGCTTAAGTGCATCGAAATGCGGAAACATTAAATGCCCGTCTTAATTTGAGAGAGTTATAATATATCGTCGCTTTGATGCGTTCTTCAATCATTTGATACAAATGTCATTGCCGCAGCAAGACATCGAGAGAAGGTAGCGAATAAAATGATACACAGCGCTGACAAAGAGAGATTAATTTCTAGCTTTCGCAATAATTAGACGAATGAATGTTCAATGAAAAGTAAAATAGCGCATACATTCATCTCTTGCGCACTAAAACTTAAGAACCGCACATTAAATTTAGAAATGGTAATTAAATTTAAATGGCGGCAATAAGCAGTACAAATGGTTTTTAATTCAAAGAAGAAATGAATTCTTAGTGGTAAAATTTTTAACCAGGTTTGATCACAGTCACTATAGTACTCGCTAATAACGATTGTTTCGCAAAAAGTTTTATCTTTACGGTAACAAATCTTCCCGGCAAATTCTTGCTACTAGAAATCCTATCTTTCAACACAAATATTTCCGCTTCCATAACGCATGTTTTTATATAAAAACATGTAATGCTTATTTCTTGATAAAAGAATTAAGTTCCACTATACGTGAGAGTTCATTATAAATACTTTGTACAAAAATATGTGCAAGTACTTAAAATTACATTTTGTCGTGGTTGCATGAAACTTTGATTTGTTCATTGTTCATTACCTTAAGGATAAAAAAATACTTAATGGTAAAGAAAAGAGGTCGTTGATTTTTACTTTCTCCATATACGTAGTGTAGGGGAAAGTATTGTATTCATGAAAAAATCGACTTCGCGATTTCAATGGCAATACACGTTTTGGGGTCCCCTGTACACGTTTTGACAATTTTCTCGATGATGTGTGTGTGTGATAGATTTTTTTTGTGCTCTAATTCAAAAACTATTAATCAGGTCAACGCGAAATTTTATATTTAACATTTTTATAAAAGTAAAAATCGGTAAATCGAAAACGGGTGTTTACTCTTGTCACTTATACGTTATTTTGAAATATTTGCTTTAATATTTGATAAATGCAAAAATGTATTAGAATAAATGTTATAGAAAATTTAATTTTCTACAACCTTTGTCTGAAATATTTTTCCATATAATGCATTGTTTAAGAGATATCTTATATTTTAGCTGCCACCACCACGCCACCTACTGACTATTGTTAACAATTGGCGCTTAGTTACATCTTATTGTTAGTAATGATCACATTTCTTTTCTTAATTGTTGGAGCTTTGTGGCTATATTCAATATCAGAAGGCTATGGTTTGAGTTTATTTTTGTTCTTTGTAGTCTAAAATTTTCTCGCAGTTTCTTAAAATATTTATTATTATCTAAACTATTTGGATTTTTTAGAAATATTACAGATATGGAGAAAGTCGCGTGGTGGTCACATCAGATTTTCTAATATACATATTTTTTATAAAGCAAACTTTGCTTGGTAAAAATTGTTCATGAAATCGCATTTCTCATAAAATAACACGCTAAAACAAAGTTATAAAATACTTTCACCTTATTATAAGAGACGGGTACAGCGATGTATTTGGGTGAACGACCCCATCAAAAGATATTCGCATCTTACGAAAACGTTTCTTTTTCTTGGAACGAGACGAATCGAAATACTTAAGAAACCTCCTTTTAGCTTCTTAAGCGTCCTAATTCTCAAGTATATATTTATATATGTTCTCGCATGGGATGGGGCTGTAGCGCTAATACGGAAATAAAAACAAAAGAGAACTTTTGGCATGACATCCCTTGGAAGTTCTCTCTGTCCGCTCTGGTGACGTCAACGGCCTGGTCAGATTCCCTGCAAATCTTCGCATCCCACTCCCCCATTCCACACAACCTCCTACTTCCATCCGATCCTGAGATTTTTCGCCCACACTCCCCGACTCCTATCCAACCGCTCTATAGACACGTCCTCTACCACTCTCTCGAGATGCAAACTTCCGGAAATTCCTCCCACACCCTTGCACACACACACACACGCAGAAGAAGACGTCATGGATCATGTCTCCCAATCTTCTTCCCCCTTCGGAATTGAAAACTTATCCCCCAAAAAAGAAAATCGCCCCGCGCACGCCTAATCCTCTCCCGTGCCGTTCCTAAAGCCTTAACATTATTGCCAAATCTCGGATAAATTTCCACCTTTTTTTTTAAAGAAAAATTTGAATGAATGCAACGTTTTCTTTCACTAAGCTACCTGGGAGGAGAATTTTTAAGAGGTAGTTGTGAGAGGGGAAGGGGAGAGGGAGGAGGAATAGGCTTATGTGGCGGAAGAGATTAAACAGAAATAGAGGCTCGAGACGTTGCCGGCTCTAAGCAGCCTCTTCTTCACGGGCTATCCTCTCTCCATCCTTACCCATCTACCGCCTCCCTCCTTTCCCCCTCTCTCCGGGCTCTTCCTCCCTTTATCCTCATCTTTTTCCATTCCACTCCTTCATGCTCGTCGCATTTCGCACGGTTCTTACTGATCTCTCCTCGCCCCACCTTCCCCTCCTACACCCACTCTACTGTTAAGTATTAGCATATGCTCCACTTTACATCGCCGCACACTCCAATTTTTTCTAATATTCCCACAATCGGGTTTATGGTAATATGTGACGTCCGCGAATACAAATATGACATCAGACGAAATTTAAACTTCGGTTTACGTTCGGTTCGGTTCGTTTTTTCGACGAAATCTTCGGTGATTCACATGCCGTTATCGAATGTTGATGCCATATTATTTTAAAACTGATTCATTAAATATATATATATATATATATATATATATATATATATATATATATATATATCATCATAGGTAGTCTGTCCGTATACAGGTCCGTGATTATTCTTGGTTAAACCTGGTTCTCCATATACTCCTATTTTCAGCTGTCCTCTTCATATCTTGATAACTCTCTTTCCCTTTCAAATCGTTTTTCAGCTGATACCTTTTCCTACCTCTTTCCCTTTTCCCATCTAGTTTTCCTTCTAACACGTCTTTAATCATACTCTCTCTCCTCAGGTAATGTCCAACCCAGTTAGCCTTCCTCTTTCTGATATTCTGTATAATCATTCGCTTCTCTCCTATTCTTCGTAGCACTTCATCGTTTTTCATCCTATCTGACCATTTTATCTTCAGCATTCTCCTCCAAGTCCACATTTCAAAGCTTTCCAAGTATTTGATGTCATTTTTCCATAGCGTCCATGTTTCTGCCCCATACAATGCTGTACTCCATACGTAGCATTTTATCAACTTCTTGCGGATATCTTCCCTTATATTCCCTGTAAGTAGTTGTTTCTTTCTCCTGAAAGCCGCTTTTCTTTTCCTATTCTAGTTCTGATTTCATCCGTACATTTTGCTTCTCGTGTTATGATGCTTCCAAGGTATTTATAGTCTGAAACTTGTTCTAAAGGCTTTCCCCCAACACTTATGTTCAGATTCTCTTCTTTACCCGATATTCGAATGACCTTGGATTTTTCTGTATTTATTTCCATACCGTATTTTCTACCTGTTATTACTAGTCTATTTATCATTTTTTGTAGCTCCTCTTCCTTTCTTGCTAGAAGTACTTGATCATCTGCGTATTTTACTGTTCTTATAACCCTTCCTCCAATTTTGAAATCTCCTTTGCCTTCTAAAGCTTCTTGCATTAGACTTTCTCCATATATATTGAATAGGGTTGGCGACATTCAGTAGCCGTCTTACTCCTCTACCGATATTTATTCCGCAGGTGTCCACATTCTTAAACCTGACCTTTACAACTTTATTCACATATAGATTCCTAATCAGCCTCCTGTCTTTCCAGTCTACACCTATATCCTTTAATATCTTCATCAACTTTACCCAATTTACTCTATCAAAGGCCTTCTGCCAGTCTACGAAAAATGCGCAGGTATCTTGACTGTACTCTATTGCCCTTTCTGATATGATTCTAACTACTTCTATAGCATCACTAGTTCCTCGTCCTTTTCTGAAACCGAATTGATCTTCCCCTAGTATTTTATCTGCCTTTTTTTCCAGCCTTTTATTAAGAATCCTCGTGATGATCTTCGATGTGTGTGACAGAAGGCTTATCGTTCTGTAATATTTACACTGCATTGCCTTTGGCTTCTTCTTTAGAGGGATCATTGTTACTTCTAGGAAATCCCGAGGTCACTCTCCCGTGTCGTAAATCTTATTAATTAATTTCGTGATCGCTTTTAGTCCTGATCCTATGACTTTAAGTATCTCAGCCGGTATTCCATCGCTGTCCATGGCTTTCCCCTTCTTTAGGTTCCCTATCGCTTATTCTACTTCGCTCTCCATAATACTTGGTCCTAAGTTGTCTTCTCCAATGCTTTCTTTATCTTCCAGTTCAATTTTTGCCGCTCCTGCCTGTTTGCTGTATAATTCCTTAATGTATTCTTCCCATACCTGTGCTACATCCTTTGTTTCTGAGACTATCTTCCCATCTGTATTCATAATTCCCATACCATTAATTCCATTAGATTTCTTATCTTCTAACTCGAGTGCTTTAGCGTACATCATATCGTACCGTCCTAACTTCTCCATTTGTTCTATTTCATCACATTTTCCTTTTATCCAATTTTCTCTACCTTTATCTGTTACCCTTCTCAACTCATTGTTTATACGCCTATAGTTGGCTCTACCTTCTTCACTGTTAACGTTTTTCCATTTTCGTCTCTCATTCATTTTCTCCAGCATTTTCTTCATGATCCATGGTTTTCTGATTTTCTTCTCTTGTTTTCCAATCTCTTTATCCAAAGTATCCTTGATACTGGTTTTAATTTCATTCCATTCTATATCAACGGTCATCGGTTTGTTTTCCAACTTTCTTAAGTTATCTTCTAACTTCATGCTGACTACATTCTGCCTTTCTTTCAGTTTTTCTAGGTCCCAGGCCTGTCTTTCTCTTCTCGTTTTTCTTATTTGTTTGAGCTTTGTACTCACGTCAAGTATTAGAAGGCTGCGATCTGAATCAATGTCCGCTCCTTGCAATGCCTTGGCGTTCTTTATGCTGTTCCTGAATCTTTGTTTTACATCTTTTATTACTTTATTACTTTATTACTTTTGGCATCTCATTCTATCTCCTGGGCTTTTCCACGTGTATAACCTTCGTCTATGGTTTTTAAACCATGTATTAGTCACTACAAGGTCATTATTGATGCAAAATTCTACGAGTTTCTCCCCTCCTCGATTTCTCTTCCCAAGTCCGTATTGCCCGACAACATTTTCCTCCTGTCCTTCTCCGATTATGCTGTATGTATATGTATGTATACTATGTGTATATATATATATATATAATATTAGGTAATTTGTCATAAAAACAAAGAAGAATATGACTTTGATAATGTAGTTATTAACATAGCATTACCATAATTTAAAATTATTGAGCAATTAAACTGCTGGAATGCGAAAAAGTAATCGAGATATAAATTTGCTGGTAGAATGAAGCGGTGAATTCAATTTAGCCAAAATGTACGTAATTTTCTGCGAACTTACTAATGTCGATGATGATTAAAAAATAAAAATCCGATTTTATATTTAATTTCAATTAAATTTGCAACTCGGGGGGCATTTCCGGAAAAATGCATAGAGAAGGATATTCGCCTGTGTCATACTGTAGATCCCACGCATCATTATGATTCCTGCCCATCAACTTAAACTTCACATAAATCTGATGCATGATACTGCTCATTAAAGGTAAAAAAAACTCCAAACAAAACCACTCAAAAATGTACCGAAAAACCCTATCATCTCTCCTACTCGGTGTATCAAGCAATGTAGGCGAGGAGATATAATTAGTCAAAACGGAGGGAGGGCATTATGGCGCAAAGATGAAGGCAATTAATAAGACACCGTCGCTGATCCCCTCTCAACGTGTGTGTCTAAAAACCACGCAGAGGTAATATTGAAGAGGTTATATTACACTATGCTCTCAGAAATTTAGGTCGTATGGGTGTCTTGCGGGAAGAAAATTATTTTCCACCGATAATTATCACCCCGTACTCGTAATTTCGATTATTACAAGGCGGTAGACAGGATGTGGGCCAATTGCCAAGCAAAATCATCCTTACCACCACTCCCCTCTCCAGTGGGGCTTCTCAAGCATCCTTCCCCATCCTAAACTCCAACTTCTCCTCCCGTCACCCCCCCCCCTCCTTGCATTCCTCAACTTCTATTTCCATTCTCGCATTCTTACATCTCTCTCTCTATCCTCTCGATTCTCTTCCTCTAAAATTCTCTCTCTCTCTCTCGCCACATTGACATACAAACCATCCACTCAATCTCCCAAAAGGCCTCCCGCGTACTTTTTGGTTTTGAAAAAAAGCTTGTTTTTGCGGAAAGAGGGAAATTGCAATTTATCAACCGCGAGGGACACGTCCTGACGGGCAAGAGCTTCTCTGGCAAAAATACTCGATTTGAAAGCGGTTTTTTGAACATTTCATGCGAGTAACAAGATTCCAGGTTTTGTAGGGCAGAGTAATAAATAATGAGGAAAATTTAACACCTGGTTTTTTTGCAGATCAAAAGGTTCGTGTCGTAGAACCAAATGCAGCATTCTAAATCGTGTTTCCCGGCTAGAGTAATCAACGAAATACGAGCGTCACAAGGAAAGTTCGACAGAGAATTATCGAGCTCGCCTTATGACTAAATTGTCAAAAAAGGTGTATACAGAAAACACCTGTTGTGTCATTTCGTGTAAAGCATTTGATCGTATGAGAAAATAGTATTCGCATCCTCCCAGGTAAAGAATTAATACAGCGGACGAGTATTTATACATCGCACGCTGCATTGTTTATATATTCTAAACAGCTAGCAAACTATTCCAGATATATATACCTTACATAAAAAGATTCTTAATTGCGTAGGTAAGTAATTACTAATATTTGATATCTGACCTGTTGCGCATAGCATCCCTTTCTCCGCGGCAATTAATCAAGCTTTGATTCCAAAAATTAACTTCTAGCGATACCCTAACAGTTTCGAGGATAATTTAGATATGTTAATCATCAATCGGATTCAAGGCATAAAGTAAGCTCCACAAGTAATTTCTATTATCAATTACAATCGCGTTATATGTCGTCCCGGTAGATACCATTTGGAATTACGAGGCGCATAATTTTAGGAACGAAGATGAAGTTATGTTGTGGAGAAAAATATTTCTAATTTAAATATAAAATATACATTATATAATTACGAGTTTTGTAGGCAAGTGCGACATTTTAAGACAAACAATAAAAGGATGGGGAAGAGTAAATGGACAATACATTTATCAAGAAAAACTTCTTATCGCGTAATTTTGTTAAGATTATTAATTTTTCAGCATTGCATTACCAACTCCAAGCGAGTTACTTCCGTGCATTTCGTTTCTCGCTTTTTTCTAAAGAAATTTAAGGAAATACGCGAAGCTATATAGCATCGCGTTCCCCTTCTTTCTTTTCAATTACACTTCCATGTCTAAAACTTGACGTTCTCCTCGATACTCCATCATCCTCCTCCGCTTTTACATTTCATCATTGTCTTACGCCTTAGCAGCTTAAAGTTTCATCCTTTTCGACGTTCCTTTGTTTCTCATACTCTATCTGCTCTACCGCGGCTCCCAAAGCTTTCTCCTTAATCTCTCTCTCAAACTTATCTCTCCTCCGTCCATCCTTTCTCTCTTCCTCTGTCATTTATATTTAATTCCCACTCGTACTCTACGCTGTCTCCATCTCTCTCTCTCTCTCTCTCTGTTCAAATCTAATCATGTCCTTCAAAATTTTCTCCAACTCGAGAGAAGTTATTACGCCATCTCTGCAATCGAGTTTATCCCGCTCCTTAATGGATTTTCGTTCCATGTCGTTTTTATTTCTCCGTTTGCTCCTCTTTTTAATTACCTCCCCCTCTCTACCGCAAGGGCTTTTGGGAACGGAATATATATTTTTTCTCGAAATACGCAAAGTTGTCTCCTATTATGAAACATTCTGAAAGTCGATCGAGATTTTTCACTTGGTAGTGCCTTTATTGGTTAACTTCATTTTAATGAATTACAGGAATATGGGTAAGCTAAAAAATATTCTATTGAAACATTTGTATGAACTGCATGTACATGTTCATTTACTACGCTTTGGACAAGGGTTGTTGCATATTTTGCCGCAATATAAGCAGTTATTTCAAATATTAGCGGAACTTTATTCTAATGGCTGAAGTGCTTTTCCATTGAAATCTAGTCCTTGGCACCAACAACTGTTTTTATTTAAATCAGCATTTTCTTCACCTTAATTGGTTTACAAGTTTTGTTTAAAGTGATAGTTAGGAAACGTAACAGAAAACAAACAGAAGGTATTCGTTTCTTAAAAAGACGTCAAAATTCAAAATGACTGGTGATTAACCCGTTTCTTTGAATTCCAACTATCATTAAAATTTAAATTTTTTATGTCTCATTATCACTCCTCTTATCAACTTAATAAAACCACGCCGTATTTAAAACTTCATTAACTGGGATTTATAATCCGCGCGAGGGATGACGAGCCGAGCTCTTCTCTGATTCCTCATGCCTCCGAAAATCCACGTAATTAAACAAACCGTCCAAAACTAATCAGTTTGTTGCTTCTTAATCAACACCGTCATAAAGCCAATGGAAGGATACATCTTCCAAGATCTCTCACTTTTCCCCGAGGTTATTGATTTAGCTCACGGTAATTTGTTGACCTTGACTGTCGGAGGGATATCCTCCCCGAAGATTTACCTTTAAATAACCCCAACGTCTCAAACTTGGCTTTGCCGTTTTTCATTCCCATCCTCTCACGTCTCATTAGCTTTTACGTCTCCCCCTCTCCTCTTCCCTTTCCTCTCTTTCTCTCACCCTCTTATTTTCGCGTTTCCCTTTTCCACCTTCCTTTCTCTCCTTCATCCATCTCATTTCTCAAGTTAGCTTGGCGTCGGCTTTTTTTGAACGCGAATATTCTCATACCTTTTGCTGACAAGAGACCCATTCCCAAGAGACTCTTTCATCATGCCGACGATTTGCATTAATTTCTCGGTTTAAAACTCGTTCTCTACGAATGTTTAAGCGATTCTTCCGATTCAATAGGAAGGTCCGTTTCTTTTTTTGGGGGTGCCTTTAAAACCTTATCCAAATCCTCCTTTTAATCCTCTCTTTCCCCTTCTCTCGTACGCTCCCCCCCTCTCACTCTCGCACCTTTTTCCCTTGAGCTCACAAATCTTCACGCTACCGGTCCAAGGTTGGCATCTACTAAGGTTAGGGGACTCGATCCGTTCCAAATTCCCGGCCTTACATCTAAAAACGATCGCTCTCTCGTGAGAGGGGACTGTTGTAAGATGTGTTATAATTGTACCCCTCAAAAGATAGCGTAACTTTGTAAAATGTTCTACTGGAATTTTTAGCACAGAAAAAATTTAATTCCTTATAGTTATCACAGATAAAATTAACCGAATTCCAAAGAAATTTTTGAATAAATATATCACTATTTTATGACAAAATCACTCCATATAATTTTCATATAATCATATATGGCATTAGATTTGCGATTAGTAAAATGTTCAGAGTTTAGTTTATCATTGAATGGAAGGCTGATCACCCTGTTGCAGACGTAAGTTTATTCGCAGGGTAAGCTTTATGAGTACAAGAAAGCCATGGCTAACCATATCAATTGACTCTATTACGACAATAAAACGTTGCAGAAACACTCCGCCCAGCGGACTCCGTTCTTCATCCGGAGCGCAAGCGTGGGTCACCGGGTAATGTACCCGACAAATATTGCAAAACCGAAAGGGTTGAAATACTGCCAACAATCAACAATGGAGAAACCCTACGATAGGTGACAATGGGCCCGTTCTGTGAATTCGAGGGTCTTGCGTCAATTACCTGCCCTGCTATATATATATATACATGAATCCGATGTGTCCCAAATACCGACAGAAGACCTTCATTTTTACGCTATTGCGCATTGTATTTTTTGTACTAGCACTTCGCGATAAATTCTTCCAGTACGCAGATTAAGCAACCTAATAGTATTAATTTTATATTATGGTACAGCAAGAAATTGCTAAAAGATAATATGCGAGTCCTCATTTGCAATATTAACAATTCGATAATCGACAAAGTATTTGTCTACAATAGATATAAAAAACGAGATGTGCATTTTGGTTACAAAGCATTCAACATCAACGGTTTATCATTTTTTCAATTTGATTTTTGTCGTAAGCCTATCGCTTTTGGACTTATTTATTTTAAAAAGGAATTTCGTTTAATTAAAATATTTATCACAGAGTGATTTGGATGATTCTGTATGAAATAATAACTCATTTAGGAATCTGATACTATCTACATAAATATTAGTGTTTATAAGAATGTAACAAATTTTTATGAAAGATTTAATGAACCAATGATGCATTAACATCGAAGATGAATCTAAATTACTTTACAAAAATTTATTCAACGCGAGATTGTTAGCATCTGCGGATGTGCGCACATATAATTATATACGAAGATGCGTGTGCTATATCAATGAGGATAACTCTAAAAAAATCACCACCCTCAGGTTTCTAACGATAACGCCGTTTATCGCCGTTCTCTAGGATTCGGTAAAAAAAACAGCGTCCATTAATCAGGTTTTTAAGGCACTTTGGAAAACACACATCTTCATTGAGAAGTCAGAGGAATTTTAAACAGCTTCCAGAGAAAACATTACGCAATAGGGGAAGAGAGAAAGAGAGAGGCGTGACTCATCTTTTGACCGCCAACTTCGCAACACCGCCTTCTCTCTCTCCTCTCAATCTTTCTCTCTCCTTAAGATTTATTCCCCTCCAATTCCCTCTTTTCTTTGCATCTACTCACTTCCACTTACATCTACCTCTTCTCATATACGGAACTAACCGACCCGATCCAGCATTCCACGCCAAAAAAAAAAAAAAAACCCTCCTCGAACACCCTCAAACACGCAGTAACACACGCGCACGCATCGGCACCCGCACGCACACGCTTCCTTCCCCGCGAAACGACTAGAACATTCTATCCTCTTGCAGTGGCTCGAGCCAAGACTAGGCGACCAAGGCCGTAGCTTTGGAATGGGCTCGCTGTTACCTGGCCTACCTTTCCCATGCATCAAATTGCACGCACTTAGTTCTCTTTCCCCGCCCATATATCTCTTGTCCCGCCCCTCACGCTTCCTTTCCTTCCCGCTCTTTTTGGCCCATATATCACTCCATCTCCCCTCCCTTAACCTCTTCTTCCAAAAACCTTCGACCTCTGACCTCCCCAGAAATGAACCTAATAAACCACCACTCAATTCGTTCTATCATCTCCACCCGCCAGGGACTCACAATGAGAGGAGAAATAAGAGGAGAGAGAGAAGGGCATGGGGTCGAAGGACCTTGAAAAGGTCGCCCACGAAACGAAAGGGTCAGGGTGTGAGGGACGGGAAGGAAGATGGGGAAAGGAGGGTTCCTGCTTGCGAGGGGGAGAGGGCGTATTTGAGGTTCTCGCGTTTTGATTGATGGAGCGCCTGCCAGGAAGGAGAGAAGAGGAAGTAGGAGTGGGAGATGGGAATGAAAGGTGGTTTAGTCCTCCCCATCCCCCTCGCATACTTGTTACGGCCGTGCCGCAGGGGTGGGAGTCGGACCAAATCGACGCCCTTTCATAACATATGAGGGAAGGGTAGAGGCGGGAACGCACTCACGGTTACTGGGTCAATGTTGTCCGTGTATCTGGGTCTTGCCGAATTGGAACGCTCGAGGGGCTTGATTGCAAGGCTTGTATGTATAGATTGAGCGATTATTTATCGAATAAATAAAATATGTTTAGACAAATTTAAAGTAAAAAACAAGTCATGCTTAGGTGCTTTACGTATGGTTATAACTTTGCGAGGAACCACGTTTACCAAAAAATATTAAACTATATAAGTTTACACTGATAATCTATTTATACCAGTTTCTCTTTTACCGCAGCACCATTAGGCAATTTAAAAACTAAATATTGGATATATGTAGGCAATTTTCAAATGGAAGAAAGAGGAAAGGAAGTCGGGAAGGGAAAATTAGTAAGAATTAAAGTCGAAAATAGGAAATACAAACTTCTATTTGGCCATAGCATATACGTTATATTCCCGATATTAAGTTTGTTCATAATCTAATAATGCAGTAGTAACTGCAAAATCTTTCACTAATAAGTATATTCTTAGGTAAAATTGACAAGGTTGAATATTTTTCCGTCATAGCGAAAAAATAAAATAATTCACCGAGAAGTATTAAGTTTGTTCATAATCTAATGATGCAGTAGTAACTGCAAAATCTTTCACTAATAAGTATATTCTTAGGTAAAATTGACAAGGTTGAATATTTTTCCGTCATAGCGAAAAAATAAAATAATTCACCGAGAAGTATCTTTGAGTGAAATTTCACATTAATATTTCCTCAGCCGCAAATGTTTTCTATTTTTATTTTGTTTTTTTTTTATTCAGTTCTTTTGTACAAAAATATCGCAGTCTATATATTCCCTTCCATTACCTTTATTCATGTGCACACAAACAAACAGCGAGTTTGTTTGAGGGCAGGGTTGCTATTCGGCGATCTCGAATCGCCTTTGGGTCTTTGTTGGTCCTGTGAGTTTCAATCAGCTATTCTCCCTTAAACCGCACTAGCGTGCAAATGAAGCGCATCTCTCTGTCCTTTCGGAAAGGATAAAGCCTGTATTTGTAGCGCTAAATGGACGGATCTATAAAATTACATCTCCTACAGATAGCGCCGGACATGTCATCCCCCCCCCCCTTCAAAAAATCCACACCATAAACGACGACGTGTACGTAAAGTTGACTGCGAGCGATGCGTTAGGATTTTCTATGGATGTGCAATCGCCTGCTAACATTGTTAGAATATACCATGTAATAAGTTCGCTATTTTTCTTGAGTATCCCATTAAAGAATTTGAGTAATAATTTCGAGTAACATATATGTATTTTCATATTTCATGATGCATTGTTGATGAGTTATCCATGAAATAAAATTCACATACATAGTTGTCTTTACATATATGGCCGATTACTTGCTGAATGTTTACGCAATTTTATTCATTTTCTCGTATCAATGTGTAAATAACATAGGAAGAGCATTAATTATTTCCTTTAAAAGGAATAAAACGAAAATGTACGTTATTCAGGAAATAAAATAATTTTTAAATATCTTTTTTAAATACCCAGAAATAATGCTTAATTGATGTAAACAACCTGATTTTTCAGAAAACGACAAGAATATTAAAATAATATTAACTGCATTTATACTGGATTTTTCATTCATATTCCAAATTAACAATTATTGATAGCTAAATTGATTACATTGAATTTTCTTTTAATTGTGCCATCGCGTAACCATTCAATTTGAAATTATTATTAACACGAGAAAGTACATTAAGCATGCCGCTTTTTGGAAATGCATTATTTCGGAGCGGGTTATCATATTAAATTCCGGCATTTGATTGAGCACTGCATACATGATTAACAGCTCAATTAAAAAAACATATAATACGTATTGACATGGCCTATTTCTTCTCTTTACAAATCCAAAGAGCAAATTAAAAAGGTTGGAACCCAAGTTGACACGGCGGTAATAACTACGAGCTTTTTCTATCAATTTCAAATTCATTCGTGGCTCTTGTCGGAGAAGTAAGTCAAAAGCTTAACTCCATTTCTTTTTAAGTAAACAAAAACTCTTCCATTTGATTTGTTACAGTGAACTGATTTTATGTGAGTAATAATTTTTTTCCTACCAATCTATTGGAAAATTTCCATTTAATTAGTTCTTATATTTCCCAAGTATTCAACGAAAAATAATTTTTTCCTTTCCATTTCAAGAATCACGAGAATTCATTTTCCGTGCATCTGCATTTAAGAGTAATTAACTTTACCTATTCACTTTTAATTTTGCAAAACTTTGAACAAATAGAGGCCTGATAAACGAGCCGTCCTACTGTGAGACTTGAGAGGTTAATCGAATCGGCCTAGAGAATAAAAATGGTGAATACGTATTGTTCCTCGAAGAATAATTTCATTTTTACCATTGGTTAAAAAATGATTAACACCCAAAATTAAACAGGGATACATATAAACCCTTGTGAATGTTATAACATGTAATGCTTCGGTGTAATGTAAATCAACAATATTCAAGTGAAAAGAGGCATTTCAAATATTCGCTGGTAAGTTGTTTTTGCAATCGTAATTCCATATGATGATGATAAACTAGCAGTTGAGGCTTGCATATGATTTGCTTGGCGATTTAAATAAATTGGTATTACCTTTGTTAAATTTAAACTGTCAATGTGTAAGATACGGTTAAACTTCCAAATTATCGCAAAAATATCTTAAAATGATTTCGTCGCATAGTTGTCCTTTTATCTAGCACAGTCGCAATGAATTCCTCGAAACAATTTCTATGGGATATATAACACAGATAAAGACAAAATGAGGTCTTTCTACGGGGTAACCTCATTATCTACTTTGGGCTGATTTCCATTTTCAATTTCACGAGAAAATAATACGACTGGCGTCGGAAACAGAAAAAAATCGCACCACCTCTAGGCTCCGAGATTTTTCACATCGAGAAAAATATATAAAATAAAATGGATTTTTCGACGGAGGGAAAAAAGGATTGATTTTGAGCCATTTTATGCAAATTTGTCCTATTCTCGCCAAGTTTCCGGCAAAATTTGCGTCGCGGGACTAACCATTTAATAATTTTATGTCGAAAGTTGAGAGAACTTGGCGTCTTGGCGAGAAGGAAGTGTATTAGTAAGGGAGAGAGAAATGTAACCTCAAGGGAGTGGTGGAGAAGTGGCAACAAGTACGTTACTTAACGAAGAGTCGAGGAAGCAGTATAGGTAGAAAGGGGAAATAGGGAAAGGTTGCGTGCGTAGGAAGATGATGAAAAGGGTATCGGAAAACGTTATTTTATTCTAAAAAGGGCAAGGGTCATAGGTTCAAGCGAAAGATTTTGGGCCGGACATTGGTGATCGGGTGTAACCGCGGAGGAGAACGCACTGGATGATATTCGCTTAATTACGGAGAGGAAAATTATTGGGCGATGGGAAGGGGAAGGTTATAGTAAGCAGGTGGGAGGAGCTACGCTGTTACCCTTTCTCTCACGTCTCCCACATCTGGATACACTGTCCTGGGGAAATTTCGCCCTGTACCTGCTTCCCACGCGAGCCGTGTCACCGGGAGTGTTTAGTTTTCAAGGTAGGGTCAAAAAGGAGTGGGAGGTTATTATTTTACGAGAAAGTGGGCGAGCATCGTGTGGGTTAAAGAGCAAAAGTGAAGTTAATTGGGATAAAAGGATATGGAAATGGAAAGGCCAGAGAAGAGAAAGAGAGCAAAACAGGGATTAAAGGAGAGAGGAAAAGAGAGAATGGAGAGAGGAAAATGAGAAGAAGAGAGACAAAGCGAGAGAACTGGATAGAGGAAAGTAGAGCGTGGGAGAGAGTGAGAGAAAGAGAGACGAGATCAGAAAGGGATTCCATGCTGGAGTAAACGGGATTTTTAAAATGTATTATTCGCGATTTGGCAGCAATGAATGGCACACGCCGTTCTCGATGCCTCATTTTCTGGTGGGCGTGCAAGTAATGCATTTCTCGGTGTTATATGCGATTGTGATAAAATGTTTTAAATTACCTCACATTTCTCGCGTAGATATTCGATATTCAGATGAATAGCTGAGTGAGACTTAAAGCTGCAGGACGGGGTGCCAAATTCATAACTTTTCAGAAATTTCTAGAAAAAGGGCAACATTAAAAAAAACATACAAATCATCGGTTTTATGTTTACGAGAACAAAACCCAATTCTATACCAATAATGCTGCTAATAATGTTTATAAATTTCAACTCGAAAACTCTCACTTTAAAGAAAGGATAACGATTGAAAATGACTCCTAGGGAACCGCTCGTAAAGTATACAACAGTAGTAAAAAACGACTAAGTAAAGAGCTGCTGAAACAAACAGTAAATAAAAAATAAAATTAGACCGACGGACGAAAAAACCGAGAAAATGTGCACAACGAGACAGAATAGTGAATCGATTGGAGAAAAACGAAGTTTCTATCTGCTTTCGTTCAGAAGTTAGTGCGTCAGACAGATGGACATCCACAAGAAAACGCGCACAACAAGGCAGAATGTTAAATTCATTGGCGGAAAAACCAAGTGTCTATCTGCTATCGTTAAGGAGTTAGCGCGTCAGACAGAGAGACGGACGGTCAAACCGAACGCATACGCAAATCTTTCGAAAATAACCTTTAAAAAAATGGGTTGTTCTAACTGTTAAATATGGACCAAAATGAAAGTTTTGCGACGAATTGTATTCTAGATTTTCCATTTCAAACCTGATAAAAATCAGTCGAGTGGCTTATGAGATGAAAGATGCCGCTAAAGGACAGACGCGACCTCCCCGGCATGCGTTCCATTCGTGCGCCGCGTGCGAAGAACGCATTAAAAGGAGAGACGAAATAGATAGAAGGAGAGAGAAATGGAAACTTAAGAAATAGTAAGGGAGAGGGAGCGAAAGCGATCCGACGGAACGGAGAATATATATGCGTGCGAGTATTCGAGGAGGCCCTCACGTACCTCCCATTATTAATGCACGAGTTTAAGAAAGGTCGACGTTTAACCCATAGTCCTTCGCCGAGGATGGAATATGGCGACGTTTTTTCGACTACCGGAAAAAGCAAGCAGAATTCATCTCCCTTATATTTCATGTGCTCGCATACTCTGAGGGCATACGTGCCGAATTTATCACGGGGATACTACGTGTTAACGATGAAAAATCGTAACATATAAGGCCAGCGAATGGTTTTTTTTTTTAGATTTTATGGACTTGCATGAGTTATTTTGAACTGGCAACCGCGCACCGTGGAAGAAGATTGTTTTGCGTAAACCATTTGATCAAGGCGATTAAACAACCGAATTTAAAATTACGATTGGATCGATGGTTAACAAATTTTGATAGAAAGTCCTCGATCAGCGTACACTGAATAGATCCTAAAGATCGAATATAATATTGCTAGTAAGAATTATTTAACGCAAATATACAGGAATTATGCATGTTACGTCAAGATATGCGAGTCAAATATCAAGTCTAAGTTCTCCATGCACCGCTGACGTGAGAGGTATACATAACGGTGAGAACTGTAGTTACGTATAGCATGCAAAATCCTGGCTGCATTGATTGTTCGTCGAGCAATCATCATCCATTGTTGCATAGTACAATAGCAGGTAACAATTCACTCGTATTGTTGGCACAGAACCGTTGAATAAGTGAATACATGGGATATGGATAGGGATTTGATGACGAGGCACACTTCAAGATGTCAGTACCATAAATTGATGCACAAATTCACCCATTAATTAATCATGTTCCATATAAACTCTGGTTTGCTAAATGACTAATATATTTTGACTATTCATGATAGAAAACAATTCTCAATCCGTCTAAAAATATATTTGTACATATACGCAAATTCTTATATTTTTTAACCATCAACACATTTATATTTATGCGATATTTGACAAAAACAAACAATTAGCTAAAAAATTCTATTATCCTTTAGGTCCAACTTCACGGCATCACAAGTATATCATGTTGTTTGCCGCGAACCAGGCGTAATATTTCAAGAACGTAACGGAAATTGAACTTCATTATTAACGTCTAATTTGGCCGTATAATTAAATTGCGAGCAGTTGCATCAAACAAACAAACAAAAAATAAATTAAAATATGGAAAATAGAGACAAACTGGATTTAAAATAAAATAAAATTTAAAAAATCAGTGGCCACCACATGACTTTCTCAATCCCTGTAATATTTCTAAAAATTCTAAATAGCTTAAATGATAATAAATATTTTAAGGAACTGCGAGAAAAATTTAAAGACTTGAAAAAGACCAGAAATAAACTCATTCCCTAGCCTTCTAATATTGTATATAGCCACGAATCTTAAAATATTAAGAAAATAAAAAGGAGCGTTACTAAGATAACTAAGAGTAAATTGTTTACAAGAGTCGCCGGTAGGTGGTGTGCTGGTGGCTGTAAAAAATATAGTTTTAAAATATCTCTTAAACAATGCATTATATTGGAAAATATTTCAAACAAATGTTGTAGAAAATTAAAATTCACACAACTTTTATTCCAATAGTTTTTTACATTCATCAATTATTAAAGCAAATATTTCATAAAATCCGATAAGTGACAAGAGTAAACATCCACTTTCGGTCCACCAATTTAAGCTAAAATCTAATAAGTTCTAGATTTTTTAATATAAATGCTAAATATGACATTTTATGCTGATTGGATTATTAGTTTTTGAGTTAGAGCTCCCACAAAATTCCGGCACAGACACACCCACAGACATCTCGAGAAAATAGTCAAAACGTGTTCAGGGGACCTTAAAACATGTATTTCCGTTGAAATCTCGAATTCGATATTATTCATGAAAACAATACTTTCTCTATACCTCGTATAAGGAGAAAGTAAAAATATACTACCGATGTGATATTATGACTCCAAACCAGGTTTGTGTAGGTGATACATAAAAAATACATTTTCGGACTACTTATTACTATTTGCCGAGTTATTATAGTAATGCAAATGTTTACCTGTCTCCCCATGATTTTCGAAGAGGTATGAAGTTTATGAATACATACCAAAATAGAAATGATGATTGATGCACTCACATTGCCCTTTAGCAGAAACATACCGACAACGGCTATGGCCGACTTGTGTGGTGCTCGAATTCGATTTAGTCAGCTGTTTTATGACTAAAAGGGATAATCTAAAAGATTGCTAAACTATGCAATCAGTTTAAGCGTAGTTATTAAGAAGAGACATCGCTTGCAACATTTTCATCAGTTTCAACGGGAAAACTCAACAATTTTTTGGGTCCACATTTAAAGACCTGATCCAACTTGGATGCTCGCGATAACGAGCCCCGATGAATCACTCAGCGGCCTCAAAACGGCCGGGGCCATGGGAAATGATTATCGTCAATGCCACCCAAGCCTTATTTCCCCCCTCCCCCCAATTTCTCTCATTTTCTTTCCCACTCAATCTCCATTTACAACAAGCTCCCCTTTCATAAAAATCACTTTTCGAACCATTAACATCAATCCAAGTTCCTCAGGATCATCTTCCCAATTCAACCCAGACGAATCTTTGGGATAATTCTTTTCCACAAAAAAGAAAGACGAAGAGTGAAACGAAATCGTTTTCGCAGCAAAGTCGAGTGGATGTGTTCCTCCATTAGAGACACGGAATCGAGAGAATCTGATAAGCGGGGAGGGATTGAGAGGGGAGGGATTGAAAGGGGGGAGGGGTGGGTGAGCAGGTCGCAGCTAGGGAAGGTGAGAATAGGCGAATCACGGGATAATTTGCTCGTATCCCGGACCAAGGCTGGTCGCTTGTGCTACAGGGCACCAATTCCAGTCGGCCCCTGTGAGCCATCCGTTTCGAGATTTCCTTCGCTTCCACCCATTCGACGCTCCCACACCTCCCCTCTGAACTTCTCCTGCATCCCCTCCGAAGTACATCGATTTACTCCATTTCTCCCCTCTCCCCCTCCCCCAACGGTGGCCTTCGTCTCGTTCCACGTCCCTTCAATCGTCTCGTATTACATTCGTTTCCACGTCGACCATCAGCTAAATGGATCCTCTCCCTCCACGCCCCGCATACCTCTCACTTTTTTCCGGCCTTTCACCGGTTCTCTCCATCACAATCATTCTCTTCTCTACCTCTATCTTTCTCCCCTGAACCCTTTCAAACGGTTTTCGTATGTTTATTTCCCTTTATTTCGCTTTCCTGGCAATTTCTCCTACCTGCTCCCTTTTCCCCAGAGCATCTCACTTCCTTCTTTCCACTGCCACCTCTTTCTATCTTTCATTCTGTAGCTCTCTCCATCTCTCTCTTCATCCCTTTTGCATGTCCTGCCATCACTTTCTCTCTCACACACTTCCTCATTCTGCACCTCTTTTCCCTCTCTCTTCCCCTCCCTCCCTCTTCCCCCTCTCTTTCTCCTCTTTTCACTCTTACTTCATCTTTCTCTGTATCTTTCTTATAATTTCTCCTTATCTCTTTCTCAGACATGTTATCACCATGGTCCGTTATCCTCTATCTATATTTCTGGTGAGTTTCTCTATTTCATTCTCCCCCTCTCTCCCTCCCCCTCTCTCCCTCCCCCTCTCTCCCTCCCCTCTCTCCCTCCCCTCTCTCCCTCCCCCTCTCTCCCTCCCCCTCTCTCCCTCCCCCTCTCTCCTTTTCTACCTCTCTCTCTCCCACCCTTTCCCTCCCTTTCTCTTTCCTTCCCTGCCCAAACACCGTCGACGACACGCATGCACTGCCAGAGAGGAGAACAAATCACGGCGAGGCAGCCAAAACGTATAATTACGTACTTTCAGAGGAAAAATAAACATGAAGCGGGTCCTTTATAGAGACCAAAAATTTTTAATGCTCAATCTCTTAATGTTTATCTTCCAGCTGCTCGGCCTCAGTCATTTCCTTTGCCACACTTCCTCAAGCTTTTTTTGAGCGAAAGGCAGACTCGTGATCTCAGAGGAGTTTTGATTTTTTTCAATCGTGTTTTCTCAATGATCTAGAGGGAATGGGATTCAGGGAAATAGATTTTAGCGAGGAATCTTTTCAAAAGATACTGAAATATGTAATTCCCAAACATGGAAAGCTTTTTGAATTAAATGAAATCACAGGTTGATAATATTCCCGAGGTTGAATAAGCAGTTCATTTTATATATCTTTCTTTTTTCGGATTACAGCAAGTACGTGCAGTACGTATTATTGACGAGTGACACTATGAGGTTTTCCAATATGCTAGAATATGAGAGATTTAAAGAGAATTTTTGAGAATAATGAGTTCCAGAAATTAACTCAGATGCCATGTAAACGAGGGCGAGATAGTCACATTGATAATCTCGTTACATTAGCTTAATTATATGCATAACCATCTTATAGATTTTCTTAAACAAAGCTTACGAGTCATCTCTAATAATAGCAGACTGATGCCATCAAATAAAATTCTCAGAAACGATAGTTTTCTTTATACAAAAGTCAACTTAATATTAGCATTATATATTCTATAATCACGATAAGAGTAGTTAAAACTAGAATTAAGTGATATTTTTATTTAAAAAGAGCAATGAATAAGTGATCTTAAATCTGGGAAAAGCTCGTGTTAGTTTCGAGCGTGGAGTAGCAGTCGTCAGCGATAATCGAATATCAATGATTTCCAATGGGAATACAACAGCGGTGGACAAACTTTTTACAAGCTAGGCCGCATCAGCTATAGCGAATGCATAGGTGGGCTGCATTACCATTTGCTAGGAGTTAGGCGGGCATTAGAGTTCACATCGGAAGTTACCGGAGAGTCCGCGAGGGATCATAATATATTATATTTAGAATCGATGATAAACACGATTATAATGTAATAGCTTAACTAGTAAAGATTTTCCAGCCATAATGTTCAACTAACAAGAATAATGTTATTCGTATTAAATTTCAAGGCTTGCATTCATCATGGCTTCGCGGGACTCATGCGACCCGCTGGCCGTAGTTTATCCACCCTTGGATTATAACGTCGCGAGTAGCCAAATCAAATGAGTGCTTGGCCGTTTTAAACGCGCCTACTATTATCTAACCTAATAAGAGCTATGACATGGACTCACTAATTCATTTCAAAAGCAAAAGAACGCATGTGAGGTGAAATGAAAATTAACAAAGAGGTAAAAAACAATAGCGACGGTAATTAAACGTCCAAAGACTAGTCTTCCGAGAAGCTCCTTGAATTTCTGCCAATTTCCTACGCATTCCGACGCTGTCGAAGATTATATCGGGACACAAAGGACACAAAGGGGGCCAAGCACGCATTTCTCAGGTAGTGGTACGCGCGTACAAAAGAGCCTTTTTTAAGAGAACGCCGTCGCGAGGAGGAGCCGTTTTGCAACGGACAGCGAAGGCACCTGCGTCGTCAAGCGAGCGCGCGTTATTGGTCCTGGGATGAGCACATGCTTGCTTGCGTGCGTGTGTGTCCACGCGCGCGTATAATCCATTCATTTCTCAGAGCTCGCCCGTCTTATACGGCAAGGAAGTGATTGTGGGCTATTTCAACTTTTACGGCTGGTTTCTAAGAAAACATGCAATTGTGGCAATTTTAAATAAAAACCATTCGTTTATAAGTTATATACTTGTTAATTCAAATTAATTGAAAAAATTAACGATCAACTGCAGCAGGAAAATTTGTCGTTTGAAACAAGACCGAAAGCACAGCTCCCAAACTTTCGAAATTACAAAAATAATAATTTTAATTTTGTGGTATATAAGAAAAATACTGCATGCACAGTAGAGTCTCGATAATCCGAGTCTCGATGATCCGGACTCCGCTTAATCCGAGGTCGTGTTCTCAGAGACATCGAAGTGAAAAAATATGTATGGAAAAGAAACAGAAGACTCGATAATTTTTTTATATCATTAATTTACTATGAACTCGTATGTTTTATTATTGTGTTATTTCCCAAGGACGATTAAATTTTTTTTGTAATTGTCTTTAATAATAACTATATCAAAATACATATATTTTATTTTTACAACTTTATATTTAATTATTTCGTATAATTCGAGTTTTCAACAACGTAAAATATTTTCATATATCAGCAACATTTTCCGAAATGCTTCATGACAACATATCGTTTCGACTCTTGCTATTCTTTCGTCTTGGCTTCTGGGGCGAAAGATTTTGCTTACAATAAAAATGTAAGAAGATTTCATATTGTATGTGTAAATGTTAGGCAGGCAGAATTGCTGCCAACTTCTTTCTTAAAACTATCCATCAGCTAATCACTCTTGATCGACTTACATTTTACGAAAATTCATGAATCAACCATTTAAAAAAAGTATTTGAACCTTTTGTATGGATGAATCCGCAACATAATTACGCACTGCTCGAGGTTTGCGATAGTGGAGAAGGATATCGATTATAACGGGATATCGATTCGCTATACCTACGTCCAAGCGTAACGTTTCATTTGCAAGAGATAGCGGGCTAAAGTTTCGGTAGCTGCAGGGGAAGCGGTTTAATGAATGATTGATGGAAATCTGCGGTGGATACCGTAGCCAAGCAATATAATTGACAGTGACCTACATGAGATGCACCACTGCAGATTCCTAGGAAACTTCATTTTTCAGCAGGATGAGAGCGATAAATTTTTAAATAGATGCTTCAATTTACTAATATGTAACTTAAAATGCATAATAGTGCAGAAGGGTGTTTTCAAAAAGAGTCTAAACCAGGGGTGCACAACATACGGCCCGCGGGCCAAATTTGGCCCGCCGACACATTTTGTGTGGGCCGACAGGATTTAACTCAGCTGGTGCTTTCCTTTTCCGTAAAAAATACAAGTAAAATATGTTATGGATATTTATCGCATGTGTGAACAATCATTCTCTCTTATGAAATTAAAGAAAGCTTCATTACGTTCAGCACTGACAGATCAGGGTTTAAGAGACATTCTAAGAACAGTAACTACCCGTATTACTCCGGATATAAGTAGAACGGCGTGAGAAAAACGGTGCAACATCTCTCATTGAGTAAATTAGTTATATTTGTTTTCAACTCATTTTTATCGCATAAAAATTGCATGTAAAAGTTACGGTAATTACTGAATCTACAATAGCGTACCTACTTAATTTTTTATGTACAAAATATTCATAGCTTGGCCCATCCAATCAAGGTCGATTTTGGCCCGTGTCAACTTTTGAGATGTGCACCTCTGGTCTAAACAGTTGATAATCAATGAGAGCGTTAATTTTACGAAGGAACAAAACGCCGTTTTTATTACAGACAAGAGAGTTACAAATAGAATATATTTCGGCCAGCTTTATCAAGAATGTGTTGCAATTATATTCGTCGCGAAAACTTATAATTTATTTCACATTTAGCAAAAATGTAGGAAATTCGACAAAAAATATTCAATATAGAAATGAAAAATTCTGATCGAGTACGGCAGTTTTTCATTCACTGTTTTCTAATTGTAATTTATATCGCCGTTTATTATGATCGACATAAAAAGAAACACTGCGAATTAGAGTGGAATAAGTGATCAAAAGCGTTCGGCGGAAAGCAGTCGTGTAGCAGGGAAACTTTTAATCGATACCACAGGTTATACAAGTTGATAAAGGTAATGGAATAATTAAATGTAGTGTAATTCGAGAGATGTGTATCATGCTGGGAAATCGCTAACATTTTAGAGATTATCTAGAAACACTGCGTTCGGATATACTTTGTGTAGTTTCTCAAACAACACCTTAACAAACGCAAATTCTGTGGATTCGTCTCAAAACAGTTATCGTAATCGAAAAAAATGGCGTGAATATAACTAAAAACATTTCCTGCCATTCTGGTTCCATAGCGCAACCAGCTTATTTTAAGATAACATTCAACAATGCTTGATGAGGTAGGGGGATAATGAAGCAACCGGCTTTGCTCTCGTGGCATTGAGCAGCTATTTGATTTCATCGCTCTATAATTACGTATTTCGCCGAGTTAAAGAGGCGCTTTGGGAGCAGGCCAACAAAAGAGGATCCATTCATCTGAAAGACGGAGTGGATGTCCTTTTTGATTCATTATGAACTCGCTTCAAAGATGTCATTACGCGCAAAAGACCTTCCAGTTGTTGAGTTAATAGGATTTTGGAAAAGGTGCTTCCAAAAAGGCGTCCCGAATCAAAATTTACGAATGAATCCGAGATGTTTGTTCACTCAAATATAGTCACAATTGATTAGTTTTCTATTCAAAGGTTTGGAGGCAATCGGATGATAAGTGCAACTTATTCCATACCTTGTTTTTTAAAGCTTATTCGACTAATTAAGTCAAACTTATCTTATTTCTATCTAATTAAATACGCTGGTATTGTGTAGTAAAAAATAGAAAAGTGTTGTGAAGAGGCATGTAATGCAGTTTAGTTTAGTGTAGTATATCAGAGCTTCTCAACCTTTTTGAAGGCACGGAACCACTTAGAAACTGGACACCGCTTCGCGGAACCTCACAATGCTATTACACAAAAATATCTGAGGAATACAATACAATATCAAAGTAAACAAACCATACAGGAAAAAGGTTAAACTTCTCTCTGATAACCCCTAAAATACTAGCATAAATTACATCAAAATTACCAAATAAAAATAATAAAAAAGCAAATGGCAAATTACGAAATAAGATCAATATAGAGGCCCTTACAAGATGATATTTTAATGTTTGTCTATCTATTAAACAAAAGTATAATAACACTACCATTTAACAGCCCTAAATGTTTAACTGGTAAAATTAAATTGCAAAAAGATTTTAAAATATTAAAATATACTACAAAAATCGTAGAAAAATAACAAATATAATAATGAATCGTTTATCAGAAATAGAATCTTAAAGCAGCCTTTCCAAACCTTTTTAATGGCACGACCCACCTAAGCTTATAGTGTTTACCTGGAACCAACCTATTATTTATGTATATACCAATTCTTTCAAGCAGTAGATAGTAAATATGTGTCAACAGAGGTTGAAAACTACTATTATGAGTTCTTTAACTATTTAATCGCAAACACATTAAAAAATGGAAAATTCTATCAAAATAAACTATTTATAAATCTTTCCTCGACCCACCTCAAGTTCCTTTGTGACCCACAGGTTGGGAAGCCTTGATTTAAGATATGTGAAATAGTTGAATTTGGTATTTTATGGTGATCCAGAACAAAGTTAAAAGCTGTTAAATAATAAATTAATATTGTTACGTTTTATTTCGTATAAAAAATAAATAATATTTAACACCCTCCATCTTCCAATCAAGATCCAACTTAAGGTTGTAGAAGGTGAAAGACAACTAAATAGATATAATCAAGCAATTTTAACGTAGCGGCAAAATTTTTTGATGTCATAATCAGTGTTATACTTATAATATAAATAAAGATGATGCTGTAACAGGAGAAACCGGTCGAATAAATGTCTAGTGGAAATTTACAATAATTTTCTTTGTATCTATTATGGAATCGAGCCTTCCCAAATGGAATTTGGAATGTAATACTCCTTTTAAATGATAAAACAAACAATTAAATCTAAAGCGTATTTTGGGGAGGCGGGGGACGTCAAAATTGAAAATCTTTGAGTTGATACCGAACCAAACTCCCCCCGCTAATGAAAATCTGTCACAGCAACACCCACAGCTGTGCCCAGCAGGCGCTTCAACGGTCACCAAAATCCTAGAAATCTCCAGTATGTGATACTATTTAAATTTATTTGTATCAACCCATGTCAACATTTAATTGCCATAAAAAACCATATATGAATTAGAAGTGAATGATTTCTGTTGACATGTGCTATAAAGGCGATTAAACCACATCCTTTCTGTTAAACATGTACATATTTTCGTGGAACCCGTGGACCTCTTACGCGGAACCCAGGTTGAGAAGCACTGTAGTATAGTAAATTATTTTTTATAAAATAATCCTAAATTATGATTAAACATGAAAGTAATACGCACGGGAAATCACTATAGTCTTGCCAAAAAAATAAATTACATATATGTAATCTAGTTGCAGATACAGTTATTATTCATTGCACAATGAATTTCCTTCCTGCATCAGAAGCAGCCAGAATATCCCGGGAATCGATCACTTCGTAAATATTTCCTTTCATAAACCTTCGCTAAAACCGAATGTGCATGCCAACCTTTGGCACACACGTGTTTGTACAAGTGTGGGTGTATGCGTGCGAGAGAAGGAGTACCCGGTGCGCTTAGTGGTCGTCGTTAGGAGGCTCCGGAATAGCGCGAATGGTGCCAGGGATCGAGCAGGGAAAAAAATCCTCCCCATAAAGCGAACACGCACACATCTGCCTGTAGAGGGCCAACAGGTGGCTGGAGGTGAAATGGGGGCCAATAAGGAGAGACAGAGCCGATAACCTCGAGGCGATCTAAGGTCTCGTATTTGCATAATAAAGTCGTTTTTGCGAAGAACAATCGAGATGGAAATCGGATTTTGACCTTACCCCACGTGACCTAACGTGCCTGCTTCATATTTCTTTGCATTTGGGCCGTATTTCTTAAGCCGGGCAGAACAAATTTGAGCTTTTAAAAAATTACTTTGATAAATATAATAGTACGCTGCGGTTTAAAATTTTTTCCATCGTGATAGGCATTCATATATCTGGAATTTCACCTGATATTTAAGGCATGAAATGTGGAGTGAACTTTAAATTTTTTAGATATTTAAGCGAGAAATTCTCAAAATGAGGTTCAAGACTATTCTAGATTCATATACTTGCGCTAAATATGCATGCTTAAAACATGATAAATTCGACAACAGTGTGTCCTTAGACATACAATTATTTACTAGCCTGAGTGTAAGCTGAATAAATTAATGTTTTAGAACAATAAATTCCCCAATACTCGTATTATCTTTATATAAGATGGACGACAACGTTTTCACAGCAGTATTTGGAATATAAATAAATAAACGTATTTATACCTACATGCATACCACTAGTAGATTTCATTTATCAATACCACTGGTTATTGTTATCAGTCGGATTGCGCACAAAAGACGCTGAATTTCAAGGCCAAATCTAGTTTAAGGAAGGCTGCCGTCTATCGTTATTAGTAGCTTTAAATGCCATAAATTAATTTGAATCCAATGTGATCAAATATAGGAGCATTTAATGTTATGTGTGTATATACAGGATGCCCCATAAGTTTCAGTTGGTTATATGAAGCAAAAATGAAAAAATCAAATTAAATTTAAAAATAAGTTTAGAGATATTACCCGATTATTCAAACATCCCAATACATATTTCTAAATTTATTTTTAAATTTTTACTTATATTTTTTCATTTTTTCTTCATCATAACTATTTGGTACTTATGGGCCACCATATACTACACCCATAATGAGAGCGGTACCGGTAACTATGGATATTTTTTCCGCTCTTTCTTATTTAAACAAGCACCTCTCTGTTTATCAAAACAATTTTGCGAAAACCACGCCTCCCAGCTCAAACAAAACCCGCATCTTATAGTGCCTTACTCCAGGCTATATCTGAATGGCATTCGATTTATCGAATGAAGACATTCTTCATATATTCCTTCTCTATTCACCCCCCGGGCACTCTCTTAAGAGGGCAAACCTCCCTCGATAGATACAGATAGAAAAATCCTAGATGGAATTGAAACGCAAAGCGCATAAAGTGCCTGGGCGGCGACATGTTACAAGGAGAAATAGGTATAAAAGGATAGAAAACATAGAGATCCTTTTTTACAATCGGCGAACAATGAATAAAAACTGAGATCAAGTTCTCAAGGTTTTTTTAATGGATCATTCCCTTTGCGATCTTTCTCTCTCAGCCTCGCCTCTCTCTCTCTCTCCTCCTAACGGCGGTAAATGGTACCAAGTCTCCGTTTCCTCTTCCCTACAGAAAAAAGAGAGGTGAGGAGCGGTATAAGAAGGCGGTGATGGCGTCGTAAATTTTTTTTACGCTTCGAAACGCCTAAATCGCTAAGACTTCGGGCGTCGGTGTCCGGGGCGTGAGGCGATAAAACGAAAATGGAAAGGTTGCGAAGGGAAAATGGAGGACGTCTCGAGAAACCGATTGGCGTTCGGATTTTATTGTTTTATTTTTTTATTAAGGGGATACTTCCAGCGTGGAATGCGTAGGAATTTCGCGCTATCCGGTTGTAAAAGATCATCCTCGGCGATCTCCTTCCCAATAGATAAACCCGCCGATGTGAGGATAATTACTGGAAGGAAGGGTTGCGAGGCTGCGACCACATAAACCATTTTGCACAAGTAATCTCTTACGTACATATTCGAATACCACACGCCCCTGAATAAAACAATACCTCATATATTAAAAAACATTTTAAACTTTTTCTATTAAATGACCCATTTTATGAGATCAATTTCAATAGTTTTGTCCCTAAAGGTATCTTCTTATTCGCACGTTCCCTTTGGCATTATTCGTTTCTCAGTTGCTTACGCATATGCGACAGAGTGGCGACTGTTTCTTGAAATAGAATACACGTTCTGGCATGAAATTTTCGTACAAGTCATCCACCCTGATTTTTGAAAGATAATTTGAAAAGTGCTTGTGATATTTTTGTGGTTATTTCATAAATACCAGTTCAATTATAATTAGAAACGTATTGCTCTAAAAGTTAGAATAAATCGAAGATTATACTTTTTACTGCAATGCATTCAATATAATTCTATAACTCAAACCGTAACAAATGTACTGTATGCGTGCCTGTTTGTCCACTCATAACTCAAAATCAGTTAGTTCAATTCAGACCAACAATCATCGTTTGGAAAGAGAAGATATAACTGATTGATGTATCGAGTACAGAAACACTGTGTGTTGGCTTTGAACATTAAAAATTTAGAATTAGATAATGTGAAATACAAGACACGGACAAAAATGGGCAGATCTGATATTTCTTCAAATTTGGTCAATATTACGTTTAAACATGAGCTTTTGGGGCTCGTCTCCACACTTTTTCTCCAACGCATTTGAGGGTGTATTAGGCAGAGGATTCAGATAAAGAAAATGTACGACAGGCGACAAGCAGATACTTTATCAGTTGATCCATACAACCACCGGAGTCAATTACATCGAGCAACAACCACGTCATCGCGTTACCGTATCTTTTATTATTCGGGTGCTGAAACTTTATCTATCCAGTCAGGGAAGCCGATTTTCCTATTGCAAATAAATAACGTGATAAAAACTTCCTTGGACATATATGGAATCTTGTTTTTCCATTGAGTTTCGGTAAATTCTATCCTCTTCGGTCAAGTTTCGACAATAAAATAAGTTTCAATGCAACGAGTTTCTCTTTTATTTACCATTTCGAAAGATATAACATTGAAAAATTAGTAAAAAAAACAAAAAAATATTGGAATTAAAATGCTGCCGTTTAATTTTTCTTAGAGAAATATAAATTAATACTGTAAAGCGTCGAGTTTTTCCAAAATTACACAATTTTGATGGTTTAAATTTAACTAGAAAACAGAATACCTCTCATATATTTGGCTAGAGTTCTGTGTAAGCTAACTGGTGCCGTGTGTCAAGTTGCAGCCTAGAATGAGTTTTCTTTGGTTCGATCTTGGCATAATTTAACAAAAATCATATGGACACAAAGTTTATTTTTCAGTGGCGTATCCTGGATTCAGTAGGCACGGGTGCAACTGTAACTTCAGGGCTCACCCACCCACCTTAAACATTCCTGGAACACAATATAATTATGCATATAATGTAAATGACACAAATACTGATGCTAGGAGGTCTTTATGCGTACGCACCACGTGACGAAAGTGTAAAAAATTACCACAGGTGGGCTTCTTTGTACTCGTGGGCCCATGCTAACTGCACACCCTGCACATGTGGAGGATGCTCCCTTGTTATTTCCAATAGCCAAAGAAAGTTTGAGAACTACGGCCACAAAACAGCCGTCATCAGTGGTGATTCCGGACAGCATATAGTATCCATTTGTGAATCACCACAAAAGACGCTTAATTTGTAGCCCAAGTACAAGTCTACTTGTAATAAGCTTTTAGAGATGCCTATTCCATCAAATTGACCTTCCGGTAGATCGAGTTCGAAATTCTCTTGGGAAAAGAGCTAACGAAATTTGTATGGAGCATATTTAGCCCGCTTACAGAATCAACATTTCCTGATGTCAAGTTTAAGCTGAATACCGGACATGTGACTGAAATGCAGTGGCAGTCTTTAAGATAAATGGGAGGAGTTGACATTGAAAAAATAACCAAACCATCGTGGAACAATGACTGCTTCATGCGAGGAGGGTATAGTACGTTTCCGAGGCAAAATATAAGTAAAAAATATTCACGGGTAGTTTTGAAAAGTATGCCAGATGAAATACAAAAGACGATGGACCCTAAGAATAAAAAATAACATGAATGCGTTGATTTATATTCTCCAAGTTTTTTGCTTACCGATAACAAGCGTTCTCTCGTCTACAAACATGCTGCCGTCAAAAAAGTGAACAGCGGCTGAAGTTATGGCCAGTAGTTTTTTTATAAAAACACCGAACCGAGTTTACTCTTTTTTATCAATGCGTGAAATTCCTTAGGTATAAAAATACCGCCTCCCTCCATCCTCCCCTTTCCTCTCAAATTCCTCTCTTCTTCTCGGAAAGGGGACGCCCGTAGTCTCCTCTCTCCGTCACCAAATTTTTTCCACCGCTTTCTCACACGCATTTATTCATATGGGTTGGCTCCTGTCCAGGACATTCTCCGGAGGCGAAAGAAGGAAAATCCGGGAAGAACACACTTCCCCTTTCTCCCCCGCAGCAGAAGCACGAAAATTCATCCGTCGCGTGAAATAAAGCACCCACAGCGGAGACCTTATCGCTCGTATTTCCCGTCTAGGGTGGTGGGAATTTCACGGAACGACCTGTCCAAAAGGGACCCAAATACGGGCGAAGGACGGGAAAATGATACATAAAAATGCGCTCTCATATCTATGGGGTGAGTGCATATGTGAATATACATACAATATTTTTGTAATGTTGACCATGTATTTATCTATTTGTACTAAAAGTATGTATACTATACTTAATGTGAAAAACCTAAGTAAATATAAGCAATCGTCATACTTATAGGTATGTATCGTATTTTTTGTTAAATTTATCAGAAAATGGCTTTTTAAAACCCCGATACGGAATTGAAATTTTTCCTCTTGGCGTGCAATTTCCATCAGTCCATCTCAGAAAACGCCGGCCATAAATTTTTCAATGCATGATGTATTTTTGGGTTATAAAATACGTTATAACATATAAAATAATGCCGTTGACTTTAAAATTTATTTCATTAATTAACAATAAAAAATACTTGACAGTGAAGCAAGTAATTCTGAAATATTTTTACGTTGACTGTATAGAATTGCCAACACTTCAAGATTGGGAAAAACAGTAAAACCAGGTTTGACCAAGAATAATCACGAACCTGATTATGGACAGACTACCTATGACAATGATATACAGTATATTCGACGGGATCGATGAAATGCATGTAAATCAATTTGGTTAGGTCGAAAAACTTTACCGACAATATTATAAATTCCTCGATTAAGAGATAGAGGTGAACGATCACTACTTATCCCGGAGCAGTTCCGGTCCTCATCTTAATTTACTTTAATAAAATTTGTTCTCTGAAGTCCAGAGGATATTTTCAACGGCACCCTACTGCTCTTACTTCACTTAATTGTGAGATAACGCTAGACGTTTCCGCTAAGAGAGATGCAACATATTGTTCGGAAAGGTCAACTTGCTTCTTGGGCTTGGAACATTGCTCCTCTTCTCTCTTTTTAATGGAATTTGAAAAGAGTGATAGAGAAATATAGTAGTTTTGGTAGTCGGCTTAAGTTTTTGTCCACATTATACTCTGAGATGTGCTTTACGTGGAATAACTGCTGGAGATAACAATATCCATTATGATTATCCAGAAATTCACTTGTGCGGTAACTTGCAATATTCCAATGCTAGCATATATAATGTTCAAAATTTGCCAAACACGGTGAAGTTTATCCTCCAGCAGTAAATGTTTAGTTATAATATCGTTCTATTATTTAAATTTAAAACAATCATCCCGTCTGACAGAATGTTTATGAACTACTTGTAAAGAATTGATTAATTATTTCTCACAGTTTATCCATTAGATTACATTTCCGCACTTGGTAGAGGGATGCTTATCGTCAAGTAGGTTCGAAACCTGTCCAAAGCATGCTGGTTATGCATTCACTTATTTACCGTCCATGCGCTCATTTTAAACGTCTGTTAGGCTTTGTTTATAGGAATGTTGAAAAAACACAAGTATGTCGGCAGTTTTCCTAGAATATAGAATGGTACAAAAGTTGAATGGACACGGTATGATGGACAAAAAATTAGACAAAACACAGTAAAATAACAATTTAACTTTAAGATAAGTGTGCTATAAATGTTATGAAATATCTGCTTTAATTCTTTGCGTCGAAAGGAGAAGATTTCACGTAGCAAAAAGGTTATCTACTCAACATTGTGATAATGGTTTCCGACTCAGAAGTGAGCATGATCTTTGGTGTTTCTAATTGTAAAAACGGTAAATTGTGCGTCAAGAGTATTTTTAGCAATTTATTTATAATTTAAAAGACAATTTAATTTACTACGCAACTATACAAAAAGCTTGCTTCCACTTTTAAGTATCGACCATAAGAAACAGAAACCTAAGAGATGACGATGTAAATTACCCAGAGTTCTTTTACGTCAAATCTTGCATTCATACGCCAGATTTAAAACGCGCCAATGTGAAAGAGAAAATTAGTTGAATTCTAAACTATAAACTCTTTCCATTAGAAGCTAAATCAATAATTGCGGAAAAACACCCTTGATGTAACGATCAACCACATTCACATTTGAAAATATTTCCTAGAAAATGATAAAGACATAAATATGGTTAATTCCTTCAGTAGCAGAGAATGAGTTAAAGCTGCAAACCCAGAAAGGGTTGTTTGATTATGTTCCACTAACGGCCTTATTTTTATTTAGCAACTCCAGGACCTCATGACATAGATGCGAAACGGACTACTATATACAATCAATATTTTAGCAATTCAAATAGTTTTTCCACGATGCCGACATACTTTTCAGAGAGTCTAATTCCGACAGGAGAATTCAAAGCGTTTAAACAATTGACTTTATTATCAACGCATCAAATTCAAATAAATTACACAATAACGACCGCTGAAAATATTAGCATATAAAATGAGTTAGCGGGGAAAAAATTCCTTTCGCACATACATCCAGGACTGGGGAGAAAGAAAAACAGGGAATTGTCAAGGAAAAAGGCACCACCAGGCAAATTTACGTATTCATATATGCCTTAAAGAAGTCCGGCGGCTAAAAATTCAACGGACGAGTCTTTCCCATCCCAACCCTCCGTCCCTTCCCTCACCCCCCCCCACTCTCTCTCCCTTTTCGCAAATCGGTCCACGCTCTCATACACTTTTTCCTCTCCTCGCTCCCACAACCTTCCATCTCGCGCTATCTCTCTCTCTCCCTCTCCTCGTTCCCATCTCTACAGACACCCGAAATAACTCGGGGCGTGTTGCTTAAGCGAGGAGTGAGCCCGGTCCTCCGGACGCACGTATTTCGAGCTTACCCCAAGGGGACACGGGAAGAAGAGAAGGAAGAGGAGGTGGGAGAAGAGTGGGAGGAGTGGATTTTAAGGGTAGGTAGGCAGAGAGAGAGAGAAAGAGAGGAAAGATGGATGGACGGTAGCGTGAATCTTATGCGAGCGCAAGGAAGGAGGTTATAAAGGAAGGAGGGTCGAAAGACTGTGACCTTGTGGTACCCGGCACGCTTTTGAACTCGGGGGTTAAACTTGTAGCTAAGATAGGTGTCTGCACGCATGGACTTGCATAAAACACATGAAAATAAACAGCCGTACTCATTGTATAGCACAGTCCTAAATGTAACTCGAATTATCCGCCATCTATCGACTCTAAACATTCCCAGTCTCGAGTTGGCGAAAAAGTATCTTAAACGAAATTTCGTCGTTCAACAAAAAGCAGTTGTTGATATTAACGTTTTCCAGATTAAGCTATTATAACTAATAATAAATTCAATCGCGAAGATTTGCAAATGGAATTATCAGGTGAAAAATTACAGGAAGTGAATTTCAAACGCGTCAATGTAGGTTGGTAGCTCTCTTTCAGCCCGAAGATGGATCATTACAACAGCCTAGTCTTTTTAATTGCATATAATATACGGAAATGATTATTTCAATAAATAAATGCCTATTCAGTCTATTACGCGGAACATTAAAAGTACGTACCTTGGGTGAGGATATCAAACATGGTTATTTTCTAAGACTTAAGTATAAAAAAATTTAAAATTAAGTTCTTGTCTTAGGTATCTCAAGTATAATAACAACTATTTGAGACACCTAACATAAATACTTAATTTTTCAACTTTTTATATTAAGTGTTGACTCGGGAATTTATTTTCAACCATGAGACGAGCTCGACAATTCTCTAGCGAAGGTAATTATTCGTAAATCAAGCGAGAAACCGCTCTATTTCATTATTCCTATTTTCGACCCAAGCGCAAAAAGGCGTTGGAACGATTATACTGTTTCCCTAAATGCGCACGGATACTTAGGCAGAGCGCTTAAAACTGGGAAGATTTTTCCGGCCCAACTATCACTAATTACTATCTCCGATACCTCTCTCCGAAGGGAAAAAGCACAAGTTGCAAAAATGGCAAAGACGAAAATTAGAGTCGATGAGGAAAAGCGCATCCATTTGACTTGACTTGACGGCAACCTCACCCCGCCCCTTAACTGGCGAGCGCATAATTTCTGAGCCTTATATCCTCACCATATCCAATCCCCCGTGAGCCATCCCCACTCCTCCTTACCCCCTCTCCTACCGCTCTTTCCCTGCCGCCTCCTTTTCATATCCTTGCGCACGTGGATTTTTTCCGCCTCTGTTCGCAAATGCGATGTTCGCACCGAGTTGGCGAAACCCGCGTTGCACGTTTCGTTTGAAGCGTCAGCGTGACGTCAGGGAGCCGTCACGTTGCGTTATCGGGTGGCATTTGAAGGCACGAATCGAAATAGATGTCAATTTAGCAATTTGGTTACGTTATGCTCGGTCGAGTCTTTTTAATAAAGGGGGAGTTTTTTGTCGCCTTACAAGTTCTCGCTCGGTCGTTGGTTGAAGAAAGGGGAACTTCTCTTTTATAAGATCGACCTAGTTTTGATACTTGGTTACATTTTTTATCCATATTACACGGGGTGTGTTATATACTCGTATAAGTATGGATCCATATGGAATGAATGATATAATGTTCTTCATGTTAAACAAACATATGTCGGTTTTACATATTTCAGGATATAAAATCACCTGTTGACTGAGTATACCGATCAAGAGGTGGATCTTGAGCCGCTACCTTAGAATTTTTTTACTTTAAGAATACGTCTATTTTACCTATGGGACACCATGTAAGATGCACCTTACATTAGATAGCTGCAGACGGTAACAAGTTTAATTAGGATTATTCAGAAATTAATATATGAGATAAATTTAATAGTCCAACGCTTACAACTATAAAAACAATTTTCAAAATTTGTCAAAACAATGGTCAGGTTGACCTTTTCCTTTATACTCCAGTAGCAATAGTTTCGTGAAAACATCGTTTATTTTTATATTTACAGAGATTATCGACTTTTAAATTTTAAATTGCTGTTATTGTAGGTTAAACCACACTACCATAAAATTTACATATTATTTTACATATATTTAAAAACACAAATATCAAATAATTTTCTCTTAACTGTTATAAATTAGGATGTTACTGTGACTAATACATATCTTTTTTATCAGCCATTTTTTATTTATTCCCCGTTTAAACCCCTTCATTACTTATCTAGACCTCTAGGTTCTTCAGCCTCCCACCTAGTTAATCCTAAGAATTTCAGATTTTCTCTTTCGATATGCCTTTTGGTCCTTTGGTTCTCTTTAATATCCATTCCATAAAATTAGACGTCACGTGACCTACCAGCAGTCATTTTAATGTCCTCCCTTGTACACACACATTCACGAGCTCACACACAACAACTCAATATCTATAATCTGTCACGCCTGACTACCAAACATTTTAATCAGCATCATATCGAGGGTTAATGTATTCAAATTAATTTTGAAGCTGTACCGGAAGCAAAGAGAAAATGAAGAATTCCAGTTTCAAAGACAACAGATCAGCAATTTAAATGAGAAATAGCTAGTGAGATTATATTATGCATAATATGGGTACAATAATGCAAATCAAAAGTTTCATCCGACCGTATTCCTCGTTCATCGCCATATCAAGTCTTGCATCCCCGGCTGAAAAAACGAATTACAGACTACAGTTCGAATTTTTTATTGTTTCCAAGTTAACTAAGCACTGTTATAGTTTTGGACGAGATTTAAAATGAAAAGTACGAATTAATTTATTTCAATTTTATTTCAACTGCGGAGGAAGTCCATTTTTTCTGAAAAAAAACTACTTATTCTTGGGCTATTTGAATAGAGAAAACATCGTACTTGTCCACAGCTAGAAACATAAAATACCTCTTAGGTTTTATAATTGTCTTCTTCTTACATCATGGCAAAGTAACTGATGTCTTCTTAAGTATTATTTTGAGACACATTATATATGTTATATTTAAAACAGAAACCTCTCAAACTTAGCAAATAAACTATTTGCGGTAAAATAGGAAATTTTCTGTAAAGGATCGACTATCATCTAAAATTTCTGAATTTTACTTCATAAACCTGAATAGATGAAAACTCGAGCTTCAATCTCCCATACAAAAATCATTCGACATCTAGTTTAACTTCTCGCCAAATGATTTTTAAAGCGATATGCTCAACTTCCCGTCCTGACACATTCACAGACACCGAAGATCCTAACGAGTCCCATTGGAGGCGGGGAGAGTCCCACCTCTTTCACACTATCCCGGCCAATAAATCCTTAGCTTTATTTATCTTAAGACCCTAAACTGAGAGCAACAAAACGACGCGTTTGTTATCGCTAGATGTCGCGAAAGTTACATCTGGCAAGTACGGAATGGAGCGCAGGAGAACGCGAGAGCGAGGCGCGAGACGTATGCGACGAGGATTCGAGGAATGGAGCGGAGGAATGGGGGAGGGCGACAGGGGAGGAGAGAGGTACCAAATCGGAAGTTTGAAGAGGATAAGGGGGTGCGTCCTGTTTCGGAATGCGATCGAAAACGGGTCACGGCTGCGTTTACCCAGTAACCCAGTTGGGTAAACATGTTGGATGGTGTTTGGATGGAACTTAATGAGTGAGAGAGTGGCGGATGGGATCTCTCGCGCTTCAATTTTTTTTTTACGATTTCCAACAGGATTTTTCTTCTCAAATTCTATTTACTAGGGCGGGATGGTCGAGTGCTCTATTTCAATAAGGGCGTCGGTTAAAATTTGTCACCAATAAGAAGCTCAGCAGTACATAAAAAAATTCGTGAAGGTCGGTAGCGATGAGCAATCACGAATGAAAAGAATTGCTCTGCGGGCGAATTGCGAAGTAAACTGCTCGACTTGCTGGTCGATATGTACTTTTGCATAACGCAGTCTCTGCATCTACTTATGGATCCCAAGAAATAAGATGAGGATAAATTAGTTAAATTTTATTAAATTCATGATATTTCACGAGATATTTATTCTCAGCACCTGACGAAATCAAACCAAATTAGGCATCGATTGCTAGCAGCATAAATGACGGAAAAAACATTGGCATAATATTCGAGAAAATTAATAAGGATAAAACGTGATTAATAAACGGAAATATCCCCGCAAATAGATAACATACATATCTTTAAGAAATATACATTTACAGAAAAATAAAATAAGAAGAAAATAAAATATTTGCCTGCAACGCCATGCTGATGTAATCCGTGTCGCAACAATTATTTCTTCTAGGGGTTAAAACATAACTAATACCTTACCGACTGCTCTTCGCTGTGATCATAAAATCATTTAATTTTCTTTGGAGTAGATTCGGATCTCAAATTATTAATTCAGGAGGATGTTTTAAACTTTTGTAAATTATGACAAAAACGTTCCTAATTTAATTAAAAACAATTGCGATATAACATTTTTATAAATCTAGCTAAAAACACAAAATAACTGATTTATTTCCCTAAATAGGTTAAAAAATATAATTATTTTTTTAAAAACAAAATATTTTTTCCAAATGAATATTAGATTTCCAGAACTTTATGTTTTTCAATATTTAGAACACCGATCTATCATCCAAATAAGTATAACTACTTTCTATATTTGTCTCATAAAGATATTTTCGGACAAATTAAAAGCGCAAACATTCCAAATTGTACACAATTATGACACAGAATATATCCATGTTTCCTCCGAAGTCTATTAATCCAGAATTAAATAGAAAAAATGTGTTTTCTTTATCAAATAACAACACCAAAGCGGGTTATACGACGCAATTTATCGCCTCATTCGACGTCCGCATGTTGAATATAAAATGGTGCACTTTCCGAGCTTCGTGGTGAAATTATCCATGCAGCACATTAAATGACAGCGAGAGAGAGAGGGAGAGAATATAAAACGATTTTCAATCCCGCCGAATTCAATTTCCAACAGTAAAAACATTTCCACGGACTTTTTTCGAAAGAGAGCAGGATCACATTGCGTCTGAAAACTCATCGCACGCCACTAGAGCAAGAATTGATATTCTGAGACAGTAAGAAAGACGGCATTGGAAGAATCAAAGAAGGCCTGCGTTTTGCACATAAAAGCGCGACATTCTGATCCAAAACGTCAACGCAGGAAAATAACACGGTCGAAAGGTGAGCATTCCTTCCCGTAAGCCAAAGAGGTCACCTTGAACGTATCATCGAGTTTTAAGGGAGCCCATTTTCGAAGCGTGTTTAGCGGAAGTATGCACAAAAGCCAAATCGGCGCAGATCCTGAAATCCGACTTGGAGGTCTTTATTTATTTACTTTCTGATCGGAAATCCTCAAAATGCCTCGCAGAAGAAAAAGTCGTGAAGCGAACATAGGCGCAAATTGAATTCGCAGTTTTCTATCCATTCGCAAATTGGCTTTATCCTATTTATGCCGAGCGTTTTCCTCCGTTTCCGCCACGGAAACGGGCTTTAAAAAAGCACGCATCTAGAACATAATAGACGTTTTCAAGGACTACTTTTTAACCTAGTTCAAATTTCTTTCTCTCGGTGCACCTCTTTTAGGGATAATATTCTTAATTCGTCTAGTTGAAAATATAATTTATTTATTTTCTTGGAATTTGCCGAAGTTTTCACAATTAATCGCCTAAAGAGATTATTATTTGAAAACCGAAAGTTCTTCAGTGATATTTGTCGAATACTTTCAATGCTAAAATATTTGTCTTCTTTGAGTAGGCCCGTAAAATTTGGGTCAACTTATTCTCAAACAGGACTCAAACTCATTATTTGTTTGTGGACATCTCCAAGTTTCATTTTTGTATAATTCTCGAAAAATTATTAGCTTCAACATGCTAAACCTGAGGTTTCCCAAACTTGATTATGGATTGCAAAAAATACGTAATTGAAGAATAAAACTTTTCTAAGAATTTTGCATTAAAAACTTGAAATTACGTCATTCATATCTTTCGCTTACGAACAAACAATATTGATTAATGACGCCCTTAGTATTTCGTCGTCTACACTTCAATTTGGAATTAAATGCGCAATTATACAATATATTTTGTTCTGTTCCAATCTCATCTATTGTAAACTCTACTAACTTTAATTTTTTTCCACGTATCGCTTCGCAACAGCTCACGTCCCGCAATTGCGACCCCTATCATCGATCGAGAACCACTACCACAGAAACCAATTCATGCTTCGGGTGAGGCTTATTCAAATTCTTTTATATACTAGTAAAAGGTGCTTGCATTTCATCTCAACTTGAAAAAACATTCATTTTTCAGAGAGATATTTCATCATTGGAAATATTTCTTTAATTCTCAAGATTTCACCTCTGCACCGATTTTCGTTCTTTCCTCATGTATGAATAATAGAGGAAAACAATCCCTAAAATTTGTAATTTTAAGAAAATTATACTTTTTAACAGTTAGGTAGACACTAAAGCCACACATTTCTGCCAAATTTCAAAGTTGTAGCTTATCTAGAAGTGAAATAATATTTATCTACTGGTTTAAATTTTAAAACATTTTAACGGCCGCAAAAGCATAATCATCGATATTTCAAATGTTTATTTGATTATGAGCACTAAGCTTTAAATAGCCTAAAAATTTCAGCACCAACACGACATTACTTCTTTTCACAATTCTCTAATATTTCCCGTTTTTGGATTTGGAAGTCGTTATAACTTAACGCCGAAGTTTTAAATCAACTGCATTATAATACAATCCACTGATTCTCTTTATAAGCACTAAATGAAAGCTATTACTATATACAGTTCATCAACCCCCATAATTGAAAGGAGTAACGTTCTTTTATTTAATAACAGATATCGCGTTTTAAAATTGACGTCATCATATGCATACGTCATTGGTTAAAATCAATGGGACAATAAGAATTTCCCTATTAAAAAGCATTAAAGTGATACTATTGTAATACGGATTGCCAATTCCCATTGAAAAGCATTGTCCTGGTTGCTATTGTAGCTGAAGTTCTTTATTGTTGAGCATCTGCTTTATACTTTCTCCATAACTAGTATAGGGGAAAGAATTGTTTTCATGAAAAAAATCGACTTTGAGATTTCAACAGAAATACACGTTTTGAGGTCCCCTGAACACGTTTTGACCATTTTCTCGATGATGTCTGTGTGCGTGTGACAGCTTATTGTGGGTGCTCTAACTCAAAAACTATTAATCAGCCCAATGCAAAATTTTATATTTTAACATTTTTATGAAAGTCACAAAAACTGATTGGTTTTTGGTGAACATCGGTAAACCGGAAGTGGGTATTTACTCTTGTCACATCCATTATTTTGAGATATTTGCTTTAATAGTTGATATATTAAAAAATACACTGGAATAAAAGTTTTAGCAAATTTAATTTTATACAACCTTTGTTCTAAATATTTTTCCATATAACGCATGGTTTAAGAGATATCTTAAAGACTAAATTATTTAGCTGCCACCACCGACGACTGTCGTTAACAATTGACGCTTAGTTACATCTTAATAACGCTTGTTTTTATTTTCTTAATTGTTGGAGCTTTATGGCTATTTCCAATATCAGAAGGCTATGGTTTGAGTTTATTTCTGTTTTTGTAGTCTAAAATTTTCTCGCAGTTTCTTAAAATGTTTTTAATTATGTAACATATTTGAAATTTTTAGAAATATTACAGGTATGGAGAAAGTCACGTAGTGGGCAAATTAGAAATTTTCCGATTAAAAACATATTTCTCGTCAATTCGGCACCGATTTGAATTAGAAATGAGTAGAATTGTTTTTGTCCAGAGTTTCTGTCTGAATTACTTATAACTAATTTAAAAATGAAAATTTATGAAACTCTGCACAGATTTCCTCTTATGGAGTACCGAAATGGAGAATCGTGGTCAAAAATACCCCACTAAAAATTAAAAAATTTGGAATTTTCGATTTTTCTGGCTGGTTGTACCTAATAACCTATCATCCTGCCAGGTCCGTGGCATATCTAGAAGTACCTTAGGTTATATATATATATATATATATCCTCCGTAAGAAGCAGCCATTTATAATAGATATCCTATGTCCTCCGTATTTATAATAGATACTGCTCAAAAAACCCCATGAATGCACATCGTGGACTAGCATTACACCATTTACCCCATTCCGACGACGAGCTCCGCGCACAGGACTTCTGTTTTTTTTATTTTTAATCCCGTGCTCGGACATAGCGGTGTACATGTCCTACACTTGCCTGCATCGCCCCTCTTGGTGACGAGCCAAAGGGAAGCTGTGACGCAGCGAGGAAGCCGGAGTGAGTAACGGAGTTTGCGTGGGAAGCCATCAGAAAATAATGCGACGCTGGGAGAGGAAAAAGGAGAGGAAGGGGGGGAAGAGAAAAGATGGGGTAGTGAGGGAGGAAGGGAGGAGGAAAATAAGAGGGAGAATGGAGGAAGAAGGGAGAGGGGAAAGAGGGAGGGGAGATAGAAATAATGACGAGGGAATATTAGGAGGGAGTTGGAAAGAGGAGGGAGTAAGGAGGGAGAGATGGAAGGAGAGGGAGGGAGAGATAGAAGGCAGGAGAGAAAGGTTGGAGGAGGGAGATATGAAAGGAGGGAGGAGGGAGATATGAAAGGAGGGATGAGGGAGATATGAAAGGAGGGAGGAGGGAGATATGAAAGGAGGGAGGGAGAGATGGAGGGAGGAGGGAGAGATGGAGGGAGGGAGGGAGATAAGAAAGGAGGGAGGGAAATATAGAAGAAGGGAGGGAGATATGGAAGAAGGGAGGGAGATATGGAAGGAGGGAGGGAGAGATGGAAGGAGGGAGGGAGATATGGAAGGAGGGAGAAAGGAAGGGGGAGCGATTGTGGGAGGATGGTGGGAGAAGAGAGAAATGGAAGGAGGAAGAGATGAAAGGAGGAGAGAGAGATAAAAGGAAGGAGAGAAAGGTAGAAGGAGAGAAAGGTAGGAGAGAAAGGTGGAAGGAGGAAGAGATGGAAGGAGGGTGGAAGGAGTGAGGGGGTAAGCTAGTGAGGGAAGGAGAGGAGGGAGGAAGAGAAGGGATGAAGCAAGGGAGATGGTTGAAGCACGCTTTTGATAGATAAGGCTTCCCTGCCCTTTTTGATCGAGGGAATTAGGCCCCCAAGCCGAGCGGTACACCGATGTTGTGCACGCAGAAAAAAATTACTTAATTGGACGCGCCTCTCTCTCTGCCTCGGTTCCCGAACGAAATGAAGGATTTCGTTCGTCGCCTAAAAAAGGACTCTATCCTCCTCCAGGGTAACGAAAGTGTCCAAGTGCGAACGGCCGTGACAAAAAAACTCCCGTTGCCATGCGTCGAGATTGAACTGAGATTCGTCAAGGTCGAGGAAAACTTTTTACTTCTAACAGAAACGAAAGAGAGCCGTAACCCGATTGGGTTATTCGCGAAGCGTTCTTATTTTGTTATCCGCATCAATTGAATTCATTATTTTGTTGGCTAAAACTTCAATTACATTTTACCCCTGGAATATTTTAACTAATTAATAAAATGAGAAATTTTAACTGTGAATCATGAATTACAAAGATAACTCTTAAACCGGTAAATGATTGAGTAAACGATATGTGAATTTTACAGTAGGCCTGCTGCGCCGATTGAAATTTTTAAAAACATATATGTGAATGAATAATTTATCTGTATGTTATCCTTATATACAAAATCCATTTTGAGAAATAATATACACTAGTGCAATTGCCCGTCAAAAATGACGGGTTCAAATTAATAAAAATCTGATGTGGCCACCACATGACTTGCTCCATATCTGTAATATTTCTAAAAATTCCAATTAGGTTACATAATAATAAATATTTTAAGAAACTGCGAGAAAATTTTAGACTACAAAGAACAGAAATAAACTCAAACCATAGCTTTCTGAAACTAGATATAGCCACAAAGCCCCAACAATTAAGAAAAGAAAAAGGAGCGTTACTAAGAAGTAACTAAGCGTCAATTATAAGATAAGATATCTCTTAATCAATGCATTATACGGAAATATGTTTCATACAAAGGTTGTATAGCATTAAATTTTCTACAACTTTTATTCCAGTATATTTTTACATTTTTCAAATATTAAAGCAAATATTTCAAAATAAAGGATAAGTGACAAGAGTAAACACCCACTTCCGGTTGACCGGTTTTTACCAAAAACTAATCAGTTCTTGTGACTTTCATAAAAATGTTAAAATTATAAAATTTCGCATTGGGCTGATTAATAGTTTTTGAGTTAGAGCACCCACAAAAAGCTGTCACACACACACAGACATCATCGAGAAAATGGTCAAAACGTGTTCAGGGGACCTCAAAACGTGTATTTCCGTTGAAATCTCGAAGTCGATTTTTTTCATGAATACAATATTTTCCCCTATACTTACGGTGACCATACGTCCTTGATTATAAAGGACAGTCCTTTATTTCAGGAAGCTATCCTTTAGATTTATTTTTCAAAAACCTGCTTTTTTCCTTTATTTTTGTTTTGTCATTTAACTTTTATTGTACGAATGGAACCACTTAACACACGGTCTAATTGCACAAAATCCTTTTCTAATACTTGCTTCTTATAACTTCATGGCTCACTTGAAATGCGTTAATGGTTTATAGTACTACGCGAGTGTTTCGGGGAAGACCCGAGGTAGCGGGTATGCTTCGCACGGAAAAGGCCTGCGCAGTGTATTGGAATTATTAATTTCGCGCTAGTTATCTGCTGTAGGCCCAGTATCGGTTCGTTGCGTATCCTATCTGCTTGTACGACTCACCGCAGTTGCTGTACGTTTGAACAGGTAACCCTGAAAATATCTATTCCGCTTTCGCTATTGTAAAAAGTACACGCAAGGCTTAAACAATTAGGATTTGTGGTAATAGTGCTGCTAATGTATAATTAGGTACTTTTGGAATGTGTTACTCTTATCACCAGATTTGATTAAATTAATTTTTATTTTTTAGCCCCATGACCATGGCACCTAAAAGAAAATGTTTTTTCAACGAAAAGTTGCAGGAGGAGTTTCCTTTCATTAAAAATGCTAGTACGGAAAGTGATGTCAGGTGTGAGAAATGCTCAGCAAATTTTAGTATCGGAAATAGTGGCAAAGCAGCAATTACACAGCATTTACAGACAACAAAACACAAAGAAGCTGATGTTAGGGCTTCATCAAGTAAACTGATAACCTCATTCTTCAGAAACGAAGCTTTTGATGACAAAGTGAAACACTTGGCCCTTAAAGAAGCAACTTGGTGTTATCACTCAGTGCAACATAACCATTCATTTCGTTCAAACAACTGCTCTTCAAAATTAATCAAAAAGTGTTTTGATGAAAAATATTCTTGTGCTAGGACAAAAACAGAAGTTATTGTTCGAAATGTTTTCGGTCCACACTCTGTTACTTTAGTCAAAGCTGATTTATCTAAAGTAAATTATGTTACCATTTATTCAGACTGTTCTAATCATGGTAATATAAAGTTGTGCTCGATTCTTGTGAGGTATTTTTTTACCAAACCAAGGTGTCAAAGTTAAGGTCTTGTGAGTAAAGCAACTACCAGGTGAAAATTCTGACATAATAACAGCTTGCATCAACGAATCGCTGGACAGATATGAAACTACTCAAAAATTAATTGCTTTATGTGCGGACAATACCAATTGTAATTTTGGTGGTGCCCGAAGAAAAGGCGAAAACAACGTTTTCCATAAAATTCAAAAAACCTTCGGCAATAAGTTGATTGGTGTCAATTGTGCCGGTCACATATGCAACAACTGCATTAGTATTGGTGTAGAATGCCTCTTAGTTGATATTGAAGTTGTATTAGTGAAAACGTATTCATACTTTTACATCTACACAATTAGAATTGAAAAATTGAAGGAAATATGTGATGATATACATGCTCAGTATAAAAATCTACTAGGTTACAGCAAAACTAGATGGTTGACTCTTCTACCAGCTTTAGAGAGGATTTTGAAACTTTTTAAGCCGCTAAAATTGTTTTTTTTTTGGAATTAGAAAGATGTCCCACAGTTCTCAAAAACTTTTTTAACGATCCGTTAGCTGAATCATGGTTACTTTTCGTTCACAGTCAAGCTTCAACTTTTCATAAACATATTCTAAAAATTGAATCTCAAAATATTTGTGTATGAAACTTTTTTCAATTTAAATGAACTGAAATTAAAGTTGAGTGAATGAAAACCAAAAATTTTTACCAATGAATGTTAAGAAAATCATTTCAGAATTAGAAGAAAAACAAAAACAGCGTTGGTGTAGAATTATTTAAGGGATCAGTTCAATCATTTTACCAAACCTGCATTGACTATTTGAATCAATGGGACTGCACCTTCCTAGAAATGGAAGTATTTGAATAGATCCTTTTGAGAGAAATTCCATTGTGGACGAAGGTTCAGGAGAGCATTTCTTTTATTTCAAATACAAGAAAACTGAATATTGACGATGGCGAGTTATTCGATGAATTTTGTTGTTAAAAATTATGTTACTGAGGAAAAACTCGAAGAGTGGCGACAATATGAGGAAATGACCTGCCATCATAAATGGGTTTAAATATTTAGATATTTTATTGATAAACAAATATCTTTTAAAAATATTTTTAAAATCATAGAATTTTGCCTGTCTCCCGGGATCAAATGCTCCTACTGAGAGAATATTTTCAGTAATAAACAATGTGGACCAGCGTAAAAACACAACTAAAAGTTGAAACAGTGGAAGCATGCATTTATACTAAATGTAATTTTGATATGAGCTGTATGCAGTTTTATGACTTTTTAAAAGATTTATTTTATATTTAAAAAAAAGTACATTCATGCGAAAAATATGAAAATTGAGTTGTCTTTTTAAAATAAATTTACACATATTAAGTATTTCATTGTAGATATTTTTATTAGAATATGCGTTTTGTTAAATATTTTTGTCAAGTTTTTCTTAGTTTTGCTCTTGAACTTTCCTTTGCAAAACAAAGTAATAAAACTATTTAATTTTTTTTCCTCATGAACCTATTTCAGATTTGCCCTTTATTTTTTCAGGTTTTTTCCTTTATTTTCTCGGGGTTGTCCTTCATTTTCTCGGGTTTGTTCTTTATTTTCTCCAAGAAAATATGGCCACCGTACCTATACTACGTATATGCAGAAAGTAAAAAACGGAATTAAAATTTTTAACTTTAAATAAATTAATTTAAGAATCATTATTTATATTAATTTTGTTTCTCACAGCAGTCGGTTGTCAAGATAAACAAATGAGCGATTTCGGGAAAAGAAGAATAGAATAAGTTACTTGATTAATTTTTCTTTAAAATAGTTCAAATCGGACGATCGTAGACCAGGTTTTTCCAATTTTAATTTCCAAAAGAAGAATAGCCTGCACGACAAAAAGTCGATTTTTACTCTCTCCATATACGTAGTATAGGAGAAAGTATTGTATTCATGAAAAAAATCGACTTCGACGTTTTGAGGTTCCCTGAACACGTTTTGACCATTTTCTCGATGATGTGTGTGTGATACCTTTTTGTGGGTGCTCTAACTCAAAAACTATTAATCAGGTTAACGCGAAATTTTATATTCAACATTTTTATAAGTCAGAGGAACTGATTAGGTTTTGTAAAAAATCGGTAGACCGGAAGTGGGCGTTTACTCTTCTCACTTATCCGTTATTTTTAAATATTTGCTTTAATATTTGATAAATGTAAAAATATACTGAAATAAGAGTTGTAGAAAATTTAATTTTCTACAACCTTTGTTTGAAACATATTTCCATATAATGCATTGTTTAAGAGATATCTTATATTTTTAGCTGCCACCACCACGCGACCTACCGACGACTATTGTTAACAATTGACGCTTAGTTACTTCTTAGTAACGCTCCTTTTTCTTTTCGTAATTGTTAGTTTCTTAAAATATTTATTATTATGTAACCTAATTGGAATTTTTAGAAATATTGGAGAAAGTCATGTGGTGGACACATCAGATTTTAGTGTTATCTTACGTAGAATGGAAATATTACACTGGAGTCGAACTGGAATTTTTTCGTGAATTTGCTTTCGGCAAAGCATTTTTACTTTCTCCATACGTAGTACAGGGGAAAGTATTGTTTTTATGAAAAATCGATTTCGATATTTTAATGGAAATACACGTTTTGAGGTCCCCTGAACATGTTTTGACCATTTTCTCGATGATGTCTGCGTGACAGCTTTTTTGTGTGTGCTCTAACTCAAAAACAATCAGGTCAACGCGAAATTTTATATTCAACATTTTTATAAAAGTCAGAAGAACTGATTAGTGTTTGGCAAAAATCGGTCAATCGGAAGTGAGTGTTTACTCTTGTCACATCCGCTATTTTGAAATATTTGCTTTAATACTTGATAAATGTAAAAATATACTAAAATATATGTTGTAGCAAATTTAATTTTATACAACCTCTGTTTGAAACATTGTTCCATATAATGCATTGTTTAAGAGATATCTTATATTTTCAGCTGCCACCACCACGCAACCTACCGACGACTATTGTTAACAATTGACGCTTAGTTACTTCTTAGTAACGCTCCTTTTTCTTTTCTTAATTGTTGGAGCTTTGTGGCTATATCCATTGTCAGAAGGCTATGGTTTGAGTTTATTTCTGTTCTTTGTCAAGTCTAAAATTTTCTCGGTGGCTTAAAATACTTATTATTATATAACCTATTTGGATTTTTCAGAAATATTACAGGTATGGAGAAAGTCATGTGGTGGCCACATCAGATTTTTATATTTGAATAGATTATTCCTGCCAATTTTTAATTTTCTATCTTCATCCTTGATTGAGTTATTCGAGTTTTAATAGTTTGACAGTCAGACCAACGGACGGACAACATAGCCTTTTATTTAATTTTTGTGTTTCTTTGATTCTTTTATACCTCTCTTTCTCTCTCTGTTTCCGAAACCGTCCTCATGTCCTCCATTCTTCTAACTAACTCCCGTAACCTATCGCACAATCCTTCACCCCATAAAATGTTTACATCCTCGGTTTGTTTATTGAAACGTAAGCACGTTCCTTCGATTTTCATGCCGTTTCCATTTCAATAATATTGAATTCAACTCATTATTACGATTTTTAATCTCTTTGAATATTATTTTAGATTTTTAGGTACTTATTACTTCTCGTAAATAACGCGACGAATGTTGTTGACATTGATTGCTATGAAAATCATTTTTTCCTCCTTCCGTCTTTCTTTCCTTCTTTTAATAAAAGCCTTTAAATTACGCTTAAACCTATATGGATTGAAGTAACGATATGATTTCGAGGTTTAACAATGTATTTGGTAGGCAAGGCAACATCCCGTTAAAATGCCAAGATTTTTCCAAAATATACTTTTCAAACGATTAAAATGAGCGATTTAGAGCTTAAGGCGAAAAAAGACGAATTGAATAAGAAACTTGAAAAGTTTTTATTTAGAATGGTTAAGATCCAAAGATCAAAGGTAAAATATTTCTAATTTTAATTTTCAAAAGAAGAAAAGCCAGGACGTCGAAAAGTCCATTTTTACGTGTTACCTTATGAAAAATAGAAATAATTCCCTGGAGTCGAACCCGGGTCGTTTTTCCAAATATTTTTTCGTCGATCACTTTTTATATGTATTAATATCGGCATGGGTGCTTCGGTGGCGCGGTCTGGTGGCGCGTGGTGGAAGTTATTGCAGACGGAGTAAGAGAAATATATATAAGATAATTGATGGTGCCTGTCAGATAGTGAAAGGTCAAAAAAAGCATATGTAGATCAGCATTAATTTAATTTTTTTAATTGGCTAGATTTAATCTGTATTTTATATCACTCCGTTATAGTTAGTTAAGGGGAACATTCAAAACTTATAATCATACATGAAATTTATTAATAACTTCACCGGAAATGACACTCGTAATATTAAAGTAATTTCTGACTTTGATATTTTAAAATGTGGATGTTTTTTAATTGTTTCATCCTACTTTTTGTGATAAATATGAATTTTATTACTTCAATCGGCAAAGTTAATTTTTACAGGGTTTTAAAGCATTATGAGGCATAATAACGATACACAATAATACCATTTTGAGGTAAATTGACTTACAACGCTAAATATAAAGATAAATACGTATATTGAGATAGAAATATTGAATAATAATCAATATTAAATTAATTTTATAGCGTGGAAAATTTTCGTCGACTAAATTATTTTAGTTTATAATTCTACAAACATTTATTTCAATTCCTACGACAATGAAAATTGTTCGTACAGTCCCTCCTCTAGAGGGTTTAGTGAAAGGATTGCATTTATTTTGAATCGCAACTCGTAATGTGGATCTGGTCCAAATGGCCAAAACCGCAGCCATTGCCCTTCGTAAATGTAATTCCAGCTTAGTTAAAGCACTTCTAGGAATGGTCTGGATCCTGGAATACGCACAAAAACAAATTCACCGTTTGTTCTGCTCGAGGTTTTTCCTCTTGCAATGCTTTAATTCAATTACCCTTGGACGTCCCCCACCAAAACACGCACATAAAAACCTTATGCTTAACATTGGAACCAAGGAACGTGGGAAATTTAAATCATACGTGTTTTGTTTGGTGGGAATGCCTAATAACCTTCTACGTTAGGATGAGATGGGTTGAATAAGAATCACCATGGAGATGGACACCCGTTAGTGTTAGGGGAAGAGGAGGAGGATGAGGCGAGGGTAGGGGAAGTCAGTGGTGGGGAAAGACTGGTAAAGTGCGCGGGAAGAATGAAGAAGAACAAGAAAGGAAGGACTGGACAAGCTCCGGCTCGACAGCCTCCGAGGTGTTCCCCAAGAATCCTGTTTTCATCCTCCTCTCCCAGTTCAATACTTCCCCCCTCCTCCTTCACTGCCTCCTTTCATTCTCTCCGCTCGTTCCTCTTCTCTCGGTAAAGAAAAAGAAGGAAGAAAAGGGAATTTGGGGGAAAATCTCCCTTGCTGGAAAATTCGATCACAAGCGGTCTTTTTAAAGGGCACCCCTTCTTCTTTTTTTCCTCGAGTGTTCTTTTTTTGTTCATTTTCAATGTTTGAATGGGTGGCTAAGATGGGGGGCATGTACTCGAAGGGCAGGCGGCTTTGACACCCTTTGCTGCATGCCGTGGGAAAACGCCTTCTCTTGATCGCCTATCGATCTTTCTTCTCCATAGTTTTTGGCTGTGATAATACGACCACACGCCGCGAATACGAAGATCAGAAAATTAAATGGCGGCTGAATGAGAAAACGTTTTCTTTCGAGTTATTGCACATTGAAGCGTAATTTTTTCTTTTCCGTCATTTCGCCGAAAAAACCGGGAAGGGTGATTAAATAATTTTCTTTATAAATTCTTATGCTCTGAAAATTCAAGCACTCGCTGTTATTATGATTTAATGAAAGTTTTGGGAATCGACGATGGGCGAGGATTTTTCCGTGATTAGCTTCCATCAGTCTGTTTTGTAACCCCTATTTATGAAATGAGCAAATATGTCTCTCAAATAGCGATAAAAATGTCAGGAAAACCAGATGCGCTGTAATGCAGCCGTCATTCTAATATTAGAATGTACTAATAATATCTCACCACAGATGACGGATGCTTGGTTTTTCTAACGTTTTTTTGGCTACTGGAGGGACTTATTGCCTTAATCTTATTTTATTAATAAGGTGAGATCGGAAATTCGCTGTGATATTACTATTGACGAATTATACAATAATTTGGGGATTTTTTAAACAAAGCTTTGGCTTCCTTACGTGGATTTCATCACTGGAATGGCTGTTGAATCCAAAAAATAACGTAATAAAACAATGCAAACGATTTTTTGCAAAGAAGAAGAGGATAGAACACGTAGTATATATTTCACAGAACTAATAAAGGACCTTTGAAAGGCATTTCTCTATTTTTTTATGAAATTAAACGCATTCGACATAGCCCTCGTGTTTGAAACCGTGTTGTGCTTCCGCATACACCCACGGCAGAAAATACGATGAAAAAATAAAAGACTTATTCCGCGAGCGAAAACTTAAACGCTTCATAAACGAAAGTTCTCTTTCCCCGAAAAAGAAAGAAAACGGCTGCATTTGCAAAACTTACCGAAATTAAATTTCGGTAAGGTTTGCAGCATTGTCGTATCAGATTGAATCCTCAGGGAAATAAGTGTTTTTTTTTGCTGCAGGGGAAAAAGACTAAAATGCAGTATAGTAGGCCACTTACCTGCGCACCGTCTCTTGGCCAATAACGGAATTATAATTTGTTAATTCACCTTAGAAACGTAATAGTTTAGTGCATTATTGTAGACTACTTACCACCCAGCGGTAGATATTTTTTTATAATAAAACAAAGTTTTTCTGAACACTTAAATAACATTTACCTTCAAAATTAATTTTATATTATTGATCCTATTCGTGAGGCACATAACTTTTTGATATGTCTTAAAAAAACAAATAATCTTTCGTTTTTATTTTTAATTTCGTGACGGTACATATACCCAGCTAAATGACAGTCAAATAAAAATTTTTGACAATTTCGATCCGGAAATGTTGTTTTCGGCTCCATAAACTTCTATTGAGAGATGGTGCACAGGTAAGTGGTCTACTATACTGCATATTTCCCGAAAAAAATCTTCCGACAGATAATCCCACGAAAACCACATAGTGCGGTGATTTTAAAGCCGAACTCAACCCTACGGCACTTCATCTTTTTCGGAAGATGCGAAATTAATCTCGCAAAAAAATAGAAGCTTTGGTAAATTATCTCGACTCGCATGAATTATTTATAAACGTGGCGCGAAGAATGCTTTGGTTTTTGCTCGCCTATTGAGCTCGCCAGACGACAGTGAAAGGCGGATACCCGAGCAGAAATTCATGGAGAAGAAGAATATATAAACATATGAAAAAATTCTGTTTGTCACGGCTGTCTGCGAGAAGAACGCCTCGTTTTTTCATATGCATAATAACGCGAATGTAAAATCGATGAAAAACAAAAATAAGATTTTAATTCGAGTAAAATGCGGAACTCGACTTTTTTTGTAAAGAGATTTTTGTTTGAATTTATGCAGATTTTGGCGCGGCTCCATGGCTGAATTTTCATTCGATGATATGCGTTCGTAGGGTTAGCTCTATATATGTATATGCCAAATATGGGCATGGAGAAGAATGATGACGATGAAATGGAAAGATAAAATCGTAAACGAGGGCATACTAAAAAGAATAGGAGACAAGCAAGCAATTATGAAGACTATAAAAAAGGAAGGCGATTTGAAGCTGACATTATCTGAGGATAAACAGCATGATTAAAGACGCATTACAAGGAAGAGGAAGGGACATTTTCAGCTTATAGACGACTTGAAAGGGAAAGAGAGCAATCAAGACATGGAGAAGACTGCGAAAGAAGGATTACGCGGAGGAAAAAGTTCAAACAACAATAATCACGAACCTGTCTATGGAAAGACTATTATATACAAAATATCCTTATTCTGTTGGTCCGTCCGTCCGTCCGTTGGTCCGCCGGAACGCTCTATAGAAATCCCAATAAGAGAAATACCTTTTTTCGCTTGCAGGCTTTTTTTCTTTTGCAAAATTAAATTAGAAGTACCTACGATCTTTAAACGGAGACCATTTTAAAGAAAAATAATCGCTCAAGTTATACGCTTAAATCGCATTTATTGGAAAATTTTAAGTTTTTTAAAGATTTGTTGTCTTGCCGACCGTGTCATTGTTAAACCTCGAGATTATATTGTCGTCCTTCTACTATATGCGTAAGGAAAGTGTGCTTTGAATGCTTTAGTACGAGAGACAGAAGGCGCCCGAATTATTTATAATTAAAATCGTGTTTTTCATTAATTTATTTTCAGTTAACTTCCTATTGAAATTTTTGGTAATTAACTATTATAGTTATTTTCATAGTTTTTTGCAGTGCATCTTATAATTAACCGGATTTATAAATTTGCATCGCATATATGAATCACGCAAAAAGCCATTCTTTAACATGCAGACCTTTTTCGTTTACATTTTAAAATATTTCAAGGATGAGGTATTTAACTTACATTAGTTATGCGAAGAGAAGAATTTACATCTCATTCGTAAATCTCCAAAAATTACGTTTTAATACGATTTTTCACGTTTTCACGCATTTTGTTGTCCCAACTGTTGAATTCTATTCTTGGCCTCACAATAAATGCACCAATTTAGTGCTTTAACACGGGTCAGACTTTTATACATGGGTATAACTTATTTACTGAATCTATTTTATTCATTTATTTGTTATATTATTTTATTCATTTCTTTTTTTCTCTTCTATCTTGTTTAGTCATAACAATGTTAATATATATTCATTTTGTCATTTTTATATGTTCATTCCATCAATGATCTATTCGTATTGGGCCAAATTTTACCTGATGTATAGCTTTATGCTTTTCATTTATTTATCTTTTGTTCTAAATTCCATTTACTTATGTCTTTAGTTAAGTAGGTTTCGCAGGTTTTTCACACCCCCCCCTTCTTGTGTGGGTGTTTTCCTGCAGTGGGTTATTTATATGGATTTCATTATTCAGTAGTCCTATTTTTCCCACAAAATTACATCTTTTCTTTTCCAATACTTGTATTATTATTGTTACTTGTATTTACATAATGTTCTTGTATTATTGTATATGTTTCGTGACGAGGGGTTAGGTGGAAAATGGGACTTCTTAGTCTCAATCTCGCCCCAAATAAAGACCAAATCAATCAATCAATCCCTCTCTCTGCCTCTCTTTTCTCCCACCTCCCCCCTCTCTCATTCCCTCCTCTCCCAATCCATAGCTCTCCCTCTTTTTCTGTCTCCTTCTTTATCTCTTTCCTCCCGTCTTTTTCTAATTCTATACCTCCCTTACTTTCTATGTACCTTCCATTCTATACCCCTTCCTTCCTAACACCCTCCCCACATCCCCTCTCTCTTACTCTATATCTATATAGTCGTTTAGGTAAGCAAAAGAATCCAAACTAAATCCCAGTCCCATTAGGATTACGTATTTTTGCGAAAAATTCTACGATTAAGGCAATCTATGCATTCGTATATATTACACCTGAGTTGAAACAACAATTGATTCTCGAAGTTTAACAATGAGGTCGTCGGCAAGGCAACACCCAGTTTAAAAGCCGATATTTTCCCAAAATATGTGATTTAAATGTTTAAATGGTGGAAAAAGATGAATAGAGTAAGAAACTTCATTAATTTTCCTAAAACATAGTTCAAATTCGAAGATCGTACGTCAATAATTTCTAATTTTAATTGCCAAAAGAATAAAAGTCTGCACTTTAAAAAGTCGATTTTTACGTATTATCTTACGGCAAACGGAAATCGGCCCCCTGTGGTCGAACCTGTGTCTTTTTTCGTATTTTTTTGTTATTTACTTTTTATATCTGAATCAAACATTCCTGCGAAATTTCAACCTTCCACCTAAACGGAAAGTATGTTAAAAACGCGTTAAAAAGTTCCATTGATGACGTCAGCGTTATACACAAACCCCGCCATCTAGGCTTTTATAACAATACATATATCATTATAAATAGCCGCTTCTTACATATATAGGATATATCATATAAAATCTAAGGTACTTCTAGAAGTGCTACAAAGCTGAAATTTGGCATGAAGGCATTGGGCACAACCTCGGTAAAATCGTAAATTCCAGAAAACGATATATTTAAGGGGTGTTTTTGACACCAATGTCCAATTTTAAACACCCATAAGAAAAGTATTGAAAACTTTGCAGGGCTATAGAAAATTGTTTTTTTTTTAATTATTTAAAGTTAAGATACAAAATCGGGGCATGCATCATACTGTGGAAAAAAGAATTAAGTTTATTTTTCTTGAAGACAAAATTCAAATTCATGATGAATTTGCGTAAAAATTTAATTTCAATCATAAAATTATGAAAAGTTTTTCGGTTTTCAACAATGAAAAATATGAACTACCATAGCAACGACTCCAATGCCTTTCAATGGGAATTAATTTTCCATACTTTAAGAGCATTGATTTAATGCTTAGACTGCATTATAATCTATTTGACTTCAGCCAACGACGTATACATATGATGACGTGATAATTTTAAATTAATTTTTAGTCCGGATACGTACTGAAAGGCACGGATGATGAAACCATAATCATAACACACAACATATCCTAATTTTACATAAGTTTTAGTGTAACATATAAGCTATTGTCTTATTGGTGATTATAGATGTGGCTTAAAAAGGGCGATCTGAGAATCGCCAGAGAATTTAGAAATTTCGGATAGACGCCTTAATTTCGCAGAAAATGAAAACTATTATCTTATATAAATGGGCTCTGTGTAGTACAAATGCTGTCGCGTTGGTTTATTTTATGAGTTTAGATCTTGTTGTATGGTGATTTTTTAATCGCTTGCAGTATGCAAGCACCGAAAACTCATATATATATATATATATATATATATATATATATATATATATATATATATATATATATATATACGCATACATACATATATATATAATTATATATATATATATATATATCTGATATGGTATGCATATGTATTTAGCGGAAGTATTTGTCATTGAATTTATAGAAGCGGACACAAAGGAATGCAATGGGAAAACATATTATCGTTCAGCCGCACCACCTAAAAAGAATATGCCCCCTTCATTTTCCGGATACAATTCTAAATTCGTATCCACGCGCTTCGGGGAGGGGAGGGTTCATAGAATTCACTCCCACCCGTATGCACGACACACAAACCACACGGACCAAGGTCAAGTAAATATTAACATGTCGAGCGGAACTGCACGTCATATCTAGGGCGGAAGGGTTTCAAAAAAGGAGGGTTGATGCCCCAAGTTCAAATATTTGAACATAAAAAAAAGAAGAAACGATTGATGGCGGACACATTTTTTTCCGTCGTAAAACCTAAAAATACTCGAAAACGCGCGGCGTTGCGAAACTTCACGAACGCGGACTTTTTTTTCGGACGAATTACGATTCTCACATTCTCATGCACGAATTTCGAGAGTTTCACCGGGTCAAATTAAAAGTTCACATCAAAAGTTACTTGAGAGAATGGGTAAATCACTAATTAATGACATTTTAGCCCATCAACATCTTGGATTATTATAGCCATTACTTCTTCTACACCGAACACACGCATAATGGAGGAGGGAAACCCGGTGCCGGCATTAGCCTCCTCTTTACGAAGAAAACCAAGGGGGCCAACTGCTTAACGTCCCTAAATCGAATACTGCGTGATGAGAGATTTATTCTAACTTTTGACGAATAGACATCAGTCAAACTTAAATGTTCACTACGAAAAAATAGTTTGGTACCTTGGACTAACTCGTGTACACGGATCAATGCCAGGAAATAAATTGTGAACTTACTAGAACGTCTTTGCAGTACAGAGGAGCAGGCAGCTATTCCCATAGATTCTATCGATAATGTGGAGGAAAATATTAGCTCCACAGTCTGTCGTTTCACTTTATTTGCAAGAATAGCTGCAGATAACTATTATGAAAATGAATAATATGAATATAAGTGAAATTGTAACGCAAAAAAACACTAAATATCTCAGCGAAATTGTTCGATACGAGATTACTTACCTATTTCGAAGGAGAAACTGAGGTAAATATTTGCAATTAGTGTAGAAATTGTATCCAGAGAACTATATCAGAAATATATATATATATATATATATATATATATATATATATATATATATAACAGCTTACGGAAAAGGAAAGGTAAAATGGATATATGGATGTCAACAAGGTGTTGGGATGAGGAAACCCAGTGAACACTCACCAATCAGACGACTTCAGGTTGGCGAGGCCCCGGGGATGTCGAAGCGACACACGTAAAAGAACACTAAAACATATATATATATATTCTTCGAAAGATTTCAGTTGTTACCTGGAAATTCATATTGATTAAAAAAAAATAGAAATTGCATCGAATGTTATGGGAAAGACTTGGCAAACTGCCTTTTGGATTCGGTACACATCGAAGTTAGACTGTGCATTTGCTAGTGGGAGACTGATTCGAACATAACTCTTTCCAAAAAACGACGGAAAAGAGTTCTTCGCTAGGAGTCACATATTTGTTTGAAATCCATTTTATGTTAAAAGTTCCAAATGGGTTATGTCGGTGTTTTTGTTCAATTTAAATGGAATCTTTGCACTGCCCGAAATCGCCAGACGAATCGATTCCGCAGTTAACTCGGAGGTGGATGGGATTAGTCAATCCCTTAGCCGCATACATTAAATTGTAGAGAGGTGGCAGGTTGCCAACTGATAACGTGATTAATGACAAAAGATTCAGAGATTTGCAAGGAATTTTAATGTCCCCGCTTCAAACTATAACAGCCAAAGAGGTCGTTCTAAGTTTTATCCCTTTCAACGGTTTACATGATTACATCTTTATATTCGATTGAGAAAATTAAGTAACCATCTAATTTACTAAATAGGTTCTCTTTCTCACTATTTTTACGCTCTGAAAGCTCTATTTATATCAACAAAAAGAAACTCCAACAGGAGAACAATGGTCTTAATATCAGACTTCTTCATCGTCCATGACGAAAACAACCCGAAACATGAAAATCTTCTAAATGTTAAGATAATATGACTGTGTACCGGCATGAGCGTAAACATGGGTGGGACTACGTCAAGAGCAATCACCACTTTGCTAAACGTAAGCACGCGAATCGTGCTTTTTTGGTCATCACCAATCGTGCAGTTTAGACGAAATACGAGATATCAGAAATGGATACATAAAAACAGACAAAAAATAATGCGGTTTAAAATAGGTAAATATAGTATATTTTTCGCCAAAGAATGTTTTCGAGTATAGTTGAAAAGTTAGGATTATACCGTTATTTTATACTGTCCATAAAATCTCTTTTGTATTCGTGATAAATGCGTCGAAAACATTATATTTCCTAGCAAATCAGATATAAGGTTATTATATTTCACTGACGGATTCATATAAAAAACTGAACGATCGCAAGGATTTTAAAAGTCGGATTCCCCAACAGAGGAAGTTAGAACGGCATCTACGCGACAGCCACTATACTCCAAGTTCTCGTCTTTATAAAAGTTTTTGAGATTTGGAAGTTTCGTTGAAAATTGTTAAGAGGTTTTCATGTATTTAGGTACCAATAATTATAGTTTCAATATAGAAACAAGATAAAAAATGTGATTCTACTGTTAGTTAGCGATTAAAATAATCGGAGCTCTCCACAATAGCGGTCTATAATAATGTGGCAATCGCTCTAGATCAGTGGAGCCCAACCTTTTTACATGGCGGACAGCATTCGTAGTTGTGAATGCTTCGGAGGGCCGCATTGGAAGTCACGAGAGTTTAGGCGAGCCGAATGAATGTTTATATTAGCGAAAATCAAGTCTAAATAAATTACTAGCGTTAAAGCTCCACCAGAAAAAGTTTTTGAGACGATAATTATACTGAAAAATATGAAATTGCCTATATCAAATTTTACTGATCACCATTTCATCATAGGTTCGCGGGCCACATAGAGAGCTCTCGGAGGTCGCATTTGGCCCGCGGGGGAGGGGAGGGGGGTGCCGGTGGTGTAGAGGTTAGGACGCTGGCTGCTACTCGCCTGCTGATCGTAAGGGCAGCTGGAACGAATCCTGCCCAAATAGGATTTTTTCCGAGGTCGCCCGACCCCCTGTTTGTGCGGTTTGAGGAGACCGCGCAAATTCAGCGTTACGTCCTTCGGAAGGGACGTTAAGCAGTTGGCCCCCTTGGTGCTCTTTGTTAAGAGCAGGCAAATGCCGGCACCGGGTTTCCTTCCTCCCTTCTGTGTGCGGGTCAAGTTGATGACAGTGCAAAATGACCATAGCGGTCAACGCACTTAAAACATCAATTATCACTACTTGGCCCTCGGGCCGCGGGTTGGGGACCTCTGCTCTAGATCAAATGTGTAGCGCATTTCCAAAAATTTCGCTCATAATTGCAATGCACCTGCCGTGAATAAACTTTGTCAACGCGTAGAAGAACAGCCAAGCTCAAAGAAGACGCTGAAATTGGCAGAAAAATTCCGCTATGACCGGGAAACGAATCCGTGTCTTCCACTTCCCGGGGAGATATTCCACCTCTGAACAATCGTGGCAGATTTGTTATCCTATTTCAGAATAGACTGATTTCTTGATGGGCCCGGGTTCGATTTCCGGTTATGGCAGAATGTTTTCTCCTGCTTTCTAGTTTCTTCCATAATCCTACATATGCCTGCCGTATAAGGATCTCTGAATCGCACTTTCCACCATTTTCTCAAAGGCAGACTAGATACGTAGATTCATATCCCTCGATTGATATTGAAATTATTAAATATGATTAAAATTAATCATTGAAACGAGGCTTCTATTACACTGATCCATACGAGACAACATGGAAAATACAGGATACGCTCGAACTTCGGTTTAATTTCAATTTATTTATTTTTAAGTATCCCATAAGCAGCACTTTACACTGGCCTTCTACAATGGGCAAATCCATGATAAGAAAGACGAGCAGATACAACAGCGGCCAAAAAGAGATTCTAATCTGCTGGGCGCCAGATATATATCCCATAGGTTTTTGTACTCCTAACAATTTTCCATCCTGGATCTTATGCAACCATTGCCAACTATACTTTGAATTCTGATTGTCAGATTTGTTTTGTTTGTTTTTCTGGCTAATCAGCCTCTTGGATCATTATAGCAATAACTCCTTTCAGACCGGACAAACTCAGAAGGGAGGACGGAAATCCAGTGCTAGCACAGATTTAATCCTAGATAAATTATCATAAAAGTTTCTTTTTACCATGAAATTATACCATCAAGCGAAATTTCAAGAGGAACTTCAAAGCAATGAAATGTGAAAATTGGGACGCATCTAATCCCCGATTATCCGTTTCAATTGGGACGGATGTATTCGCACATAATCCGAACGATGGAATGTAGGAGGAAAAATTCTTTTATAATGTCAATATTTTGATAATATATTTGCATCTAAAACAAGTTGATATTCATGAAACGTACAATAAACATGGAAAAATTGAGCATTATAGTTCTGTTCGTGAAAACGATACATAAAAAATAAATAAACTTAAAATATGCTAGATATTTTGTGCGTAATTAAGTGAGATCAGGATTGATGCTCAGAACGCCTGGTCACTCGGTTAATCCGCATACGAATAATATGAGTTATACTGCATATATATATAAATGACAAAAAATATCGCGAGAACGAATGCAAACTTTATGAAGCTATCGTACGAGGTAATGGGATACAAAACACACGCACACCATGTTCCTAATTTTTTTTAAAGAACGAAAATGATGACGACTACGGCAACACAGGTCCCTCGTTAGATTATCTTGTGGATTGCATTGCAATCGTGCTTTGACGACGTCTATCTTTTTAAACCAAAAACTCCCAAAAACAAGAGTTACGTGACTAACACCCAAGCCTCCGTGCATAATAACACGCGCTCGTGTCACGCCTTCTGTTTCCTAGTTCAGTCTATCCGTCAAATTCGAACTGCGGTATTAAATGACTATTGCGGCGTTTTGGCACTAATGGCTTCCCGCTAATCACTCCAAATTGGCACGGTGATCAATCAACTAAGGCTTCTGATGGTTTGAGCATCATAACAATTTATCTCGCGGTCGTTCAAGTATTCCAGCGTGTTTTGCTATGCTTGGGAAATTCTTGTGTAAGGTTGAGCCAACTTTAACTGCGGTAATTTTGAGCCATAAGATAAGACATTCTTCACAAAAACGCAAATCATAAAGTTATATTTTAAACTAAGAAAGCAGACGAACACAAATTTCTAGTCATTCATAATTTAAAATTTTATACATAACTTAAGAGTCATAAATCTAATAAAAGAAACAAAAATTTTATATGTGAGAGAATTTTCAATTATAATTGCACTTAGCTGCAGTTATTCTAAACGTATTCACTTAAAAGTCTCTTTATAGATCTTTTTAGAGTACAATAAATTCATACATGGATTGAAAAGACAGTAAAACTAAATGCGTGAACTAAAGAGATGGAATTGCTCGTATTTGATCCATATTTTAATGCCTGAAGACATTTTCAGAAAGTGCTCCACTAATATCATTAAGGAACTTTCATTCTATGGAGGAAAAGTAACTACTTTGTCTAAAGTTCTTTTTTAATTTTTCTTCATAAAATCGAATTACGCATGTATATATTTACTGCCAAATTATATTTCATAACTCAGCGCTTGTTCAGAATTCGTGGTTCATGCAACACGCAGTAGAAATTTAATATTTGTTCAAGGAAAAACGAATTGGAACAAAGGAAGGACCTTTGTTCGCATTAATCTAGAATTGATTTCAAGGGTATGTATGAAATACGAAATTTATCCTATACCTACAAATGGCCACAGGAGCGGATCCAAAACCTTCCCAAGGAGGGGGCGATCGCCCCAATTACCCCTCCCCCGTCTTGAATCCTCCTCTGCCGACAATCATACATTTTAAAAATCCATACCCCATCAGAATCTTTCTTTCCCTTGTCATACAGACTTAATCTTCGGTGTAGAAACAATGGATGTTGCGCAGAATGAATTTAAAAATGCACCTAGTGGAGGGCAATGTGGTCCTCCAAGGGGAGGGCGATCGCCCCCTTCGCCCCTCCCTTGGATCCGCCACTGAATGGCCACCTTGATAAAAGTTCTCCTCTCAAACGATCCGACTGAAAGATTGGTCGTACTGAAAATGACCCTTTTAATTTCGAAATCACGAACCGTAACCCTCCAATCACAGATAACGACTTTGTCCTTTTCACACTCTCCAGTCACGTCGATAAACATTTTTTTATCGCAAAAAATATTCCTTGCTTATCTCGCATCGACTGAGACGCATTACCGCCTCCACCTCAATTTTTTCTTCCTATAAAATACAAAATACTTTCTTTGATTTAGAACAAAGCTCTATCGCTAAGAACTCTTGAACGACCAGAGAGAGGGAGAAATCGAGATCGAATGTCGTCTTCCCTGATTTCTAATGCCACTTCGCAGAAAAATATATGGTTCTAATTTTTTTCTCCGCGTCTCTTCCTATAGCTGCCTCTTATTCCCTTTACCTCGTCCTTCACCCTACAGTAACCATCCCCGCGGGAACTAGCTCTCCCTAATTGTTGGGGCCGCACTTTGGTTTACGAATGGCGGCAGAGCGCTCTCGAATCGACCCTTGCATTATGAAAAGGTGAGAAATAGAGGGGAGAATATATCCCAATTTTCACTCGCTGAAGCAGCGTCTCTCTCTCTCACTTCCCTCCATTTTCCCTCACTACGCACACAAAAATCTCTTATTCCCGCCCTTTCTACCTCAACCCAAACACCCTCACTCTCTCACCACCGCCATCTCCCGCAGTTTTAAATTTCCCGACCCGGGTGAACGAGCTCGTGTTTGTCCTCCCGTGTGATATAGGGAGAAGTAGAGAGAGAGGGGGGGAGAGAACGAGAGAGAAAGAGAGAGGGGGAAGAGAGAAAGGGCGAGAGGGAGAAGGGGGGAAGAGAGAGAGAGAGGGAGAGAGATAGAAAGCTCCATAGAGATTGGATGAACTTTTAATGGGCTCCTAAGAGAGAAGTATGGAGAACGAGATGGGAAATACAAGAATATGAGAGCGGAGAGGAGGAAAAGGAAGATGGCGCCGTAGATTACAAGCACAGAAAAACAAAAGTGAACTCCGCATTACCCGTTTGAAAATCGATAGCAATTTATTATCCATTGTTTTTTTCTGCTTCCCTACCATCCACGCAACTCCAACCCACCACTTAAACCTTCTATGATGAGTGGAATTTATTACTTCCCAAGGAACTGCTCTGCATTTTTCTTCCCCTCCCCTTATCCCTTCACCTATTTCTCTTCGCTCGCGTCTTCCCCTCTCCTCCTCTTTATCGAAAAGCTTTTGCTCAACGGAGTGCAACGAATCGCGATCCATTCAACGAAACGTTCAAAAAGTGGCGTCGTAAAAGAAAGAAAAAATGAAGCTGAAATATTTATCGCGCCCTGGATTAGAGCAAAACGGATATTCGCGTGTTAAAAAAACGAGAGAATGACGGCCTAGATACGATTAAAAATAGTGGAGACGCGTCTTCGTTGGAATAAAACAAAAGATCGGGCCGCGAAGAGTTCCGCAGACGCAAAAGAGGAGAAAATCGTTTGCATCGTAACTTAATCTTGATAAATGTTCGCCTCATTTCGGAAACTTGGAAGAAAGAAGTAAAATTGAGGCGCCCGTCCGTGCGTTCGAATAAGCTGTTACACTCATTCCTCGCACGGTTTCGCTTTAAGGGTTTTCGGTTTGGCAAGGTTTTATTTGTTTTAAAGAATCATCTCGAATTGCACGGTCATCGGTTTCACTTCGGCAGGGTTTCAAAACGGTCTACGACAATTGGAAATCATAAAATGCTTCAATTCGACTCAGGGGCTATAAGAAAGAATAAAGGAAGCAATTCTGAATACAACATAAACGTTGAACTCAATAAGATGCTCAAATGTTACCTAATGTATTCCTAGAGAGAAACCTATCTCAGTTTGGAAGGTTTAGATTTACTCGGTCTCTTCCAGGAAGGGATCTACCGTGCAGTGTGTGAGATGGGTATATTTACTAACAACGGTTGGTTGGTTGCGTAGTTCAACGGACTATCTTAAGGTGATAATTTCAATAGAACCATAAATTTGTAATTTTATTACCAATAATTATTACAAAAATATTTTTATTTGTTCAAGTTGTAGCCAACATTCTCGATATTATGCTATAAAAATTACACGAACCGTCCGGGAAAATGACAATGAAAATAAAATATTTCGCTAATCACTCCCAGCTTCCAAAAGTAGTTACGCTCGACCCATTCAATCTAATGAACCGGTCGATATACGCGATTAATGACCTCGCCACTACCATTATTTCCGCATTTTTCGCGATTCAAAATACCTCATAATGCGGAACAATACCGACTTCCTCCGTGGCGCCATATGTTGTTCGCGTGTGCAATTATGGCATACGTCCCTCTCGGCACTGGTCGCAAAGGGTCAGATAATGCTCCTCTGGGAATAAAAACCGAGGTCGAATAGAAGATAGTATCCATCTGTTTTCATTCCCGGACACTACGTATGCACGTCCTCGACCCCTCACCCTCCCAACCAACTCTCCTCCCCCCCCCCCCCCCCTTCGGAAAGAATTGATCGCTAATGGAGTGGCAGCTCTATTCGGAAAGGAGCCGGATACGTTCTTTGTGAGTCCATTCGACAGTTTTTTTGCGAAAGAAGAAGGCGGAGTGGGCGAGGGGTGATTGGGAGGGCGGGAGAGGGGGTGATTGGATGGAGAGAGGAGGAGGGGGTGAATGCCATAGGGAGATGAGAAGAGGAAGCGGATGGACGTCTGAAGGACATGGGAGAACGCCGTTGCCCTTCCTGCTGCCGCTAACCTTTTTTCTTTTCCGATGGTTGCAGAGGTAGTAGAGATAAGAGAAAGAATGGAGGAGAGTGAAGGAGGTAGGGGAGAGGGCCAACTCCCCACGGAAGTCGTCAAGCGACGTGATTTAAAAAGCAAAACAATAGAAAAACGAAATAAAATGTTAGTGCTTTGAGGAGGGAAATGATGAGAGATGGAAGACGACATGTGATCACTAGGTGGCGACATTTACTTGGTACTCAAATTACGCTACACTAAAATTGTTCGCCAAATGCACCGTAGAATTGGTAAATATATAAAGAAACGGTAACAAACTCTGATATTTTCACAATTGGAGTTTAGATATTTTTAATAGCCAAAATTGAGTTTAATTTTTCCGTCGCACTAAGCATTTTCGCTCGAAGCGTCTCAGCGAGAACATCATTCATAGTAATAAAAATTAGACTTCGGCCTCTCTTAAATTTATACGTGGCCATAAAAAAATATTTAACACTGAAGTCCGTTACAGTCAGTTTTTGCATTCTGGTCATAGAATATACAACGGAGACAAATAAAAAAAGTTGTAAAAATCTGAAAAACAGATTATTTGCAGTAATTTATCAAGAAATTTTACTGTATGTAGCGACGGAGTGGCCGGAATTTGCGATACAAAAGGGGAGTTTTAATATTGAGATAACCAGTGATAGCGTTACTTCCGACCTTTAGGTCGCGTGTTCGAATACCGACACATGCACAGACACTTTTGATGATCAATGTCTCTACAAATGAATTCAATGCTAATAGGCCTTGACGTGTTTTGTGATAAATTCGCAAAAAATAGTTTTTCAAGTAAAAAAGAATAGAAAGATCAGAAGTGCACAAACATAAATCTTTGATTTTATGAGAAACATCAACTAATGAATCACTGTGTATCTGATGATTAATGCGATAGGATAATGAGGAATACTTATGGTCTCGCGATGATTATTTTATATTGTTATTTTCTATATTTTCTCGTTTCCCATGGTTCAAAAAGTCTCACTCGCATTCCCTCTTTCCCAGCATTCTTATATGGTTTTCGTATTGCCAACAAACTCGCGAAAATTAAATTAAATTAAAACAGATGAGGGAAATGACAGATGAATTAAACAAAAATGCTGTCTCCAACGCTTCTCTATCTTCAGTCCGTAACCATTAAAGCAAGGGTCGCATTGCCTTCATTTTTTCGGAAAGGTTCGTGTTACCAATGCGGTGACAAGCAAGATGAAATCAACACCGTGTCCTACAAGTCAACTTTAGTGCGAACTAACACTTAATATGAATGGGATATGCAAATTTCTCCCGTGCTTCCTTTTTCGTGAATGAACGTTGCATGTAAAGAAATGAGAACTTCAGGATGTGGACTTTGAATTTTTTTAAGCGGAGGACTGTTTCAATAGCACGAGTTGACTTCGGAACCTGATTTTCGTGGAGATAAATTTTATCTCAAAAAGGGGATGTTCCCTTTTTCAAAGAAACCTGCCATTAGACGTTGAATAAATTTTAGGTTTCTGCGTCCTTAACACATCAATACTATACTATAGAAAACAGAGTAGCGTCATACTGTACCGCAGAACGAAGTATTGAAAAATAAAATGCAAAGAGATAAAAATCTAAAAGTGCATATTAATTATATGCACAAGTAGATGCTTTACTTGAAACAGATTATTTAACCAATCGTTTTTAATTACTAGATACAACATTAATTGCTTGCTTTGAGAACGCATGATGCCTTCCAATATTGGACTTAAAGACAAACAAGCCTCACTTTCAACTTGCTTGAGAATAAAACGGCGATAACAAGATAAGATTAAGAAGTAATACCTGAATGTTAGCATGAAGATGGATGTGTGAATAGAAGAATGCATAGAAAAATAAGCAGCAGTAAACGGGCAAATATGCGTAAAAGCAGGTGTCTTTCAAGAAATGAACGCACACAATAGAATAAGAATTGTTTCAAGCCTTAAAACTTGGCTTGTAAATAGAGAAAAAACCATTTAATGTTTTAAAATTAAAATGCGATCGTTGCGACAAATCTTCAAAATAAAGACAAATAAATGAAACGAGATGCGTAAAATAAAAATAGGAAAAATCAAGATCGAAGGGAAGCTGTGGTCGGAATTTTTCCGGTCGGGTACAACAGCCTTCGATGGAGACGACGACGGTTCACGGTTTCGAATCCTGTAGGGATGCGTAAATACAGACCGCGAAAACATCAGACGGTTCCTACATAAAAATCCGTACAATGAATCGGCACGCTCCGTTAAGAGCGGTCGCGTCCGACATAAATTTGAATATTTACCGTCGATAGTGCGCGAGACTTCGGGATGTATAAGGCTTTATATTTTCATTAACTCGATGAAACATAGCCATAGTTTAAATATCATATGGCAATGCCAAGAAGCCTGGACTACGCACCGGAACGAACGATAAAAATTGAGTTTGAATCCTGCGTCAAATATGCGTCTATGTATAAAACATGGAGAGTACAAATCACGGCGGCGGTTACAACGAAGGGAATTTACGTGGAAAATACTAGTATGGGGCGTGCAACGCACTCCAAAAATGTATTTTGCTTATGCTAATGAAATTTTCCCGAGAAAGTTAATTGGTGTTCCGAGGTGTTGCTATTAATGAAAATGATCGGATGCCTAAAAAGATTTTTTAAATTTTCTAAAAAGATTTAATTCAAATAATGTAAAACATAATTTCGCGATTTGCTTACATTAAAAACGTGAATAAGTGAGGACTAAGATCACAATTGTAAAAATAGAGTTATGATAAAAATGCGCAATGGGGGAAGATCTTCGATCGTCGATTGATTTAAAGGGTTTAAGTAATTCGATTATAAATAAATAAGTTCGTTAGAGTAATTTCGTAAAATTTCTAGAGAAACAAAACATCAAGATAAAAATATAGTAATAACCTACAATTTTAAATTTGCATTTTCAATTCTTCTGAAATGGAAAAAATACATAAGCGACAGAGATGTCAAAAGGGAAATAATGAAGCAAGGTCATAGACTAATTAATACTACCCTCAATAGATGAAGTTGCTTTTAATAATCAAAAGCGGTTTTTTTTAACAATGTATTCATTTATCACACGAAATTTTAAATGCTATCTGTAATATTAAAAATTTATTTTTCTAAATTTTATGATCTGGTTGCAAAAGAATCTACACTATCCAGTTTTGTGGGCAATGAATTAAGAATAGGTCTTCATTTTATAGGTACGTTTTTTTAATTTTAACTATTCAATTAATTTTCGTAATGTAATACTATACACTATGCTAGTTAATACTAGCTTAAAAATAAAAAAATTGCATGAATGTGTAATTAAGTTTAGTGTAATAATAATAAACGGTACTTTTCAGAAGAATTTTGACGCATATTTATTTTTAAATGCCAATATTCGAGTAATGACCATGAATTCATCTATGCCCAAATTTCCTCACAGGATTTCCTAATGCAGCATAATTATCTAATGAAAGATGGTGAGATACAAAATGAAATGCCTTCCACGACTCGCATGAATCTCAATAAAAATAACCCCAGACTTCACCAAAGACAACCAAAATAAAGCGCATAACAAAAGCCTAGAAATCCAAGTCGAATTGAAATTAATATTCCCTTAAATTACGGAAACCTCATTAATATTCATAAATTTCGTACTGGTTTTAATTTAAAATTGCACAGCAAAATAATTTCCATATTTTTAATTTTTGCCAAGAAGCAACTCAAAAATAATTATGTCCGCAAAAAGAGAGACCGACGAAAAGGATATTTAATAAAGCGACGGTGAGTCGTAGAAACGAATTAAGGATCCCAACTTCTTCGTAGTTCATTCCTTATGATGGCAAGTTAAACAAAAACATTTGCAGATGCAAACCTTTGTATTTACGTATCGTAGTGGTTTCCAAACGGAATGCCGCGGCATGCTTAGGTGCTTTGACTGTCAACGGTGCCTCGAAAAAAATAAATAAGTCAAGGTCTTGGAAATGAATATAGGTCATCAGGGAATAATATTTCCTGCAATGAATTGATTATGGCGTAGTAACAATAAATAAACGCGTCTTAAGGTTGTGATACCATTATGTATAAAAATACAACCTTGTTTTATAGTGAGGTTGCCTGCGCTACAAAGATGTTGGCAACCACTGATGTACCTAACAATGTATGTACAAGTGAACGAATGTATATGTATATATAATGTAAATATTTACGTACATAATCCAATATATCAAAGAGATTCAAATAGACCAAAGAATTTTAAATCTGATTTCGGCCTGATTAAAACATATTTCTTGTACGATTTCTGCCGGTTCTCCGCAGTATAGAACGTGGGGCAAAATAAAAGAATCCCCGATCGTTTCGCCTGAGAGACAATAAAAACACCGAGTCCTGCGAACAAAAATACATAGCAAATTCACCGCGACGGACACCAAAAGGGACCTTCGGCTACTCACCGAACGATAACAAGCCACTGTTGAGCATCGACAGTTTGATAGCGTTCGGTATAGACGACAAAGACGTGCTGCCTCCATTCTTCTTCCTCTTCGGCTTCTCCAGATCCGCGTATCTCGTGCTCGAGTGCGATCGGTGTTTCCTGTGTGCCCCGGAGCTAGCTCCTCCGTGACCCGACGCCCCACCGGTACCTCCTCCGGCACCTCCTCCGCTGGCGCCGCCTCCCGTCCCGGAGGCACCGCTCCTGCTGACCCCATCCCTGCCCCCGGCGGACGAGGCCCCCGTGCCAGACGCGCCTCCCGCCCCCGTTGTGAAGCTTCTCGTTGACGACAGCGTGCAGACAACGGACGCTTCGGATGGGATGCTCGGTTTTTTTTTCGACGGTAGGTGGGGACGATGCCCTCACCGTTCCGCCCCCTGGGTCAAACCGGGGACTATTATTTTTTTACGACACGGGTGCGGTAGACCTCGGAATACTTTTTCTTTTTTTAACAAAGACACTCGAAACTCCCTTTCACTGTCTCTCTTCCCGATACTCTCGAAAAAATTCTTCTGGTTTCTTCTTTCTCTCTCTCTCTCACCCTCGCTCCCTCCCTTTCTCTCTCTCTGTCGCCTCACTCTCTCGGGCGAGACTGCCTCACTCTGCTTCTAGAGATACGCGACTGCTTAGCCTTGCTTTCGTCTCCGGCGAGGCGCGGTACCGCACCACCGCCGCTCCCCCTATCCTCCGTGACGTCAGTTTTTGGCCGCACCTCATTGGCCGGCGCCGCGCTTCTCCCTTCACGCCCTCCTCTCTCTCTCTCTCCCTCCCCCCTCCCCTTTTCTCTCTCTCCGGGAAAAGGTTTCGAGATGCGGGGGAGAGAGAGAGAGGAAAGAGAGGGGCGAGAAGTTCGGGAGGCCCGGTAAAGGGAGAGCCGTGGGCGCGCCTGGTTTGGTGGAGAGAGGGGGGGGGGAGAGGGAGGGGAGGCTCCCGTGTATTCGCGGAATAAACTTAGGGGACCCAGGGAGGAGGCATGACCGGTCCCTGGATCACCACGCGTTTCTCTCTCTCTTTTCTTCCTGTACGATAAAACCTCACACAGCGCGACTTCAAAATATGCGAATTCGCCAAAAGGCTGTTTACACGTCCCTACCAAAAGCACAGGTGACGCGGAGGTTAACCTCGCTGACAATGAGACACAACTTGATAAGGGAAATTTAAGTTTTAAACTTCTCGCCGACTAAAAAGAAAAAATGCAAACCAAAAGCGTTTTAACAAAAAATACTGTTAATATTTTTGCAATCATTTCATCGCATATAAATATTACACTGCAACACACACACACTCACATGTATATACACAGGTGTTTGTGTCTTTTGTAATGAATGCGACTAATAAGTCACGCTCCCCCCCCCCCCCCCTGAGTGCTCCAACCACCTGTCTTTCGCCTACACGTTTACCTGACGATTTAAACCTGCCCGTCAGCATTGAAATACCCTGTAGAACCTTTTTACTATTATTTTGTTTCCACGTTTATTGTAATATATTACTAGTTTAATGGTAGTGAAAATTATATTAGCCAAGATACGTATCTGTAAAAATGTTATATTAAAAAATTAAAAAAATCTGATAAACAAGAAAATAACCTTCTATTTCCCATTTACCTAATAAATCAGAAAACGCGATTTTATAAGGCGCGATGTTTTCCAAGATCGTTACTCTGTTATAATGCGTATGTCTCCCACTCTCTCTCTCTCTCTACCTATCTTTGTTTGTATTCCACCCTCATTACTCTTACGCGACGTCTTAAGGGTACAAGATGGGAACACGCATGACCTTTATAACGCGCGTACTTAACGCTCTTCTTCGTGAGGGTTCGTCGCACCACCTTGGACCGTTTGTTGACCGGCGCGGAGAGAAGGGAAGAGGGAAAAGAGCTGAGGGGGAGTTGGGAGATTACTCGCGGAAAGGGTTTGTACCCGAGTGTAAAATGGATGTTTTTCGGGAGGAGCACGTGACTTGTTTGTATTCTCCGCGACAAAATGTTGTTTTGTGCTCAACGGTGTCAGGCCTTGTCATAACGGAGTGAGGTTTCCGCCGAGAAAAGGAAGAAGATTGAGAAAACGAGATAAACGTAATAGGGGGCGTTTTTCATCAGCGAGATTAATATTCGAAACGACAAAGAGGGGTCATTTGACAACATTTTGTTCCCTTGAATCGAGTTAGGGTCCATTTGAATAATCGATAACGGCTTAAAAGAATAAGAGCCTGGTCCGAAGGTAACGTAACGTAACAATTTTATTTCATCATGCATTTTGGATTGTGAAAACTTATAAAATTTATTGAATAAAGAAATGGCTGAAAATGATTTTGTAACACTTATTTTACCACTACTTATTTATGTGAATGCCAGGCTATTCAGCTAAAAACTATTTATAACGGAAGAAAATTATGCGGAGAAATCTGGCCATGTTCATTTTCTAATTATTTTCAGAAAACCATGCATTTTCAATATTTCTTCGAGTTATGATATTTCCTAGCGTAAAATATTTATTTTTCTCACTAATTATCTATAATCATGTGAAAATGATCATTTGTGATAGTTTGGAAAAATGCAAAAATAATTCATTGCCTAATAAAAATATAAAACTGTAAACTGAATAAATATTTTCCTATAAATGATATTTTGTCAAAATGTCTCAAAACTCACAATTAATATGAAAATACATTTAAAATAATTTCATTTGGACTCGAAGTTCTTTAAAGATAAGGGTTTTAGTAATCTGATGAAAATTTTTTCAAGGTTTCCAAAAATATTTTTCTACGCGTTGAATCTTCATTACGAAAACATTTTCTACAAAGAAATTTATAAAGTTTTGTGTTTAAATGCGTTAGAACTGAAGCGTGGGACTTCTGCCCATAACTAAAACCGTAATCTCGAAATATAAGTTATATGTTTATGAATTGAATAATTTTTAAAATAATTGAGATTATTTGGACTAGTGCGTATGAGCACGATACATGTTTTAATACGTTTACAATTCTTTTATTATTGGGTTTCACATAATATTTTAAATACATGACTATAATTGATGTAGTGTTGCCACCTGGCCAGTAGCCAACCTGCAAGGATTATAAATAAATAAGAGCAACACATTATAAACCATATCAGGTGATATCTGACTAACAATTCGCTTTGTTATATTTGTGGTAAAGGAAAAACAATTTCAACATGTATATCAAAGAATTATTTCCAAGGGGAAGATATGTTTTATAAAATTCAGAACAAATTTTTATTCATGTATTTGATTTGAATAAAACGTCCGTAATCGGTCATAAAACCCGAAAAGTGAAATCATTGGTTATTTAAAAAAATATTCAGAATAAGGGAGCAGTAATAAATATGTAAGATAGAAAAAATATCTATTCTTTATACATGATTCGGATGAGATTAATTATAAATAATACCGCCATGCAATTAAGAATAGGATAAAGTATGATATCATCCATAATATCATGCATGTGAAATATATAGGTCATTATAATAATGCAACGGATCATGATCGCACAGTTTCATCAAACGTAATTCACATAGATCATTAGAACATTATTTAAGTTAAAAATTGAGCCAAACAAATTTTCAACATGTAAATATTTACACGACTTACTTAAAAATACACATATCTAAGCCAGAATGAATATTTGAGCAAGTAGATCGTAAATTACCATATGAATAATGAAAATTTCCAGAGAAATCCTGAAATCTTAACTCTAATTTTAAATCAAGTTTATATAGACCCCGATTTATTTTACTGCCTTGAACTCTGGAAGCAAAATGAATATAAGAACTCTATAGCCGTACATTCAATAACAAAGGAGCTTTTATGACATCAAGCGTAGTAAATAAAGTCGCTAAAAAATCACGGAAATGTTTTGGGTGAACTTTACATATCATTGTTAAATAAATAGCACATTTCTTCAAAAATACCCTTCATGCAATTTTTAAGTGGCGTTTCATTTTGACACGTTCTCACCAAGTCAGGATATAATGAACTTTTCTTTTTTAAATCTTTATCGAACGTTGTATTATGGAATCAGAGCAGGCTATCGGAGATTTCGTATTTTTTACTAGGCATTGAACAAAACTACTCTGGAAAAATAATAAAAAAGATAAATAGCATTATAATATTCCGGTACTTATGTATCTGATAAGTCTCTTTGTCATTTCGTTTCCAAAAATAAAACGATCGCCCATCTGGACGGTGGAATTCTTGATGAATGGCCCGGGAGAGTGAGAGCCTGATACCAATGAGCGGCGAGGAAAAAAGGGAGAAAATAGCGAAGAACGATGAAGCGGGAAATAGGAATGGGAGAGAGGAGAGGCGAGGGGAGGGAAGGGAATGGAACCATAAAAGAATAATAAATAGAGAGGCGTTTGAAACTTAAGTAAGAGGAAATGGAGGTAGGGCATCGGAATAGGATATCATTTCTGAAATTCCTTAAATTGGCGAGCGGGAGTCGGGGAAACAAGCGAATTCCAATGAAAAAGAGATGAAGAGAGGGGAAGCGAGAAAGAAGGATGATGAAATAAAGGGAGGAAACCAAAGTAAAGGCAGAAATAAAACTACAGTCATTGTGGATATCTACGTGGGTTGAGGATACCTGAAAGAGATATGGGATGCCGAGGGAAATATTGAGACGTCGACTAAAAGAGCGGGAAAAATGGGAGAAAAGGGCAAAAAAGCACTTCCGCATAGTCTGGGGAAGAGGAGTCGAATTTAATTAATGGAGGAGGAAGAACAGCAAGAATAAAGCAAAATATACGAAGGTCAATAACTTCGTAAAAACATACGATACAAATACGCTAAAATTAGTATTGCACTGATTCATAGCTACACAATGTTTCCGGATATCAACGTAAACAAAAACATCACAATTTGACGGAAAAACCATTTGCCTGTAACATTTCAGCATGAAATACTGCTTTGATTATACTCTAACAATGTTTTGAAAACTTCAACTTCTGCGACAAGAGTTTATTAGTAAACATTTGGGATTTGGAGTTCAAGTGCAGAGCTGATGAGTTTGGCTAACTTCCGCAATGAACTAATTGATGGCGAGAATGAAAATCTCGGATTTTTCAAAAAAGAAAGTTGCGTTGTTTTTTATCACTGGAGGTGATATTTTTTTAGTTTTAGGTAATGCCAGAATTGCGACCGAATGGTAAAATGAAAATGAAATCGGAGGTTCCAAGATATTAAATCAAAATATTGATGAATACATTTCCAAAATAGAAATGCGTGTATGCGTGTGTATACATACATGTATACGTATACAGTAAACAAGCTTTAAAAATAAAAGGTAAAATAAAGAAGATTGAAATTGAGAAAGAGAGAAAAAATAACTCTAAAGAGGAAGCCACGAGAAAATAGACTTCTGGAGGGCGAAAGGCAGGTGCGCGGGATGGAAAAGAAAGCAAGTGGAAAGGGAAGCGAGGGAAAAAATTAAGTGAAAGCGAGAGAAAGCCAAGAATTGACTAGGACGTAAGGATGGAATTGGAAGAGGTCTAAAAGTGAGGCTGCAGGAGGAGGCAGCATTTGACAAAAAGAAAGAGGCAGTGAAGAGAGTGTATAATAAGAGTTATAAATAGGAGAAAGAAAGGGTTCGGAGGGCACGGAATGAGAGAGGCGAAACGAGTGAAAAGAGACGGATTTAGAGAGGAAAAGCGAGTGGTGAAAACATTTGGGAACTGTTTAAGTAGGCAGGTCGGAAGACCAGAGCCAGGAAAAACGACAAGAATTAGTAAAAACTATCCTTTGAAGGCGATTCCGAGATCGTCAGATTCCGTTTTTTAAATAAAAATGTCCCTTAATAGGCGTTTAAGGTTACTTATGAAAACCCAAACGGTTTGTGTTTAATGATAACTGGATCTCAGTTAAATTTTAAGGAGGGTGCTACGAGGTCGATGTGTTCCTCCAAGAAAAAGTTGTGTTATTGAAAACTGACTTTTGATAAAAAACGTTTAAAGGTAGAATATTCCACTTCAAACATTCTCCAATAAATCAAAAGTAAAAGCAAATTTCGGTTATATGAGAATAAAATTAATCTACAAAACATCGTAGGAATGGTAATTAAATGCCTTCGATGAAGACGGCAAAAATTCAAATTTTAGGTTCTACGCCAAGTTTTGGATTAAATACAAACCTATAAAAATGAGCCTCGTTGCGATTCTTAGTGCTTAGTGCTTCATAGTTTTCCGGAACTTTACTCAGTTATAATTCATAATTATTTGAGAGCACAGGGCACTGTAGATTTTACAATCAAGAACTGCCTTGCCCGGTAGTAAATTTTAAAATTGTAAGGACACAAAACGAAAAATAAATAAAAAGGAAGGGAGAGTGGAGGTCGAGATAGTACGACGAAGAGATATAACCTTGGATGAAAAGTAAATTGAGAAAGGTTTTGGATGAGGGTAGGGAGGTAGAGAGAAGCAGCGAGGAACGGGAAAGGAAGAAAGAAAAAAACAGGAGAGAAATTATGAGAGGATGAAAATGTGCTTAGGGAGAAAGAAGAAAGGAAGAGGGCGACGCAGATAGGGAGGAGGTGAGTAGATGGAGAGATACGAGAAAGCCAGTGAGAGCCAGAGGGAGAGAACAAATTGATTAAGTTCGATTGGATTGACGTTTCCATAAAAAAGATAGAGAGTCAATGCATTAAAAAGGAAGGCCACTTAGGCCCAAAGCGAGCAAGGGAATGAAACAAAAAATGACGTAAAAGAGCTCGAGTTTATCGTTTTGGGAAACGCCAGTCGGATCGAGATAAGGGAGAGGAGAAAGGAAGGAAGGAGAGAGGGAAGGCGATGGAGTGCGCCATTTCGGAGAGAGAGAGAGAATCGAGTAAATGTAGAGATCGGATTGTGTCGATCCTCAATTTCTTTGAACCTGAACCGAATCAACCTACTTGCAAATAGGGACGGAGATTAATTCGCTGTTATTACGTTCCCTCAAAATGTTTGCTCGATCCGTCTTCTCGAGAAAAGCGCGCTTAATTCATCTCCAACGCAGCTTTCTTTGTTCTCTAAACAAGCCTTTTTGAGTAAGTTCCTCTCAAAAAGAAAAAATTCTACTGATGAATGGCATGCTTTGCGTGTCGCCTTCAAATAATGTTTTTATTGATTCCATCCAATGGAATTTTAAGGAGAAAATTAAGAAACTGGATTTCACGCTGCGTTGAATGAGGACTTTTGATTCAAGGTATTGTGCGAACTCTTTTCTCTAGTATGTTCGGTCATATCAATGCCGTGTAATATTCAATACATTTCATAAATCTTAAATTCTGTTTCCCTTTGGACTTTCATTGAAAAATAAAATCATTGTTATGTTTCTATATCGAATTTGAAAATAAAGCAATTTGTGGCATATCAACTATGCATTTTCATCAAGAATTAAAATTTAGGATAGCTCAAATAGGACCATTCTAAAGACCTAGAAGAAATAGATAATAAAAATAAACATAAATAAAATTTTTAAGTTTATTACTTTTATAAAACAAACAAAAAGTGAAAAAATAAAGATTTAATAATTTTTATATTAATAACTTATATAATACGCACTGAAATGAAAAAATATAAATTAGGTAAATAAAAAAGCTTTTTAGTTAACTTTTATAAAACAGTGAAATGAAAAAATATAATTTAAATTATTGAATTAATAGGGATATTGAATATATAATAGTTATGTTGCATTCTTTAAGACATATGATCTAATTATTAGAATTGCAACATAATTTTTATATATTCAATATCTCTATTATTTCAATACTTTATATTATTTTTTTTTTCATTTCACTGTTTTATAAAAGTTAACTAAAAACCTTTCTTATTTACCTAATTTATATTTTTCATTTCAGTGCGTTTTATATAAATTATTAATATAAAAATTATTAAATTTGTATATTTTCATTTTTTGTGCGCTTTATTAAAGTTATTAATTTAAAAAAAAATTATTTTTATTTATTTTTTTATTTTTAACCTTAATGTGAAATATATGAATATGTTTTGATATTCTTCAAAAATTAACTATAAAACTAGAGAGATGCCCGCTCAAATTCTACGGGAAAGTTTTTAATTAAAATTTCGTGAATAGAAGCGATGCGAAGGTATTATCCAAGTCAGTGGTAACCAATTTCACAAAACCGCCAACAACGCAAATCACTAAGAATGCGTCAAATTCTCGAGTTAAAAACTGATCTGTTGATTGATTTTATGCGCATTCAAAAATCGATGACAAAAAAATAAACTTTCGTTCTTTTAGGCGTTCGTTGTTTCAATTCTCGACCTCCTACGATGATTCTAAATAATTTTAATATGTGAATGATTAATGTTGTACATTCTGATGTATTCCTTCTCGCATATAACGCAACGAATCATTTCCCTTTCCTTCCTTCTCTCTCTCTCTCTCATAGTAAAAGCATTTAAAGCACGCTTTCGCCCATAAGGATTGAAATAAAAATAGGATTTCGAGGTTTAACAATATAACTCGTTGGCAAGTCAACATCCCATTAAAATGGCAAGATTTTCTCAAAATATGTGGATTAAACGTTTAACATGAGGAATTTAGAACTGTAGGCGGAAAAAGATTAACAGAATAAGAAACTTCATAATTTTTTCTATGGAATGGTCCAGATCCGAAGATCGGTGGTGGTTAATTCTTTGTAATTTAGATCCCAAAAAGAATGAAAGCCTGCAAGTCAAAAAGTCGATGTTTATATGATATTTTATGGAAAATGTAAATGTCTTCCTTAATAGTCGAACCGGGGTAGTTTTTTCCGAATATCTTATCGTCAATAACTTTTAATATGTGAATAAAGCATTCTTGCCAAATTTAGATTTTATATTTCGATTCCTTATCGATTTTATAGAGCTTGGCCAACAAATATATAGATAGATTTCTATAGACTGTTCGTCATGCTCGCCGTGACGTAGTTATTTTGATCCATGGCGTTCGTATCCAGCTAAAGGTAAGAAATTTTTCGGATGTCGAAGGGCTTGGATAAAAATATATAAACCCTATAAATAGCTGCTTCTTGCATATATAGGATACTAGTAGAAGGTGCTTGCATTCTGCAAGAGATTCATCTCACCTTAAAAAACAATCATTTTTCAAAGAGATATTTCATCATTGGAAATAATTTTAATTAAAAAATTTCACCTCTGCAGCGATTTTCATTCTTCCCTTAGGGAACAATAATGTAGTACAACAATCCCTATAATTTGCAATTTTAAAAATATTATACTTTTTCCACAGTGAGGTACTAAAGCCACAAATTTCTGCCCAATTTTAAAGTTGTTGCATATCTAGAAGTGGAATAACATTTATCTCAAGGTTTAAATTTAAAAAATTTCTAACGAGCACAACAAAATATTCATCGAGATTTTCTAATGTTCATTTGTGCATTTGCACTAAGCTCCAAATAACTTTAAAATTTCAGGTCTCGAGCTCGTCCAGTGGTAACTAAACATTTATCTATATATTTGTTTAAAATTTAAGAATTTTTAACAGCCAAAGAAATAAAAAATCAAAATTTCTATAATCCCTATTTCGTTAGTAACAAATTCTACCTTATAAAAAATTTCAGCTCCGTAGAACATTCGGAAATACATAAACAAGCCCTAAAAATTAATAATTCTGAAATTTTTTACTTTTATGGTTGGTTGTGAGCGAAATTCCAGCTCTATTCCTCTTAGATTGGTCTACACACCAAATACCTTCTCCCCATGCTAACTTATGGGAGATTTTCCAGGGAATCTGAAGTCGAACTCAGGATATTGTAAACAAATACTATACTAATTCCTAGTAGGTATTGCAGCCATTTAGCAAAACTTAAAATCTCATTTCTCCAGCTTATATGCAAGTGCCCGAAATTAATTTACAAAAATTGCGCAATGCTTTTCTTATGGGGAAAAACGCAATATTCGGAATTTCTAGAGTCGAACCCATGTCACTTAGGTGAGAGATACCATTTTTTCTGGAAGTTTCTCCATGACCTGAAACGCTGAAACTTTCGGCTCTCTAGCTCTTGTAGTTTGGGCTGGACATTAGTATCCTCCTGCATATACACACACACACTAGGATGTCCACTGCAGCTTCGCTTGCAAAGAAATCAATAAAAATTAGTTATACAGGGTGTGGGAAAAAATTGCGCAAACTAACAATGGGGATGGGTGAAAAACCTCAAAACTAAGCAAAATGTATGAGGAACAAATGCTCTATAATGAAAAGATACCGAGATTTGGTAGGACGTTGCCAGCATCTTTCATTCGCTGGTCCAGCCGGCAAAACTCATTTTTGTCTGGATGGCGGCGTGCTGGATACTTTTCCGCATAAGCCCTGGCTGCAGCGTAGGCCCGGTTACCAAACGCACCAAGGATCATGTACATATCATAGTATTCGTGTAACGTGTAGTCCATATCATTTCCCCTTTCGTGCTGACAGCGTACTGCTATGTAACGACTGCACAGTATGACAGTAGGCCTGCATACTGCGCGCTGAGTGTTGAGCACTGTCGTCCGTGGTATTGCAGTGAGTTTTGTCTTTTCTTTGCCGTACGTGACGTCTTGTGATCCTTGGTCCCCTCACAGCATGACTACATGCTTGCGCCAATTGACAGTTCCTTCTTACCATGATATATCGGTACGTATTCATACTAGAGAATTTGTTCCTTATAAATTTTGCTTAGTTTTCAGGTTTTCTACCCGTACACATTGTTAGAGTGCGCCATTGTTCCTACATCCTGTATACAATAGAACCTCGATTATCTGCCGCTCTTTTATCCGTTGCTGTCAACCGTCACCCCGCTAGATTTTTTGTTTCAACGTTTGAACATACATTCATAGTACTAAGGACTACATTCGTCAACGTAAAATTTCTGTTATGTAATGTTTACTTGTGTATGGCATTATTTCCGCCATTCCTAGAAAAACTTCATGTTCACTTCTCGCTAATGATTCTAGGAATCAACCCACACGTTTTTAAACACAAACAAACAATTCTCGGAATTAACAACCTCTACTGTTTCCGTTTGTCATTTTAAAATTTCTGATAGTTTTCAATGATCAACCTGTGTGGTAAATTAATATACCCTACATAAAATGGCGGAAAAACGGAGACGTGTATCTTTTTCAACTTAATAAAAAAGTTCGAAATCCCTCGATGTTTAAGGAAAGGCGAAAGTGCTTCCAGTTTAACAGAAATTTACGGTGTTGCAAGAACTACCATTAACAATTTTTAGCGGGATGGTGACAAAATTGAGGACTCGGTAAGCAAAATGGAAGTGAACTAAGAAATCGTAACTCAAAGGATAACGATGAAATGTGCCACTCACAACCAACTTGATATTGCAATGTTTCGGAGTTTCGTTAAACAACGGAATAAAGGAATTCCACTAACAGGGTCAATTATAACACAGAAGGCCCTTGCTATGAATGGTGATCCAACCGAACCGATATTCCATCTATCTATTCTCTGTTATCCGCGTATTTCTCAAATGCATCACCCTCTTGGTCCCAAACCCTGACGGAAAATTGAGGTTCTATTGTATGTGTAGAAATTATTTTAAATATTTATTACTTGCATTTATTTTAAAAGAATAATCAATTCTATTATATCACGTTTTATTTATTTCACTTTTCATGTGGGGGGAGGAGAGGATAGAGGAGGGAAGGGGAAGAGGGGCGGAGATATAACTTGAGGTAGAGCAGCGGTTCCCAACATAAGGTCCCCGGTAGAGAATCCAAGCTCGAGTACCCGAGTACTCGGAATTTGGAAGTCTTTTGCGAGTACTCGACTATCCGGGTTATTTGACCGAGTATCGAGTTGAATATTCTCTATTGAGAATTTTGTTTACGCTCTCGGAGGTGAGGATAATCTTGAGCTCTGTAAACATATTTTGCAAACAAACAACTGACGTCAATTCCTACTCAAGAACGGGAGAGACATGGAATCCTTGAAGCTGAGGAATTCCCTCTATGAAAGGGATATCCAACCTTTGTGGATTAGGCTCGAAATTTTAGGTTGGAACCAAAGCCATCTAAAGGAGCGGGTGAAACGGGCGAGTCACACGGGGCACCGAAGAATCCCCGTAAGGGCATACATTTTCTCGAGCGACGAGTGACATATGTGTGCGCGGGTCATAAAAGAAAGCGTGGATGCCCAAGGCAAATGCCACGGGCGGTCTTCCTGCCGCCTAACCAGGCAGTCCCTGGTGGCACTTCCAAGGGAGAATGGGGGCGGCCGGCTAGGCCAACGTACTATGATGCTGGGAAGAAGGTGCTAGGGACGGGAAATGCATCTCCATTTCCGAAAACGGAGGACTTCGAAACAAACGGGCAAAGTTTATGGGTGATTTAAGGAGTAGAAGTCCTTTTCAGAAGAAAAGGTTCTTAAGTATGCTGGAAAGAGGGGTAAACACGAAAAAGGTGTGACACTTGGAAACTAATTAGTTGCAGTTCAGAATTGAGTAGCCCACATGGAATGTCACATAAAATACATAGTAGATGCTCTACACTCCACACCATATGGACATCTGATGTTTGACTGCTAGCACTGTCTTGACCAAGGCCCCACTATTCTCTTGCAAGAGTTCGAGTGGTGCTAAGCTCATTTAAAGTCTCTCGCAGTATTGTGAAGTAAACAATTTAAAAGTGCTCGTATATACAGTGTATTTATATGATTTTGTGTATCATTCGTGGTGTAAATTGCATAATTAGCTACTGGTAGCTGATTGTGGCAGATATTTACTTCCTCTTGACTTTTTCTGCGATCTATATCATCCATCTCCCAGTAGTTACATCAGCCATAATAGAAGAACTGTCTCACAGTAGGCAAGTGTGGGTGTCTCAAATTTTGTAGTTTTTTCTATGTTTAGTGGTTCGTTTATCATCTTAGAAAACAACTATTGGTTTTATAGCAATGATTTGAATTGAAAATATCTATTTACTCATGCATTGTCACAGTACTTGTCTTGACTTTCAATGAAAAACTTGGGACATTTTATGTTCTAGTTTTATTAGCAAATGATATTGCCCGAAGGTGTGTAGTTACATTGTGCTAAGCTAGTATTTTAATAATTATACATAATGAAGTAATTATACTGAGTTTCAAATCGCAATCGAGAATTTTTTATCTCGTACACGTACATGAAATTGGGCGAATGAGAAAAGAAATACATTGTTTAAGTGTTCTATAGTCCAAGTCTAGATGCGACAAATATTTTTTCTTGCAAATCTCAAATACACTGCACCCATTCATGCTGTACAAACAAAGGAATCAACTAGTCTTGGAATCGATCAGCCACAGAAATAAAAAATAGGTTAGGGACGAACTCTTCTTGCATCGTAGCTTTTTAACAATTAAAATAATTCAATAATTCAATTGACTCGTTTAAACCTTTTTTCTGTGATTTTTACAATTTTTCAATTAAAGTTAGTTGAAATAAATTTTAATTTAATCTATAAATTCATAATGTCAATTATAATTCGTTTTAATTCATTATACATTTTAGGTTAAAGGAAGATAATACCCCAAAATGTCTTTGAACAATTCACCAGTATGGGAACATTTTACAGAGAAGGGAAAAACAGAGGCAAAATGCAATATATGTCAAGTCACTATCCAACGTCAAGGATCCAATACTACTGGGATGATCAACCACTTAAAAATCCACAACATTTCCCTGCTGAAGAAAAAATGGAAGAAACGAATGATGATGCCACTATATCTTCTAAAAAGCAAAAACAGGAAGGAATATTAAATTTTGTGAGAAGAGAAACATTGAATGAAATATTAGCGAAATGTGCTGCAAAGGACGGATTTAGCATTAAAGGTATAACGTCATCTGAAGCCATTAGAGGTTTTGTAATAAGTCGCAATTACAACATGTCTAAAAGCGAAACAACGGTGATGAAATACACTATGAAATTCTATGACGAAAAAAAGGAAGTAATAAAAGCAGCTTTATCGCAACAACAAAAATCTGGTAAGAGATTCAGCCTCACCCTCGGCGAATGGAGTGACGTAAATGTCAGAAGGTATATGAATGTTACCGTCCACTAAGCAGCAATGTCACCATTCGTTCTTGGACTGGTTCATACTGAAGGTTCTTGTGATTTTAATGCCACCATAGCTCTAGTCAAAGGAAGACTTAATGAGTTTGGAATCGATATGGATTCTGATGTCGTCGCATCAACTCAAGATGGAGCTGCATTAATGGTAAAATATGGAAGAAATATTCCGGCATTTTCTCAGTTATGCTACAACCATGGAATCCATCTTGGTGTTCTTGATTTGTTTTATAAGAAAACAGTCCAGACTCTCACTGATGACGAAGAAGAGAATGATGAAGATGAAGGATTCCATGATAATGATGATTACGCTGATCAGGATGAGGAGGATATCAGTAATACCGTAACTGATACGTTTCTTGTTGATGGCAATTTGAATTTTGAACCGTAGAGCATCAATAAAATTCCACAAGTCCGTAGAGACATTAGTATAGTCCTGGCTGAGACCCGAAAAATTATTAAATTTTTCAAAAAATTTGCTGTAAGAAACAATGTTCTTGAAAAGCCTGTGCTGGCACAAGAAGGCAAGAAACTACGATTGTTACTTGATTGCAAGACTCGATGGAACTCCGTTATTCCTATGGTAAATCGTTTCTTAAAATTGAATAACTGCATAAACAAGGCTTTGTTGGAGATAGGCTAGCAAAAATTAAAAATACAAATATAAATGTTTTAAAGAATATATCGGAAGTTCTGTAACCTGTCGAGCTTGCTGTCAAAGCGTTAAGCAAAGAGGACTGCAATTTACTGAAAGCTGAAGGAGTTTGCATCTTTCTTTTGAATAAATTACAACAAGCAGATACGGATCTCACTACTGAAATGATGGATGCCTTAAAAAAGTCGATGAAAGACGAAACAAAGATAGTGTCGTTGTAGCTTTTTTTGCAAAGTGGCCCTTATCCTAACTCCCACTTTAACGATTATTTTACATATTCTTCAAAAAATGTAATCAAATCATCGGCAAAAGATACATATCATAGGTTGTCTGGTGAAGATGAACATGAAAATGAGCAAGAAGAACCAGCTACGGAAAATGAAGATTCCGCTAGTTCTGTCTACGGTGAGATGCAGAAAACAATACAATCTGTTATGGCTGTTCCTAAAGAAACTTCAACAAAATCAGCAATGGACAAGGAGCTAAAATTGATTGAAGGAAATCATGGCAAAAGAGGATATTGCACAGAAAAATTGTTCCAAGCTTTGATAACAATTCAACCTACTTCAACAGCTAGCGAGAGAGTGTTCTCAGTAGCTTCAAACTTCATTACTAAGATCCGAAACAATTTAAAAATGTATACCTTAATTGGACTTGTATTTCTAAAATATTATTTCATGAATAAAAAATTAATGACTTTTTTAATTATATATTTTTTAAATTACACTGGATACCTGGGTACCCGGGTATTTCATAAAAGAATTACTCGATTACCCGGGTGGTTCAAAATCCGAGTATTTTGGATTCTCTAGTCCCCGGGTTATGAGAGGTCGGTGGCGGCGAAAATGTTGGGAAGTCAACTTCGAGGAAGGGACCGGAAGACGTAAGCTGTGTTAAAAATTTCAAATGTTTTCAATGTAATTCGTGCATTTACCTGCATTAGACCCTCCGAAGGACAGCTGGAGATAGCCCTTGAGATAGACCAGCAGTTCCCAACTTGGGGTCCTCGGACTGAAAGCGGACTGCGGCAGCGAAAAGATAGGGTAGCCCAACGCGGGAAAGGGACACGACCGAGGTTGCACTGCGAGTCCGTAACCAATGTTCAAAATATCAAAAGGTCCCAATGTGATTTGTGCATTTACCTGAATTGAGACGGCCCCAAAGAGAGAGAGCAGCGGTTCTAAACTTGGGGGCCCTCGGACTAAAAAGGATCCGCGGGGATGAGAAAATGTCGGGAACCACTGAGATAAAAGACAGCTTTCGCTTTTCAGGTAGCAAACGACACTCAACGCTCAACACTCGTCGTTGCGAAATTAATTATATATATATATATATATATATATATATATATATATATATATATATATATATATATATATAATGTATAAAATAGTCGCTTCTTACGGAGGATATGTGTGTGTGTGTGTGTATATATAATATAATACCTAAGGTATTTCTAGACATGGCACGGATCTGAAATTTGGCAGGATGATAAGTTATTAGGTACAACCAACCAGAAAAATCGAAAATAGCAATTTTTAATTTTTAATTGGGTATTCTTGACAACAATATTCCATTTCGATACTCCATAAGATAAACATGAAAATCTGTGCAGAGTTTCATAAATTTTCATTTTTAAATTAGTTTTAATTAAGATAGAATCTCGAAACAAAAACAAATGTATAGATAAATGAATAAGATTTCTTATTTTTTAAGAATAAATTCAAATCAGTGCTGAATTGACGAATACATATGTTATTAATCGGAAAAAGCAGATGCTCAACAATAAAGAACTTCAGCTACCATAGCAATCAGGGCAATGCTTTTCAATAGGAATTAGCAATCCGTATTATAAAAGCATCGCTTAAATGCTTTTTAATAGGGAAATTCTTATTGTCCTATTGAATTCAACCAAAGACGAATAACCAATGACGTCATAATTTTAAAACGCGATCTATGTTATTAAATAAAAGAACTCCTTTCAATTATGGGGGTTGATGAACTGTATATAATAATTTAATTTAGTGCTTCTAAAGAGAATCAGTAGATTGTATTACAATTCAATTGATTTAAAACTACGGCGTAAACTTATGACGAAGTCAAAATTAAAAAACAGGAAGTATTAGAGAAAAATCTGCCATAAGTTAACATGGGGAAAAGGAATTCCAATGTGTAGACCAATCTAAAAGAAATACGAAGCTGAAATTTTGCATAATAATAGGATTTTGCTCACAACTAATTAGAAAAATTGAAAATTTCAAAATTGTTTATTTTTAGGGGTTGTTTTTACTCCATTTGTACATTAAAGTCTATAATAATGTTTATCACGGAAAATATAAATCGCAGCTATGAGATTTTGCAAAACATTTGTAAAAAATTCTATATAGAAAAAAGAAAATTTTTAAAAATTTCAATAATGAGGCCGCTAAAAATTCGCAGTTTAAAAATATTTTCAAGAATTATTTATTTCCGAATGTACTACATAGGTGAAATTTTTCCTAAAGGTAGAATTTGTTAAATAACGAAATAGGATGTATAAAAATTTTGATATTTTAATTTTTTGGCTGCTAAAAATTCTAAAAATATAAATAAATAGGTAAATGTTTTGGTACAACGGGGCGATCTACGAAGTTGAAATTTTAAAGTAATTTAGAGCTTAGTGCAAATGCACAAATAAATATTTGAATATCTCCATGAAGTTGTTATTGCGGCTGTTAACAATATTTAAAATTTAAAAAATTAGATAAATATTATTTCACTTTTAGATGTGCTATAACTTTAAAATTTGGCACAAAGGTGTGGCATTAGTACCCCACAATGGAAAAAGTACAATATTTTTAAAATTGCAAATTTTAGGTAATGTTTTACTCCAATATTTTTGCATAAGAAAAGAACGAAAATTGATACAGAGGCGAAATATTTCGAATTACATAAAAAGATATTTCTAATAATGAAATATCTCTCTGAAAAATAAATGTTTTTCAAGGTGAGATGATATGCATGCAGAATGCAAGCACCTTCTACTAGTGTGTGTGTATATATATATATATATATATATATATATATATATATATATATATATAGTATAGATATCATATAATACCTAAGGTACTTCCAGACGTGCTAAAGAGATGAAATTTGGAAGGGAGATGGGTTATTTGGTACTACTTCAGAGAAAAATCCAAAATTTTGGAAAAAGGTTATATTTAAGGGGTATTTTTGACCCCAATTTCCAATTTTTAAACACCCATAAGAAATGTATTGACAACGGTGCAGGGCTATATAAAAGTGTTTCTTTAAATTATTTAAAATTAAGATACAAAGTCGTGACATGCACCATACTATGGATGAAAGAATTAAATTGTTTTTTCTTGATGACAAAATTAAAAACCTTGCTGAATTTGCGTAAAAATTTGATATTAATAATAAAATTATGAAAAGTGTTTTGATTTTCAACAATGAAAAATATTAACTATCATATCAACGATTCCAATGGCTTTCAATGGGAATCGATTATCCATACTTCAACAGCATTGAATGTTAATCTATTTGATTTCAGCCAACGACGTATACATAAGATGACGTGATAATTTTAAATTAATTTTTTTATCCGGATACAAACTAAAAACCACGGGTGATATCGCCATAATCCTAACACAAAAAATATCCTAATTTTTACATAAATTTATGTGTGATAATTATGCTATTTTCTTAATGATGATTATAGCTATTGGTGAAACGATCTAACAATAAGCCATGAAACCGGAAATTCGAAAACTTGGACGAGAGCCGATTTGCCAGAGAATTTAGAAATTCCGGATAGATGTCTTAATTTCGCGGAACATGAAAATTATTGTCTAATTTATATATTATTATACCCTTGATTTTAAACTACCATGCGAACTTATGATGACGATATTATATCTACTAACATGAAATTTAGTAAAACATGAAAAATATTTTAATGTTGTGTTTCTTAGTTTTTCGAGAAATTTTAACCGTTCAATTGTTAAATATAATGGCGTCATACCTATTTCGCAATTTTTTTATCCAAATACACATTAAAATCACGGATGATGATGCCATAATCTTAACAGAAAATATTAGAATTTTTCCATAATTTTAGTGTATAGGGTGTTTTAATGATGATTATTCTTATTGCTCATGCATGGCGATCTGAGTCACGAAACTTGAAAAACGAAAACTTGGACACGAGGCGATTGCCAGAGAATTTTAAAATTACGGATAGTTAACTTAATGTCGTGGAAAATTATAAATATTCTGCTAGAGGTCATGGAACTTGGCTGAAGTGCAGTTGCCCTGGAGATCGCGTTGGTTTATTTACGAGTTTAGATCTTGATATATGGTGATTTTTTTAGCGCTTGCAGTATGCAAGCACCGACAACTCGTATATATAAAAGTGAAGTTAATATAAAAGTAATTAAAAAGGTAAACACCACCAAGTTCAATTGAACGTTTGTCTTGTGTTTTACTACCTAGAGATTTTTGGATGCGACCAATTTTCCTTCAGGATTCGCGAATTATATTCTCAGACGCATAATAGGATAAATAACTCCAGTATAGAAAAATAAAAAATATTTGAAAATAATCTACACGATTTTAATTATCTACAATTTAATTCATCTAACAGATGAGTAAACTAATATATATATATATTAATTACACTATGGATACATTCTGTTAATTAATAGAATTGCCTAAAAAAGTGTAATTTCAAAAATCTCCAAAACCGCTAGAATATTTTTAAATTTAATTATTTAAAGAATTATTTTGAGAAATTTCACATGAGTCACTATAAAATATATAACATCGCAAATATATTTTCATATTCCATCTTATTTTTTAATTTTATATGAGACCAAATGGTAAAAAAGGCAAGTACAGAAATGAGAGATGATTCGCATCAAAGGTTTTCAAAATTAAATTCTTTAAAAACAAACAGACCCGAACACAAATTAAAGTGTGGGTGAACCTTGTTGGCAGATAGGCATATGCTGGACGTGAAGATTTTAATTACACCGGAAACGCACGCACTCATATGATACATTATTCCATTTTAGAGAATATTTAGACGGTATGACTTTTACAGAACTTTCGCAATATCGCGCGTAAAGCCGTCAGTTTCTGATGCTTCCTTCTTTTCTGTTCGGAGTTGAAGCGTGAAAATTACATATTTTCCTATTCTGTCTACACTCCTTCCTGTTTCTCCATCCTTCTTCTGACACGTCTCTTCTACATTTGCTTCGTCAGTTTTTTAATTTTTTCTGTCTCTTGCACGTAACTAAAATACATTATATAAGCTAGTTTCAGTGCGCGAGTGTGCCGCATTTATTTTCTTTTCCTAATCTTGCACTTCTGCTCAGTGTTCGCTGACACTTCCATTCTTATCCTTTTCATATAGCTGTTGAACCCATAGAATTCTCACACCGTTAGTCTCTCTTATATTAAATTTTTATCATACCTCACGTACCTGTAGGAACGACCTTTTAAAGTGTTATAAATTCCTGGTGAGAATACATTTTATTTAAAAAAATTTCACATCAAATTATCAATGACTTTCATCGTAATTTCATTCATCTCAAAATGCATGAGATTTATCGCCGAATTCATCGTAACATAAGTCTCGAAATACATAAATCCCACTCTTGAGTCAAAATCTTGAAACAGATCCATGGTCGAATGCAAAATACATAATTACTTACACCAAAGATATGATATTTTATACAATAAGTCCAAACCAGGACTATTGCAGGCTGGTTTCCCAACGTTGACGTCTCTAATTGATTACTTATATTGATAGGAAATGTTTCAATATGTGTTAGTCATTCCAAGGAATTCTCATACTATAAATACCATTTGTAATTCATAATGACAGAGAAAAATTGGAAAACAAATTAAGAGAGCATTATCAGGTTTAAAATACTAAAAGCAATGTCTAAATCTCTTTCTGATATTATATTTTGTATGTATTTTTTAATAAACGAATTTAATATGTGTTGCATTTTATACGCTAATACAGTGGTTCTCAACCTTTTTCGTTAATGTATCCCTTGTTAATATTCAACATTGCCATGTGCTCACTCCCCCCCTCTCTTCCTACTTGCATGCTATGACCAAGGTTTTCTTGTATAACAAAATTACTATTATGACATTTAATTCAATATTATATTTTAACCACCTTTTCAAAAATCACTCTTGTAATTTATAAAGACGGTTTATTCATTTAATTACCATATATATCGGACTATAAGAGGCACCGAGGTTATGAATTTAAAAATGTAGGAAACAAATTCATTGTTTTTTTACGCTTACTTATATATAAAAGCAAAAATGAAGCACTATAGAACAGCAATGTAGCAAAAAATTTCAAGTATTCTTACTCATCATAAAAAAACCCAAAAATCTCATTACAGCTGCCACACTCAATAATACCTATGTATGCAATTTACAGTTGCGGTTGTCACTTTGTAGAATTGCAATGTTGAAGAAATAACACTAACACTTTGTTGAATAAATTCTGTCGAAGTCAAGTCTTGCGCGGGTGGTTTCAACGTGATTCGCATCATCATCCGAAGATAATGTAAATTGCGCGAGTATTTATATAAAATATCGAACGATTTAGTTACGACAAAACTTGGTATTCGGGCCGCTATTTTGACATGCCTGCTCTACACTCATTTTAAGCTTTTTTTTATTTTCCCTTCTCGCCCAAACATTTCCTCGGTTCTGCATCGACGCATTTTTGGCACTGCCAGCACCCTTGTCACTCTGTACCCTCTGGAAGAAGTTTTGTACCCCCGATTGAGAACCACTGCGCTAATATCTCTGGATCAACTGTCCATTGCTGAAGAGTAGCCGAGCGGAAAATAAAATAGCCCATTTGTTCACTCGTCTATGCTCAAGCCAATTTCGGTAATAAACGTCTCGATGGCAACAATCCGAAAAAATGCTATTTAAAACGCAAAAACGCTATCTTTTAGTAGAAATTCAAGAAAATACGATCAATTATCAAAATTCTGTGTTAAGAATTACAATCTATATTCTTTTACCCTCAGAACAATGCAAACCTCGCTCCGATATCATAATTTTAAGATATTTTAAAGTACTAAAGAAAACATCTCTGCACGATGGATTTGAGACTTCCTATGTAAAACACATAAGGAAAAAAGTTCCTGGAATCGAACCCAGGACTTCAATCTTCGCCAAATAAAATACAGCCCGGAGGTGGGCCCTGACGGCACGAGTCTCATACCAAGTTTCATGAAAATCCATTGATGTAAAAGTTGATAGTAGGGGACACACACAGACAGGAAAATTTTATAAGGCTATGTTTCCTTTGGAAACCAGCCAAAAAAAATAGAAAAGAAAGGATTACCCTTTCAGCGCTAAACAAATTAAATCATCCGTAAACTCTCTAAAAAAGTTTAAATGTTGGTTATAGCACTACCAATTCCACGAAAGGATCTTCGGAAAAAATTAACTGTAAGGGCTGCCAGCTTCTAAGCACAACTCTGTGAAATGACCTGCACTTTTAGGGATAAAGTCTTTCATGAGGAAATCGATTCAATTCACGTCGCTCCGAATCTTTCCTGTATGACTCCTATTTCCACGGCTATTTTCTGTTACTCGCCAGCGCTTGAGTGCTCTCTCGCCGCTCATTGTAGAGACGGTATGATTCTAAAAAAGATGCACGCTGGGATGAAGTCTTTACAAGGACGGAAAATTTTCGTTGGGCGATTTTTCCTCTATTCTGTGTACTCGCCAAGCAAAATTCTCTCATGCATGAATTTGATGACCACCACCTGAGTTTTTTCGAATAAGAATTTTATACGTTTCAACGATTCTAAAGAGTATTAAGGATGACTTCTGAAATTTTTAATCCAAATCTTTTATGAGGAATATTTTAGATAAAACACTAAAAAAAATTAAAATTGCATGCGTAAAAATATCGCGTATTGAAAAAAGTTTTCATACCTTTTCGACTTTATTAACAACTGTTGTCAAAGTATTTCCCAAGTTAACCAAAATTGCATTAGAAATCAGTCGAAGAGCACGCTCTGAGTTTTAAGATTAAAATAAAGAAAAAATCAATGCCCTTTTATTTTAAAAGTTGGTTGAATACAAAAGCTCTCTGAAAAGATAATTCTAATTTTGCGCACGAAAAAGTCGAAAAATTTATTTCAGTAAAAGTCTTTGAGCGAGAGAAATATAGCATTGATTACTATCAGTGGTGAATAATAAATGTGCTATTGTATCGAGTCTACTAATATAAGACAGACTATTGTTATTAATGCAAGATTTTTTAATTCTTATGTCAAATAATTAAAAATTGAAATCTGAATAATTTATTTCAACTATCGCAGTTGGAAATAAAAGACTTCATAAACGTCTGATGAGAGATTTATTCGGTATATAGCTTAGATTAGATAGCTAATCTGTGAGATTTCTCTCTCTCTCTCTGTCTCTCACTCTCTGTTTGCAGTTGTCCCTCGAGGTTAATCTCGTACACCTGAACTGAAACGTTCATCTGTTGGATTCCTAAAGTAAATTTCAACGTTGCGCTCCTTTGAGATATATCAATGCGCAAATATCCGAAAAGGCCGTTCTAAGAAAGCCAATTAGTTCGCAATATGAAACTGACGTTCATTTTCGTGAAACGTTTTGATGCGTTGTTTCCTGCAGCGCGCGGCCCCGTACGTTTGACAACCAACGTTATAGGGGCTGCCTAACAGTTAGGATAATTATTCAACATGATAAACGGCACAGAATCGGAAATTTCCGAACGATATCCATAAAGGGAAACATCCATGAGGGAGTCTTTGTCAAAATAGGGTATGGAGAGAAACTTGAACAACATCGTTAGTCAATGGAATATTAATTACTGTCACCTGCATTTAATGAAACACAAACAGGCATAATTGACTTGTGATTCGATGATGAAGAATCCTATTTTTAATTGGCTCTTTATATCCTTTCAAGGAAAGGATATGAAAAGTCTGATTATATTTTCTTGAGAGCGGCCTTCTAAATGGATGGTGACTGAAAAGGTCTTCGCGTTAATTTAAACAAAAACACTCAATTTAGTAACTTGTCAATGGCAATAACCTTTGGTAAAAAATATGATTACGGTCATTGCAGACATGGTGGATATAATTAAAACGTCACAAAAGAAAACAAAATTTAAATTACCTTGAAGCAATAGCGATGCGTGTTTTAATTTAAATTAAACTTTGTAATGATACGACAAATAAATTCTGTCAAAGATTTTATTCAAACGACCATGATACGGTTACCAACTAAATGTTTTCCCCTTTTATTCATACTTCCAACGCAAAAGTCTTACGCCGCTTTCATTTGTTTTCATTTAGTGCATTCGCTCGCAAAAGGCAATGTGAGGACATTTTAAATGTAACATGCATCGCGATAAACTTCAAAGGGTTTTTGATATGATACGTACCCTTTTTATACTGATTAGGCACATCTAAATCGCAATGGAAGGAAAGCGTAAGAAAGGACGACATCTCTTGATGGCTGAATTTTATGGTGTGCTGACATTGTGTGCGTCAGTTAAAAATGAAAAGTATAGAGATATAAACCGCATGAACGAGAATTACAACGTACCAACGCCGAAATTGTTTTCTCTCTGAAAATTGATTTCTTTGCACAACAATTTTTGGACCAAGGCTTCTGAAAATTAACGCCCTTTATGAGTGAGACAAAATAAAAGCATGCAAATTCTTTAGGTCATGTATTCATAATTCTATATCAAGCAATTTTTCACGGTTTATTTTGAGACAAAACATACGGGGTCAAAAGCATTAACGCCACGCAAGGTTCGCATAAAGTCCGCTTAATGATATTTCGAAGAAAAATATTTCGCTTCAATAACCACTGACGGGAAATGGTTCGCTCGGGCGGATATGCTACGCATATCAAATATGTCTTATCCGCCTTTCTTTCTATGAAACGCTCGCCGCTTGACCGAAGCACGATATCCGAGTTTCGGCGATCGTGATGCAAAGATAATGGACCATAAACACATTAAAGAAACACGCGAAGTTGATTTAAAGGTCATTATTTTCTTCAATTAAAATCTGTCGAGGTACAACACTTTTTGAACTCTCTCTCTCTCTCTCTCTCTCTCTCTCTCTATATATATATATATATATATATATATATATATATATATATATATATATATATATATATATATAACAGCTTACGGAAAAGGAAAGGTAAAATGGATATATGGATGATATATATAACAGCTTACGGAAAAGAAAAGGTAATATGGATGGCAATAAGATGTTCTCTCTCTGTAGCTGATGAAGGAATAGCTCCGAAAGCTTCTACGTTTGTGATGTCTCTGTGTTGTTTTAGTGTTCTTTTACGTGTGTCGCTCCGACATCCCCAGGGCCTCGCCAACCTGAAGTCGTCCGATTGGTGAGTGTTCACTGAGCTTCCTCATCCCAACATCTTGTTGCCATATATATATATATATATATATATATATATATATATATATATATATATATATATATATATATATATATATATTCTGAAGTTAAAAGTAATGAAAAAACGTCTACAAAGGAATTTGAAGAAACAAAAAATATCTCTCATTTGATCAGAACATAAACAGATCAAATATCTCGTCACCGTTAAAAATAAAAGGACACTGGGCACTGTTTTGCATATTGAAATTATGAATTTTCATTTTCCGTAATTTTGTTAATACCTCCAATAAATCGCTTTCCCGAAAATTAAATCGAAACAGTAACGGTGACCTTGCTCCGTACGCCAATTTTTTCAACATATGGGCATATCTGAGAAAAATAGACGCTACATAAACGCTTATTCGTGGAGAGGCATTTACATAAAATATTGGTTATCAATTAATATCCTATAAATTATTGGCACCCTAACACTTTTTCATTTTGGAAACTCCTACAAAAAATAATTTTATGGCTTGTTATTGTGGCAACTGCGGTTTCTCCGCTCCAAACATTTTCCGCGGAATAAAATTTTTAAAACTTTTAATTTAATTGATTGTTTTCGGAAAATACAAACGCATTTATAAAGCTATGATTTTTCTTGTTTAAACATAAACTCCACACATTAATTTTGATCGCCAAATTATCTTTTAAAATCTTAAATCTCCTTCCCATCTCCTTTGAATTAAAATACTCTAAATAAATGCCTTAATTAAACGCACTGTTTAAGTACTTAAATCAGCCTTCATTATCGATATATAGCGTAATTACTTCCAGAAAAACAGGATTATTTTAATCTCAGATGGAGAAAACAACCTCGCCGATGTGAAAGTGACCGGCTGAGCATGCAGCCGCCTCGGAACATTTCGGTATTCCGTGCAATAACTCTCCGCGAAGGACCTTTCAGGAGAATCCTCCCACTCCCTTTCCGCATCGTGTTTTCCTTCATCTCTGCTCCGCATAAAACTCCACTTTCTCATCAGAATCAACCAGATAAAATTCGCAATAAAATTCGATCATTTCCAAAACCCTCATAGCCACGATGAATGCAAATTTAATTTTTTCTAATCGATAATTTAAAAAAATGTTTTTCTAAACATTTCAGGCGAACGCAGAAAAAAACTCACTGGAAGCTGTGACAGACCAACGCGCGTCGCTCTCTATAAAATTCCATTCCAACAAATTTTAAAAGACAAAAGACAATCAAATCCGAAATGCGTGCGAAAATTCATTCCGAATTCCAACAACGGAACACATCAAAACCCTCTCTCGCTCTAAACTCGCGCAAGCACTCATAAACAGGAATGCATTCTACTCCATTTTCTGCCCTCTCCCCCTCCTACATCCGTCTCCATTTTGGTCATATGTTCCGCCGTTATTCATCTGTCTCCTGCACCGCGCAGATTATCGCGTCGCCACTGCTGCAACTCGTTCTACAAATTATTTTGTCCGTTAAGCAATCAACGTCAACACGCTTTGTCCCTTCTACCCATTCTGTTACCAACCGACTCGTTTTCCCTTTTTTTAACTCTTCTTCGCCAAATTATGCCGATAATTATGGTGCAGTTGACTTCGTAGTATGAAAACAAAAGAAAAATGGCGCGAAATTCATTGTACAAATTTTCTCATATCCGTACGCTTCTAGTCCATAAAATAATGTCATGGGTTACATTATCGTCCATTCATTAATGGAAATGGCCGCGTGTGACTTATTACTGCAGAGAGAGCTTGGCGGTAGCTGTAGTTGTTTGTGAAATATATCTCAATAACATGATGTGTTTTATTAAAAATCCGTTGGGCCACTTTTGAGTAAATATACATTTTGTGAAAATTGTCAAGAATAAACTACAATACATTTTTGCACGAGAAGGGTCATATCGTCTTGATTTCTAAGTGATAACATAGGTGAACAAGAGATTTCATCAGATCCCTTCCAACTGTTTAGTCCTGAGGCGTCAAACACGCGGCCCGCAAGGAGTATTAATTCGGCTTACGAAGTAAGACACTTATACTACTATGCAGCCTATACTCAAATGAATTTCTTATAAAATATTTCAAATAAATTAAGAAATTTACAAAAAATTATTTAATCAATGCTTCCAAAATATCTGCACATTATTTTTCAGTCCCACTTAAAACGCTCTAAGCAGTTGGGGTACGAAGGAATGTTTTTTCTTAACATGCAATTCGGCCCAAGGATTTGGTACGGTGCCTTAATGCGGCCCGCAGATTTTCAGCACCATCATCATACGGCCTATGCATGGTTTGAGTTTAAGACCCCTGGTTTAGCTCCTAGAGCCACGCACAGACGGAATCGCTAAAACCAACATTTCGGAAAAAGGTGTACTTAAACGTGCAAATTCATGCAATCGCGACATTAAATATTGCCGCACTCAAAATACCTTGCACGCATATACTTCTTTCATGATAATGTATAAAATGGAATCGGACGCCCGAAAAACGAAGAAGACGATCTCTTATTCGCAGTTCCTTTATCTCGAAGCCTTTCAAAGAAAAAAAGGTCCGCTTAATTCGTCAAAGATCGGATACCATCGGGCAGAATGTTTTTTCTTAACGAAAACGATCCCAGAAGGGTCGACCTTGCGTGTAATAATCACCCCTTTTCGATGAGACAGTAAGATATCTCGCGTGACTCCCCTAGCGGCCGTGGCGTGCCGATCATTGCTCTCCAAAAACTTACGGGGCTGGATCAAAGAAGAAAGAAATACTAGAGAGAGAGACCTTGGCAGGCGCTTTCCCATCAACCCTCTCTCTCCTTCCTCCATATCCTTCCACTCCTCTCTCCCTCCCCTTCTCTCCATCTTCTCTCTCCCCACTCCTTTTACTCTCCACACCCCTCCGTCCTTCCCCTATATCTTCCCCCGCCTTGGACACACCGCCTTTTTAAACATTTCGCTTTCTTCTTACCCCAGACGTGGGACGTACGTGAGGGTGAAAAAAGGAGGGTTATTTCTAAAATTACCTCCCGTGACGTCGTCCGTTACAGGAATAGTATGCAAATGAAAAGGGTTTTAGTGCCTCCGGGTCGTCCTAATTGATTTCTGCCTCTTTGGTACTTCGCTCGTCCGCCCTCGCCATGGTAACGAGAACGGATTAGCGAAAAGGAGGATGGTGGCGGAGGATGCGCGGAATGTTGGCCGGCTCGGCTGAGACGTGCGCTCCGAATCGCGTTATTCGCGCATTCTTTTTGTGGCGACAGGAGCGACCAGGTGAAAAGATTTCGAGCGACGCACATACGGCGACGTTTTATGGCGGAAGGAGAACGGATGTTAATTTGAATGACCGTTAAACTTCGCGGTAAACGTGCTCCATCTTCATTATACATTCTTATTACTCATCCTATTAATTCCGAAATACGTTCCTCTTATCGCAAAGATTATTTTAAGCACACGCGCAAACACCCTCGTATAAATCTCATTTGTACAGTATGTGTCAAAGATAAATGATTTACTTTCACTCTATGGTTTATCGCAGATTCTTTCTGCGTGCTCGATAATGTCGCTTACTGGCAAGCTGTAACGTTTATTTTGGTTTAAATGGTATCATTCGCAAGAGGTCAAGCAGCCTAGAAAATATTTATCTTGAATTTACTGCAATTACGAAAAAATTGAAAGTTCCTGGCGGTGATTGAATTCATTCAGTTGAGTAACGGCAAACATAATGAGAAAACGTAACTATCTGCGAAGTTTGATCTCGGAGAAGCGTAACTTTCAAATAATGCAATGCGGTGAATATTACCGTTTTTTCTCGCGAAATTGCCAAACCTGAACTATGAAGAGGAAATAAAATAATATTTTTTTCTGACAAGAGCACTTTTATATAGCAGGAGAAACCCGCATATTTGCTCCACTATATTTTAGTGCAAAAATCGAGCAAAAAAGTGGGACAATTTTGCAAGTGAATATGTTATATAAAAACAGATTTTTATGTAGGAATCCTAATTCATTCGAGAGGATGCAAGATATTAATAAGAGATTTCATGGTTATTATGCTAACCTGCAACAAACTGAATCCCCTTTTCGTTAAAAGTAATGTATTATCGGTGCCTCTTTGGGCTTGCGACTGAAATGCGTGGACGGAAATTGCTTGATCCCGCAAATTTCATGCAGACATCTTATTCCACGCAACGGCCCACTCTGTCATTCACCGATATTAAATATTCCATCCACCCCATCAACGTATAAACTGCCAAAAACAAAACAGTTGTATGTTGACTAGCAAAGAACTCAGTTTAATATTTTTAGCGAAACTCAGCGAAACCAATTGATAATAAAGATTTTAATGATCGTGCGCATATATATTCCGGTGATGCAAAGATCTTTTGCGCGTAAAAGGTATTTCAGTGACGAAAAATAATACAATTATTTTAAAGACATGAACCGGGTGTAATAACAGTTAACGGGGTACACGAGAACGGACTTTATTTTATTAGCTCTTAAACGGAACTTCATGGCCCAGCACATTTACAGTTTATAAAGATGATTTAGGTTTATGGCAAACTTTCATGCTGAAATCAGGACTCAAACATGCAACCTTATTATTATGAAACTAGCGTAACTGCCCGTCAAATATGACGGGATTATCATAAAATATTCCAAATGTATATGATTTCAATATGAAAACTCAGTAAGATATGCTTTGATCTGGTTTGGCTTTCATGCACAATCAAATCAGTGTTTTTGAAAATTATCTTTGTTTTAATTATACTGTTTAAGTAATCATTAGTAGAGAGGCCAAATGATTAACCAAATATTTGCTAAGACTAAGAGGAAAATCGAAATAATAAGATATAATGCATAAAGAATTTATAGAAATTTACTTGAAATATTTGAGAAAATTATAAGTAAACGTATAGAATTTAACTTAATAAATGAATTATTTTACTCTTATTAACTCGTAAAAAACATTAAAATGTGAACGAACTGTCAATTTACCATCAAAGGAAATATGTGTAGTAACTTACTTACTTTTAACTAACTACTTAGTAAACAGCAATGAATTTTAACAATAATTTAAGATCGTACTTTGCTTTTAACTATATTAGTTTTGAAAAATTTCTAGAAAAATCACTTTAGTTAAAAAAATTTAAATAAAAGTCATAAAATGTTATTTTTTCAATCCTAATTGAAATTCGGTTCGAAATATTTGCTGTATTATCAGTTAAAGAAATCCATTGAAAATTACGTGACCTATATTTAGTTTTATGAATTCCCACCATTTGGCAATAGCGCAGGATTCAATAGTATAAATTTTTTTATTATCAATTATAATTTATTATTGTTATTTTTGTACTGCAGCTCCTTTTAATCCTATACAAATGCTACGTCCTCTTCCTCTATTTCTGCTCATTCACATTCTCTTTTCCTTCCTCCCTCTAATTACTTAATGGATTCAGTAAATAAGTTATACCCATGTATAAAAATCTGACCCATGTTAAAGCACTAAATTGATGCATTTATTGTGAGGCCAAGAATAGAATTCAACAATTGGGACAACAGTGGCCCAATATAAATAAAATGCGTGAAAACGTGAAAAATCGTATTAAAACGTAATTTTTGGAGATTTACAAATGAGATTTAAATTCTTCTCATCGCATAACTAATTTAAGTAAAATACCTCATCCTTGAAACCTTTTTAAATGTAAATAAAAAAGGTCTGCATGTTAAAAAATTTCAATAGGAAATTTATTAAAACACGATTTTAATTATAAATAATTCGGAAAAAGAATAAAAGCCTGCAAGTGAAAAAAGGAATTTTTAAGTGTTCTCTTATTGGGATTTCTATAGAGCGTTCCGGCGGACGGACGGACCAACGAACGGACGGACCAACGGGCGGATGGGCCAACGGACGGACGGACGGACCAACAGACGGACAGACAGAATAAGAATATTATGTATATAATAATCCACATTTGTGCACAGCAACATTAAAATCGTCTAGCATCTTTCTAGCGATTTATAACCCATCTCGTAACATTTCACTGATAATTTCATATTTTTAATATTTTTCTTTTAAATACTGATGCCGCTTAGCAATAAAATTTTCTTTAGAAGTTCAATTACTAAAATTTGTATAAATACAAAAGTAGGTACTCGCGAAATTCCACTGGGAAAAGCGCAGATGAATTAAAGACGTGGGCGAGGAATAAGAAGGATAAATAAAATGGGCGGATAAAAAGACTAATATGCATGGAATATTGGTAGAAACGAAGAAGAGTCAGACTATATGATGGGGAAAAAATAACAACAAAATATTAAAATGAGTGGATCGTCGAGGAGCCGGATTAATGAGATAATACATAAACAGTCGTTCCTAACGTTTTGTAGGCTCGGACAGAATTTCGCGGCACCCCAGGTTTAAAGCAATGTTTTCATATTATCACAAGTGTCATTGCCCCCATGCCCCTCTCTCCTGTTGCCACTCCGACTATGGATGACGGAACATCCATTGAATTCGTTCCTGCCACCCCTACTGTTGTGGATCCTGTATCTCCAGTTGAAATTGTTCCTGCTCTCTCAATTGAACCTGCTGCTGAAGTTCCTGTGTATTAAAAACTTTGGACATATCCATTTGTTGATATCACACCATAATAAATTTATCAGAGGTAAAAATTAATGCCCTAGCTACCTGTAAACACATCCAAATCGTTGATTTATTTACAAAACTAGCTTTAACGCGGAACCCCTGAAAATCGGCTGCGGCGTCCCAGTGTGCCGCGGCACCCAGTTTGGAAACCACTGACATAAAGTGATAATAAGCACATTTGATATTTCGTATGATCTGACAATAAAATCGAATACAAAATTAGCTAATATAAATAATGATTAACTGACATACGATACATATTAAGAACTAATTAACAATACCCAGAAGGTAACGCACGTGGTTGTTTGGAGAAAAATATTCCGTAATTTTCCAATTATAATATGCACCCTATATAAAATTTACCTTATCCTCATGCATAATACGCATTTAAAATTATAGTAGCAAAATCAATTTAACCCGTGCAGGTTTTAGTGGAGATGAGTAAGAAAATTTAGTATAATATGAAACGAGAGTTCGTAAAATTTCCAACGATGTGTTATTAATATTCAAAATATGAAACGTTTATCAGCTTGATCATTTAATCTGAAATCAAGGTCCATAAAAACTTACAGCAAAAGATAATTCTTATTTTTGTTTTTGAAACAAAAATCTAAACAGAAATTCTATAGAAACGCAACATTAACAACAGTGTGTGGCAATGTGTCCAGAAACAACTATAGTTGGCCAGCTGAAAAATGTTTGCAGCTTTTACTATGCTTAATACATACTTAACTTTTGGTGCATTTTTCACGGAAAATTGCACACGTAAAATTACGGCAGTGTTACTATTCCTTTTAATTAATTCGTCTGTAAAATCCGCCTCTCGAGCGAGGACGATTTACACCTCCAAACTGAAGTGACCTCAATGGAATGATTATTTATCACGGCATTGCATACATTTCCTCGATAGCACCTGAAAATAATTCATTCGCTACCTCAGAGTTATTCTAATTTTTCACGATACCCTCTCAAAAACTCGTTATTTTAACATCGTTATTCTTTTGATTTACCTACGATACAGTCCCCTAAAGATATTACTACTCCAAGAAATCCGATAATGTAATGACATCTGACATTGATGGAACAGGCTCGAGTTCGTATTTCATAGCTATAGGACTATTTTCCTTCATCATCGATAATGCGCTGTCGGCCTAACATGCAAGTTACAAGCCATATTCTGAGATTGTCTCTTAAGCTATACGTAAACTTGATGAAACGACGTTACGTCATCTGATTTTTTCCTCCTCTGACGTGGGCGCATGTCCTAACAGCATGTCGGTGACTAGGAAATCAAACGGCCATAAAAATACGCCACTCAAAGCAAAATCTATTTCAGACGATAGCTCAAACGAACAAAAACCTATGAGAAGGATTCCTTTTCGCTCTATCCCTCGCCTATTAAAATTTAACCTATTTAACATTAAGAAAAGATCCAGACGTTGAATTAAAGTAGCATATCAGCATGAAGAAATTAGACAAGTTAGTAGAGTGCACCGTGTATCACAAATAGGCGCGCTTCGTGCGATGGGGAATTTGAAACTAAAGGATATGGTGTGAACGAAAGTACACCATAAAATAGCAAAGCACTACGACCCGATCATGTCGCTCTCTCTGCCAAAAATTTCTTCTCATCCCTAAGTTGGTGCATTCATTAACGTATTTGCATAATTTTAGAATGATTACTAAATAATGCAAAACGTTATATCAGAAATTATGCCAGGGAAATATTACATTTTTATTTATCGATTTATTTTCTAATCAGTTGTAACTAATCAAACAATCTAATATTATTTAAAACACCCCACTTGAGTTAAGTAGTTGTAATATTTACGTTTACATTCTTTTCTTCGTCGTAGATAATACATTTCATTCCGCATATGAAATGCTGAATGCACAAATAAGGAAATTAAACGTATGTTCGTAATTATAGAAGATCTTATATACTTCAGCTATAACGAAGATTGTTTTAGTTGATAACAAAAGTAGTATCCATGCAAGAATTACGACTACCTTGTTAGATTTTATTAAAATCGGCTACTCCTACGATAACAAGAATGAAAAGGATACTCCATAAACGGAACGCACAGAGATTTCAAAGACGTTCTTAATGGGAAATACGTGTGAAACGGTATCGAAAGATTGGGCGACTGTTGAAGTATTATTTCCAAAACTATTAGTCGTAATTATATGACTTCGCGGGCATTTTTTGTGGTAAATGATCTTCTCTCTCCGAATAAATTTTTAAATATATATCTCACAGATCATATAAGAGCATAGGAGAGAAAAATATGGATTTTTAGTCGTTGTTTTCTGGGAGAACCATCATAGCGATCGGAGTCAACAAAATGGGCGATGTTTTGCTCGGAATTTTCTCGAATGTTTATCTCCGAAACTATAACTTGTAATTGTGTGGTTTTGCAAACTATTTTGTGGTAAATGTTGTTCTTTATCCGGATAACATTTTAAATCTACCTTACAGATAATATAAGAGCTAGAGAGAGAAAAATATGTTATTTAATTATTGCAACGGAAGCCATTTAACCAGATACGAGTATACGTTTATTTAAGTGCTAATATAAAGTGGAAGTTCTAATTGATGGACACCAGATCAAAATCAGAATTTATCGATAAATTTTAACAAGGATCACTAATACTTAATTAAAATTCGTCCAGTAGTTTCGGAAAGTAAACATACGGACGGACGGAGCCGACGTACCCATAGGGTTAGGAACGCTTTGCTGGTAATGAACGCCTAAAAATGTAAAGGAAATAAAATATTTTATCTGACTAGTACTACGACTTTTATTTGAAGACTTTTTCGGTATAACTACTATTATACGGCATATAAGGAAATGTGCGTTTTTTGTTTCCAGTAGAGTGGCATCCCTGATTGGGTTTGGTAAATCATTTATGCCATTTTCTTATTGCCTTTGGCCATAAGTTCTAAATACGAAATTTCATGATAATCTGTTAGTTCGAAGCCGAGAATGTACATGTGTACGGACGGACGGACAGAACGAAGCGGTGGAAACGAAACGCGCCTAAAAAAGGCCAATTTTAAAAGTCGGACGCGTATTAAGAAAACCCTAGAAACCGAGTAAAACAAATGAAGGGGAACAGGTTATAAAACGAAGGGTTCCTCTAGGCGACAGTGCCAAAAACACTGCACTGGAGAAACAAACCTCGCACTCGGAAATGCCCTTCTACGCCGAAAGAAAAAAAACCCGGAGGAATAAAAAAAACAAGTGACGCAGGCCAACCGCAAGAGAGCTTCACCGAACCGCCTCGTGATCCCTCGCAGCGGAGAGATAGATTGTTGAGATTGGCAAAGATTGAGGGGCAGCCGTTTGGCCGGAGGTAGAAGAAAGGGGGAGGTGGTTGGGGTTTTTGGGGAAGAAAAACTGTCCAAGGGGAAGGTGGAGAGGAAACGGTTAGGGTGTGGGAGCAAAGGGTTTTCGGCAGAAGAGATTGCGTGTGTAGGTGTTCGTGTAAAGGGCGTGAACAGAGGCTGCCTCGGAAACACGAAATTTAACTCCCTTCTCCACCATTCCTCGACTGTCAATTCCGCCCAAACCTCCTCGCCATTTCTCCTACATATTCACGCTTCTTTCTCCCACTTTCTGGGATTATTTACTTTATGCTAAATTGATCGCGCAGATTTTTTGTATTCTTTCACCCGTGAATAGTTTATTGCTGCATGACTCATTACCACAGGCAAATACTCTTGCTCATCAATAAATAATGATAAATCAATTACTGTTTTGCTTAATATCTGTCAATGTACCTCGTCCGAAACTCTTCTTTTCCTCCTCTCTTAATTAACTTTACATTCTAAATAAGGGGTTGGCAACCTTTTGTGCATGGAGGGCCACATTCGTAATGTGAATGCTTCGGAGGGCCGCATTGAAAGTCACGAGTACTTGGGCGGTACGGATGAGTGTTCACATCAGAAGTTTTCCGGTGATTTTGCGGTCTCATATTAGTAAAAATGATATTTCAATAATTTACCAGAGATAAATATTCATAGGAAAAGATTTTGAGACCAGATTTTACTGAAAAAATACGAAATCTTCTGTTAAATTGTACCGATCGATTTTTCATTATGGTTTCGCTGGCCGCATAAAGGGATCTCGGGGGCCGCATCCGGCACGCGGGCCGTATGTTGCGGACCCCTGTTCTAAATCATTAAAAAGTCCTTTTTTTCTTCCTAACTCGTTGTCTATTTCTCAGGAACTCATCTTATATGCATATTAAAAGTCCGTTTCCTCTCAAAATCAGACCAATACAGTTTGTCTTTCTGCCTAATTTTTCAATTATACAAACAATAATACGGATAAACAAACTATATTCTTATACAGGTTACCCTGCATAAATTAAATCTTAAATGAACACAAACAAGATGAAAAAGTGTACTCCATAAATGGAATACACAGATATTTCAAAGGCGTTCTTAATGGGAAATATGTATGGAACGGTATCGAAAGATTAGGCGATTCTCGAATTTTTATCTCCGAAACTATAATCTCTGGGACTATCTTGTAGTAAATGTAGATTTCTATCAAATAAATTTTTTAATCTATAGCTCGCAGATCATGTAAGAGAATGGGAGAGAAATATATGGATTCTTAATTGTTGTTTGCCGAGAGAACCGCCTTAAAGATCGATGTAAATAAAATATGCCATATTTTGCTCGGGATTTTCTTAAATTTTTATCTCCGAAGCCATAACTCGTAACTACATGGTCTCGATCTTTTTGTAAATATTATCCTCTATTCGAATACATTTTTTAATCTATACCTTACAGATCATATGAGAGCTAGGGAGAGAAAAGTTTGGTATTTCGTTGTTGCTTGGCGGATGCCATTTAACGAGATACGAATATAAGTTTATTCAAGTAATTATGTAAAGTGGAAGTTTTAATTGACGGATTCAGTTAAAAAATCTCAATTGGGCGATAATTTATAAATGATCACTCATGCGTATATTAAAATCAGTCCAGCGCTTTTGGAGATGAAAATTACGACGGACGGACCAGACGTGCCCATAAGGCGTTCCGCTATAACCGCTTTGCTGTTAAAGAACGCCTAAAAAGAAATACAATCATTGGGGTCATTTCGATAAATTATAAATTGAAGTCGATGTGCGAGATTACTAACCAGAAGAAGTATCTTCGTGTAATGAAAATTATAGCGATAGACTCTACCGTTTAATAGGTTCGAATGTTTATTATTTTAGCCGTTACGAATCACTAGATGAGAGATGGTACGTACCATTCCCAACTCAGTCCGAAAAAATATCTTGATCTTCCTCCCGTTTCCCATTATATTCTCCTAACCCACTCTTTCCTCTTTATCTCTTCCACTTCCCATTCAACTCTCTCCTCTCCACTTCGCCTCGGGCTTTCTCTCCCCTTTACTCCTCCACAAATTGTGTGTTATTCCTTTTGGATCTCCGCGCCTTCATCTCCATTGTTGACGCACGTAGCCAGGCACGAAGATTAACTCTTCAATCCGGCTCGTCCTCCTCATGACTGCGTTGCCTCAGGCAATCGACCATGCGTCAAGGAAATCAAGAGACCTAACTCAATCAGAAACTGCTTAAGAAAGTCCATCTTCGGAAAGATCGAAGGATCAAATAATTTCTCCTTGTTTACCTTCTCTCTCTTTCTTTATCTCGCCGATTGATTTATCGGCGCAATTTCCGCCTCCCGCTCTCTCCTTTCTCTCTCTCTCTCTCCGCCTCTCGATCTCGTAAAGGCGGACGACGGTGAAATACTACTGGGTCCGTGAGCGTGATTGAGGGCGAAAGTGTAATGGGACCAGTGTCGACGTTATTGCGACAGGTTAAATCGATTCACCGATTCCGATGGGAGAGGGCGCGGAAAATTTATGGATCGCGAAAAAATGCGTCGTAACAAAAAAATAAACGCTCACGGAAAATCCAATTAAAATGTCAAATCGTTTCGGTGAAATGAGCTGTCGCACACATTCGCCAAAAAACAAACATTTGTTTTCGGCACTTTTTTTCGACTCACCGAATATGTCTTTCGAAAGAATTCGACACGAAGTCAATTGGGTCTCTGCGATTATCCGCGTTTAAAACGTCACGGTTCGAAATTTTTAATTAAATTGTAAATATAAATTGCGATCGGATAAGAATGATGATGATTGATCTGAAGTGCCATATGAATAAACAAGATGGAAAAGTATAATCCATAAATGAAATACTCGGAGATTTTAAAGGCGTTCTTAATGAGAAATACGCATGAAACGTTATCGAAAGATTGGGCGATTACCTAATTTTTATCACCGAAACTACAAGTCGTAATTATATGGTCTCGAGAACTATCTTGTAGGAAATGTTGTTCTCTATCAGAATACATTTTTAATCTATACCTCACAGATCAAATAAGAGCATGAGAGAGAAATATATGGATTTTTAATTGTCTTAGCGATCGATGTAAATAAAATATGCGGTGTTTTGCTCGGAATTTTTTCGATTTTTATCTCCGATGCCATAACTCGTAATTTTGTGGTCTCGCGGACTATTTTATTGTAAATTTTGTCCTCTATTCGAAAATATTTTTAAAAATCTATATCTTACAGATCATATAAGAGCTAGGGAGAGAAAAGTTTTGTATCTCATTGTTGCTTGATGGATGTCATTTAACGAGATACGAGTATAATGTATTAAATAATTATGTAAAGTGGAAGTTCTAATTGACGGATTCAGTTAAAAATCACAATTGGGCGATAAATTTTAATATCGATCACTCATACTTAATCAAAATAAAATCCGTCAAGCGGTTTAGGAGATGAAAGTTACGACGGACGGACGGACCAGAAGTGCCCACAAGGCGTTCCGCTATTACCGTTTTGCTGGTAAATAACTCCTAAAAACAGTTCATAATAATGGGATTTTATGCGAGTACGCCTGAAATCGATGCCTTTGCATTAATGAATCAACTTTTCACGATTCTTCCTTCTGAGCGGAGCCATATTCAAATAAATAAAGAATCGCGAACCTTCGAGGGTCAGTGTCACGAACGGGAAGGTTTGCATATTAAGTATTTAACTATTAACTATTTAACTATCGAAACCGCGAACGGCAAGGTTTTACTTCATTCATCAGTGTCTCAAACTCCATTGTTTACGGGTGGAATACTTCACTAACACCCTTCGTATATGATAAAATAAAAAGACAATATTCCTTATGCATTCTGAGCACCTATCCAAAGAAAACTGATTAATATGGGCATTAATCATAACTATCATTAGTTCACGCTTAGTGCCTATTTACTAAAGCACAAAGAACATTTTTTTAAATCTGATAGTTGATCGTATGGAATAATAGTGGGAAAAATAGCTAAAATCTGGAGGAATATTTAATTTTTAAATATCTCAGTGCTTTACATTCAAGTTTTTTGGACGTTTTACATACGTCTAATTCCCGGACTCATTTTCCCACTAATTATTTCTAGAGCAAAGTCAACAACATCGTCGACAAAAAATATAAGGGAAACTCACTACGACCCGCTTCCACATGAAAAATACCTGCTTTTTCTATTTCAATCTCTCTCTTTCTTAAACCGGAAATAAGATTAGGGTTGTCTTTTCTTCCCACCGAACAAATAAACGCGCAAGTTCTCTCTCTCGCTCTCTATTTCTGCCTCACTCACTATATGACCCATTTTTACTAAATCAACATTCGAGACAATCCCGAAAACTTCGAACGTGATTTCACTTAAAAATTCCAAGATATGGTACTGAAGGAAAAAAAAAATACCGAGGGAAGTAATTGTGTGGAGAGAGGGGCAAAGAGAAAGGAAGAGTAGTGGAGAGGGAGGCAGAGTGAGAGAGAGAGGCAAAGAGAAGATGGAGAAAGTGAGGGAGAGAGAAAGTAAGAGTGAAAAATGGAGGCAACGAAACAGCGCGAGGGAGGACTAGAGAGAGAGTGCGAGGGAGGGAGAGTGAATGAGGGAAGGAGAAAGAGAGGTAGGGAGAGAAAATGAGAGGGAAGAAGGGAAAAAGATGGAAGCAGGAGGAGGAAAGGAGGTTGGGGAAAGAGAAAGGAAGAGGAAGGATGCGGGAGAGAGAGAGGGAGATGGAGTGGACGAGAGAGGGATATCGAGATGGATGGAGAGGATGAGAGTGAAAGAGGGATGGAGAGGGGGAGAGTGAAAGAGGGAGGGAGAAAGAGGGAGGAAGAAAGAGAGAGAGAAAGAGGGAGGGAGAAAGAGGGAGAGAGAAAGAGGGAAGGAGGGAGAAAGAGGGAGAAAGAGGGAGAGAGAAAGTGGGAGGGAGAAAGAGGGAGGAAGAAAGAGAGAGAGAAAGAGGGAGATAGAAAGAGGGAGGGAGAAAGAGGGAGGAAGAAAGAGAGAGAAAGAGGGAGATAGAAAGAGGGAGGGAGAAAGAGGGAGGGGAAAGAGGGAAGGAGAATGAGGGGGAAGGATAATGAAAGGGAAACAATCAGAGGGAAGGAGAATGAGAGAGAGAAGGAGAGGGAGAAGGAGATGGAGAAGGAGAGAGGGAGAGTGAGAAGAAGTAGCGTTGCCAACCGTCCTCCTTGGAGGATAGTCCTTCTTTCAAGTGCTTTGTCCTGCGTCCTTCCCCGATGCTGGTAAGGACGCAATTTGTCCTTTCTCACAAAACGTTTTATGTTTCAATGGTTATATATATTTCTTAAATCTACCCTACAAGTTATTAACTATACGATACAATTTATGTAACAACCGCATAAAAAACGTAGACCACATAAACGCAGGTATATTTCATAAATAAATGTATTATTCGACCACTAATTAGTTAAAATGTAATACATATTTTCATCTGAAGTTCAGTACACTTAAAGGCAGATGGGTAAACAGTGACGTATTTAGCTATTCGGTGCGCATGCGCAGTTTGGATTCCCAGCAAGTGAGCCAACGTTATAGGTAACGGTATACGCGATTGCCAGTCTCTACATGTTTACGGGGAATCCTCAAAACCTGTATTTCCCTTATCACTTAATTATTTCGCTCATTCGTTAGCGGTACAGTCTCTGATGGTACTTTAGCATTGTGATTGTTTGTTGAATTGGGTGAGTACAAAAATTGTTTATTAATAAATTATGAAAACATCTTAGAAGTAATGTAGATTATTTAATTATTTGCTTTGACGCGGTTTTTTAGAACATTTATAAAACAATTTTTTTTTTCAGAAAATACCCTATTGCTATGAGTTCTAAAAATTTACCAGAATGAAAAAGAAAAGATTGTGCACATTTAATGAATTGTGGGAACAGCAGTTTGAATGGATTAGATCAGTGATGCCCAAACTACGGCCCGCTAAAGGTTTTTGTGCGGCCCACGAAGCTATGGCGAAAAAGCAATTTAAAAAATTTAACACGGAAATTAATTCATTTTTTGAAAATTTCTAAAATAAAACTTTAAATATTGGAGTTTTAGCCATGAAAACCTTTTTTAGATTTGATTTTCACTTAAATGGCACCTCAGAATATACAGAAAACTTCCGATTTAAACTCTAATCCGGCCCGCCGAACAATTGGCAACTTCCAATGCGGCCCGCCAAGGGATTCGCAACCACTGATGTGGCCCGCCATTAGAAAAGTTTGGGCGCCACTGGACTAGATTAGCTATGGCAAGCCATTTGCTGGGGAGGTGCAGTAGGATACGGTCGAATAACATTTTATACTGAATTCGTTTTTCAGCTGAGTTTGTGATATTTCGCTACAAAGTAGCTAATTTAATGCCATAGGCTAACTCAATATTTAACATTGTTAACCTATTTGTTTTGGTTTTATTTTTCGGTGTACCCCAATTGGCGCCCGCAATCCTTCCCTGAGTTCACAAATGCGCCTTCAAGGCTGAAAAGATTGCAGGCCCCTGGATTAGATCATACAAATCAAATCCAACTGAGGCTAAATGTATCTTGTGTAATATTACATTTTCTCTTGCATACCTCGATATTGCAGCGATTAAAAAGCACAATGACTCAGAATATCGCAAACTTAGAGCAAAAGCATCAACTTCCACTAAAGTTTTGGAAAATTTTCTGGTTAAAAAAAAATTCAAAGGAGGAAGAATTCGTTACATCAGCCGAGGTTGCACATGTTTATCATACGATAAAGCATCATCGTTCATATAACTCATTGGATTGCACATTTAAATTGATTGCTAAAGCATTAAGTGATTCCGTTATTTCATCTAAAATATCATGTGGAAGAACTAAGTTTGAAGCCATTGTGAATTGTTTGGAAAAAAGCATTGGAAAATGTATCATTTAATGTAAAAAATCACGAACTCCCATTGTTTTTTCAATTCGAATCGATGCCTTTAATAGGCAAAATGTTAAACTTTTCCCATTAAGTATTCAATTTTTTGCAATTATATGATAGAGTTCTTTGAAAATGCAAATGAATCTGCAGCCGGGATGTTCGAAGTTCTAAAAAATCAATAGGAAATTTAGATTTAAATTGGAATCGTAATATCTGTCTTTCGGCCGTTAATACGAACTCTAATTTCGGTAAACACAATTCACTTCTTACTCATCTTTAAAAGATGAGTAAAGACATCCAAAAAGCAAATTGCCATATTTTGCATAATTGCATTAAACGTGCATTGTAAAAATCTTCACGTTCGCATGGAAAAGCTAGTTCTCGAAATCTATAGCCATTTTTCGAATTCCGCAAAACGACGTGATACCTTAAAAGAATTACGCGTCTTTGTTGATACGCAATTTAAAGAAATTTTGCGCCATGCCACAACTAGGCGGCTTTCTCTTTTACCTTGTGTAAAAAGATTATTGAGTTCTTGGAGTGAATTGTGTTCGTACTTTTTAAGTCAAAGTAAGGATTGTCCTAGACAAATTAAACTGTTGTTAAAAATTAATGATGAATACGCAGAGGTTTCTGAAAGCTTGGAAATTTATTTACTTTTCGTGTGAAATGTATTAGAAATATTTGATATTGGTATAAAAAATTTGTAATCAAATGAAAATACTGTAGAGGACACATTTCATATTATGAAATCTCTGAAAGACCGACTTAATAGAAGAAAAACTGAAATGTACTTGGGGTATGAAACTAATAAAAAAATTAAAAATATAACTGACCAAAGAGAACGTGACAAATTAGAAGATGATTTTTTATTATTCTATGACAACGCACAAGAATACATTGAACAACACTTTGAATTTAATGAAACTTCATTATTTTATTTATTTTCTACACTGAGTTTTCCAAACCACAAACTTCCAAGTTTTCAAGAGCTATTTCATGAAGTGGGAACTTGAACAGTTAATTTTAATTTAATTTCCAACTCCGATGAGTACAAATCACGCAAAACAACCTGCAAAAAATGGCATTTTTATTTCAAAAGTCTTGATTTTAAATGGTTTAAGAAATCAATTGATGATTTATTTCAATATAAAATCTACATGCACCGAGTACAAAAATATAATTATAAGACGATAAATTAATTCAACTAATTATTATCATATAGGCGCAAAGCTCTTCTTTACTTTTTTATTTTAATCCATGAATAAAAACATTTTCAAATAATATTTTCACTTATTTATCCGCAATCCCCCTGAAGACATACCACCCTCATTACATTGTTTCCAGCCAGTGTGTGTGGCTGTCCTTTCCTAGCAAACTCTAGATGTGGCAACGCTAAGAAGGAGAGTGAGGGAGAAAGGGAGGAAGAAAGAGACGGAGGGCGGAAGAAAGAGAGGGGGGGAGAAAGAGACAGAGGGAGGGAGAAAGAGACAGAGGGAGGGAGAAAGAGACAGAGGGAGGGAGAAAGAGACAGAGGGATGGAGAAAGAGAGGGAGGGATTGTAGGATATCGGGAGAGAGGGAGAGGAAAACAATGAGCCGCAAACGCACTTGAGAATTTAATGGATCATTCTTCTGTTGGAGACTGGAATAAATTGGAAGTTTTCGAAATTTAATAAGGAAAAGGTTGAGACGTAGCGCTGAAGGAACGAAATAAGAGTGGGGGGAAAACAAGCCTAGCGAAATAACGACATTCTTTTTTCATAGCTTTCCTAGTTTTTCACAAGGACAACTCGCATCCCTTATTCAACCATACTTTTTGGGCAGTAAAATCAAGGCATGCGATTTTAAGCTCCATTCTTCGATTCAAAAGTAACCGACTCCTCTTACTCGAAAACGTAGCAAAGTTTACTTTATTAAATTAAACTATGAATCGCTCTCGTTGCTTCCCGTCTAAATGGAAACCTCTCTAAATCCCATATTCTACTACATTTTTAATCCAAGTACGGCCAAAGTTTAGGCGAATTTCCAATCTACTTTCAAATTTTATTCCTGATATATTTTCATATTTACTTCATCTCATCGTTACATGAATTCAAGAATCGAATGATGGAATGAAGTTACGAACTTATAAAAAATTATTCACTTTATTGATCAGATTCAATTTACAAGATGGTTTTGCATGCTTTGCCTGACGGAACTAAATTTAGGCAACTAGATCTTTCAGTCATACATTATAATTTGGGAATAATGATTTTTTGCGATTGTACCTTAAATATCAATGCATCAATAATTCCTTTACCAAAGTTTTAGGTCACAGGCTGCACACTTTCCTATATCTTTCCTATCCTCGACTGTGTTTATAATATCCATCAGAAGATATTAAAATAGCGTAACTGATTGTTTATAAAAATAGACATGGAGACAGCATTATATTTTTTATTTATACAATAAATCCTTGATTTTGAAGAGAAAAAATATTTCTTATTTAATCACGACGGAAACATATCAAATTAAAACATCACGTCATGATTAAAAATAGAAGTACACGCTAATTGTTTCGCTAACTGAAGTGATGGAGTTTCATTTTTCATAATATTGCAATTATCACCGATAAATCATTTTACTGAAAAAACAAGGAAAAACACAGACTTCGCTTCATTTCCTAATTTTGTGGAGATATGGGTAATCATTGAGAAAAAAGCGGTACATAAAAACTTCTCCAAACAAATGAATTTACTAAAAATATCGATTATTATTTGACGTCGCATAGAAACTACTTTATTTTGAAAACTCTTACAATAAAATAATTGTTTGGCTTTTATTGCGTCAATTATGGTTACCCTGCTTTAAAATATTTCACAGAATGAATTTAAAATCTTTCCCCAAGATGGATTTCATTATACACGATTAAACGAACGTTACATACATTTTCACAACGCAAAGTTTATGCGGCGTGAGAAAGCTCGTATCCTGTTAGACACCATGATTTTGATCGTACAGAAATAAAGTTGCGCAACGCGGTCTTGCTTAACACGGCCTTTTTCCAGAGGGTATATTCCTCGATGGGCGATTGATTTCAGAAAACTCTTGGCTTAACCGGGGCATAAACTCGAATATAACTCGTTTTCCAGTTTTCGCCTCGAGAAATCACAATAACGTGACAAATTTCAAGTTGTGAGATCATCCTTTATGTCATCGTAATTAAGTCAAGCCTGGAGGTAATCGCATCAGCTTCTTTGAGTCACCTATCGGATGGGTAATTTCTTTTATGTATGTATATACTAGCGTCAAATATGACGGTTATGCGTGAATTAAGTATTAAGTTAAAATAAAATATCAATGGCACTAACTTTTAGATGCACTAGTTAGTAATCAATGGATATAAAATTTACATAATTGAGTGTTCCAGAGAGTAAAAATAGTTTTAGGCGAATAGAAATTTTATGACAAAGAAATACATTACGCTATATAATTATTATATGCCCAAAACTAATTTTCATTTATGGAATATTAAATTTTCTCTCTCACTCCCTCTCTCTCTCTCTTTCTTTTTTACGTATTAAAGCACCATAAAATTATTCCAAAGATATTTGATTTCGTAAAAAAATCAGTAAAACTTGCTACGATCTGGTTTGGCTTTCATGCACAATCAAATCAGTGTTTTTGAAAGTTATCTTTGTTTTAATTATTCTGTTTGAGTAATTATTAGTAGAGAGGTCAAATGATTATCCAAATATTTGCTGAAAATAAGAGTAAAATCGAAATAATAAGATATAATGTACGAAGAATCAGCAGAAATTTACTTGAAATATTTGAGAAAATTATAAATTATTTAAAGCATATAGAATTTAACTTGATAACTGAATTATTTTACTCTTTTTAACGCGTAAAAACAGAATAAAATGTGAATGAACAGTCAATTTTCCATCAAAGGAAAAATGTGTAGTAACTTACTATGAACGAAATACTTACATGAACTGCAATAAATTTTAACTATATATTAAGATCGCAATTTTCTTTTAACTACATATAGTAGTTTTGAAATTTTTCAGAAAATTGACTTTATTAAAGAATTTAAAATAAAAGTCAAAATGTTATTTTTTCAATCCTATTAGAAATTCGGTTCGAAATATTTCCTGTGTTATCATTTAAAGGAATCCATTAAAAATAACGTAATATTTAGTTTTATGAAGTATCAATATTGAGAAATGGCGCATGATTAGATCGTATAAAATGTTTTATAATGAATTATAATTTATTATTGTAATTTTTGTACCGCAGCCCCTTTTAATACTATGCAAATGCTACGTCGTCCTCTTCCTCCATTTCTGCTCATTTCCATTCCCTTTTCCTTCTTTCATCTAACTATTTAATAGATATAGTAGGTGTTATACCAGTGTATAAAAGTCTGATCCGTATTAAAGCACAAAAATGGTGCACTTCTTAAGCATTAATATGAGGCAAAGAATAGAATTCAACTCTATGGAACATAGTATAGTATGAATTATATATTTTTTAATTTTCAGTCTACATAAATATCGTTTCATTAAATTAAACATTAATTTTATGCGAAGGAATTTCAATATATCCCCCCCTGAAAATAGCGCCACAAACGGACATTTATATCTTTAATTACCACGCCAACCCTAAATAAACGAATTCTGATTACCTCATAAATTTCTGCCTAATTTCAATTTTCTATCTACATCCTTGATCAAGTTATTCGCGTTTTAATAACTTAACACTCTGATCAACGGACGGCCAGCATAACCTTTAATTATTTTTTCTGTTCGTTAAGTTTTTTAAACCTCTCTTTCTCTCCTGATTTCCAAAACCGTTCTCAAGTCCTCCATTCTTCTACCTAGTTCCCGTAACCTATTGCCCAATCCTTCCCGCCTTCAACTATATAAATTTTTTACAAGCCTATTAAAACTTCCAGCACGTTCCTCAGATTATCGTACCATTTCTAATTCATTAATATTGAATTTAACTCATCATTATGATTTTTAATCTTTTTGGATAGTATTTCTTTTCGTAAATAACGCAACGAATGTTGTTTGCAGGAAATCATTTCCCTCTACATCCGTCTTTCTCTCCTTCCCGTATTAAAAGCCTTCAAAACCTATAAGGATAGAGATAGCAATAGGTTTTCGAGGTTAACAATGTAATTGTAATTTATTCCACCAATTCCTTACTTGGCAATCTCACCATTTCAGAGGGAGGAGTTTTCTTCGGTGTATCTCTTCGAGGACATCCGTTGGGGCAGTTTGATACTAGCTTGGCTAGTTCCGTCCCAACCAAGAAAACATCCGCGTTCAGAAACGATAAAAATGATCTGCTACGATAGTTCAATGGTAGAATATCCGCCCGGCACGTGGAAGACCCGGGTTCGATTCCCGGGCATAGCAGACTTTTTTTCTCGTTTCAAAATTATTCCCAATGTAATTGGTAGGCAAGGCAACATCCCGTTAAAATGGCAACATTTCACCAAAATATGCGAATTAAACGTTTAACATGAAGAATTTCGAACTCTAAAAAGAAAATTAATAGAATAAGAAATTTTATAATTTTTCTTTGGAATGGTTCATATCTAAAGGTCCGGATTAAGGTTTCATAATTTTAATCTCTAAATGAAAAAAGCCTGCACGTCAATTAGTCGATTTTTACGTGTTATCTTATGTTGAATGCAAATAATCCTGTGGAGTAGACCCTTGGACGTTTTTCGCAAATTTTCTTCGTCACTACATTTTCATATCTGCGTCGAATTTCAGGTTTGTATTTGAATATTTAATCGAGTTATTCGCGTTTAAAGAGCGTGACATGGACCAACCAACAAACATAGCTTTTTATTATGAGGGGATATATATATATATATATATACAGTGTATATATATATATATATATATATATATATATATATATATATATATATATATATATATATATTAAGAACGAGAGTCAGAAAATGTTTTTAACTCTTATGAGAGTTTTAGTGTGTTTTAACAATCTTTCCGAATATATAAAAGATTTAAATTTGTAAGAATGCTTGATTCAGAGATACAAATGGAATGCCGAAAACAAAATCACGAATAAAGACCTGGGTTCGACTTCAGATGAAAATTTCTATATCCCATTAGACAACATGTAAAAAACAAATTTACGCTGTAAGGTTTTTTCTATTTTTGGATATTTTAATCAGAAAAAATTGACCTACTATCTTAGGAATTGGACTGTAATCAAGAAAAGTACACGTAGTTTCTTATTGTTATCGTCCTTCTCCGCCATTGGGTCTAAATCGCTCGAATTAAACGTTTAAATTTCAGATTTAGCTAAATTTTGCGTTTTTAACAAGAAGTCGTCTTGCCAACCGATGCCATTGTTGAACTCGAGATCCTATTAATCTAATGAATTAGAGCCTGTGTACTATCATATACTGCATACTGTCGACTGTGGCGCTGCCCTTAAACGGCGTTATAAAAGAACGGGATATTCGAGAATTATTTATGACGAATTATAAATTTATTTTTAACCAACTTTTCGAGTAGATAACAGATTTAAATTTCGTAGGAATGTTTGACTCTTATAGTAAAAGTCGTTTAACAAAAAAATCCCCAAAAACACTCGAGTTCGAACCCAAATTAACAACCAACCAATAGTAATTGTCTTTTCTTTCGAGTTTGTTTACTTTGACGACGATACTAATTTGGTAATAACTTAGGAATGTATTAATACCTAATTAAACTCATAATAGGTTTCTTTATTGCGTATTTTCATTGGTTAGCCACATAAGAAATGACAATTATTATATTATATTTTTATTGTTTTATCTGTTTAGTGTACATAACAACTCTTTCACTCATTAATCTTTGACAGAAAACGAATACCAATTACAATTTCGACAAGTTATTATTTTTATTATCAGCGTTAATTAAAATTTAGTTTAAGTTTTGTTAATATAATTTTAGTTAAAATTTAATGCAATAATAGCCCATTATTTCATCAAATGGAAGAAAGAAGAAGATATTATAGAATCTGAATATGAATTACTTATAACTAATTTTAAAATGCAAATTTATGAAACTGCACAGATTTCCTCTTATGCAGTATCGATATGGAAAATTGAGGTCAAAAATACCCTACTAAAAATGAAAAAATTTAGAATTTTCAATTTTTCTGGTCGGTTGTACCTAATAACCTATCATCCTGCCAGGTCCGTGGAATATCTAGAAGTACCTTAGGTTTTATATCATTATAATATATATATCCTCCGTAAGAAGCAGCTATTTACAATAGATATCCTATATCCTCCGTATGGTTGGACCAACACCAAGGTTCCCTCCAAATTTCAGCTCTGTGGAATATCTAGAAGTACCTTAGGTTTTATATCATTATAATATATATATCCTCCGTAAGAAGCAGCTATTTATTATAGATATAGGTATATTATATACCGTATATATATATATACCGTATATATATATATATATATATATATATATATATATATATATATATATATATATATATATATACTCTTTCGCTGAAGAAGGGCATAGGCCCGATAAGGTTGCGTGTTTTTTTGTGTTCGTGTGTTTTACGTGTCTCTTCGACGCCCCCAGCAGCCTGCCAGCTTGGTCCTCAACTTGGTAAGTGTCCGCTGGGCTTCCTTCAACTCCTTGTTGCCACCCTCATCACTACCTTTTCTTTTCCTTAAATATATATATATTACGTAATATTCAAAAGGCCGTGCATGGTGAGGCACGCAATTGCATCCGAGTCGATCAAGAGATCACTCGCCTGCCTGCCATTTACTTCACGCGTCGCATTAATTAAGAAATCTAGACCCGTGGGTGGTAGTTTGCGCGACAAATTTTGGAAACAATCTCGGGACGCCTGCTCAACCACCGTCACCTCGCCTCCCCAACGACGTTAGAGTTGGTTAACTTAGACAAACTTTGAGGGAAGGGGCTTGGGATATTAACCACAGGGCAATTCCATACGGGAAACTAAAACGAGAAATATCTATTTATGAACTCCGTAGGTTTAGTGCCTGCCTTGGTTATACGCGCGACGAGTTGGAGAAAAAGCGACGAATTTAGATGTTTCGCTGGCTAGGAATTCAACGAGTAAAGGAAAATGTTTTTTAAAAACGCAGTTTTTTTAAGGTACATACCACCTGATCCTGATTGGTAGTTGTGATTAAAAGGGGACTCGATAAACGTCCCTCTCCCGAAAGTGATAATAGAGCATTATCCTTCTACAGGAACTTTTTACGAGGCAAATCGCATTAGCACTACTGACTGCTACGGAGGGCCGCATTGGATCCCACATCGGAATTAAGAGACAGCGTTAAATCTTATCAGTTAAAATCTGTAATCAATTATTTGTAGCGTCATAGTTTCAACCTAAAAGACATTTCTATAATTCGACTTAACAAGCGTGAAATTATTCTTATTAAATTTCACCGTTCTCTTTCATAATGTTTTCGCGGTTCCCACGTGGGACCCGCGGACCGTAGTTTTCGCGCTCCTGTTCTTGAAGGAGGCACAGAAATCACGCCAACTTAAATATGCATGGACGGCTCGGAAAAGAAAGAAAATGTTACATTACAATGGTAAATTGAAGTATTTGACCTCCTTAGTAGTCTTAAGAAAACATTTCCGAGCGTAAATGAGAGGCTAGCTTTATAAACTGCTTTCCCGTGAATGACCTAGCCAGTCTATGTCGCCTCTTTTAGCTTTAACGACCTTCACTTCCATACTTTTACTGGAGTTACTTGGTTTAATCAAGCTCAGTTCGGTGGGAACGACGACCACACTTCGAATGAAAAGGCGTCAGAGGCATTGGGACAGGGCGACCTAAATTACGGAAGGCCTCTTTATTACTCGGAGGTTAAGGTTAATGCGATGAAATTTCATTCCATGCGAACAAAAGAATACTGCGGCGCAATCACAAAAATCGCGAATTTTTCAGAAGAAAGAGAACGTAACCGACTTCCTTGAAACCGGATAAGAGTTCGAAAAGCCGGAAAACACAAGAAAACTGCCGTGAAATATTACGAATGAAATATGTATAAATACTGATATTTCCACAAAATTCCTCGAACGAAACGACACGTTTTGAGAATTGTGCGATGATCAATAAAATGATCTCAAAGTAAGAAAATATTTCCGAAAAAATCGACTCGCGCGATACTCAACCACTGATAATATACCTATAAACCGATCAGCGAATTTCGTTTTCAAAATTAAATATTCAGTGCTGCCCTCAAGAGAACAAAACTAAAAATGTGAAAACAACCATAAATATAAACAACATAAACGAATGCATCCACAAAACAAAACAAACTACCCTGTGACATTTACGGGAGATATGCATGCTTTCGCTTGTCCCGGAAATATCACACATCATTTTAACCTGCCCGTCAATGAATGCTGAAAAAAAGATCCGCGAGATTAATTATCAACTATTTCAGAAATTTAGAACATAATTGGCCATAAAATCGTTTCAATACCGTAAAATTGTATAAAGTTTGTCTTTTTAACCTATACCGTGTTACGGAATTTTCCTCGGCACGACATGTGGCTCTCGTAGGAATAACTCCTTTTACGGGTATAAAACGCCTTAATTACTAAATTTAGAGAGTTCGGATTAGTAATAATGTCTGTAGAATGTTATTAGAATTGAAAATGTCAATACACTCATCCCCTGAATTGTACGGTTTCGATTTAGAACAGTTTTATTTTTAACTACCTCAAATTGCACGGCAAAATATTCCATTTTAGCACGGTTTTGAAACTGTCTGCGAGCATTAAAAATGCATAAAATGCTTCGGTGCGACTCAGAAGTTATGAAGAAGGATCAAGGAAGCAGTTTTGAAAATACTGTAACTAAATTGTAGCGAATTTAATTTAATCTCATACAACGCTACGGGAAAACCTACCCATCTTTGCACGGTTTCGCTCTGCACGGTCTTTTTCAGGAACAACACCGCTGTGCAAAGGCATAATTAATCCATATATATTGCATACATTGCATGAAATTTAGCTCGGAAATGGCAAAACGTTTGGATAGTACAACAGAAGCTCAGAAAGTGCAGATAATTATTTTAACTGCGCTAACCAGTTTCGGCTATCCATTTTTAATGTAACAGAAAAAGTCTTCAACTAATAAATTGATCGATTACTCTAAAAAAAATTAATCGTCGCAGTTTCTACCGCTTCGTGGAGAGGGGCAATAATAATCACAGTTTTTTTATAAAATTGCAGTGACTCTTAGTTTGTAGTTTCCCTTCATTCTTAAATAACAAACTTGTACCTTAAATCCTCCTAAGATCTTTAAAAATAGTAAAAATCACGAGAAGAAGCCCTGTGAGTAGACAGTTTTCTTCTGTGCCAAAGGTTAATGAAACCTGGATGAGGGGTCAGAGGGTAAATGTTGCCGAAGGTTATCGTGTTTTTGATATGGGATTAAGCTGACGCAGTGTTAAATTGTAAAGAGCAAATTCAACGAGTTATAACAGAATATTTGGTGAAAGCGGTTCATGATTATATAAAATGCACACATATAACGACACTCGTTACCATACATAGAAATATTGGTTATTTGGGAAACATTGATCGAACATCTTTCGAAAAGAAATGCCGAATACCATTGAAGTTTAGTGCCGGAGTAAGTATTTTAAATTTAATCCCGGGTAAAACTTAATGTAAATTCATTTATAAATCATTTATTTATGAATTGTACCGCAAAAAGAGCTTATTGCAGAGCATTGATCATATTTGCGGTGTTTCGATAAGTGAACCTATGTCGCAGGTAATTTTGTCGATTAAATTTGTAAAAAAATTATGAGCTATCGTTTTAAAAATTAGCACTCGTTTGAGTCGATCGAACGAACGAAGGAAATTATGACAAAATTCTAATAATACATATTCCTATTACAACTACATAACTAAGCGCAGGTGACTTGATACCACATATAATACCTGCACAACAAAAAAATACAAAAGAAACCAGAGAAACAATGAGGAATGGAATTTCAGGTTATTTACCAGCTAATAACCAAATCCATAATTGTTAAGCTCACAGCATTTGACGCTATACCACGATGTATAGTGAGCATCTTGTCGAATCGTTAAAATACAGCTCGCGAAAGGAATACGAATGCAAGTTGAGATTTGAAAAGCTAATTTCCGAGAAATTAAAAGAGTGGTGAGAGAATTACAAATTGTAATGTTGCGAAACCCAACATTAAAAGTAGTCAAGAATAAGAGAAGTGAATATAAGGAGGATTCTATTTCGTGCAACAAACTTTACATAAAGTGAATTAAATTCATTCAACTAACTACAGGTTGAGGTTCTTCTAACATTTCCTAACCGTGACACTTTCTTGCCGCACATTGGGAGGATTATAACATTCGTTTCGATCTAACCTCTTGCTTTGGAAGTCTTCATGAAATAAAGAAACTGATATCAAGAGGACTACGTTCAATAGAGCCGAAGTCTCCCTACCTTTTTCTTCAATAGCATCTTCGTGGGATGGAAAACCTCCTATAACCAAGAAAGACTGGAGTTCCTCTTGAGGCAAACGTCCAAATACGCACCAACATGCCACAAAACGACCGTGTCACTTGAGGATGACGAGGACGATGAAGATTGCAGAACGGGAGAACTTATATGCACTGGGGAATTCACACAGTAAATGATGAGTATTAGATGTGAAGTCACAACTACGCAACACCTGGAATGATAAAATAATATAATAATAATCCATGGCCATGGTTTTGTGCGATAAATGAAAAAATGCATCGCAAATGAATGCACCAATAGAAAACGAGAAGTAAAATTTTAAATGGCCACGTTTCAATAATTTTGACTTCGCTAAATACATTGTAAAGAACTCTTATTGCTTTAAGCTGCACACCTCTTCCTAAAGTAGGTCACTAATCGGCACGTCCCACAGCATCTACATCTACAAGTTACCCTGCAATTCACCAAGTTGGTGGGTGGCAGGGGGTGCAATGCACCAAATCCTACCTAAAGATTGTCTAACGCAATTCGAAATTTCCTATTGTGATCTCGTATTGTCCTCGGAAAGAACGAGCCTAGATAACGCTCCGTCCTACAATCGATCTCACGTATTTTATCGTCTCGTCATTTTTACCTATATACGTTGGTGCCACAATTATTCCCAATACCTCCTCTTTTAGACTTTCCGACCTATATTTCTCCAGAAGTTTCAACCTTGACTCCAATCTACGGTCCTCCAGTGATACCCAGTTCAAATCGCTCAATAAAGAGGTGACGCTTTCATTATGTTCGTACTTTTGTTTTACAAATCTGGCTGCTCTACGCTGTACTCTTTCTAGTTGAATTATGTGTCCCTTCTCGTACGGATCCCATATGCTCGCTGCGTATTCCACTTGCGGTCTTACCAGTGATAAGTAGCATGTTTCACGTACTTTCTCTGTAGTGTTTCGTACTATTCTACCTATGAATGCCAGTTTCTTGTTGGCCGCGCCTATAACTCGACAAATGTGCATGTCCCACGAAAGATCTCGACAAATATTATATATATATATATATATATATATATATACATATATATATATATATATATATATATATATATTCCTAAATATTTTACATAGCTTGTCGAATGCTCATTTCATCTATTTTATATTCAAAATCTAAATCTTTGTCCTTACTTTTCAAAACGTGACTGCGGCACATTTACTATAATTAATTTCAATTTGCCATTCTTTGCACCACGCTGAAATGGCTCTTAAGTCTTCACGCAGTGGCTGATGATCCTCCTGGTTTTTTATTTCTTTATATAGAACGGTGTCATCGGCGAAAAGCCTAATTTTACTACGAACAACCGAGCAGATATCATTTACATAGATTAAGAAGAGCAGAGGGCCCAATACACTTTCTGAGGAACACCCGAAGCAACTTTAACGAGGGACGAGTATTTCCCATCGATGACAACTATCTGTTCCCTATTCGAGAGGAAGTCTCTCACCCAACCGACAACTTTCGGATTGATATCACATTGTCCTAACTTCGCAATTAATTTCCTATGAGATACTTTATCGAACGCCTTCCTGAAATCAATGAATATGGCATCGACCTGAGTATTTTTCTCTCCGCATCGCAACAAATCGTCCACAAACAGGCCGAGCTGCGTTTCGCATGATCAACCTCTCCGGAATCCGTGTTGGCATCCGCTAAGCAATGAATGACTACCTAAATAGCGCATTACAGAGCTAAAGGCTATGTGCTCAAGTATCTTGCACGATAATGAAGTTAAGGATATCGGCCTATAATTTTCGGGGTTCTCTTTGTCGCCACCCTTATGGATGGGCCTAACGTGTGCCACCTTCCAATCTTTAGGAACTACTCCTTCCCTAATGGATTTCTCGAATATAATTTTCAAATACAGCGCGATTTCAGCAGATAATTCTTTCATTACACGCGCGGGAATTTCCTCCGGCCCGGGAGATTTATTTGGCTTAATCGAATGAGGTTGGAGCGCGATGCCATTTTCCGAAAATACCAAATCTTCCATCGAATCGCCCTGATGCATATGAATAGGGGTTTCACATTCATCGTCATCACGAGTAAAAGCTTTCTGAAAGTGATGGTTTAATAGGTTTGCTTTATCTGTACTATCGTGAACTACGTTTCCTGTTTCCGACCGCAGTGACGCAATAGTGGGGCCCCTACCTTGAACTTCCCTGACGTAAGACCAAAATGCTTTTGGGTTCTCTTTCAAGTTATCCTGTAAAACCTTCTTTTTATAATTTTTAAACGCATTACGCATTGCTACTCTGGCTATGGAGCGCGCCTCCTTGTATTGCAGCCTTATTATTGCAATCTGTTCGACCGTAGCTGTTGAGGATGTGTAATTTACGCGAGAGTGGAGTTTTCTTTGCCGTCGGAGAGCGCTTCTTACTTCCTGGTTGTACCATATAGGTTCTGCACTATCACAGCACATGCGATCACGATCACATTTCGAATTAAACTGAGCCAAATAACGGAAATCCCGCCAATTTGAAAACAACACGAGCTCCATCTATGGCAGTTAGGGAAGTAAGGAATGCGCAACGAAAATTGTGGAAGGGGAGGGGGAACCATTCGTCCCCCTACTTTTTTCCTGTCAAGTGCGGTAAAATTGGCATCGAAGAATAAAGCGGAAATTGGAAGCAACTGAAGCATTTAGAAGTCGTTGATTCTTGAGGAGTAACCTGCAGCATTAGGTCTTTCTTCTACTCAAGATAAATATTCATGCAATAAATGTAATATTTAAAGTACCCGTTTCATTATACAGAATCTGCCAGTAAAAAGGAGACCAAATATTATATGCTATAATACCTATAGTTGTGGAACGATTTTAATTTAATTTTGTACGCGTTAAAATATGTTTACCTATCATTAGTATGTGCGAACCCATTTCTACATTCATTTAAGAATATCATGAAAATAAAAACTGGGCATTATAATTTGTATAATCATAGCGATTTTACTTCGTCACAAATTAACGCTATGTTATAATCTGATTCATAAATCCACGGAGAAAAAAAAACAAATTACTGCGTTTTACAATAAGTATACATATTTTATATAATTTAAAATCCCAGTTCTGCTGATATTGTACAATTTTCTTTCAGTATTAATATATAAATTTATACACATAATACCAAATATAATTAATCGAATCAGACCTGACTTCGTGAAAGTAGGCAATATTTTTCATATTAAATAATACACAGTACTTTTCCACAGATTTTTATTCATTATCTGTGGAAAAGTGCGAACCATATTATTTAATATGAATAATCATACCGAACTGTAGTGACCTCTTAAAAAGGTTTCTAAGAAAAATTACGTATAATTCTCTTGCCTTTGGAAATTTAAAGTCTATTTAACGGAATCAATGTAAAATAATTAATTTAACATCAATACTTTAAGTTATCGAATTAATACGGAAATTTCGTTCGCGGTTACCATTACCTGAGAAAGACATTTTAGTTAAGCTGCTATAAGTGATTCATTTGTAATCGCCGTTCAATTGTAGAAACTTAATACTGATATTGAGCATGAATACTTTGACTATTCCTAAATTAATTCTTGGAAAAGAAAGGAATGCAATCTAAATGACGAACTGGATTTAATAATTTCGGAGTGATCTATATGGAGTGTACTCCATATTAATGTTAACATCTTCGTCTGTTCTAGGTCACTGTCTCGAACAAGCTCTTGGTAAATGGGAAAGAGTGAAGAACACGCAGTATTTAAGTATTCTTCAAGTCAAATATCCGAGTGTATTGACTCAAAAGGATCAACAAGAAGGATAAAGCAAGGAGGAATATGTCTGTCAATTTCCAGAGTAAAACGTACGTCAACAAAGCGTAATCAAGTAGAGAGTGTGCAGATAAGAAGCAACTTCGTTATTCGTCAAAAAGGTATTGCTTAAGTCGCCCTTCCTAAGGAGATGGTTGCCGAGGAAACAAAAGCAGGCAAGTTCGCAGCGCATTTAAATTTATTAGCACGTAAATCTCTACTCATTCGACTCGATTTAATAAAGTAGACTCCATAAGAGGACTTAACGCAAGTTTTCCACTTCCATGTTTACAGTCTTCAAGGATTGTATGCAGTCTTTTCGTTAGCTGAAAATTTCCCACTCAAAGAATGTCCTGGACTGCCAATGTATTCCCACTGACGAACCGAAGGAAGGAAGAAAGGAAGAGATGGGATCTTATGCCGCTGTTCAGCAATGCAAATCATAGGAAGTTGGGCTTAGGAGATAAGCTCGAGAATCCGGTCTTCAAAATATGCGTTCCCTAGTAATGGAAATGCGTATCATTTTGAGCTACCATGTCTTTGCAGCAGTGCCACGATAATAAACTGATGTGGGCAACACATGACTTTCTCCATATTTATATGGCAAATTACATGTTGTTAGTTCTGGGATCGTTGTCAATATTTACTTCCGGTTGACAATTAAGAAAAGAAAAAGGAGCGTTACTAAGCGTCAATTGTTAACAATAGTCTTCGGTAGGTGGCGTGGTGGTGGCAGCTAAAAATATAAGATATCTCTTAAACAATGCATAATATGGAAAAATGTATCAAACAAAGGTTGTAGAAAATACCATTTCCTACAACTTTTATTCCAATACATTTTTACATTTATCAAATATTTCAAAATAACGGATGTGACAAGAGTAAACACCCACTTCCGGTCGACCGATTTTTACTAAAAACTAATCAGATCTTCTAACTTTATAGAAATGTTAAATATAAAATTTTGCGATGACCTGATTAATAGTTTTTGATCGCCCACAAAAATCTATCATATAGACAGACAGACCGACAGACAGGCTGACAGACAAACTGACAGGCAGACTGACAGACAGACTGACAGAAAGACAAACAGACATCATCGAGAAAATAGTCAAAACGTGTTCAGGGGACCTTAAAACATGTATTTCCGTTGAAATCTCGAATTCCATTTTTTTCATGAAAACAATACTTTCTCTATACTTCGTATATGGAGAAAGTAAAAAATTGAAAAAGAAATAAATACTATGAACAGAGAACTCTAACATACAAATGTTTGCAATATTTTACCGAATTTTGATTTTTTTTAAACCTTCAAAAATATACCTTCTGAATCCACGAGGAAAAAAAGTCAATCATTTAGGAAAATATTAGGAATTGGTCTATAGTGGCTTCATTAGACGTGTACACATTCATTATTGGTGAAATTTGTTTAGAATATTGACTATCGACTAAATATATGCAGGGCAGTGAACTCGAGCTGCATAAAATTTCTTTAACGCAAATACAGGAAGATAATTTCCTCTGTATCAAGCTATGAATTTATGCTTGGAAATAATCGTACATTCACGCAATAATATTTAAGGTTCAAAACAATTGGTCCTGTTGGTAAACATATCAATAGACTGTTATTACGTATATACTGATACATGCTAAGTTCGGAAAACATTTTGTGCTTAATAAGTACGTGTAACAAAATTTCCGCATTTAAAATCTTTTTGCATTTTTGTTGCGCTAAACTTTGAGGTATAGAATTTTGGAGAGTGATAGAATGGACTGTAAAAACAATTGTCCAAAGGCAAAACCACGAAAGCTATCAATTCAATACGTTCCATGCGCTGCACTCAAATATATTTGGTCTGTAAAAATCTTAAAATATTTGATTAAGGCTATATTTATATCACAATACTTTAAATAGGGAAAATCAGCATTGTCTCAAAACTCCACTTTTAATGCAGTCATTGATAAACTAATTCGCTAAAGATATTGAAGCAGCATAACAAATCAAAATAATAGAAGCATTAAAAATAAATCTAAGTAGAAATTAACTGCTAATTTATGAGTGATGATTTTAAAAAGTTATTCCAGCAAGAATTTCCCTATTGGCGCGTATAAAATTAATGGGTTTTGATCACTGCGATCTAACGCAATAACACACAGTGTTTTCTGAGTTTATTTTTTTTATTGCCTGAGAGAAGTCAATATTTTTCTTCAAATATCTACTCTTCAAACAAAATTAATTAGTATTACCAACAATCCATTTTGAATCAAACTTCCTAAATTATATGGCAGACGACTAAATAAAACAGAACGACCTCTTTGTTGCCATGGAATCAATGAGGCTTAAATTAAATAATAGTGGCTCAGCTGAAAGAGCAATTAAAATCTCATTCGCTTATTATTAGCTCGGGCCAAGTCCATAACGACCTAACCTGCTGTAACAGCAACGACCTTGGTAGCCGTATTGGCGAGTATATTGGTCGCTAACCTGGATGTAAGGACTTAATAGCTCTTACGCTAGACTGCATTTCCAATAACTTGGGACAATAAGGATTAAAACTAGAAATAAAAAAAAACAGAAAACACACCGCTTGGCAACTCTCCTCCCTATTTACTACATCTATCATCTTTCTCTCACCCTCTCTCTCCCTTTTCCCGCCCCCTTCTTGTGCGGGTGGTTTCCTAGATGGGTTTTTTGAAGGATAAACTTCATTTTCATCCTTGATTTTTTCCAGAGTGTAACTTCTTTCCTTACGACCTTTCATATTGTGAATACTAGCGTTCTTCTGTCTATCACATTGTAATTATATATTAACTTATTGTAAGTATATTTATGATGAATTTGGGGTTAGGTGGAAGAGGGGACTCCACAATAGGAAGGGTCGGAAAAACTTTTTTTTTAATTTGAAATCGCCTGCACCTGAAAAGTTGCGTATATGGACCACTAATAAATACACAAATTTTTACTGAAATCGAAAAATGTTTAGGCCCCCCGCTGGGAGCCTGAAGTTTATTACATTTCGTAAAATGTAGGCGAAAGAACAAGGCACAATTTTTAAAAAGAAAAAAGATAAATTACTATATTTTATTGCTTTCTAAATGAAAGAGAGTAGTTTTTTACAATGTATTTCTCCCTCATAACTCGGAGCAACAACAATGTTGCTAATCCGCATTCAATCATGTTGCATTCCTCCGTTGATTTTACAAAAAAGTGTTGCGCTTGCGAACAATCAATAGAGAGCTGGTATCCTTTGTGCTGTGTGGGTGAGAATTTGTGAGCGTGTGATTTTTCATCTTTGTGGTTCTCTACAATAATAATTCTATACAATGGCTCTGTTAATGGGACTAAACTGTGTACCAGGCACTCTACCCGTGACCCTGTGTTTGGCGATCCGAAAGATCTTTTCGAACTAACACTTCCAACATATGAAGAAGTAATAAGATTTTTTTCTTTATGTGCAACACAATATAAGCGAAGAAAGTGCTGCTTTAAACCATACCTTTCTCGAGATTTCAAAAATCGTTATAGATAAGCTTGAGAAAATTTGACAAAAGGCTTCTCTGCCGATTATATCTCGTCAGCAGTGTGTTGCTAAACTAAAGGTGTATCATAAGAGGTTCCTTAACCTTAAAAAGTCTTTTTTACCTGTAAATAATAAGTCCGGGAGAAAAATTACAGAAATTTTGAAAAAGAAATTTGTCGATTTTCAGGAAGAGGCAAGGGCGACACTTTTCGATATCTCTACCTGGAAATGTTTCAACTTCTCAGATTGTACTTGCGAAAAGTCCCGCAAAGTGCCTCGGTTGGAACAAGAATTCCTCAACGATCAAAAAACAAAGAGAGGAAAGATAATGGGAAACGTGGACAGTAAAAGTACGACAGTACTTAAAACTAGATTTAAAAGGAAATAGAAAGGAGCAAAGGAACGGAAAAACCCGAAAAGCAAATTGTTTCTGTAGCACCAGAAGAATATCGCAGGTCATCATCTGACGTTACGGACCAGTTATGTGAACCAAAACCATTTACGTCCAAGGAGCCAAGTACTTCTCAGATGAGATGGAATCTACGGTTTTTGGCACAGGCAGTTGAAATAACTGGAGTATCCGACCGTCAAGCTGCAATTATAACTAGCGCAGTATTAGTGGATGCAGGTTTGGCAACAAAACGTGATACTTCCCTGGTTATCGACAAGAGCAAAATTAGGCGACAAAGGAAGAAAGATCGATTTGAAATATAAGAAGTAGATTCAAAGGAGGGTGTATGTTTACAGGCCCTGTATTTTGATAGTCGAAAGGATAAAACTTTATCAATACAAAAGAAATATGGAAAAAGGTTCAAGAAAACCGTAGTGGAAGAACATGTAGTTCTACTGCAAGAGCCTGGAAAGAAATATATTGGTCATGTGAATCCTGATAACGGCTCCGCGAAATATATTCAGGCTAGTATTTTACAATACTCCCAACAGAACAATATAGACATCACGAATCTATTAGCTATTGGTTGTGATGGGACAGCTGTCAACACTGGTGCTAAAGGAGGAGTTATCCGCCTCTTTGAGCAACAATTAGGACAGCCACTGCAATGGTTAGTGTGCCAACTTCATTCTAACGAGCTGATTCTTCGCCACCTACTGCAATACCTTGACGAAAGCACGACAAGCCCATTCGCTTTGTCTGGGCCCTTGGGGAAACTTTTAGAAATTTGCAAACTTTTACCAATAGTGAGTTTCAATAGAATTGAAGTTGACTTGCCATCAGTAGACCACGAGGATCTTAGCAATGATCAAAAATATCTGTACGATATTTTTCAAATCATATCTACAGGAAATTGCTTCACAACCTTGGCACACTGATCGCCTGGTAAACTATCTAACGCCAGATGGTTGACTGCTGCTAATAGACTATTGCGCCTATATATTGGGGCAAAGACCCCATCCTTTACCTTGGGAACTCTCGCCGAGTTCATTTCCAAAGTGTACGCGCCCGTGTAGTTTAACGTCAGTCTCTTCAGCATGTAAAGACGGAGCTAAGCATCTCTGGCAGATTGTTTCAAATTCGAGGTACCTTAGCGAAGATATGAGAGCAGTAATTGATCCTGTCATTCAGAGAAATGCTTACTTTGGTCATCCGGAAAATGTTCTCCTTTCTATGATAAATGATGAGCGGAAACATGTGGGACAGCTGGGATGGAAAAGAATTTTGAAAGGCAGAAAGAAAACAAAAGCTGAAATACGAAACTTTAGAGTTCCTCCATCGAATTTCCATGCTCTTAACTACATTGACCTTCTGGACTGGGAAAAGTGTAACATAACAGACCCTTCTATAATAAAACACATGTCGGATGAGGACATTGAGGAAATTATAGAATCTGAGGATGTGACTTATGGGAGATTTCCTGCCACACTCAGGCTGTAGAAAGAGCGGTCTAACTAGTGACCGAGGCTTCTTTCAAAGTCTGTGGTGAAAGATCTCGCGATGGATTCATTTGAATGGCACTAGAGTCGAGAAAACTACTACCCATCTTTGAAAACAGGGCCAAATATGTGGTAAAAGACACCACAGTTTAAGCTAATATTGATAATGCGGTAAGTTCTGGGTTATTTTCTAAAAAAAGATGGCAAAATAAGCGAAGAGCTGTTACAAAAAAATAATTTTACCTTTATTTCCCGTGTATTACTCTCCGATAAAACGCCCAGCGGCCGGTCTAAACATTATCTAATTTCAGTAAAAATTTGTGTTTACTAGTAGTCCATATACGCCCCTTTTCCCGGTACAGGCGATTTCAAATTCAATTTTTTTTTCTTCGACCCATCCTACTGCACAGGCTCAATCTCGCCCCTAATAAAAGACAATCAATTAATCAATCTCTCTCTATCTATCTTACACTCACATGGGTAAAGGAGTCAGAAAACACACTTATTAAAGAATCTCTCGTGAAAAAAAAACTAAAAAAACCGACAGCCTTGCTTCTGCTAGACGATGCTCCCTTGGTGGACTAGTTTTTAAAATTTCGCAGTGGCGCTGCCAAGCGGTGGCCAATGGAGGGAGATAAGAGACCTAGGCGTCGGAATAGTTAATCAAGATAGAAATGGAGAGAAAATAACGACAGCGTTTTATAATGGGGAAGGAGGAGGGATGATAAAAGAGCCTGGAGAATAGAATCGCGAAGGAAAAGTAAGGGAGGAGATGTTATCCTCGAGCCAGAGAAGCGAAAGGGGTGTGAGAGTGGAGGGAGAGGCAAGCGAATAGGGGAAGGAGGGAGAAAGGGGTGGAGGGTTACTGAAGGCGCTATTTTGGAACGAAGCGAAGACACTGTGGGCGCCATTTCTAAAAATCCCCTCCCAACTCCTTCCTCCCGTCTCTCCATCCCCTCCCTCTCACGACTGCTAGTTTACTCTGCGCGGTAGCTCGTAGCATCAAGACAACTTTAAAAGACTATTGAGGGAAGAATTGCGGAGCAAATCACATACGGAGATTTTCTTATTTTTTACGCAAAAATTAACGCAGATAAATATTATTGCGTCCTGCCAAAAAGAAGGATTAAGAATAATAAATTCGATATTTAAAAATAAACTCCCGCTAAATTGAACCCAGATATTCGAATTTTCGAAATCCAATGCCCTAACCATTACACCAAAGGCTCATCAACATGCGGTTTGTTTGCAAAAATCATATTTTTCTAGCATGAATTCTTCTCGAGTTATCAGCTTAGTTCCGATGTAGACACCGGTTACTCTCCAGCAGCTGTTTCTAGATCCATCGAATTTGTTCCATGTCTCATATATACCAACCAATATGGAAACTGGCTTCTCCAAGTTTCAGAATACTAGATATATTATTGCCCATACAGACGGACGGACAGAAAAACCTAACACATAAACGATTCTTTTTAGAAAAAAAAACGCCGACAAAAGCTCTTTCCGGACTTCAAAAGACGCATCTGCCGATAAGAAAACGAGTTCATGTGCGCGTAATGTGTTTAAAGTCGCCAATGTACTCATGACCTCCCCAACCCACATTATTCTCAACCCCTACCCGCTTCCCCTCCCGTTATCTCTCAGTGTAGTAACGAACGTTGAAGTTTTCGAAGCGGAGAAGAGATAGGGATGCGGACGAGGTGAGGCAGAGGTTAGGCATTACAATGATGGGACATGGGACAGACGGCTTCAAAAAAGGGTACCGACGGAGGATGGAGAGAGGGGTTTTGGCCGAGGCAACCTCAATACATCCACCGGACGGCCTATCAACCATGTTAGGACAACCGATCCCTCTTCTGGTCCGGGGAACATGACAGGGCCCGCATCCCAGCATTCCTACGCTCCCGTCGTGTCATGCTACCGCGATGTTTACGAGAAACTATTTTTTTATATATATGAACGCCGTTCCATCTCGCCGAAGTGTTTTGTAGTAGTAGTAGTATATCGCCCAGTGATTCTCATAAAAATGGCGGATTCTATAGGTTAGATCGATGAAAATGCATGTATCGCGACCCTTTTACGCGAGAATGGGTCGGGTTTATTATATTTCTCGGCAAGGCCGTCGTGGGCGAGGCGTGTTTTTTTTACGGTTCGACTGGAAAAAAGTTATGGTGCGCGAGACGGAATCGGCGCCATTATTAATATTTTATGCATCCATAACTCTCGCTATATTCGGCAGGAAGGCAAAAAGTTCTTTCTACCGACTAACATTTATTTTTAAAAAGTCCTTCAGAACTGCACTTAAAGAAAGTCGCATTAACTACATTTTTAACACCACTATTTCGATGTTAATGTAGTTACAAAAAGACATATCGCTCTTTTATTTGTCATACTAAATTACTTTAAACGATAGCGATGAAGCTTTATACTTTAGGCAAAACTTCTTTTAAACTCATGCTCGTAATTCATCGAAAATAAGAGAGCTTTGGAACATTTTAAATATGTATCTTGATTCAATAAATAATGATATATTTCTGGAATTTCTTTCCTCGTTCCTCAGGAAAAAAAATATTTTGTGCCTTCATATTACAAATTTTTAAATTTTTTTATCATTGAAAAAATTACTCAAAAGCAACCGGCAAATGGCAAAAGGAAATTCAAACCATTCTAAAGACGATCATCGCTATATTGAGTCGACTTGAAGGAATAGACGGTGCGGCAAAAAAATATAATAGCAGAATTCATCCGACCATAAAAGGCTGGCTTTTATTCTTTCGTTTCTCCGCAGCGCTCGTATTTATTATCCACTCTATTGACGATATTCCTTAGAGTGCATGCGCTTCCACTTTTCTCGATTGTTTCCTTCACTGCAGTGTCATAAAACTCTGAGCCTTTCTGACATACTATTCTTTTTCGTCATTCTATTGTTTCCTGCATTCCTAACTCCTCCCAGCGTCCCACGCCTCTGTTTATTCTTTCCTCACCGTCATTCCTAAAATATCCTCGCCGGATTATAATTGTAACTAGGAAAGGAATTCAGACATGCATCACCGCCTAATATAATGAAATTCACGCATTCATGTATATGCACGTATATGTGTATATTTATACATATGTGTATGTTTATATGAATGTATGTGTGCATGTATATTTATATGTATAGGTACAGGGCCGACCCGAGTTACGGGCGGTTGCCCGGAGCGCCAAAGCCTTGGGGGCACTATCTCGATCATCAATCTATGCATTACTTGTGAATAAATACTGGAAACTAATTTATATCGTGGAACAGGCTGGAATCTTAATGACATTCCTTTCATTTTTTATTATCAATAATTTTTACATAGCGACGAATAAATTAACATGTACTTTGAAAATATCTCGACAAACACTTGCGGAGAGGGCGCCAAAATTCATCGGGCCTCCGCTGTATACGTATATTATGTGGTACTTATACATATGTAAATGCACGCACTGTACAAAATTAAAAAATCTGAAAAAGATGCATGATGATATCCTGCTTTGCCGCATGTCTTTTGTAAGCTCGTCCATTATAAATTTTGAATTAAATAGCATAAAACGATAATTTCGGAAAAAAAATTCCGTCCAAAACAGATTTCATTTCCTTTGTCGCCTTTCAATAAAACCAAAATCACTGCCCTGAAATAAACAAATCAAAAAATCACCCAACGTAAATGATCAAGGATTCGAAAATCGATTGTCCGAACGCTGGATTTCGTTTTGAATTTATTTGAAACGTTTACAAGAATTACCCAAAAACAAAAGAAAGATATAAATTTGCATGCATTGCACGAGGTCAAATCGTCCAAAATGTCGTGCACTTAAGTTCTCAAACTAAAACTATATACGAGAATAGACGGGTTTTAGCTTTAGATGTAAACAGTCATGCTCCTTTTATTCTCAAGTATTTTCCCTTTTTCCATTTCAGTCCATTTCAGTATTTTAAAGAAAAAATAAGTACCTACCTGCTTCTCAAATTAACCCGTGCATGACTTTAAGACCTCCATTAAGCACAAAAAAACACGCCTCGGGAGTCATTGTTTTTTGCTACGTGACATTCTACCCTCTGTATTAAGAGACTCGAGCCACATTTTCAACCTCTCCCCCCCTTCCTTCACCCCCGCCCTTCAAAATGCCTCTAACTTTACCTCCTCAACGACTCTATTTACCCGCCTCTCTCCCTTTTCCCCATCTGGACCCTCTTTCCCTCCTTCCCTTTCTCCCTCCATCTCAACTTTCTTACCCCTCCTCCTCCCATTCCACTATATATCCCTCCCTCTCCGAGGACTGACGTCACTCCTCTCTCTTCCTCTCATCCACCGTTGTGATTTCGGACCTCGGAATCTCTTGGCCGCCAGGAGGTCCCATTCCTTTCGTTAGAACTCCTACGCCAACTCAAAATCCCTCACTCTCTTTATTTCTCCCTTCCCTAGCGTTCATCCTCTTTGCTACCTTCTTCCCGTCTTTCTCTCTTCGAAAACCTTACTCCAACATCCTTCCTCTCGTGCGCTCCTTCGTCCGTCATATGTTTCTCGCCCTAACATTAGCCCCGTCTTCCCTATCGTTCCCATCACGCTTGTCGCCTCTTTACGCCGCCATAATGTTATGTCTCTCGTATCTCTTCCGTCTTCTCTCACTTCCTCTCGCCTCCTCATCAAAGCTCTCCCTTTATCTTGGTTTCCCATACGCCTAAAGTGGCCAGCGGTGGAGTACTGCTTTCTACGATTTCGTGTTGAATGATTTTGCATTTAATCAGCATTTGTATTGAGTTGGGCTCGAATATAGTTGGTCACTTTACACGTACCCGTCTTTCTCTCTATTCCTCTCTCTTCCCACCTCGTCCGTTTTCCTAATCCTTTCTGGAATCGTATTCCTTTCTCTCTCTCTCTCCCTCTTTCTCTCTCCCCTCCCTATCTCCCCCTCTCTATCTCCTCCCTCTCCACGCTGTTATCCCTTATTTCTCTCGAGTTTTCTCTCGCTCTATATCTCTGTCCACTTCCCTCATTTTTCTTCCTCCCCAAAACAACTCGGTCACCTGCCCCAGTTCTTCTACAGCTGAGTGATTAACACGACAGTTTTGGTTTCTCAATTCTGAACGATAAAAGACGAAATTCGGTAGCATTTTGTGTGGATATGGCGGCTAAAATTGAGAAAAATAAACAACTGACATTTTATTTACGAATTTGTGCCATCGAATTAAATGTTTCGAATGATATTTGATCGAAAGTGGCGGTTTTATTGATAAAAAGTTTCAGTTGACGCATTTATAAAACGTTATAAAGGGAAAAAAAATAATCAAATTCCGCGGTGAGGTCGTTGGACCATTTTATTTCTTTTTTCTTTCAAATTTTCTCACCTCTTCTCCTCCTTTCCGCTTTCCCTTCTTTGATCTTATTCACCCCACGGGTTTTCCTCCTTTCACTTCACTTTCTCTAATCCTCTCATTCTCTAACTCCGGCTCTTTCTCTTTCTCTCAATACGTTTCCCACCCTGTCTGTCCGCACTTCTGTGCCATCGCCCACGAAGCCCACTCGGATTTTGGAGGGCAAAGGAAGGAGAGAACTGGAGAGAGAGAAAGGTGAGAGGAGAGAGAGAGAGAGAGAGAGAGAGAGAGAGCAACGGTTCCTCTCTCCCCAACTCTTCCAACCATTTCCTCTCACTTTTCCCTCTTTCACCCTTTCTTTCGTCCTGCCTCTCCTTTCCCTTCCATATATCTTTTTCGACCCTTCTCTTCCCTCTCTTTTCCTTCCCCTCTTCATTCCCTCCCGTCTGCCTCTTCCATCTCCTTTTAACCCTTCTCCTTTGCTCCCTAATCCCACTCAACGTCCTTGCACCTCATCTCCCTTTTCCCCCTCTTCCTTATCATTCTCTCTCTCTCCTCTTCATTTTCCTCCACTACCACTCTATTCCACTCTCCCTCGGGCACCATCTCCATTTTCCCCTTTCACTTTTCATTCTCTCTCCATTTTCTCTCCTTCCTCCTATTCCATTACCTTTTCTTTCATCTTACTCGCCACTTTTCCTTTTCCTCCTTTACCTTCCGTACTCCCTTTTGAATTTCACTCTCTCACTTTCACTTTATTTCTGCTTTTTCCCTTACCTTTACACTTCCTCTCTCCTTTTCTTCCCTCTCGTTTCTCTTATCTCACCCATTTCCCACCTTTAAGTACCTTACTACCTTTTGAGTTTCTCTCTCTCACTTTCACCTCCTTCCACACCTTTTCTCCCTTTCTGCTTCGCAGGCCTCGTTCTCCCGCCCGTCTCTTTTTCTCTCTCTTTTGTTTCTGCAAATCTCCCACATTCCTCGCCCTCCTTCAACCTCCGCTTAATTATACGCTTGGAAATAGCAGTGGGCCAATCGTTTCCCCGCGCAAGGCACTCCACCTCAATTGGGCGCCGTCCTTTGAAGATTTCGGGTCTCGAATTCGGCGGGGTTTTCGTGAAGCTGCCGTCCTCCCAGAAATATAGCCGAATTAAGACTTCGCGCCATTCCGAACCTCTTTTCTAGATTAGCCTCGGTTTTATGGGAAACAGCGGGCAACCATTTATAATCTTACGTGCAGCTAAAAATCCCTTTCTCTCTATAGATCAGTGGTGAGCAATCCAGGGCCCGGGGGCCGAATACGGCCCTTTAGAGCGTTTTGTGCGGCCCGCATAGCTATGATTAATAGCAGATTTAACACAAATACATTCAAATCAAGAGAATAAAACACTTGGTATTGAAATTTGGACCCTAAAAGATCTAATTTAGACTTGAATTTCACTGATATGATACCTCAGAATATCTAGTTAACTTCCGATTTTAAAGTCTAATCTGGCCCGCCGAAGCATTGACAACTTGCAATGCGGCCTGCCGAGGAATTTGAAACCACCAATGCGGCCCATCGCATAGAAAAGGTTGCCCTCCACTGCTATAGATGATAATTTCCGCCGTAGACAGAGTAAAATACTCGATCACAGTATGTTACTTTTTGTATTTCCACGGCCATTCCTAACGCATGTAAAAGAGATCAGATTACTAACAATTTAAAACAGAAACTAATATTTTCTCCTCGGATTGACCCTATCATAAATGATGAGTTAACTTTGACGTTTGGATAAATAAAAGTTAATTTATTCCGCATAATGATGTGTTCAAATTGTAAAAGGTATAATGGACGTAAAAAGATTTCTTCGTTTTCTTATTTCTTTCGCTACGTAAGAAAGTGTAAATTTATATCAAAATCGAAACTTTGTAGTCATGAAATAGATACAGAAAAATCCACAGGACTTCTTTCATGTTACTTAAAATATGACTAAATTGGCGTTAAGCTATAAACTTCTTTGCGATTGTGCTTAAGATAGTTGTAAAACAAACGAATATCGAAAAACGTACGTTAGCGCCATATAAGGTATTAAAAATAAACATCTTACTTCACTAAAAAGCAGGAACTGCTTCCGATTCACTGGATTATCTAATACGAGAAAATTGGTTGACGCACCATTTATGTATGGGTTCTCTCTTTCAATGTCACCTTGAATACTATTTCTAGGAAACTAAAAATACGAGAATTCATCTTATCATCGAATTACGAGACGGACTGGAGTTCTGAGAATTAACCCTGGTTAGTTTTATTAGATAAGTCCGAAATAAGCTGTTGTGTCACACCTTCGATTTACTTCGCGTGCTGACACAAATTCTTTTGCCGTTCGATGACTCTCAGTTACTCTCTTTGCCACTCTCGATTTTGCGACATTCCCAATTAAGCCTCCGAATAGGATGACAGACTCTACTTTTTAAACGGGTTTTGTAGAAGTAAGTTTAATCTCAATCTGGATAATTTGGTATGTTTTATGTGTCCATTAATAAGAGTGAAACTTCAAGCAATTTCGCGTAATAGTAAGGATTGGAAATTAAATTGCCGATTGAAAACTCTGTTATTGTAAAAATTATATTTTTTTAGTTGCCATTACAACGCCAACTACAGGCGACTATTGTAAGCACTTTACGATTAGTTACGCGGTTCACTTTGGTTGCACTACATGGATGAATCATAAAAACTGAAAGTGATGATTCGCGGTTGTAGATTATTGATGTTTGTAATCAATCAACTGAATTTCTGAGGGATTCATAAAAGAAATATTTTTATTTATTTATATTACTGTACTTTTAACGGACTTCTCACCAGTTAATTTGTTATACTTTCAACGATCCTTTGCCTGATATACCTCCGCCTAATGGATATATTTGAAGTATTCGGAGGAAGTCTTCGCAAAAAATAATTTCTGGGATCCTTTCCATGTCATAAGCGTCAATATAGGGTGTAGAGTGTGACGAGATCAATGAAGAATATGCGATTTAATAATTTAAACTTTTTTTAAACAATCGTGCGTTGAATGACTTGAGAAAAAACTCTGGACCACCAACTAACAACATAGAAAAAATTAAAATATGAAGGTGACTGCCCAGTTAAATTTTAAAGTGAAATACGAAAAGTGATTTGTAAAAGGAGGAGGAATGAAAGAAAAAAAAACTATCAATAAGGGAACCGACCTCGCGCCCTAACGTACGGACGCAATCACTATACACTCACCGCCAACAATTACTTGCTCAATTATGCGTGCATTAAGAAATTTATTGCAGTTGACGAGAAATTGCAATATTTAATCGCGATTTTCGGAAAAACTATTGGCCGTATACGCCCAAAAGGGAGGTTTGCAGTGATTCTGGAATCCAAAGCTATACATCTACCAAGTTTCATATAAATCCGTGATCCCACTACTGTGTCCTCTCCTTGTTAGTAACGCTCCTTTTTCTTTTCTTAGTTGTTGGAGTTTCGTGGCTATATCCAATATCAGAAGGCTACGGTTTGAGTATATTTCAGTTCTTTGTTAAGTATTTGAATTTTTCTCGCAGTTTTTAAAAATATTATTAACATTTAACCTATTTGGAATTTTTAGAAATATTACAGGAAAGGAGCAAGTCTGTGGTGGCCACATCAGATTTTTTCAATTTTAATTTTTAAAAGAGTAAAAGCCCGTAAGTCGAAAAATCGATTTTTACGTGTTATCTTATAGGAAATAGGGATTATCTACTGGCAGGGCCTGCCCAAGCTAAGGGAGAACCGGCCAGCTGCCCGGGGCGCCAAAGTTTTAGGGGCGCTTTCCCGATCATTTATCTACGCCAGGTGTCTCCAACCTTTCAGCACCCTAGATCTACCTTTCACTTGTAAATTTACCGAGGATCGACCCAGGGGCGTACCTATGTCTACGTGGGCCATGATGCGAGAAATATTGATTTGAGCGGAGGGGGGAAGAATCCCCGCAAATGTATACCAAACTTTAGGAGACAGAAACCAGCGTCATAACCTGTCCTGATTAACATGTCCCACCAATTCGATGTGAGTTAAACCGGAATAAAACTTAGTTTTAATTTTCGTTCCGACCAAGAGAATATTTTACTTACAATAAAATTTCATTAATAGTAACAGAAAAATCATATGTTATGAAGCATTATTTATTGAATAAATGGGAACTCTGACACTGCATATTTCTAAAATATGTACTGGAAAACTCTGGTGCGTAAGGTGATACTGCAACTCGAATACTATCACTCAGATGTTTGTCTGCAAAGCTGGTGTGATGCTTTGTTTTGGTTCCATTCATCCAAGAAAACGTTGACTCTCACAAATATATGGAGCCAATTATTGACTTCCCTTTCAAAGCTACATTCACTAATGAACTATAAGAACTTTCATCAACCAAATTCGAAATCTCAACATTCCTCACTTGATTCAATAAAAAGTAATAGCGCTGAGGGAAGGCTCCGCGATCGACTTTAGAAGAGCCGAAGATCGACCGGTCGATCGCGATCGACTGGTTGGAGATGCCTGATCTACGCATTACTTGCAAGTGAATAAGTATTGGACACCAATTTATATCGAGGAACAGGCTTAAATCTTGTATATTATTCCTTTTAATTTTTCATTATCAATAATTTTTATAGAACTATGACTAAATGAACATGCACTTCGTAAATATCTCCAAAAAGATTAACGGAAGGGTGCACTGGAGTGCTATCTCGCCCGGGGCGCCAAAATTTCTCTGGCTGTCCCTGTCTACTGGAGTCAAATCCGAGTCTTTTTTGAGGGTTTTTTTCACAAATGCCTTTTACTATAAGAATCAAACATTCCTACCAAATTTCAATCTTCTGCCTAATCATAAAGTTTGCTAAAATAGCATTACAGTCAGTTATAAATAGTCATCGGTCGAGTGTGAGGAACAAACGTAGCTTATTATTTAAATAGATATACAGTGATTTTGATGACTCGTTAATCAATTCTTATTAAGTAATCAAAAGGTGGTTCGATCCGAAAAAAAGTTTGCGGCACAAAACGAGTAGCGAGAAGGCCGTTTTTCCGCCATTAATATCGTATTCTATGTCCTTGTGCGAACAAGGGGAGAAAAGGAATGGGAATTCTGTTTCACCCTAGTTTATGTTGCGGGTATTTTTTTAGATAATGAGAAAAAAGTAAGAATCAGAAAAGAGCGAAAATGAAGAGTATTTAATTCCTTCGGGACGACTAACAAAAAGTGAGATCATAATAATAATACGAAAACATTTCTTTCAAAGGCTGTAAATGAAGTATAAAATAAATGAAGGAAAATTTGGCATTACAGATGTTAAAAAATAATAAATTAAAAAGTAGATTTACACCCCATGAATTTGTTATCAAAACAAGACCTTTCTTTCTCCCGGATAAATTTCGATTATCCCGGGCCGAAGTTTTAATTTTTCAGATAATAGGCGCAAAGCCATAATCTGTAAGCCAGATTTAATTAAATTTCCATTAAAATACCGCATTAAATTTAATTTACAATGAATCGAAAATTTGGAGCTTGAATTCTGGGAGATTATAACAATGAGTGGCGTGAACAACAGGATGGGATTAATAAATTAAGATTACCGATAGATTTAAGCTTCGCTGTTACGGGATATTTTTCTAAATGGATCGAAAACATACTACATTCAATTAAATCGTTGCCTTTCCTTAAAATATATTATTACATTACTGCGCATAGAATGTCTTGAGATATTTATAGATTTAAATGGTAAAGTTAATAACATTTTACATAATTTAGAGAAAGTTATAATGAAGCATTTATAATTTATATCCAAAGAATACTGTTTAATTTTTGTATTAAACGAGAAGCTCTTTAAAAATCATAATAAAATAAAACATCGTGTATATATTAAATGAAAATTTTTATCAAAATATTTTAACGAGTCATAATTTTATATACAAGCCAGGTTTAACTTTTAATGAAGCAAGGTGGATGCATCTAATTGGCATCTATGAGCAAATCGGCAAAGGAAATCCTCTCAAAACTTTTAATTCGATCAAAATAATTATTTCGATGTTACTGGACAAATGAGGACACCTCAACGGAGACCGAACTGTTTATATGGTAGAGCCTCGTTAATATACTCTCCAAGAGGCTTTTCATAGCTTGCGATAACGAAGTTTTTATAATTAACAAACTGCAAATAAAATATAAAGACAATTTTATTTCCTCTATATAACTTTAACTAAACACTTACCTCACGTAATGAGCAATAATTCCTTATTCTATTCATAAGCATTGAACCATACTAAATTATCAACTGGATTAATCATGCTTTTTCAGGAAACTGACGTGACGCATGCTTCGGATTAAGAAGCACGTTGCATTTAGGAGTTTTTATTGTAATTGAACTAAAGTGAATTTTCCAACACATACCATAAAAATATATATAAAATATTAAGTACTTTAAGTAATATAAAGACGGCACTATTTTGCAGACAGATGGAAAAATATACTCCAAAAATGGAATAAACAGAGATCTCAAAGGCGTTCTTTATACGAATTAAACGATATCGAAAGATTGTGCGGTTCTCCAATAGCCATAAAATATTGACATAAACAAATGCGTGTTTCGGTTGCATAGCGATCGTCTTCAGTGTTGATTCGCCGATATTAGATTCTTTAAAGGGTGAAAAATATAACCTTGAAAAATTATAGGTCTCGCTTAACTTATATAACGAGAATATAGCAATATGACCCGATAAATGGAACATTCGTAAATTAAAAAACCCTCTCTCGCAGGCATTGGCTGGTTTGAAATTGATTATTCACATCCTATCATCGCAAGATCGAATTCGAGATTTGATTGGGCATAACGGAATGCGTCACTTTGATAACTTCTCGAGCACCTTGAGACTCTCCTCTTCCAACATCATCTTGCCCAACCTGTTTCTAGAGACGGCACGTAATTCCTTCTCGCTTAATCTCGAAGATACCATTGCCATAATGGGATAACTGTAATCGAGTGAACGCAAAAGTTTAATAGGGCGAAATTTTAAACCTCCCTCTGACCAATGGGAGAATCTCGTTCGTGGGGGTAGAGGAAATGGAATCCGACAGATGCCGCTCATGCTTGTCGCTTCTAAGGATCTCATTTAATCACTAAAAGTATAAAATGATTTAGTTAACAAAGAAGTTGTTTACATGGGGTTAGTATAGAGGGAGTAACATTATCATTTTAATGGCCTTATTTAATTTTATGAAATGAGACATAATTACGAAAATAATTATTAAATTGTTAGGCCAATTATAAGATGTTGATATTTTTTAAGTTTCTTTCTGTAGAGAAGACATTCAAAGCCGTCGTACATAAATTTCACCTACACAATGCTTATAACACACTTAAAATCTTTTATACAAAAATTAAATATATATGATGCGTGTGTGAAATATTCGAGTTGGTATGGAAAACAGCCGTCGAAAAAGAATGGGTATGCAAAGTGCGCCATCTTTTGTTCTTGGAAACGCGGCAGAAATAAATTTTGACGAGAAACTATTTTTAATGGAGTGCTTTATTCGGAAAGATAAATGAACGGATGATGATCGAAAGGCTGAATTAAGGGCCATACCGTTAAAATTTTCTCGCTCTAGATTCATCCGTTAAACATTGTATGATTAAAAAATAAATAACGTGCTGCTCTCAGTTCAAGTGATAAACCAAGGTAACTCTTGTATCCATAATACATTAACGATTGGAAGTGAATTACTATTAAGTAAGGTTATTCTGTGTCTGAAATGCACATCACATTTGGTTTATTCAACTATTTCGTAGCCACAGGAGAAACCGTTATAATCCACTAGCTTAAATGATTTAACAGATACAGCCTACAAAGTCGGAAGGACAAGCCAAAAACAATCGCCAGCAATTCAAAAAGACGTTCGGCAGCACAAGGTTTTCTTCGAGTAAACAACCGTGGATAGGAAAGGGTGATACGGAATGTGGGTTTTTCACAAAGAAGACGAAAATGGTTTCACGATAAAGAAAAGAATACCTTTAGAACTTGCCAAGTTGCGCAGACGAATTGAACTCTTTTATTTGAAAGAGAGGGTCAAAAAGGTCGACAGAAAAGCGTTATTTAAATATCTCGCCGCCGAGTGCGACTATTGATTCGCCGCCCGTGCAAATAGTTGAAGCTTGTCGTCCAGGAGAGACCGAGAAACTGCTGAAATGAGGAAAAGTGCTCGCCACGGCCTTGAGATACGACGTAAAAAAAGGACACATCCTGCCGCGCGTGATTTTTTCCCGTCGCCTAGAAATCGAAAATTACGAAAGAAATGTTCGATTTCGGTACAAAAGGAAAGGCGTGAAAAGTGGAAAATTTATTTTTCTGCAACCTAGAAACGTGGGAACACCTTATTTAAACAAAACTGAAACTTGACACAGGAAAGTTAATCGAATGAAAATCGTCGATTTAAAGGTGACAACAAATCTTAGTAGTCATCGAGCTCATCTAATGGCGTTTCCAGAATAAATGGTATAACGAAGCCAGAAGACATAAAATAGTCGAGTAAACCCGATATGCGTTTACATCACAACTTGCTTATTTGTCGATCTTGATAAGAATTCTATCAGGAATGACAACTGACGCAGCTGAAATACGCGTGTGACTTATTAAGCGCAAAAGAGTTATCCATCGTGTTGAAAACCTCGTCTTTAATGACTGCCTGACTTATACGTAGGGCCTATTTAAACCTGAAAAATAAATGGTTATGATCTCAAATGACCTCCAGTCCCATCCTTTATAAATACTTCTTTCGTGAACATATTTCTCTTAAACATTTTGAAGTTCTGTTGAAATTTGTGTCATTTTGTTCCAATATATTCCCATATTTATTTTCATAGTTATTTATCAGATAATACGCTGAAAGAAACCCTAACTTTGAAACTTTAGAAATAACGAACTCGCTTAAAAATAACACCTGAAGTCAGCTTAACCTAAACCATTAAACTATCGGTGAAAACGACTAATTTCAAGAAGACACTCGCGCTATCAAAGCTTTCTTAGAATACTTGATCATTTTCCCAGCGGCGGCTATCCTCGTGACAAAACCACGATCGACCCAGCGAAATAACTAGCGAAAAGTTTCCTCTACCGCCATTATAACCTTGAAACCAATCCGCTAAGAATAAAACCCGAACGGTCAGCACCGAATTATGTCATAAGGCTTCCAAATGTGATGCGTGGCATCTTCTTTAGAAACCTATGAAGAGAGATCGCTTTTGGGAAACAGGTGAATCATTTTCTATGTTTCGCTCCTTAGAAAAAAACACAACAAACAATTTATCTCTCATTTTCGAGGCAAATAAGAGGATGGGTTTATTTTTCGCACGTTCCAAAGTTCCAAGTTACACACAAAAGACTCCAAAGACGCAGTTAGCGTTCTGTCGTGAATAATCCAAAAAAGTTGGAAATTTTTTACGGTTATTAACGATGGGAAATATCAACTGCCATGGCAACGAGCCCACTGCTTTCAAATGGGAAACATATTATCACGTAGCGTTGATATAATGCTTTTAAAGGGAATTTGTAGGCTATATTATGCGGCAGTCAATCTTAACCAAAGATGTAATCTTATGATAATGTCATAATCCTAAAACAACAACAAAAAGCGCCTTATGTAATTTTCTCTGAAATTCCTCCCTCACTTGTTTTATTTTTCGGAAACGCCTTTCCTTTTTGGGCGATAATAAAGGGAATTTTCACATTTTTTAAAAGGTTAACCAGACTTTTCGACGCCGCACTTCTCTCCCTTTCGGAGCAATCAAGACGCCGGAGGAAACCCAATCGAGACGCTCGTAAAGGGAGCACCTGTGTTCTTCTTCAACAGTCGGAGAAACTCCAAAAGGCAATTTTCTTCCTCTCCTGAAATATCAACGCATCCCATTACCGCTAATTTCCCATCCTCCGCTCCCTTCCCTCCTTCCACTCTTCCTCCTTTGCTCCCTTCACTACCTCCCCTCCCTACCTCCTCTCTTCCTCCCTCCCTTGCTCCCCTTTCTACCTCACCTCCACGAGCTCCTATAAACCTACCCAACCTCTCTCCTTCTCTCCCTAGAATTTCGAATTCCACGACTTTCCGTTAAATCTGCTCGAGTCATTTCGTTTCAACAATGGAAGAAGAACAAAATGAAAAAAAGGGGGAATAAGAATAACAGAAATGCGCTAGGAGCTTCCATACGTTCTCCTGGGTAATAGGCCATGCGGCTAGAGACGAGAGGCAGGCGCGAGGGGGGGGGGGGGGATATCGAGTGAGACGGCGTGGTTTTAGCAAGGCAATAGGAACTGGAATGATCCCTTGGGGGACTCTCTTTCTACCAGGTAAGGCGGAAAACTGGGAGAACTAGCCGAGGCTGAAGCGGAGGTGGTAGAGGTGAACTGAGGTTAAAGAGACGAGGAAAAAGTACAAAAAACTTAGACGAAGGGGATTCCCGGGGCGCGAAGAGAAAGGTGTACTTCTTGAAAGGGGAAGAGGAGGTAGACGAGATGGAGGCGCCGAGATAAGCCAGCCGGAGGACGTAAGGAGGGAATGAGAGGTAGCAAGGTGAGAGAATGCAGGTATTGGAAGACACGACGGAGGTAATGACCGTACACATACCCGTTCGAGAGAAAACTGTCTCGCTGCGCCTCTTTTATATCAACCACCCTCATTCCTTCCCCCACCTCCACACACCCACCACCGCCTCTGTCGGCCGACCTCCCGATCACTGCCTACCTTCACCACGCCCTCTTCGGTGGGAGGGGATTGAAATGAGGATAGAGTGAGGAAGTAAAGGGAGTGGAAAAGGCAGAGAATGGGAAGAAAAAACAGAATAGAGAATAAGGACAGAAGTTTGAAGGGAATGAGTTTAAACGAGGAGTAGGGGATGGAATAGGAGAGAGGATAGAAAGGAGAAAGAGGGCATAAAGAAGTTACGGAGCTGGAAAGGGAGTAAGAAAGAATGAGTAGCACGTGGACGAGAAACGGATGGAGGAAGATGCGATGGAAGAAATGTGAGATTAGAAAGTTTGGTGAGCATAAGAGGAAAGGTGGACATGAAAGACAATGACAACATGATGGGCAAAGGATGGAGAAAGGAAATTTAAAGGGAATGGAGAGAAAAAAAACGAGCTAAAATCAAGAGGAAAAGGGTAGGATATGGGAGAAGAAAAGTGAGCGAGAGAGAAAGAAAGAGTTAAGAAATAATTGAATATCAAAGGGAGAGAAGGGGGGAGGAAACGGCAACGAAGGAGGGGAGAGATGAAATAGAAAAGGAAAGAGGGTAAAGATACGGAGCTGGAAAGGAGCACGAAAGTGGAATAGGAGTGAATTTAGGTATGTAGAGAATTGAGGAATAAAATATGAGTGGAATGGAATGGAGAGGTGAAAGGCGAACTTATATCATGAGGAAAAAGGATAGGGGAGAAGAAAAGAGAGTGAGAAAGAGTTGAGGCAGAATGAAATGTTAAAGAAAGAGAGGAAAGAAATGGAGTGGAGAAGGGAGGAGAAGAGAAAGTTATTTTTTTGGATGATGGCTCGCAATCCCATCCAAAACCACACCCAAAGGACCCACAACCGATACTTCCAGCCCGTTGTCATTACCCCGCACACATCTCCCTCCACTTTTTCCCTCCCTTCCCTTCTAAACCCCTCCTCCCACCCACCCCTCTGCCGTAACGCTCTCGATTCCCAAAATCCCCCGCAATCCTTTCCCTCTCACTCCCCCTTTCCCTCCCACAAACCCTCGTACGCGGCCGCCAACCGATATTACCCATTCGGTCCCATCGTCATCTCCTCTCCAACTACTTTTTCTTTCATAATTTTTTCATCCTCTTTCCTTTCCTTTCTATCTCCCTTTCTCACCCATCCAATCCACCAAATTATTGAATGAAAAGATAAAAAAGAGAATCGCCCGGAAAATAAAGCCGTTGTTATCCCCTTCGTCATTAAAGCGTGGCGCATCTCCGGATGGATACACCTGAGCACTGATTTGTCGGTCTCGTAAAGCGCGATCTGTAATAGGGTTGAAAAAGGCCGAGACGCGGCATACTCACGCGCCCCAGCTAATATGAATGATGATAACATTTGCCGAAACCAATTACGTAAAGCGTAGGTTCGCGCGCGTTATTCATTTGTTCGAAGCGAATTAATCGAGTTTGTTAGGCAGAAAAGCTTTCAAAAACCGAGGTCACCGGAAATATTCTGAGATTTTGCAGAAAATCTAACGTGCATTAAATACATTTTGAAACTATAGCTTTTTTCTTAACGATTAAGTTGGTGTGTGTTTTGTGAAACTATTTGCCGCTTTCCCTCTCTGTATGCCTTCGTTTATGCGCCCATTTCTAAAAATCCATCCTTATACACCATTATTATCAAGTTATTCTTTCTATAAACTTCTTTCCACTCATTCCTCCATAACTAAAAGGGCAGTTATTTTAAAAATCAGTACAGTTGGCTTTTTCCCATCTAAAAGCTAATGAATTTGGTAATCGTATCTGGTTAAGAGGGAGATTTCAGCGCAATATTCTTCTACTAAGAGACATGCATAATATTTTTCACAAGTTTGAAAAATATTTGCATCTGTTCGAAAACTTAATATTTAATGTTTGATAAAATCCATATTATTGAGAAGAACAATTTTACTTTACGTCTATCTGTTAAGGAAATATAGAACAAACAAAAATAGATTAAATAGATGAAATAATGATTGTCAAATAAAATGACTAATCGTAAATGTTCGTTGAACACATTTCCTTCCAGAACTTTTTATATTTTCAAATAATACACCGCGGCATTTATCTTAGTGTAAGTTAAAATTATGCTTAGCCATAAGAATATTATGCATTAAAATTTCCAAATCAAGGGGACTTTTTTCGGTCATCGTGAACGTGTTAAGCTAATTAAATGGGTGCGAAAACAATGAGACAGAAGCCGACGTTCCAAAATACCGATAAAATTATAATAATCGTGAACCAGCGCAAAGTTTCCAAATCAATACGGAATGAAACGCTGCACAAAATCCTCAAAACTGAATAAATCAGCAAGGTTAGTTCACTTTATCAATAACATAGGTAATTTTCTTTTCGACATCCCTTCATCTTTGCCAATCTCTCACACATAATCTACCTCCCACTTTAACCAAAAACTTCAGTTGTTGCTCTTTTCCCTTTACGCAGGAAACTGCCACTTTTTATTGTGATACATTATTTCTGTCAAGACCAGGGGTGGGCAAACTACGGCCCGCTGGACGTATGTGGCCCCCGAGAGAATTTTACGCGGTCCGAGAAGCTATGATGGAAGAGCGATCAGTGAAAAGTTTAACAAGCAAATTCATAATTTCGGTTAAATTATTCGTAACACCTTTAATTTTGATACTTGAACCTTTAATATTTATTTAGACTTGGTTTCACTTATGCATATGCTGCCTTAGAATCTCTAGGCAATCTCCAATTCAAACTCTATTCCGCCCCACTGAATCATCGGCAACTTCCAATGCGGCCCCCCATACAGAGAAGGTTGCCCAACCCTGGCCTTCTCAGTCTTTCGAGGTATCACGGATTATTTTTATCAATTTACTTTGGACCGCGACTCGATTTCAGATAGCCCGCGGAGCCTTCAAACAATTTTCACTTTTGAATTTTATTACCCCATCGGCTTACCGAATCGCCGAATCGTTAGTGAGGGAGATAATTACCGAAGGGTGAAGAAGATGGCTTTAGAATGGAAATACAACCTGCCATAAATACTTCAATTTTATATTGATAACATGTTTTTAATAAATTGCGTGGCACTTCGCAAATTCATCCGTGTCTGTGTGGGCCGCGATTAAAAAAGGTTGCACACCATTAATTTACAACCTACCTCATCTATGCACATCTTCCTGAAAAGTTTATTGCAGTCAATATAGCTTATTCCGCGCAAAATTCTTTGATTCGGATGTTTTATTTTGTAATAAAAAAATCATTTTAAAATCCAATTCAATTTAAAAACTTACCCAGGCAAGTTTAACCAATGAAGTCACTTCATTGTCCATATTTCGCACACATAAAGACGTTTGCTGGACTATTTCCTCTTTCCATCCTCTCTTTTCCTCTATCTTCTCCCCATATCTCCGCCATTTATAACTCCATCGCTCCTCTTATCTCCTGCGCATGCATTAGCGAGAGTCGGCGCATCTGCCCCAATAATTTTCGGCAAGCTTCAAAACCATTACCGCCCAAAAACCCACTCAAACCCCCTCAACCGATCGCACTTTCCTCCTATTCCACCAATCCGTCCAAATTGGAAATTCCAATGTCACCGTTCATATTTTATGCGGATCGAAATGGAGAGGAGGGTAGGGGGTTGTGCGACATTGGAATAAAAGAAACGCGGGGAAAAATGCAGTCATCTCCGGAAATACCACTCCTCCCACTACTTCCTTAAACTCCGGACGCGTATGTGCGTTATTTACATTCTTCGCGGAATAGAGAGAGGGGGGAGGGAGACCGACAAAAATGGAGATTCGGGTGGGAGGAGCCAGTGGAGGAAGGAAAAGGAGTGACGGAGAAGGAGATATATATAATTCGAGTAGATTTTTTTTCATATTTCGATATCATATCAAGGGTATTCGAGGAGTAAGGATATTTTCGCGCGTATGCATGCGATAAAAGAAAAGGTGGTATGTGTTGAATGACAATCAATCGAAGGCGTTAAGCAGTCACATAAGGATAAAAGGTCCCGCAAGGCTTTTAATAATTATCGTGCATCCTTATTATCTTATTTCGTTTTATAACTGCACGCAACGCGACTTTTGTAAAATATCTGGTGGATTGGGCGAAGATGGAATATACCAACCATCTAGCCAGCCGTTCAACAAAGCGTCGCTGCGATTTCACTTTTAATTTCCGATAGTATTTAGGAAAAATCTTCAGCGAAATAATTGATTTTTAAACAATGAGGGATTACTATTATATTGTATTTGTATATGATTTTATAACTCTGAGAAAAAAACACGTTTCGACAGAAATTTAATGTTACAGGACTATATTTTTTAACGTTGTAAAATCGTAGAAAGTCTTGGAAAAGTACAGATACTCATTTAACACGATTACATTTTTATCTTTTTACATTTTCAAATTTCTAATAGCTCTAGAGCGTTAGGTTCTATTTTTTCGACTAAGTGACAAATTTTCATATTAAAACTACTAATATGTTTACAAAATAATAAATGCTTGGCAAAGTGGGAGTTGGAGGTTAAGTTATTCTAGAATGCCTACAAATGTTCTTTGCGCCTAATGTTGAATTTTTCCCCAGTGTGTCTAACGTAAACACCATTACCGCCAAGTGAGGGCCCATACAGTTAAGTTTTAGAATAAATAAAATTTCTTTTGCTCATTCTGCAGAAGTTTCTCTTCCAGAGCAACGTATTTTATCAGTTCATGCACGAATAAAGGATTGACCTTTAAGAGGACATTAGTCTACATATTAACTCCGCAATAAGGACTCCATGAGAAAAACACGCCTCGCCTTCGAGTTCAAAGCCGAAGGTCATTTTCTCCGCACTGATGTTCCTCATCTCGGCAGAATAGCATTTCTCCCAACTTAAGGATATTGGTTTCGCTATTTCTCTCTCCCCCTATTTTTCAACCCGGAAAGTATGCTACATTCACTCGGGGGACCTTCCTTTTTTCTCCCTCTCCCCTCACCCCACCTACGAATCAAGAGGAAGGAATTTTTATAAACTCCCTTTTGTCAGGCCACATCAAAGGAATTTCCATCGTACTCCGTGTTTTGTTTTATCTTTTCGTGGATGGTTCGAACCGTTCTCCTCTTAGAGGAAAAATAAAAGATTAAAACATGAGTGCGGCAGGCGGCCTAGCGCCCGTGATTGCTTCTGGACGCGAGCGGACCGTGGTTCGGACACCGCCTTGGGCAAATTTCTTTCGAAGGGTATGAATTACCACTGCACCCCGGAGGGGCCTTTTTACCCGTCCATGGTCGTCAATTGAGCGAGACTCGGAACCCGAATAGGGAGATTTTTTTTATTCGGGGGAGTCCGTTATGAGACGCATTAAAATATCACCGTAAACCACTTGTGTTCTTTTCCTCCCCTTCCTTTTAGCAGGGTTCATAAGTGCATTTACCGGTTCATAAAATTCCTTTCGCAAAAATCGAGTTTTTTTTCATCTTTAAGAGACTTTCCTTCGGAGTAAATTTTATAAAACGTGAAATTACCGAGAAAGGATTATCTTATCAAATTGTATCGCGGGTAAAATTGAAGAAATCGAAATAAAATGGCTCCGGCATTGAAAATGTAGCGTCAGAAAGAATATGACGGAGGAAGTACGTAATTAATGTAAAAAATACACGTTGAATTCGACGTTATTGTTAGATGGCACCACGGTCGATCAAAAAAAGGTTCCTCTTTTAAGAAATGGTAGTCGAGGCAATGAGCATCAATGACAATTCAATTTAAAATTTATAAAACTCCGTTAAAGGTTAATTCAGGCGCAGAAAAGTATGCACTTAATTGTGATCAGGCGGAGATAAAAAGTGTTTTGGGTCAGTTTTTTGGTCTAGTTTGGGACATCGTCTTTAACTATTTTAAGGTAAGGTAAGTGCGACGAATATGAGCGGCCACTAAGTCGCTAAACATAGCATAAAAGTATGAAAAATTAATTTACTATAGAAACTGTGACAATTTTAGATTTTTTTCTAGTATAATTATTATTGGATTCAATAATTGAAAAATACCAACAAGCAGAACCTACTTCATACTACTACTACATACTATTACTACTTCATAAAAAATAAGCAGTATTTTTAGATGTGTGGTTTCTGAATAGCATTCTACACACAAGTATATACATTGGTTATTTCGTGATAGCATTGGTAATTTCGTGACAGCGCCTTGTTAAGTTCGTGATCGTTTCTTTTTCAGTTTCCGGCGTTATTTTGCGGCATAACTCTATGTTTTGGCAATATAACTCATCGAAACTATTGTTGTTAATAATAAATAAGATAATGTAAAATTACATAATGTTTTATCATTTCTAAATATCGTGATAGTTTATTAATTTAATATTCACATACAATGAGAAATGAAATAATGTACAATTAATAACATAAGAGCATAAATGAAACAAGATTATGCTAGTAATGAAAAATCAATAGGTAGATATTGCACATGATAACACTGTTGATTAAATCAAACTCCGTTTCCTATCGCTTTGGCATCTTACTTATACTAAAAAAAATATTAATAATTTCGGCTAACAAGGAGTCAGAGGTTTAGTTTGGGAACATGACCCTTCTCCCCTATACCGTACTTTCCGCATTTTAATATCTACAGGAGAAAATGACGCAGTAGGTAATATTTCAAATAAACGGCTAATTTTGCCATATGGTAAATTGATTGTTTATTGTTTACTTGTATGAAATTTGTGGCTAATCAACCTCTTGGATTATTATAGCCACTATGGTAAATTGAGTTTAAAAGATTCATTTTAAGTAGGACTACTTTTTAGGATTTCTAGATTGTCGATTTCATTGAGTGAATTGTTTAAAAAATATGGCAAAAATCATGTCAACCACTTGAAAAAATAGTCACGTCAATCCTATGATTTTGGTCTTGTTAGCTAAGAAAATATTAGCCACAAATTGCTTGTGAAAAGCATATCAGTAGGTTTAAAAATTCAATACTTATGTAATCTACCACTACACGAAACTATGATCGCTAATCTTTCCTATAATTCTTCTAGTTACCACGTATTTATTGATACTATAAACACCAACTCGGAATACACGTGCTTCCTTCACTAACGCGCGAAATCTTTTGCTTGTGACAGTACCACAAAGAGTGGAAGATGGCGATATTACATCCTAAACAGGACATCTTCTGTCATATATACGCGAAATTTCAGGTTATTAGAACAGTTGGATAGATGGTGAGATACGATTGAAAAATTGTCACGAACTTACTAATGTCACGAAATTACCACTGTTTACCCTATATGACGAATTTCATTATAGTAATAAAAACTTAACTTAAATCTTCTACTAGACATTTTTCACTTCACGACTTACTTAAGACGAGTATATAAATTGCGTTACAGCGATATTCAACAGCGGAATTATGTTTTCCCTCGACCCCGGATTTGCTCTTTTCGAAACAACTTACGGGAGGAGGGAGAGATATGCAGCCGGCTTCGGCAGCAAAAGACCCCTCGGAGCCTAACACCCATTGAGAGCGGCACTGGATCTCGTACAACGGGATTCAAAACAGCATTCCTCACTGCAGAGGAATCTGCAAGGAAAGGGTCGAAGATTTCGCCTCCTGAAAACATCACCATCGCCGTACCGACCCAAAATCGCTACCAGCCATTGATGGAGGACACAGCGGTCCCGTCCTTGGTTCAGCCGGAAGAAATGGACTCCAGCGCCTCATCGGCGGATTCACCAAGGTCCTCAACCGTAGGCTGACCGTTGACTACGTTCGCGAGGGCTTCCTGCTGCAGGATGCTCCCGCCATCAGCGTAGCAAACATCGCCAACAAAGAGAAGCAGCTAACCAACGCCTACGTTGTTACCTTCAAGTTGGGGGGCGAGTGGACGCCGGCAAAAATCCAAAGCATCCACAGGCTCCTGAATGCGTGCGTACGCATCATGCCGTGCGAATAAGGGAGGCCTCAAATCTGCTTCCACTGCTGCAGATGGGGCCATGGCTCCCTCTTCTGCACCGCGGCTGCATGTTGTTTCAAATGTGCGGGCGACCATAAGGCGGCTGACTGCAAGTTACCAGATGACGCAACACCAACCTGCTGGAACTGAGAGGAGTCGCACAAGGCCTCCTTCAGAAAATGCCGGTTCTATAAGACAGTCGAAGAACATCGGACTGGCAACAATCGGCAGCCAGGAAAGCAGCGAGCGGCCAAGAAGAAGAAGAACAACCAGAAGGGGAAGAAGAACGCAGCTGCTGGGGCAGACTATCAACAACACCAAGTGCGACAGCAGCCAAACCCACAATCACGGTTCTGAGGCTACGGCTCGACTTTGGCTTCCCACCGCTGGCACCCGTAGCGCCAAGGAACCTCTCTGCGCCGGGACAACAGCTGCAGCGGACATCACGGCAGCAACAACAACGGCCGCAGCAGCAACAACGGCGTCCTCGACTCCCCGAGACGAGGAGCAGGGCAGCGCCTAATTTTGCTTCTGAAGGTGCAGACAGGACGGCGATGCTTGGCAAATTGGTCAGCAGGCTCACCACCATCTCAGCTGTTATCCAGCAACATCTTGTGGTGTTCACTAGAGCCATGGCCCAATTAGCAGCCGTTCTTAATGGCTCCTAAACACCCAAGGGCTGCAAGAATCACCGTCGCCCTTTGGAATGCCAATGGTGACAAGAAAATAAAGACTCCGGAGTTTCTTCGATTCCTTCGTAAACAGCTTATCTCCGTGGCTCTAATTTCAGAGACACCTCCGTGCTGGACAGAAGTGGACTTTCCTTGAATTTGGAGTGTACAGGAATGACGGAACCACCAACTTGCGGGCTTAAGTAGGAACAGCCATCCTAGTTCGGGAGGATCTTTGCTGCTCATCCCTTGCCAGCCACCGCGATTACATCGCTGTAAGCCAAGCTGATCGCCTTGGAGATGCCTAGCGTCCCGTTGCGTATTGCTTCCTGCTACTTACCGACACACACTCCGTTTCGGCATGAAGACTTCTCTAACATCTTTGCTGGGGTCCTCCCTGCTCTAGCTGGTGGTGATTTCAACTCGAAACATCCCATCTGGGACTCCAAGATTCCCAACGCAAAAGAACAGCTTCTCCTTAGCTGGCTGGACTCTACGGGCGTTAATGCGCAATGACCGCTCGCCCCGATCCATTATCCCCATTCTGGCGGCGACGTCTTTTACATCGTCCTGCACCGCGGACTCCGAACTTCGGTCTCTCTTCACAGCCTGCCATGCCTCCAGAGCGATCACAATTCAGTGATTGTACATCTGGGAATACGGCCCACCTTCACTCCAGCCGAGCCTGGACTCGACTGGGAGCTATTCAGGAGACTTCTCGCTGAATCTCTCTCCGTCACTGTCACTCCGCCTCGAGATGCAGCTGCTCTTGATGATATGGTCACCGACACTACAGGGAAGATCCAGAACTCCCTAAAAGTGGCAGCGATGGAACGGAGGATTCACACGCCCGACTTCTACGATCTTCCTGAATAGCTGCTTCCGTTTTCTCTTTCTCTCTCCCTCTCTCACTGAGTCTCTTTTACTGTCCCATGTCTATTTTGTTAACTAAGAGAATGAGAAAACAGCTTATAACTGGGAATTTTTCATTCTTTTACGATAAAACTTTCAGGAATTGCTTGGTAGCGCAACCTTTATCTTTTAAGCTGTTTGTCGTTAACATTAGAATGATGAGTTAAGTTCCAGGAGCGTTTATTTTCTTCATTGGATTAACATTAATCATTCGCATATTAAAACTGCTTAGAATCATCATAGAAGTGAAGAGTCTTGAAACAACGGACGCCTAAAGAAACGAAATTTTGTTTTCCTGTCAACGATTTTTTAATTCGCGTCGAATCGATCGATAAATTAATTTTTAACGCAAAAATTTGAGGTATTCATCCGTGAAAATCTTTTATCGTCAAGGTGATTTGTAATTTTGCTGGTTTCGTGTTATTTAGTACGATTACTTGGATAATAACTTGGCGTCACATCTATCGACATATTCACGACGCTGTTCAAACAAAACCTTGGTTGCGATAAATAATAAGATGATAACAAAAATAAAAGATATTCAGTTTTTCGTTGATATTGTGTGAAGGAAGTCGGACTAAGAAAAAATTTCTTTATTTTTGAAAGACTTAGAGGACAATTTCTGCGAAAGTATAGCACGAATTTAGCCTTTGACTGAAACAGAAAAATAAAATTTATATAAATTTATTCTAACAAAATAACGTTTTATATGGACTAGAAATTTTTATAAAATCTAAAATTCACATAATTGAATGTTCCAGATAGAGAAAATTATTTTGAGAATATACAAGTTGTCTAGTGTAATATTTAACAAACAAATCTTCATTAATATTTCTTTGTCACACAGTCTTTGCATTCCCAAATCTATTTTACTTCCTGAAACATTCAATTATGTAAATTTTATATTTGTTTCATTTTTAATGCATATAAAAGGTAGTTTCATTAATTTTTTATTAAAATTTTATATTAACTTAATATTTAATTAAGACATCCGTCATTTTTACGGACAATTGCGCTATTAATTCCATAATATAATCATTACGTAGGTCGAAATTTGGTGAATCTGGGTTTTATATTATAGAAAAAGTTCGTAGTCCTCTTCACTAAAACCTACATGGGTTAAATTGATCTTATTACTACAATTTTAGGTGCGTATTATACATGAAGATACGGCAATTTTACGCTTCATTCCCGAAAACCTGGGTGCGTATTATAATGAAAAAATTACTGCAAACGCTTATGCACCATTACCATGTAAATTTCCTAGCCCATTGAAGGTCGTCGTTCCAACTTGTAGCGTATTACACCCATAGTTCATACCTAATGTCTTTTCTCCATATTACCAATCCAAGTATAACACAATAACATCCACAGCAACCTTTTTCTAAGTACAATTGTCCTGGCATCATCTTTAAATTTTCAGCCGGAGACCGTTACTAGCAGTTTTGAAATAATCAAAATTATATCATAATATCACGATTCTACATTTACCATTCCTAATCGCATAATAAATCTTAGCATTGAATCGAAAGAAACTGTACGCCAATTGATTGTCTTTTACGATCGTCGCATTATTGGCGCTGTGGTGAAATTCTTTGGAAACTTATATTACGTCAAAGATTCTTAAACTACTGCTTTGATTAAAAGCAAAAATAAGCGCACGTACGTCGCTGTGAACGAGAAGAGATTTCATTTTACAGCTGCTGGAGCTGCTATGCGGTTTTCAAATAATTTCTCCCAAGGTTAATTTCGGAATTAGAAATACAGCAAGAGGAGTAAATACGTCACACCATAATTTCTTGGAATTTCCACCATCTGAACTTCACAGTTATCGTGCGATATCTCGTCAAGGGAAGCGAGATACTAGCTCGATTCTCTCATGTTCCTAAATCTTCTCCATTGAGTCAGTTATTGAACTATTCGTGTGAAAAATGCATTTTATTTCTGTCTTTTCCAGCAGCGCACTTAAGAATTTTGTTTGGGAACTCACTGTTCACGGAAATTTTTAAAAATATCCACATAATATAAGCAAACACAGGGGGATATATAAAAAGAGAATTATTTACTTTATATAATATATTTACGCTGATATATACTTTAACAAATTTAAAAAATCAGTACAATATACATTGCACAAACTTTCTCATATACGTATGTGTCTGGTCTCACTACACTCTTTTTTGACTGGAACTCCTACTGTTACGAAAAACCAAAACAGCAAAAAATGTCTTATGGAAGTAAATGGTAATAATATACATATTGATAACCTCATATATGTGAAAATAAAACTTGATAAATAATTATACCATGGAAAAATATCAAGTATTGTGTGGATTGGCGAAGTAGCAAAGGCACTGAAGCATTGCTGGATGGAAATTGTTTGAGAGAACTGGATAGAGATGGTAAGCCGGGTGTAAAAATCGATATATTATAATGTCGCTGGACGTTATATTTATTTTTTGAAAAAATGGCTTAAGTAGAATTGTTTATGAATACAAGCTCTATAAGTGAGTGAATTTAAATCAAAATATTTTAGCCATTTTTAATAAATCGACTTTTTGTAAAATTCAACCAAAATGAACTACCCTTCAGTTATGCTATATCATTTATCTCTTCATGGTGTCTGTTTTAGGTAATTGTAAGCCTACATACCAAATATCATTCGATTTGGCTCAACCGTTACGTTTATAGACCCGAGCACAGACGAACGGCATGGCGAAATCCTCTTCTTTGGACTCAGACACTGCAAAAACGTATATTTCCGCCAAAACCTGTCAATTTTTTCGTGATTACAACGCATATATCTTAGTTAGGTATATGAGAATGCAAAAAATCATTCTCAGATGGCGCCATGGTCGATCAATAAAATTTTCTTTTTTAGGAAATGATAATAGAGCAAATTAAATTCAATGACGACCGTTTAATTTACAATTTATAAAACTCCGTAAAAGGTTTATTTATGCGCGATACAGGTATACACTTCATTGTGATCAGGCAGAATTAAAAAAGTTTTTCAGTAAATTTTCATTACAAGTCATGAAATCATCTTGACCTGTTATATAAAGGGAGAAATATACTGAAGTTTAATTATAACTTTAAAAATATAAAACTTCGGGTTTTTGTACAGAAACTTATCGTTCAAGGAAATTTAAAAAACTTTCACGTTAGATAAGAAAATACGCCCTTCAAGGCGGCTATTTTCATGTTTTTTCGTCATCCTGTGTATTTAAGTTTACAATGATGTCGAGGAAAAAAGTAACTAAAATGACTCAGATATTTAGGTTTGAGTAAAGATAAGGCAGGGTCCGTACACGTGTACGGACAACCACTGCTGAGGCAAGATCGCAAGCTCCACGTGTGCGTCGAACCGACTTCTAGGGCAGCGGTGGGCAAACCACGGCTCGCGGGGCACCTCAGACTCGCGAGAGCGTTTCATGCGGCCCGCGATACCATTATGAAAGCGAATCCTAACATATAATACGCATAATTTCATATTTGTTGCTTAAATTTATGGCCAAAAAACATTTTCCAGTGATATTATGAGGCTGATAGATTACTAATAATTTATTTTCACTAATAGGATCCTTCTCATTATCTCACATAACTTCCGATTTGAACTCTAACGTGGCCCGCCGAAGCATTTTCATCGTTTAACAAGCTGCAAATATTAATGCAGCCCGCCACGCAAAAAGTTTGCCCACCCTTGTTCTAGGGTTTAAACCCGCGTCGCCCACATCCACGCACATTTCCATCCCTACGGCCTGATTTGTCTCGTCGTAAAAAACCGCACGGCAGGTTGGTCTCTTCATGGTACTACTATACGAGGTAGGTCGTTCCGGTGGACTATTAAAATTTGTATAAAAATTAACGTAAATCGGCTGCTGATATCCGTCTTTTTATTTCTTCACCCTTCGTTATTATAAATAATACATTTATAAGTCATGCTATGAAATCCCGGGACGTTAATTTGTACATAAATGATTTATTAACGAATTACCGGAATCGGAAAAAAGTTCAAGTTTGTTAAGAACATTCGGCATCAAGTGAACTTTGACAAAGGGAAAAGACTTCTAAGAAAGGTTCCGGACCCATCTCAAAGAAGGGCTTCATTTCCCGTATTATTCTCACTCAAAGGCCGATTTTTCCCAAGTTAGCTTTTTAGTTCTTTTCATAATTGATTTCTTCGAATTTCGCGTGAATACTGGCATTTTTATCACTCACTAGCGTAATTTCCCGTCAAATATGACGGGTATGCGTGAATTAAGTTCAAATTTAAATAAAAAAATTAATGAAACTTTTAGATGCACTAAAAAGTAAACAATAAATATAAAATTCACATAATTGAGTGTTCCAGGGAGAAAAAATAGTTATGGGCGAATAGAAATTTCATGACAAAGAAATACATTACGGCACACAATTCTTTTACCTCCAAAATTATTTTCAATCTATGGAACCTTTAATTTTGTCTATCTCCTTCTTTATTTCTTCCTCTCTCTCGTATTAAAGCATTCACGTGCATTCCTTAATGTATATAGTACATATTAGGATTAAGGCATCAATACAATCTCGTTATTTATTTTTCTTTAAAATGGTCTAGAACCAAAGTTCTTTCTTATTTTAATTTACAAAAGAGTGAAAATATTTAAATCGAAAAATCGATTTTTGTTATCTTATTAAAAATGGCTCACCCCTTCCACCAAAAATAAAAATTCTGGCCCCTAGGTGCACATCCTCATGATCCCATTAATAAGTATCATGCTTTAAATCTCTACGACTCTTGGTGTTTGAGATATGCTGTCCATACACACACATCGCCTTTTATTAATACCTATAGAGTATAATAGAGTATAGCCATTGCAATGTCTACTGTTGGACTCAGATTTGGTCTAGTTTAGTTTTGTCACAAAAATACACATGGTCAATTTAGTTTTTTGCTCGAATGTATATTTTTAATATTTTGTAATGCTAATTTATGAAATTTGGGAACAAAAAAGCAACTCATCTGCAATGATTTTATGTTGTCTCTTCTCTGGCATGCTCGAATCCATGTTTCTTGAATGGACTTTTCTTGGAGAAATCGAAAAAATCTCACTCTACCATTACAATTTATGTAACTGTTATTACAACCAAATACCGCACAAGACGTCATTTCACTGAGAAAGCCACAGTTCAAGAGAAAACCTAATAATTTTCCAAACCCGCGACCACAGTCAATGCTAAATCATAGGCGGCAAGCGCAATCTATGTACCACGTGACGTCACACGCTCGAAGCGACGCTCGCCTGAGATGCGCAACGACCTACCTGGTATAGTAGTACCCATGGGTCTCTTCTTGTAACGGTCCGAGTCGAATGCTCAGACACCCGGCGACCTCTCCCAACCCCTTTATCCTCTCCACCCTCCACACCCACATCTCCAATCCTATCTCCCCGCCGTCCTCCCTCACCTAGACCCCTCCTTTAAAAACGAGCGAACGTTCCCAAGGCTACGCGTAATGTCGGGCATATCTCTATGTATCCTTCTCCCCTCCTCTCTCTCTCTCTCCCATCTCCCACTGTGCCACTATGTTACGACACAGCGAGAGGCGCAATCGTCGTGGATCATTTTGGCTGAGTTTTCGTCGCAGTCCGCACAGTGGCGCCACCGGGGACCTTATTTTTCCTCTCCCGTTTCCTGGCGTTGCGATCGCTGGAAATCTACTTGCACTGAACCTTGCGCTTAACCTGGTAACGGATCCTACGTGTAAGGAATTCGAGGAGATGGGACGAATAAAAATGCTTGCCCCGTATGTTCGTCGAGAACTTCCTCGGGTGTGCTTTGTTTTTCATTATTAGAGGAAGGTGGAAACTAATGAAAGCGGGAATATTTTTGCCTGAAATTGATATTTACCGAAAATTTAGTCGATGAAAGACGTAATAACAGTGGTATTAGCTACGATAGTAAAAAAGTCCAGTATTAAAAGTTTTTTCGTTAGTATGAAGTGCCGCTTTTATCACTGCAGTTTCATCGTGCACGTGATAATATTAAATTGGCAAAATTGACTATGGAATGAATTTGATCCTATGTATGGAAACATACATTATTGAAGGAAAGAGCTTTTGTGGACTCACCAGATTGCAAATGTAGTGATAACATCGAACGGTTGCAAATAAAAAGCGTCGTGAAAGAAATTTAGAGCATGGAACCATCGAAATATTATTAAGAGGATAATTAATATGATGAGTAGTAAATTTGTATCATTTTGGCTGATAAAAGATGAAAACTATAAAATATCAGGAAATTTTTGCCATCTCATTGGTTGATTAATGTTGAAAATAATATAATAATATATTTAATGCCAAAAATAATTTCGCTTTCCGTGTGCAAACAACAATAATAAATATCGTCTCAATTTATGAATGAGAAGAAAAATCTCTTTGTTACTTTTATGTCTATAGCACCAAAGGCAACTGCAATAGTTTCTCTTCTTGATAAATCAAAATTCTCCTACGACGGCAATTTAACACTATATTATGTGAAGACGTTCGATTTACAGTGTAGTCCACTTCCTCATTTCATGTGCTCTGATGATAATATGACCAACCTTTCCGGAAGCCAAGGAAGGACATTTTAAAATACTTACCGACTATAAGGAGGGACATCTTACAGTGGCATATTTGTGGTTCATTCACTGATGGATGTCTTAAAAGAAAGATAAAACTAATCCGATAGCTTGGCGTAACCAGGATAATTTGGGATATAAATTTTTCAAAAACCGGGACAAAAGTTGAGACATTTAGCAAAGAGGGGTGACTGATGAAAATGAAGGACTGCCCCTCTAAATTTGGGTCGCAACTATTATTATTATATTGATTATTTTGATTGGGCATATAAAATTACGTACAGACATGCAAAATACATTATAATATACCTAAAATAGCTTCGAAAAGCTGGGATTTAATTAAAATGGCCTCGATCTCTCTTAAGGAATTCGTAATGATAAATAATGCCGTATCAATATCCATAAAACCTTATTTTAAAATCTACTATCATTGAGGACGATGAGAACGGTTACTTTGTCACTGAATTGCGAATCTGCTATCCCAAAATTTTTATCACGATTGTATTCACCCATGTTACTATTAAGATTCCATATAGTATGAGGCTAATTCTAGAATTCGTCTTTTAATTAATATATTTGTAGTTGATATAGCGATCTCAAACGTATGAGCCATATAAAATTAATGTTACGCATGGTCGCGTAGCGGAAAATATAAGCAAAAAATGGACTCCCATCTCTCAAATTATGGCAAATATGACTCGGAGAGGAATTGGGGTCTCCAGTTATAGGCTTCTTCCACGTCTGATTTTACATAACTTGTAAAGCAATAAAAATGTAGTGTAAAAATATGCGTAATTAAACTGCAGGTAGTAACCTTAAGTGGCAATTTATCAGCTGTTGACTGTTATCAGATGTCAGCGATAGTTAAATTGGAACCGAACACGACTTCCGATCTGTTAAAATTCAGGCACGGTTTATTCCGGGAGTCCCCAAACTTCGGCCCTCGGGCTATACCCGCGCAGTGATTTCACCAGGCCTCACTTATCTGATCAGTTTCTTTATGACATGCACATTCGCATATTAGCCTGCAGGAGGCGCAATAAAATATCATTTATGAAATGTAAACGATATTTAACGAGTAGTTAGATTTAATATGCTTTTAATACAGGCGTAAGATACATTAAACTGTCACAAATATGCTATGAATCCACCTCTTGGAAATCAAATGAAAGCGTAGATGTAATGTCTATGCAAGCAGGCGTACGCTAAACCCGAAAACATTCTGGAAGAGCAGAATAAAAATTCTGCCATGACCGGGAATCGAACCCGGTTCTTCCTTTTGCTCTTTGACATTTGAAAGGGTCTACGTTCCACGCAGTGGTATATAAATCCTAATGTGGCCCTTTCAGTAAATAATTTGAGGATCTTGCTTCATTCATTCGTATAATGACCAATTACTATATTATGTATTAACTAGCGTAATTGCCCGTCAAATATGACGGGATATTCATAAAAGTTTTCCAAATATATTTCATTTCTATATTAAAAATCAGTAAGATATACTATGATCTTGTTTGGCTTTCATGCACAATCAAATCAGTGTTTTAACCATATTGTTTAAATAATTATTATCAGAGAGGCCAAATGATTATCCAAAAATTTGCTGAAAATAAGAGTAAAGTCTAAATAATAAGATATATTGCATAAAGAATTTATAGAAATTTACTTGAAATATTTGACCAAATTATGTTATTTAAAATGTATAGAATTAACATAATAAATGAATTATTTTACTCTTATTAACTCATAAAAACAGGATAAAATGTGAAAGAACTCTCAATTTACCATCCAGGGAAAAATGTGTAGTAACTTACTTACTTTTAACTAAATGCTTACATGAACTGCAATGAGTTTAACAATATTTTAAGATCGCAATTTTCTTTTAACTATATTAGATCTGAAAATTTTCCAGAAAAATCACTTTAGTTAAAGAAATTTAAATAAAAGTCATAAAATGTTATTTTTCGATCCTATTTGAAATTCTGTTCGAAATATTTGAAAATTAGGTGACCTATATTCAGTTTTATGAATTCTCACCATTTGGAAATGGCGCAGGATTCAATAGTACAACATTTTTTATAATCAATTATAATTTATTATTGTTATTTTTGTACTACAGCTCCTTTTAATCCTAAAAAATGCTTCGTCCACTTCCTCTTCCGCCATTTCTGCTCATTCACATTCTCTTTTCCTTCCTCCCTCTAATTACTTAATAGATTCAGTAAATGATTTATACCCATGTATAAAAGTCTGACCCGTGTTAAAGCACTAAATTGATGCATTTATAATGAGGCCAAGAATAGAATTCAACAATTGGGATAACAGTGGCCCAATATAAATAAAATGCATGAAAACGTGAAAAAACGTATTAAAATGTAATTTTTGGAGATTTACGAATGAGATTTAAACTCTTCTCATCGCATAACTAATGTATGTTAAATACCTCATCCAAGTAATATTTTTAAATGTAAATGTAAAAGGTCTGCATGTTAAAAAATTTCAATAGGAAGTTAACTGAAAAAAGATTAATGTAAAGTACGATTTGAATTATAAATTATTCGGGCGCCTTCTATCTCTCGTACTAAAGCATTCAAAGCACACTTTCCTTACGCGTATAGTACGATAATAAGGACGACAATACAGTCTCGAGTTTTAAAAATGGCACGGTCGGCAGGACAAGATATCTTTAAAAAGCTTAAAATTTTCCAGTAAATGTGATTTAAACGTATAACTTGAGCGATTTCGAGCCGAAGGCAAAAGTCTACGATAAGAATAAGCATCTATGTTTATTTCTCTTTAAAATGGTCCAGGTCCAGGTCCGTAGGTTTATTACTTCTAATTTAATTTTGAAAAAGAATAAAAGTCTGCAAGTGAAAAAAAGTATTTTTAAGTGTTCTCTTATTGGGATTTCTATAGAGCGTTCCGACGGACCAACAGACAGACGGATGGACGGACCAACGTACAGAATAAGGATATTATGTATATAATATTCACCAACTGGTTTTGGCTTTTGATCTCGTCGTCCGCGATAAGTGACGCATCCGCCGGATGCCCAAATCCGTGAGGACCTGAAATACGACGCACGCCACTTTCACCGTGACGCGTGCGTGCGTATTTCGTCCTTCAGAAGGATGACCTCCGCGAATCGCGGCGGAAAATTCCTGTTTCGACAAAAAGTGAGATTAACGAGCGACCGCACTTTGGACAAGTCTCGCAATGGCGTTTTTTTCTTGCATTTCAAATTCTGCTTCTACAGCCTCAAATCCAGACGGGATCTAAGAAATAAAATATGCTAGACGGAAAAAGTTACAATGAATGAAAAGATGGTCCACAAATCGATATTAGTAGTTTTTGATGATTTGTTAAAGGAATAAATTACTTTTCCTTAGGAGCCGAAAATTAATCCGCGAAATCTGTTGCTCAAATTAGTGTTCGCTTGAAAAATGTCATAAATACGAGCTCATCAATATGTACTGAAATTACAACGCATTAAATCAAAATTGTCCGCTTATTTGTTCACCATTCAGAATTTCCACAGATGGTGACTTCAATTTAATAAAAATTTAATTTTATTTATGAAATGTAAGCATTAAGAAATTTTAATCATGCCAACATTTCCACAAACTTATATAATAATACAATCAGACCACGATTTAACGCCCCCTGTAGAGTGCCGCCACCGCATACCATTGTTAACAGAACTTCCATCTTATGATTACATAATAATAATGATTCGACTTTATTTTATGGGCGAATTCAGACCACCTAGTCCATTCTTACATATAACCCAGCATGATGAACACAAACATCTATGCCCTCGGCGGTATTCAAACCCGTGGCCTTAGTCTGCGTCGGGAGAGATCGAGATCGATTGTAGGACGGAGCGTTATCTAGGCTCGTTCTTTCCGAGGACAATACGAGATCACAATAGAAAATTTCAACCTGCGATAGACAATCTTTAGGTAGGTTTTGGTGCATTGCACCCCCTGTCACCCAGCAATTAGGTAAATTGCAGGGTAACATGTAGATGTAGAGATATTCTAACCACCCGTCTACTAAGACCGACTAGCATATACCTCAATTTACTGCCACCCCCCGCTTTAACGCCAATACCAGTGCTAGACTAACGATGGCGCTAAATCGGGGTCTGCCTGTAATAATAATAATTTCTTTGACACAAATTGGTTTTCCCCATTACAGATGTAATGACAAGAACATACGACCATTCTCCCGGCGGAATTCGAGCCCGCGACCATTGCATTGGGAGCTAGGACACGTTAACCACCCCTCTACCAAGGCCGGCGCATATCATCAACAATATGAGTGATTGTGAACGTTTTCTTCGTTGATGTTGGTCTTTGTGACATACTAGTATCTAGGTCATCCTAGACTAACAGCAAATTTGCAGAGTTGAAAATATCGTTATTTCTTTCCATGGAACCGAAGACAAATAACTTCGCACGAGCGGTAGGCAGCATGAAAAAACGCCAAATGCCTTTTCCCAGAATCACATCAAACGATCTTACTAAAATCTTTTATTACCGAAATATCGATCTCATAAAACCCACGGGAATATGTTTATATTTGGCGAAACCTATAATATTTAAAGTCACACAACTATTACAGAATTCACGGCGGAACATGGCGGCGTCGCTCGAAAAGCTTTTCGAACAAATGAAATTTTATTACTTTCCGTGAGAAACGGAGACAACTCTCGTGTAGACATTCTTCACCGTAAACCTCTCGGTGGTTGAGACGAGTCGCGCAGCAGACCCTTCTGATCTTTTAGCTGATCTAATAAAAAGTAACACCGCGTTAAGCGAACCGAAAGTTCTTTTTATAAAACTTTTCGGGCTTCATACGTCAACGAAGTAATCCACTAGAAATATGCGGCGAAAAAATGCCCAAGAGAAGGTCCTCCACCCTTGAAGAAGACACGACATCTTAGCCGAAGAGAATGAATATTAGGAGTAAGAGGCAGGGTTTTTAACTCTTTCAGAGGGAGCGGAAAGTCATTGAGGGGCGAAAGACGTGCTCCTAGACCGTGATCCTTAAAGTTTTTAATCCTCTGCGAAATAAATTCATAACAGGAGGGCGGAGAAGACACCGGGCGTCCCGGCACATCTCGAAAACTCGAGTGATTCATTTGCCTTGCAAAAGAGTTAAAAGAGAGAGATAGAGAGACCGAGAGAAAGAGAACAAGATTTGAAAGGTGTACTCCATGTCGGAGTACACAGAGTTGCCAAATGCGTTCTTTGGAATTTCACAATGTTCTCAATATCTTTCGCTCAGATGAGTATTTAACGAGAAGCTAGCGAGGTATGTTGTAAAATACGTGTCCTTATGTAAAGTTGTCGTTATTATCGTCCGATTTTAACCAAAATTAGAATCGGTCGACCAATTTTAGCAAAACTCTCCAACACCAAATTCCATCAAAATACGTTCTGCAAGTTGAAACAAGAACATTGTAAACTACATGTAGGTCTCCATGTAAAGTGGTCGTAATTTTTTTCCGATTTTAAGGAAAATTGGAATTAGTCGACTAATTTTACTAAAACTACCCAATACCAAATTTTATCAAAATACGTCCAGCGATTCTCGAGTTGAAACAGAGGAACATTGTAAAGTACATGTAGGTCTTCATGTAAAGTGGTCGTCATTGTTGTCCGATTTTAACCAAAATTGGAATCGGTCGACCAATTTTAGCAAAACTCCCCAATACCACATTTTATCAAAATACGTCCAGCGGTTTTCGAGTTTAACATGCGGACGGACGGAAACGACCTCCCCTACATGCGTTCACTTCGTGCAAAGAACGTATAATAAGGAAGAGTGTATGTTCCACCATTGACGATAAACTCCCTACACCAGCCGTTCTACACATACCACTCCTGCCTCTCTTTCTCCCCTCCTTTCTCACTCCCTCTCTCCGCCTCCTCTCTCACCCCCTCAATGACGATGCCACCCTACCCCACCAAGCTCACCTGCCTATCCGACATTATCGGCACCACTGCCCCGCAAACCCAACCACTTTACTTCTACACGCTCCTCCATCCCCCATCCTTTCCCCAACCTCCCTCCGCTTTCCTGCTCCCTGGGGACTTCCTTCATTCCAAGGGAGTCTTCTTCCCTCCACTACTCTCGGCTCTTTCACTCCCTCCTCCTCTATTTCCCCAACCCATCTCCCTCACTCTTCCTTTAAATCAAACTTCCAACCTTCTCCTGCCTCAATCACATTTCCCACTCGTAGCATTTTACCTCCTCCCCTCTCTCCCTCCTATTCTTTCCCCCTCCCTGCCTCCAATTCTTTCCCTCTCTCACTCCTATTCTACCATCTCCCATTCATCCCCAACCCTCCTCCTTCCTCTCTCTTATCCCTCCTCTCCCTCTCTCTTATTCCTCCCCATCCCTCCCCCTTATTCCTCCACCTTCCTCCCTCCTATTCCTCTATACCCTTTCCTCTCTCCTATCCTTCTCACCCCTCTCTCCTTCTCATTCTTCCCTCTTCTCACCCTACTATTCCCCCCTCTTATCCTTCCTCTTACCTCCATCTTAGTCCTCCCTCCATCTCATATTCTCTCTTCCCAAAATTCCTCCCTCCTATTCATGCCACTTTCTCTCTCCTATCCCTCCCCTTTCTCCCTCCCATTCTTCTTCCTTACTACCCTACTATTCCTCCCCCTCCTATTCTTCCTCATACTTCCCTCTTATTCCTTCCCCTACCTCATGTTCTTCCCCCAATTCCTCCCTCCTATTCCTGTCCATAAGTCCTTCCTATTCTTACCCTTACCTCCCTCCTATTCCTGCCCCTACCTCCCTCCTATCCCTGCCTCCACCTCCCAGATATTCCTGCCCCCACCTCCCTCCCATTCTTTCCCCCTCTCTCTACCAACTTTCTCCCACGCTCGACGACTTCCCCCACCGCTCCTTTTTCTCTATTTTTCGCTCCTATTTTGCAACGCTACGGCACTCGTTTGACCCTTTACCATCACGAGGCAACAACTTCCCGGCTTCGTTTCTTAGTATTATTCTCGCCCTCCACCTCCCCATACAACCTAAAGCTTTTATGTTTCTTTTATTCCGCCTCAAGGATCTAGCTATGTTGTGTTCGAAGTCGTTCATACTTTTCCTTCCTGCCTCCTTCACTCTCTAACCCTCCATTTGTTTTACTTGTTACGTTTCCGCCGCTTCTTGCTATTACGCTGAAACATTTTTATTGCTTACAGCAAACGAGACTACCGGCCTGCTACATTTTTACTTTATTTTGGTTTTAAACTCAGCTTTTTGGGATTTCAGTTTGCCCACGCCCTTTTAGCTTGGGTTTTTCGTTAAGCTACTTTGTGTCCTAAAATGATTAAATCGGCCCAAAATTGTTTTCTTCCTTACTATACAGGTATATATCCCTCTACTGCCCAGTGTTAAACTAATACAGAAATTCTTTTGTTTGTTGTGTTGTTTTTCTAAGCAAACTGTCTGGCAAATCAAGCAAGTATATATTAACATTTAGATTTATCAAAGTATAATAATAACAACCTGAATGACATTTATTTTGTAATATTCATTAAATTGTAACAATTAGCCATATTTTAATTCACGCCGATAATTAGAATTAGCGCTTAGCTAAGTTGTACACCTAAAACTATCGTAATTTAATACTCGACTAGTCTGACAGTTGCAGGTTTGCTTGCAATTTGGCTGTAACGGTGATTAGGAAAAAGGACTTAAAATATTAATCTTGTAGTGTAGCTGCGTGTGTGCGTCACACCGGTGTGAAAGAGTTGGACCTTGAAATGTGGAATATATGTGAATTAATTCATTTTAAAATAAAAATATAATTATTATAATCTTAATTTTAATTGGCACCTACAGACGAGCCTATGGCTCTGTAGGACCAGATCAAGTTTCCTCCCTGAAATTTGTAACGAATTCTTTTTGTAATTGTAATAATTTATGTAAATGTATTCCTAATGTATTTTCCTAATAATAATAAAGTTCTAATAATAAGTTCCATAACTAATTTTAAAAAGTAATTTTACGGAAATAAATGGCGACGCAATGTATTTCTTATGAGAAAAGTTTTATTAAAAAATAATTCATATCTATTTCGAAGTTTTCAGAATTTCCCTGATGCTTTTGCGTTTATATCTACAAAACCGCCAATTTTAAAATTATCATCTACTCCGTCCGGATCCACCACTTCTACATCGATGTGACGCACACACACAGCTATACTATAAAATTAACTAATGCACGCAGCTATCCTACAAATAATACATAGGGTTCATGCCGACCCGTTATTGTTGACGGGCAATTACACTAGTGTGGATATAACCAAGAAAAAGAAAGGAGTGCATTGCGTCACAGCTAGAGGTTGAAAGGGACAGGAAAACCGATACACATATGAGACGGAAGGATTAGCCCTATGACAAGTTTTTTCTAGTTTCTATATAGAATAATAGCGCTATCTACCTCTGCTAACATTTAGCTCTTACTTCATTGGTAATTTGCTTGGAAACATTTACTTTTTTGCATACTCTTGATAAATGCACGTCATCATTTTACAGGCAGTTTACCGCTCATCAACTCCGAACTCTTCCTATTAAACAAACTCTTTCCTTCTTCGAGTCTTTTTACGTCTTTATCGCATAATTATTTCCTCCATCCTCACTTAAATCCTCTCTTTCCGTCCACACTCATCAAAACACGATCCGCCACTCTGTAATTCGGTCTCTTCTGGTGTGATTTGGTCCCAAAAAAATTCTCCGTCCTATTCTTATTTCATCCATCCGATCCCACGCTTTTTAGTGCTTTTCGTCAATGCTGAAAAGCACTATTATCTTCGTGATGTCAGTCCGTCCGTACGCATATATCAGGGAAGAATTGGCTCAACTGATTTCAACCAAATTTGGTACGTAAAATATTCACATAAATTAATGACCAAAGTGACATATTTGGACCGGATCGACTATGCAGGGGTGCCACAATTACGATGTTAAACTTTTCGGTAATTATGAATTTGGAAGGAATTGGCTGAACCGATTTCAATGAAATTTTGTAAAAAAGGAGGCGTGTAACATAAAAAAACAAAATCAAGAGGTATAGTATAGATATAGAAAGCAGGGCTGCCACAATACAAGAGATACAAATTCCTTTTACACATATTTGTGTTGAAATTTCCGCATCAATTTGAACCAAATTATAATATTTATAAGGCACACATATATAGAAAACCATAACAGCATATTTAAACTGAATCAACTAAACAGGGATGCCACAATTACAAATTAAATTCTTTTAGTAATTAAGAATTTGGAAGGAATTGGCCTAACGGATTACAGTTAAATTTTGTACGTAAGATTTATACAAAATACCATAATGAAATCAAGATGTTTAAAGCTGAGCTAAAGAGCAGGGCTACCACAGTAAAAAGTAAAATAATATTTCTTGTACACGTAATTCTAGAGAACTGACGATATGGATTTTAACCAAATATGATGTGCATAATCTTTATATAAATTAATAACAAACTTATTATATTCAAACCGGGTCGAATAAACAGGGCGACCACAATATCAAAGTTAGAATTTGCCTGTAACTATTAATTTCGAAGGTATTGGCTAAACGGATTTCAAATGAATTTCGTTTATAGGGCGAGTATAGAATGACAAAACGAAATGAACATATTTAAAACGGATCTAAAAAGCATGGTTTCCACAATATAAGGAAAAATAATTTTCTGGTTTCAAAGTAAATATATTAGTATACGATTATACTACAGCGAATTCGGCGAAAAGCACTTCTGTACCACGGGAAACCCGTGTACATCCCTACTTGTTTCTTACATTCTTTGTCTTCCACTCTCTCCAAAAATTTGCAACTGTTTCCTTGATTTACGTTCCTGCCCAGCAATCTTCCTCTTTCTCATTCCGTAATCTCCTAGGTATATACCATTGCTCTTCCTCTCCCAGCTCCATCCCATTATAACTTTCCCACTCTTCCCAAACCTTTCTCCATTCCTCTCTATCTTTTTCTCTCCCCTCTCCGTCTCTTTCTAACGCTGACGTCTAATGTAGCTAGAGGATACCTACCTAACTATTCAAGTTTCGCGCTATTCTTCTTCTCTATCCTCTCTCTCTCACCATACTTCCCCTCCCTCTTCTCACCCCACCCCCTCTCCTTCCCCTCCAATGCTCCCAACAGCCGTGACCTCTCCTTCCAAACACCTCCGTATTGACCAATACGTGATTCGGCGGAGGAAGGTCAACAACTTGCCTATTCATAGATACATATATCTATCTATATATCGGTCGGGATCGTTTTTGTTTTTTTTTACGACCTGCTGATTCCCTCTGGCCTACGCGCAATGGGTATCTGAGAGGTAGTGCAATAAATAGCTGGTCAGTTAAAAATTTTAGGAAGAAATGTGACTTCCATATAAACACCCACACTAGGTGGAATGGGATCGTTTTGCGAGCTCCGTCGGCGATCCCTGCAATTTAGAATGGTCCATTGCCGAGGAAACGGTCGCGGCGTAATGATGCGATTCAAATAATCGACCCCTTTGGCCTCGGGGAGTGCATCTATTCAAAATCAATACCCAAGCACGTTCTTATACTTTCGGTTCTATCCTGCACGTATTCGAAAAAAAGATTGATGTTATTCGGGAAAACTTTTATTTTGCCTAAAGCGGCATGAATTCGTAAATAATGAACTACCATTATATATGATGGATCTAGAAGTTTCTGAAAGAATAGGTTAAATTATGAAGTCGCTGAAGGAAACAGGTAAAGATAATTTTCAACAACGGCTGTCATATCAAAACTCTTGACGACCTTTCGAATGCTCCAATGAAAACAAGATGGAGAAAATCTTTTAATTTGAATTATATAAACTTGGATTTAAATTAATTCATCTTCATATTTCTGTCATCACAAAAGATGTTTGTAAAAGGCATTAATCTGAAAATGATATTTTTACTCTACAAAAAATGTAATGTTGAACTTGTGTATATTCACTTTTATTTTTCGTGAATTTATTAAAGAATAAGCACTGATGGTATTAAGTTTATGGCCATTAACAGTGATAACTAAGAGCTACGCTCAATCTGAATCGGAAAAATATAATTATAAAAAAATGGTTTCAGTTGCTAAGGTTGAATGTATTCCAAGTACCTGGAAAAAATAAAACACTTCTACCACCCTTTTATGTATAAAATCAAAAATGATAACATTTAAATAACATATTGATTTAAATGTTCTAAAATAATAAAATATAGTCAATATTTCGTTTGAAAGGCGCACTCCATGACTTAAATAAAATTACTGGGTCGATTTAAACCACGCTTAACAGGTTGATTATATTTTACATTGAACAATAATTATTTCTCCACCGGTAAAAATCCAGTTTTTTATATATAGAGTAACCTTCATACCTTTTCGTACGAATATGCAATCGCGTAAATACATATCAATACGAAAACAAATAGAAAGAGCATTTTTTATACGAACATGAACAACTTCTCATTCATTTATCTGAAGATGATGCCGATATATTTCATTCCTCTTTCGGAAAAAATGCTGTAATACTACCGTCTAAAATCCATCAACAAAATAAAGCTTTTAGTCTTCGACTAAAAGTTTTTCTTGTAATTTTCCTTCGCCTCTACAAACTGCTTTCCGCTTCAAAGAAACGTTTCTGCGAACTTTGGTGTCGGTTATTAGGTTTCGGATACTAAGAAGCATTCCTCATAATACTTAAATAGGTGGCGAGGTCGAAGAGCAAGAAAAATAAATAAACATAAAAAAGGAGGGCTATGGGCAAGGTATGGAGCGGGGAGGGAGGAGGGCGAAGCGGGAAGAAACCAGATTTGTCTCGGGGATTAACTGTATGCAACGGACTCAGGAGGAATTCGCGTCGCCTTTTAAAACGTTTTCCTGTCCTCCTTTGCGAAACACATGGGCAAGAAAACTTGGTGAAAAACGTCTAAAATCACTTCCAAAAATTATCCGCTAAATATTGGAAAAACATTCTCCTGCTTATCGTCCACTCTCTAATCACTTGAATGCTCTAACGGTTTATTTGGTGTACTCGCCATGGAGAGTTCTGTAACGTTTCCAAGACTGCTTTTTCTTGAGAGTATAGTAGTGAAAATGGAATGAGCAAACGGTACATTAAGGAGCTTACTTAAGAGTATGCTTCGAAAATAAATAAAGAGAGAAAATCAACATGTTTAGTTCATGAATGAAAAAAATTGCTTGTAAATATATTTTTATCAATGTATACGTATATATCAGAACCGTTTCTGAAATTTATGCAGGGAAAATTATTCTCAAAGAGGTAAAAACTCTTCTCATATGCTATTAAAATTCTATTTCCTTGTGTGACTAACAGCATCATCATTTCGAAGAGGGCAAAAACTCAATGACCTATAAAATATTACGTAAGGTCGAAGTGGGAAAGATAAAAGAATTATTTACGATAATTATTATTACTCGAGTATAGTCCGCCAGAGAAATTTCACATTTCATATAAAATATAAGAGAACAGCTAAAGACATTCCGATGGATTGCGAAGCTGCATACCTACTCGTCCGTTATTCAGCAAAAATTCAAGCATCGTCACAATCACAAATTCGTTTCATGAATCTAAAATTTTAAATATCTATTATTAAAATGATTTATCAATCAAACACTTTAAACAGTTGATTTTTTTCTTTAATTTGTAATCTTATAAAATTTTAAATGATAATGTTTCTGGCTATAAAATATCAGAAACTTTTATCCTCTTTGTAAAAAAAAATTATTATAAATTCCATATTTTAAGAGAACTCTGAATGGTTTTCGTAAGAAGAACAGCAAGATATAGGATATAGTTATCGGTTGTACAGTGCTACACGAAATAAACAGATTCGATCAATATGCATTCATAAAATATTATTCGTTTTTCGCGCTGTACGTGTAGCATGCATATATTACCAAATTTAATAAACAGATGCTCTGTGAGAAATGACTGCAGCATCAATTTATATTGATAATAATTCTTAATATGACTGAACAATGGTAGAATATCATATAGCTGAACTTGGCAAAAATAGTTCATGTCTCACATCTAAAACTTCCGAAGAATTTACAATTATGAATCGAATATAATTTTATTGCGCGAGAAAAATGATAACATCAACATGCTTTAATCTCTAAAATTACTCAGACACGCACACCGCAGATTATTCGCATGAATGGCTAATAATCTGTCGCGACATCTGGGACAACCACATCCGAATCTCTTATAATAGCGTCATAAAAAAACTAATAAACCCTCACCTACGACACGCAACCCTCTCCTTCTCGATGCAAACAGGAAAAAGAGTTGTGTGCTAATGAGCTTTTCTCAAGATCCCCCTTTTTATAAACGGACAGATGGATGCGAGACGGCCGCGCGAATAGACAAAGGAAGGGTTCGTTTGCGCCTCGCGTTACACACCCACCGCTCACCTCTCATAAACATCCCATTAAAGCCGCGTCGCGCGCTGGCACGCGCATTGTCTCCAGCAGATATGGGGATCTACCTCCTTCGCTACAGGGCAGGGAGACCTACATTCCAGCCGGTGTATCAAAAGACATAAACATAAACGGAGTAGGAGGAGAAAACTGCTATCAGCTAGGTCTTGCGTCAGTACCAATCCGTTTGTTTAACCTCGAGATACTTCCCTCTCTTCCTCGCACTCCCTCCTCTCTCCGCCACTCCCTCCCTCTCTCTTTCCTCGCACATCAACCTTTTCATCATCGTCGTCTCTCTTTTCTTCTTACCATCCACTTCAGGTCACCAACCCTCTTACGCCCAGCCCTCCTCCCTCTTCCCCTCCCAACCCACAATCCAGACACACACGCATACGCGGTCCATCGGCAAAGCCACCGCGCCACGCCGCTCCGTCTCTCCTCCACTCCCTCCTCACTCCTCCGCCAACCGCAGTCCCACCTTAACAAACTCTCCCCCTCCTACTCTCCCAGACCGACCACTTTTCCGTACCCAGTTGAAAGACGGATTCCTCTTTTCCTACTTCCCCGCATCGCCAATCGACGGAGTCCTCGGCAGATTGACCTTGCGGGATGCTGGGGTGGTTAATGTGTCCTCCCATCCTCCTCCTCCTCTTTCACTCCTCTCAACTGCGATACCAGTCCACTAAGCCAGTCGGTCGAACGTTTCCTCAGGTGCTGGTCGCGGGATTCTAAATCTCAACGATCCAGACTCGGCAGTCTTTCGCGTGGGAGAACTTTCCACGGATCGGCGAGAAGAAATATCGGGCGAATAAAAGAGTTTTTTTTATTCAGAAGAGGAATAGACTTCTGATTTTTTTTTCGACGGAAGATTTCGAGGTGACTTCAACGGTGGGTTGAACCGCGTGGGAGGTAGGAGAAAAATTAAAATTTTCGGCGAAATTTGGAGAAAAGGAAACATTTTTCGTCGCCTACCAGGCGGAAACTGGGGATTTTGGGGAGTTGTGACAGTTTACGAAAAAGGGAGGAAATATTCCTTTTCTCTTCCCTACCTCTCTGCTGCAGGCTCTGAAATCATTTACCTTGAAAACAGAAGGGAACATTCCAGAAGATCTGGAATGGGATATTCCTGCGAAGGACAAGCAATCCACGAATAGGAGGCGGAGCCGTCACAGAAGTTCTGCATTTTTATAATAAAAGGTAAGATTTCTAAGGAAATAATAATTGGGAAATTTCTCCTGAGAATATCCATCCTTCATTTCATCAACGAAATTAATTCCAAAGAGGCTTTTTAGATCTTTCTATGAAAAGAAGTGGCATCCGATTGCGTCGAAAGATATTTTTCATCCAATTACGGAAATTTTTTTAGGGTTAAAGATTTCACGATGCCTTCGAATCCAATTAATAATTTTTCGAGGACAAGTCTAATAATAGGATCCAAAATCATCCATTTTCAAGTTCGTAATCAACCGGAGTACGTCTGATTATTAAGTTTATTTCTATCGGAGATGGGATTTTGAAAAAAGGACTTGCTAATCAGTTGTTAATGAGAAAAGTTTCGAAAAACGATAGCATAATTGTGTTCGCAGAAAGCATTGCAACGAAAGTATTTCAACAGCATCGTTCTTTTATAAAAATGGCGTAAAAGTTATTAACTTTTGGAACGATTATAGTCTGATTATTACATCATCATTTATTACGTTTCCTCAATTAAGAATAAAGCAAATAAAATCGTAATAGATCAAGGACAAAACATTTTCTTTTGGAATTTTATCCACACTTTCCTAAATAAATGTCTAACAAATAAAATAGAGAAGTATTATGGAATATCATTGGATGCTGGCATAAAAATTGAAAACTCGAATGGAAGGTTTCAGAGGAGTTTAATTTTTTCTTTGGTAATCTGATTGCGAGAGACTTTTACACTAGGTTCGCGAGGCAGGCTGTATTAGAGAGGTAATTAAATTCGTCGAGAATGAATCCTTTCTGGAGAGAAATTCAAGACAATTGACATCTCCAATTTAATTCGTCTTAACAATATGACTCTTGTTGATTTGATTATAAAATAATAACGGAGAAATTTAGAATAGAACAAAAAACTGTTGCGAAAATGTTGGTCATTCTTATTCTTCTGACTATGTCGGACCTCCTACAATAACCACCATAATTTACTTTAGGCAAAATATCTTACATTATTTTTAGACTAGCGTAATTGCCCGTCAAATATGACGGGTAATCGTGGATTAATTATTAAAGTTAAGGAATTTCCCATTCTTCCTCCTTTTTTCTCTTCCTCTCTCCCATCCTCCTCCCTCCCTCCCATTCCATAAGAATAAAAGCCTGCACTTTAAAAAGTCGCTATCTTACGGGAAATGGAAATCGCCACCCTGGAGTCGAACCCAGGTCTTTCTTCGTATTTTTTTCGTCATTTAATTTTTATATCTGAATCAAACATTCCGGCGAAATTTCAACCTTACACCTAATCGGGAAGTTTGTTAAAAACGCGCTAAAACTTACTATTGATGACGTCAGCGTTACGCTGACAAATCACGGAAATTATATGTATAATGGGCTGTAAGAGACTTTTAAATCTATCCTTTATTTATTTTTACTTATGAGCTATAAATTGATGATGCATAACCTGTTCGCTTAATCAGCTACAATCGATAAAAGAAAAAGGCAACTGAAAATAATATCCAATTACTGAGTCGCGATATAAAAAATCATTTCGCCGGTCATCTTCGGAAGGGCAAAAAGAAAATAAGCAACCCGCTTTTGGTTAACGGTACGTGACTGGATTTGCATTAACGACACAAGGCAACAGTGCCACCGCAGAGTAGACTACTTAAACAGTTATATAACAATAAGCCTCAAAAAATAATATGCAGACACATTATGTAATCTTCTTTTATTGAAACGTCTCGAACCCTTAAAAAAATACGACATAAATTTTATACAATTATGCGACGGTGCCTCAACACATAGAAGACATTACAGAACCAATTCCTCGACAAAAAAATAACGGCATATCTTCCTAAGCCGTCCGTTTAAACCAGTAGCCGGAGGGAAGGGGAAGAAAAATGAGGAGGAAAAAGGTAAAGAAAGAAATGATCCCGTGTAGACCACCTCACACCCATTCCGTCCCAGACCGCACACTCCCCCAACTCCGGCAAACCACTCCCAAACCTTCCACGCGATATTTTCGCGGACGGATCATTAGGGGTTTATTTTTTTGCCCGCCCCACGAGACAAGACGGGTTCCTAAGGTTACCGTTGTTCGCGAGGCGAAAAAAATGATAATGGAAAATCCGATGACGCAACGCCGGGACGGTCTAATTATACGTGCCAGCGCAAGGTGTAAGGATCGGGAGGGAGAGCGAGAGGGAGGGTGGGGGGGGGCAGAGGGAAAGATGCGAAGGAGGGATTTATAAACGAGGCGGAAAATTTTTCGATGTTTTTTGACAGTGTTTTTTTTTGAAGAGTTTGGTCTATGTGGAAGCGTTTCTTTTTTTCGTAGTTCGAGAGAGTTGCGGTTTAAAAGCTCTACCGATGTGGAACACTCTCGGCGTCCTTGGTGGCGCTCGCGTCTTCATCTCTCCCTCTCGAAAGGGTTTCTCTGTAGAAAGTGGGATATTACGTAGGCTACTGCAAAGAGAGGGAAAGAGACTTTTCTCGTCCGAGCCGTTCCAAAGGAGAGAGAGTGAGTGGCCGAGATAATGCGATAGTACACGAGGCTATTTAGCCTGCTTTTAAAAAAATGAAGCTACTCTTCATTTGAATGCTAAAGAGTCTGCAATTGTTCCCAGGATTAGTTTCGATTTTACTATTTTGTTTTTATTCGCTTATTTCTCGCCTCATTGTTTAAATAATTGAAAAGAATATATTTTTAATACAAAGTGCTATGTTGTCAAATTGTATCTGAAAACAGGAACGTACTTGAGACATATGGCCCCTATGACAAAATTTTAGGACGCCTTTGTTGTGTAGAGTATTATGTACATAATGTTCCGTATATAATTATTTTCCTTGAGTTTTTATAGATTATATTATAATTTTATTAAATATAACTAACATTTGAGCATTAAATTAATACTTATTTATCGTAAAATAAATTTTTGCATGTTTTGAGAGAAGGTTTGGCGCCTATGGCAAATGCCACCTTCGCCGTACCCTAATCACGCCATTGTCTGAAACAATTACAAAACTGAAAAGCGAATTATGAAGTTACACCGGAAAGATATGCGATCATTTGGAAAGGATTCCTTGTCAGCCGTGATCTATGACATTAAGAGAGCTAAAGTTAAAAAAGGTTAAAATGATAACAACGCAGAAAACAATTAAAGCTTAAATAAAACTTACCCAGGTTAATGGGAAATCATTCCGCGCTAGGGAAATGATGCGTCTGTCTTCGGAAAGCTTATGTCTGCAAATTAAAAAAAAAATCAGTGTTTTTCGAAATAAGTTATTTCTTGTGTAGTAAAAGTAACGTAAGTCCTAAATTAACTTTGAATTCAATACCTCGATTGAACAATGCGTACATTTTTTTAAATCGTTTCTATTATAACATTAACGCCGTAGATCTACAGAAAGATTTTTTTTCAAAATTACTGATTTTGAGGTTTACCTGTTGGGAAACCTGGCGAAAGAATCAAAGATTTGTATTGAATAGAACCTTACGCTGTCGCGTCGCAATGAAAACCTGAAACGATTCTAAAACTTTATGATTCTCTGAGTAAATGTTATCCGCAGTTGACCTACCTAATTGTTTAAAATCTGAAACGCTTCCATCGAGGCACCTACCTTAGGGTTTACCTTTACAATATTGCAGGCATTTAAATGCAACGAATCAGATGTTTACACAAAGTATCACTCAATTTCCACTATTGGTAACGCACGGTTGACTCGAACGAATGAATTGCCGGAGGAATTATTTTAAGTTATCCGAACGAAATTCTTCGTCGGAAATGACGCGAACAGTTGTTTCTAAGGCGCATGTTGTTTGCGTCATCCTTCCAACCCTCCATACCGCTCACGGAGACAAATTAGCTGAATGGTAATCGGTTGTTTCGAGCCCCCTTGAATATTCATCTTCCTAAGGTCTAAAACGAGAGCGCAATTTGCATCGCATGTCGGCATAAAGAGAGGTGGAGAGAGCGCCGAGAGGTGCGCTGTCGAGTTGTTTTTGTTTTCGTCCTCGACGACGCTTGTTTGAGGTAACTCGCGTCATTATTTCGGGAAGCGGGATAGACAGCGGCAGCGCTCTTGAATTCCGGGTTTCAAAAAAAAAAAGGAAAAAGACCCCATCGAGCTAATAAGTTCCCTCAAGTGGTTTAGCATAGTAAATTGGGAATAATTGTTCCCTTCTGTACATCCCTCGCTCGAGTATCGTCGCAATTACGTTATTTGGACAAACTTGAGATAAAATTTGTTCGATCGATGCAGTGAATTATCGACGACCGCGAGTGAGTATATTTTAAAGTTGTACCTTTAAAGTCTTTTGAAGGAAGAAACTTACACGCCATTCGAACATGCGTGTATCCTATATTGTGAAGATTATTTTATCTATTTACGACGTGTGAGTATATTTCTAATACTAGCAAAAACGATTCGCCGATAGTTCCGAATGATCTACGTTTTATGTGCCGCAAACAAAACTTCATATAAGCAAACAGCTCTGCAGTTTTCTGGCGTATTAGATTTTATTGACAATAACATCGCACGTATATTTCGCATTTCTTCCCTTACTAAAATTTATTCAAAAATATACCTCTTTAATTCGAATCAGAAAGATTAAAAGAATTCCTCGCTTTAACAGCTATGCTGCATAAATGAAAATTTTAATTTAAAAGTACACAAATATTTGTAAAGTAGTGTTTAGGATATCTGACACCCAATACTAGAGTCGCGATTTGGAATATGTACTGCTTTGAGCATGGGTGTATATCCTTGTCTTTGTTGTAGTGATTTGTGAAATGCCGTTAAAGTTCGCATTACGAGCTCGATAACTTGTTTTATGGCTAACAGGGTCGCCAAGATCGTCTAACGATACAAAATTATGTTTAACATAAGACAATTGAAACAGTCTTTAGGAGCGTATGTTCTCTAACGATGATTTTTAATGAACGATAAAAGAAGGAGTTTTTTGCAAATATCCCCTTATGCACACAATGCTGATGTCAACGAAGAAAGAAACGGACTGTGACCTCAGTGTGACATAATTTTTTTGCGGTGAAACGGTTGTAAGACGGAAGTTTTATAACTTCCGTCTTCATCAATTATTATTCGAGCCTTAGGGCATATTTGCTGTTCCTTTAAGAAGGTTGTAATAAAATTAAACATCCCATGAAATAATGCCTAACATTTATGATTCTTTACCATACCTAAGCGTAAAAAAGAACGATCGCAACGCATAATTTGCCGAAAATGGTTGAGAATCGGGCGGTGATAGCCTCTTTGTATTCCATTGCTAACTTCGTCGTTTCGAACCCAGTTGTGAACATGTTCACTGTTAATATTTTATTTAATATTACCATTGATTAAGATCACTAACGACGTTTATGTGCTGATAGTAAATAAAATCCGTCATCCATGGTAGCAATTTCTCTCCTGAAACCGTTTACTCGAAAACACTTCGTAGTGAATAAACGATCTTGGTAGAAATTAACCATAAAACTTTATATCCCAGCTCTTGCTGGTTCCTCGGTTTTAACAACGGCATGGTATTATAACTTGTTTGTTCTCGTCCAAATGCCAAAAATGATGCTTAAAAATACTCCGTCGATCTTCGAATAAGGTTTTTTAACGCAATTTCTTTTTCCCCATAAAATTTGTTGGCTACGGATAACCCACCGCATCTAAAAACTCAGCAATTTCCCCAAACAGACAAAAAACTATTTTTTGGTAGTACGTCATTTTAAGTCTTGTCACACGGTTATATTCAGGGGCCAATATTTATTTATTGCAACTAAGTATCGAATATACCACTGAATGCGCAGAAAATGTTACCACAATATTAATCGTTGATTTTTCTTAATAGGCCATTGCTGTACTCGTTTCCACACCACCTAGTGATAGAGTAATCGGCGCGTTTTTACAGTGGTATCCACATTAGGCCTAATCCACTGTCATCGACATCTTAAGATCTTATTCTTTTTGACGTTGATGGTGCATCAGCTTCAATACATTCGGTAAGTCTTCTATGAGAGATATTGTCGGCAACAATTTCCGCGACGTGAAATTAAAAAAAAAGAGAGTGATGCCCGTTGGAACAGTTAATTGGTCGATCAAAGTGCGAGATGTGGTGATACCGATTTACCTAGCATTACTTTTTCAAAGAATTCCATTATCGAGAAAATCAGATGAAGATTTAAAGGACTGCTTAAAGTACGAGCTAGCGCTATACCCATTGTCACATTTCGACGAGTTTGGAATGCGCAAAACGAAAATATCGACACTTTTCGACTTATTTTTGCCTCTGATTAATCTGGGATTAAATTCGGAAGGAACGTACACGTAGTAGACGGAGGCTATCTTCTTCATAGAGTTGTGCATTCAGTGGTATATTCGATACTTAGTTGCAATAAATAAATATTGGCCCCTGAATATAACCGTGTGACAAGACTTAAAATGACGTACTACCAAAAAAATAGTTTTTTGTCTGTTTGGGAAAATTGCTGAGTTTTTAGATGCGGTGGATTATCCGTAGCCAACAAATTTTATGGGGAAAAAGAAATTGCATTAAAAAACTTTATTCTAAGATCGACTGAGTATTTTTAAGCATCATTTTTGGCGTATGGGCGAGAACAAACAAGTTATAATACCATGCCGTTGTTATAACCGAGGAACCAGCAAGAGGCTTCTGTAGCTCATCTCGAAGGAGGAAAACTTAGTGCATTCATTAGGACGTTATAATTGACCGATTGAATTTTTTTCCAGTTTTTCGGAATTAATGTATTTTTAACCTGTTTTTATGTCTCTGCCGACTGGCCTATAAGGCGATGGACTGATGGACTACATGCACTCTTTCATGCGCTGAAGATGGGGTTTTCAAACCTCGTGACTAAGCAGATACCAGATGCTACCACACATATCATACTCCTTTAAGATCGTAAAAACTCTATCTCTCCCTTTGACTATTCTTCCTCTGCTGTGTTATGCCCTTAGATGGACAGAAACCTCGTACTCTCTGTGCACTCAGTAGATTTATCCAAGAGTTTACTGCTCTTTTTTTTAGGGTAAAGAGGCGATCACGTGTCTCCGTGACTGTCTCGGAAGGCACGGTACGGTTTTAGCACGAGTCCACTAGACCAAACCACGGAAGCGGTGGCGGACCTACGCGTGCTGCATGCTGAAAGTGGCACGCGATACCTATTTTCTTGGAACATACTATATACGGCCGTCAAATTTTATTGGTTCGTGCTCTTTTGGAATACGTTGCATATTTATACCCAGAGAACAACCTGCTCGACTGAAAACAATTATTATGGTCTAATTAAAAATGAATTGTGATTGTAGATGAGGGCCACTTATATAAGATTCGAGCGATCAAATTGTTCTCCTAGCTTAAAATAACTTTAATTCAGGTTTCAAAGAGAAATAAACAAATTCCAGAATAAGTTTAAAATATTGAAGAAATAAGTACTTGTCTTGCATAGTATCTCCAGGAGCCATAACAATTGAAGATGTCTCAGCTATTTAATAACTCAATTTTTGATACTTAAGTGCTTATTCTAGAATTTGCTTCCAGACATAAGACGAGCTCGAAAATTCTGTAGTGAAGAAATAAACAAGGTTAATTAAAAAGAACTTCATTCCATTCGTTCGTAGCTGAAATATCAACGTCAGCTAGGCACATGCATTAATGATTATAAAGCTGTTGAAAAAGATATAAGCGCATTACAACAACAAATTATCAGTCGCTGGTGGTAATTCCACGGTGGTTGATTGTATAAATAACTAAGAATTCTTGATACGAATCGAAGATCGCTGATTTTTCATTAATTACGCTTTCTATTCTAGTTTATATGGCTAACTCAGCAGATTGACAACTGTAAGAGAGTATATTATTTTTACTGTTTTCTATGTACAAAATGGAAAAAGTAATGAAACGCTTTACTGATTATTATTATTAGGTTTTTAGGCAAATGGAGAAATAAATTTATCATATATGAAATTTCCCTTGCTGTCGAAACCCAATTCTCTACACCAGTACTACTCAACCTTTCTTTCTGATGCGCAGTAAAAATAAATGTTTTTCCGCATTAAATTTTCAGGGGTTATCGCTTCAGTGGAACAATCCAATCTCGCTGTAACGCCCTATTCAATAAAGTGTTCGCAGAATACTCCAAAATTGGGGCGCGTGGGAAAAACTTTGAAATTGCTGCGTGCGAAAGTTAAATTATTACGCATCGAAAGCACCAAAAAAAATACTGGGATTGAAACGATAGAAAACGTTACGGAGTCATATAAATTGTAGATCCATCCAACTTCGAGGGGTGAATAAGTAAAGCGATCCCATTGTAGGTAAATCAGAGCGTTTTTGTCGGGCAAAGTCGGATCGGATGGATTTGGAATGGAATGTTCCGCATGCGCCCTCTTTCTGGGCCGAGTATCTCTGCGCTTGCTCGGACGAATATGCGCCATTATTCCAATCGCCCTTTTTACTCCCTTCCGAAGTATTAAAAGGTCTGAACTTTTAAAACTCTCCTCCCGATTCGCGAAATAAGGCTCGGGAACGCCCGTTGCTTGAACCTCCTCGACCTAGAGCAGGGGCTCCCAAAGTGTGGCCCGCAAACCAACTGCGGTCCGCGAACTTACTCCATGCGGCCCGCGACCAGCCTTGTGGTATATATTTTACATAATTATGTATAACACAGTGGTGTCCAAACTACGGCCCGATGGCCACTTTCAGCCCGTCTAGTGGCTTCATCCGGCCCACCATGAGTTTAAAAAGTAAAGGACACAATGCAACATAATTTTTTTTTATTATAAAAGCAATATATTACGTCTATTTCTGTAATAATTTCAAGCAGATAAGGTAATACTGACCCACAACCAAAGCCTTCAGTTTCTCTAAATTATTCAACTCCTTATCTTCGGCTGGATGTGGCCAGCGAAGAAGGCGGAAGTGAGCTATGTGGTCCTCGAGCCGAAAAATTTGGACGCCACTGTCCTAAAGGACGCAATACGCTCTGCACTTTAAAAGTCCAAGCCCAATGGAAAAACGATTTTCCTCTCTTTATTAATGACCAATCGATCGCCCGAGATTTTTAAGTCTTCAATTGAAAACTGCTCAACAGTGAACTCTGACGAACAAATTAATCAACCTCCGTTCCCGGTTTAATTATGGTTTCAGCCGTAAATACAAGAAGGGCATGTTGAATTCGGATGTCAGATCTCGAAAGAGAGGTATTGGACGATATGGCGGGATTAACGGGAAATAGTGGGAAAAGGAAATGAATAGATGGAGATAGAAAGGGAAGCAGAGAGAAAGGAGAAAACTAGAGAAGGAGAAAACTAGAGAAGAACGGATAAGGAGACAGGGGAAAAGAGAGGGAGGAGAGAGAGTGGGAGAAGGGGAGAGAGGGAGAAGGAGAGGGAAGGAGGAGAGGGAGGGAGAAGGAGAGGGAGTGAGGAGAGAGATGGAAAAGGAGAGGGAGGAGAGAGAGGGAGAAGGAGAGAGAGAGGAGGAGAGAGGGAGGAGGAGAGAGGGAGAAGCGGAGAGGGAGAAGTAGAGGGAGGGAAGAGAGAGGAGAGGGGTGGAGTAGAGATAGGGAGGAAGATGAAAGGACAGGAAGGGAGAGGGAGGGAGATAGAGAGATGAAGAGAGGGAGGGAGAACAAGAGTTACGGAGAGAGAGATATCGGGAGATGAAAGGACTGAAAGAAAAAATCGGGGAGAGTATGGAGGAAGGAACAAATTGCATGGAGATCGGAAAGGAGATAGAGATGGAAGACGTATTGAAAGAACACTGGATAAATGTACGGGAGTGGTTACGAAAAAGAAAAGAGACTAGCGAAATTTCTTTCTCTAATCCTTCTCCAAATTGGTATACTCATGGCGGAGCAATACTCAGATGGATAAACGGCAATCTTTCACTCCTATCATTATCTTAAGATAGAGTGTAGTAACAAACCACGATCTTCTTCCTCCACCACTTCAACGCTCCTCCAATCTACTAGTTGTAAATCCGAAACCGCGTCATCGAATCCAAGTTTAATTAAGAGCGGAACATTCTTGAGAATTTCTCAGAAGGAAATTCATCGATTCATTCATTAAAGAGCATTAACTTTGCGAGGAAATTGAGTGCACATTTGAGACATTAACTCGCTCAATGGAAAGCCTTCATTAAGTTTCGTGTATATGCATTTCCCCATTGAATCATTTTCGGTTCTTAAGAAAAATAGAATTTTCTTTGTCGCACTTAGGAGGCTTGAAATAAATGCGCATTAAGTAGTAAATCATTTTTACAAAAACTTGATCAATTTGCTTGAAATGATAGTATCCCTCTTATTCGAATGGTTTTTATGCCTCTTTACTTTTTGCTGGAATAAAAAAAAAATCCTTTATTCCATCATCGTGATTGAGTGTATTTTCTGCGTACAAAATCGAACGCCAGACAGTTGGCGGCGTAATACAGATCATTACGGGCTATTTCCGATGCAAGAGACGTGACTCCATATATTTCACTATAAATTCAAATAAGGTAAGGATGATTAACTATATACAAATCCTGGTGTAAATTTCGTTCATAGACGAATCAGCTAGCACATCACCAAATAATGCCATGATAAAAATATAACAGCCATAAAGAAGTATAACGAAGCACGTGTGAATTTCATCCACGAAGTGGCTAATGTTACTGGTGAATGAAATTCTTGGTTAGTGATGGAGTTCGGAGGAAAGATACAATTGGATAGATGAGCGTTAAAAGAACGTTCTGAGGAAATTTTTTCGCAAGAACGTTTATTTTGTGCCTTAGTTTATTGTAAGTCTCTGAAAGAAATAATTCCTGTGAAACAACAAAATATTTTCGCCAAACACAATTAGGTACATAACAATGAGATTGTACATAATAATGAAATTGCCGTAGAAATGGTCCTACTTTACCCATAGTTCTTCATAAGAGAGTTCATTTTGCGGAAAAAAACATTACTGGTATAATCAAAGTAAAGCGATTGGACTCTCCAATGTCGCCTAACATTTGAAAACAATTGACATCCTCAAAGGCATACTTGGTCTTATCGTTCTTCGCCACCTCTGCACACCGAATCACAAGTGCGATTACTAGTGTAAATACTTTATCCTTTCACGCAAAGGGATTAATGCCGCAAAGGCCATTGCGCAAACAGCGCTTTCCCTGGAACTATGCATTTTGTGATAGAAAGGACAATTAACTGACACTAAAGCAATAAATGGGGGATGTTTGAGTCTCCAGCTCAGTTGACAGTGATAACATCAGCAAATGGCGAGAGAGCTCGTGGTTCGAATCAACGAATCTTAGTTTCCCACGAGAACGTCTCGCCGACTGGAAAGCTCGTAAACATTGACTCTGTCGATTTGCCTAGCGAACACCTTTTCGATTGAAGACTCGATTTCCATTTCGTTTCATAGGTAGATTTACGGAACCATTTCTACTTTACTTCGTCCTTGCGTGTGCGTTTTGACAATATCAGAGCTAGCAATGAAATGCACTCCTATAACGACGAGACAACTTAAAAATGCAACCTTTCGCTCAATAAAATCAGTCCTAGATTTGATTTGACCACTTTTATCTAAACCCCTACATAGCATACCTAAATATTGAGTACACATGTTCCTGATCTCTTTCGCAACGTAAAATGTATTGTACTAAAATGACAGCTTACTTATTTTCTCGACCACAAAAAAATGCTATAGCTATTTATCATGACTGACGGTTTAGTCAATTTCTTTTTAAAGACAGCTCCGCTATGCACGAGAGAGAAGGTAATTTATAAAACTTAAAAAATATTCCTTTATATTTATCATTTCAAAATTGTAGTTTAAAGCAATTATGTATAAACATAACGATCGAGATGACAATATCCTTATATTCAACTCTATCTGCGGAAAAACGACATCCACTGAAATGATTTTCCAGTCTACATACGATTTAAAACCATCATAAACGATTCCTAACGTAAAAAATATACGTCCAAAGACAGGTGATTAAATTGGTTAGATGATATAGTAAAAAAACGCAAGGGATGAATTCTAAAAGATTTTCCACTAAAACAAAATATGTTAACTTGTTTTTTGAAGTATGACTATCTAAAAATACTTTAACCTCGTATAAAATTTCTTCGCGGTTACAGCTTTAATCGGGAAGAAGAATCTCTCAAGGGCGCAATTAATATGTGAAGGTGATTTAGAGGTCATGTCTACGCTTCCAAAATTGCGCCGTGAGGTTCATTCTTATTCGTGCAACGATTCGGCTTCGCCCAGAAATTTAGGTTAAACAGCGCTGGGGGATCGGGACGTCGTCGTGTTGAAAAGAAAAGGAATGTGGCGCTTTATGAAGAAGATGGTGGGAAAGAGTAAGAGACAGAGAAACAGAGGGAGACAGAGGAGGTTGAATGTGAGTTATCCAGGGTCATGAAAATCGTATTTCATGAAACACTTGAATTGTCCAGGGAAATCCTTTAAATGGATGGACGTAAGTTTAATGAACGATGAAATTATCGAATGTTTTCTTTACTTGAATTTTATTATGCGTCTTAATCAGCAACTTCGCCGGTAAAGAGATAATATATTTAGGTTCAAAGTTAACGTTATATCATTAAGAAGTTCGGCATAACTTGTAAATTCGAGGAAACTTCGGATAGTAGAGGAGATGATGAGCTGAAAAGTCAATCTGTTTGCGTTTTCGAGGAAGGACAAATGGAAAAGACAATGGTTGTGGCAATTTAAGGAAGTTAAACTGTTTTGGAAACGGGAATAGAGTTTCAAGATCGAAGGATAGGTTAACGAGTTCATTTATTCTGTTGAAAACCAATCAACACTTCCATAAATTCAAAAGATAACGCCTGTATTTAGAATCCCTTATATACGTTAAAGCGCCTCGATATCAGATTTGAGTAAATTAATTAATTATTTCGTAATCATTTTCCATTTAAAACATGATTTACGTTTATGAGTTTAACAGATATTTTACGAGTTTTTGTTCTCTTTTTAAGTAGTTTCTGGAGCAAAGACAAATTTCAAGGAATATTTTAGGAAAGACCTTATTCTATTTTCCTGAACGCAAAATAAAATGCATTATTTTGTACCGCCATTTACTATCGCATTTAACGTAGAGTAGTCGAAAAGAAGAGAAAGATTTATTTAATCATTCGTTATAAACTCTGAGTTTTCAAAGTGCCATGGACTACTAAGAGAGCATTTCTCTGGGAGAACGAATTTCAACGAATGGCTCCTTTTAATTGGATAAATTTTTAACTCCTCCAAGAGTGTTTGTAATAAACATATTATTATTCCATTCTCAATACATATCTAAGAAATGGCGAGCAACAGAAACTAAATTAAATTAAAGCTATAACTTAATAAAGGGAATTAGGGAAATCGTGGTCGCTTTAAAACAAAATTCAGTCAACTAATTAAATTTGACTAAGATCAATTTATTATTATTATTTTTTTTATGCCTCGTTTGTCAATAAAGCAAAAATTTCAACTGAATTCTGAACTATAAAATAGTAATTTTACTTTGTTAATAAATCTAAAATTGAATCGAAAGCAAAAAATCTTTTTAGCAAAATTTTTTATTTCATAATTTTGAACGTCTCGTGCGTTGCCTTAAACTAGCCAACTAAGGACGAATCAAATAATTAGTAACAAGCAATAGCTGAAAGGATCAGCATTCGTCGACTCTCCTATGACGACGTACTTTCAAGCGTTTTCTGGATGTAGGAGTTAGATATGCCAGAAATTAGCGTAGTGCTGGCCGCGGCAAATCGCTTAGCCCCAGAAGATTCAAATTTGAGCTCAATGATACAAAATTTGTATCGAACAATTATTTAAAGAGTTATGCTTGAAAATTTGCTGTTTTATTGGGAACAAATAATTTTTAATACAGCAATAACATAAGTAATTTCATGCACGATATTTTGTAAGTTAAAATGTCAGAATTACCATTATCTTTACCGCGCCTCAGATAAAAGAGAACGAAAACCTGACACCGACGCCTATAAATTTGATTTCATATTCCCTTCCAACGAGAAAGCGATGAAAATGTTTTTCCACGTTTTACCCTTCTGCTTAGCATAAGGGAACTTACGTAAAGGGAGCGAGCGCTCCAATACCGACGTAGTAAAAGTCTAGTCGCATGGTAAACGACTTAATTTTCATGTCTTGAGGGAAAAGAAGAAGCGGTAGACTGCTGCAAAGTCTTGGAACTTCGCCTTTCAATTTCCTCCGACCTACTTCCGTCAGCGGCAAAGTTTCGCAACGGAGACGACGTGCATTCTGAATATTTATGGGTGCATCCTCTTAAACGACAGGGATAAACAAAACTCTCCGAGTAGGGGAAAAAGTCTGTCGATCAACGATTTTTCGTATTTGAAACAACACTGAAAAAAGCAAGAATGAAATAGCAGTTTCGGTTTTTTATTAAATAGGATCCACCGAATGACATGTGTATATTTTTTAAAGAAATCTCGCCCTTAAGATTGCTAGCGGCAGCTTTTTTGTATTTTTTTTCTCCCGTCAAACGCAAAATGAATCCCTGTCCATCCACAGTAAATTTAAGGAACAATTATTTATAAACGTGCATAATTCACTCAAATAGGCGCGAATTGCTTGCTCTCCGTTGTTGAAATGTTTACGAGGTCTTTGGCAGACCATCGCAAGAGAAAGTCTAAAGCTCTCCTTCAAATCTTGGATTTTATGCTCCTTATTTTCTACACTATTGTTTTAATTAGTTGAGCTTGCGTGGACGGATAATGGTAAAGCGCGAAATGAGATTCGGGGTTCAATTTGTGACTTAGAAAAATTTATATACAAGATGCATAAATAAGCCCAATAAATATTCAAATTTGCTAATATTGATGAAATGCTTTTAGAAAGGTTCCTGACGAGAATCACAGTTTGCATTTCCAAAATAAAACTGATGATATTTTTAATTTCGAGGTTTCCCAAAACATCCCACATTTCATATTAGACCACAAAATCACCATAGCCCAAAGCATCCCAGTTTTGAGACAGCCCGAAACATCCCACATTTTCTTACCGCGAGATGGGTTGGGTTGTCTCTCCAATACTATGTTCTCCACACTGTCGTGGTCATGATCGTACTTTACATCCCGGTTATAATAGTTTTCTTCGCATCAGTCTTCATCGTAGCAAAACAGCCCTTAGTGCAACAGCGTCAGGCAATATCCCAATCTTCTCATTAGTGCGAATGTCTTGGTATTTATAATTATCAAACACTCACCATCCTTGTTACCAGATATCACTTTAAAATCCTTGTCTTTCCTGGGGTGAAAACTAAAATGTTCAAAAGTAGTGATTTAAGTTCAAAATAATCTCGCTGCACTGTTAAGTAAGCACACAAGAACACTGAGAGAAAACACTGAAGCGAATAAATATCGTATTTGTCAGAGAGCCTATCAGCCAAACTCAGGTCGCTCCACCTCTTGACACTCAAATCCTCCCCCTTTTCACCCACCTCGAAAAGTAGGATGTTTTGGGCTATAATCATTGAGCGACCTTCATATTTTGTATGCATTTATTATTTATTGGTTGTAATGTTCAATGTAATAAGCCTGAGTGCTGTTTTTGAACTTATTAAATAAATAAATAGCATACCTGTATACATGTGGGATGTTTTGGGCTATGAAAAGTGGGATGTTTTGTGCTACTTCCTTTTAATTTATCTACCACATTATCTAGCACGTCAGAAATTTTCGAAGTATATCAGTTCCCTCGCCTTCGTAATAACATTAAAAACGAAAAGATAGCTACCGACAATGAAAAAATAAATATGCAAAATTTTCATTTGCTGCGGCGATTCTGGAACAGATGAGGAATTTTGGTGAGAAAAAATTCAATCTGAGACAGCTAGGATAAATAACGTATCCTCTGAAGACAACTTTGAGAATCAAAAGATTCGCCACAAGGGCTAAATTCTTCTCTATTTAGGCAATTTGCCCCATGGAATAGCGGAAAATCTCTACATAGGGCATTGAGCAGCTGAAATTGAGAAAGAACCATTAGCAAGTGACTTCTTTCCTTCTTCACTTTGTATTAACTTTCAATCATTAAATCCCGCCAATGAGCCCAAAAATAAACACACAAATGGAAGAATTAAATAAATTTAAGCGAAAAACATACACTTCCTTTTACAAAAAATTTAATGACACATATGTAAATAATTATTTATTATTAATCTTTAATATTGAATTGTTTCACCTTAGAAAGGATTTAAAGAGGGTGGAGTTTGTTTACAATCAAACTGACTGCTGCAGTTTCGTATTTATTTATCAAATAATACGAAATCGACATCTCTTATGTACTGATGGAAATCTCACACGTTCAAGGTATTTATTTCAGTTAGGAAAACCGCTGTATCTGTCAAGTTTCAAAAATCGAAACTATTAGGTAAATTTTGAAATAAAATCCGCTTTATGAAAAGTGTATGATTTTAGCCTCTTTTTTCACTACAAAAAATAAAAAAGCCACTGCTTAGATTGAATACCAAGATTGAATGCATAGTAAATCACACAGCCAAGACGACCTTGAAACAATAAAAATCACTCGATAAATCACACATCGCGCAGAATTGAAATGCGTCGTCAGGGCACAATTAAAACCGTGTTGAACAATACCGGCAGTACCGTTCTCCTCCTAACGTGTATTGCAAGCGGTATGTGGATTTATAGGTCCCCGCTTTCTTCGGATTGCCAACTTCAGATCACTGTCATCTATCATTCATTTCAAGCCGTTTGGTGGGGCTGAAGGGCCTGCGACGTCCGTTGGAGAGTGGAAAGAATGGGAGGAGGAGAAGGAAGGAGAAAGAGAGAGAGGAGGGAGAGAGGATAGATAGATGTTATTTGGGCGAGATTGAGACTAGGCAGTCTCTTCTTCAACCTAACTCAGGATGGTGGGAGAGAGGGAGGAGGAGATAGGAGGATGAAGGAGAGAGGGAGGAGGGAGAGTTGGAGGAGGGAGAGAGGAAGGTGGGAGAAAGGGAGGAGATAGGAGAAGGAAGGAGAGATGGACGAGAGAGAGACGGAGGAGAGAGAGAGGAAGGTGGGGGAGAAGGGAGAGAGGGGAAGTTGGGAGGAGGGAGAGAGGAAAAGGATGGAAAGAGGGAGGAGGAAGAGAGGGGGGAGTAGGGGAGAAGAGGAGGAGTAGTGAAAGAAGGTTCGTCTGATTATGAGAGAGGAGAGGCGTGCACAAACTGGATCTCTCTCTCTCCCTTCCTTCTTTGACTCTTCGGATTAGCGATGGGGGCGCGTGATAAAAAAAGCTCCGAGCTTTTGCGCGGGAGTGAAGTACGGGGTCAGACGTCGTTTGGAATCTTAAGAAGAAGAGGAACTATCGACGAAAGCTCAAGGGCGTCGAGAGAGGAATCGGTATAGGCCGACGAAAACAGTTGAAGGATTTGGACTAAGGAAGAGACGAGAGGAGAAAAAAAGGCGCATCGCAATGAATCATTCAATTGTCGGTTATGCATGGCTCGGATCCAGGGACGAACGATGAAAGAGCCGTCACTGCGCTCGGAGGATAAGTTTCAACAGCTTGAGGAGAAAGAGGCAATTTATTTGACCGGTTTATCTAACGGTTCGTGAGGGACTCTTTGACGTCTTCCATTAATCTTTAAATCGGATTTATTTCATCAACTCGTAAAAAAATGCAGAATTTAAGAGTTTTCTTTAAGTAATAATATCCATGCTATTTTTAATTTTTAATTTTTAATTTTTTAAGTACAAGCTTCTTTATGTATCAGTTAATCATTCTCACACAAACAAAACTAACAGGTGAAAATAATAAGATAAATAATAATAATTTCGATTAGGGTGGAAGTCCATGATGCCGAAAAGATTCGAACCCGGGTTCCTAATGATGAGTAGTAGACTCTACAATCTCTCTCTGAAGTACGTACAACAACCTTGTTTCCAAATAAAAATTCCGTGCAATAAATATCTTTCTAAAAAAATACTACAGCACGCCCAGTAACTTATTTATGAAAACATGAAGGTATTCATAACCGAGTGCACGCGGTTTGAAGAATCGCAAAGACGCAAATAAACAAAAAAATATACACGGAGAGAGTATACCACACGTGAAAAGGTTGGAAGAATTCAAACAGGAAACGAATGAATTTTTAGAAAAAGTTTTTATGGAAAAATATTTTTACTGCTGCCGCTTTAGTTTCTCAGCGGAGGGAATTACTTTACATTTCAAGTATACTTTATTATCACGATATAAATTTTTTTACAACTACAAAGAAATATCCAAAACTTTTCTTTTGAAAGAATCTGTGAAACAAATACCAGAAAAAATGCTCTTCGAACAAGACAAATTTAAGTCTATCATATCTTAAGAGTTATTCGAACTAAGGCTGCACTTCTTTCGAGTATGCAATTCTATACGTTTCATAGACGAATCTCTAATAGAATTCTGCTAATAGTACATTTTCGCCGAAATTTTTTGTAATTTATATATAAAACGTGTAATTGCCTAGAATAATAATAAAAACGAGACCCTATACAATATGGTATAAAATAAATTTTTATCTAACGATTTTAATTTAATTTCAGCATGCTAAAATACGTGGTAAGAGATAATAAGCTGTTTTCAGTTGATTTATGAGTCTGATGATACCAATACGTTGATTTGTAACTAAGTAAAGTCACCATGTTAGCATAAATTGTATCGCCGGTTCTTTATTTTCATGGTATTCTTAAACTAGTGCAGTTATCAAATTTGCACTTAAGAATGATAGCTAAACATATTTTCACGCATACAAATTAAATTATAATCGTTTGACAACTGTAGGAATTATAGCATGTAGTATAAGATCTCCTTGATATTGGCAGAGCCTATATATTAATAATAGACACTATAAATACAAAAATTAAGTGAAGCTTACTTTAGAAAACATTCAAATAAATTGTGCAATATCCTCCCAAATTAAAAACGAGTACATCCTTGAAGGAATCAGATCTAGTCCTAAGGGACGCAACCTCTTCCACTTCTCAACGTACCATTTTTTATGTAGTAAGAAACGATTAGTTTGCACGGTAGAGACTCTTGATGGTTTGCGCCACGCATCTCTGAGGGACCCTTATGCGTCGATTGCCCTTCTTTCCTCTCGCGACCTTTGTGTGACCTCACCCACACGTAGGATGAGGGTATTAAAACCCTACCCCCCTCTCCTCCCTCCCTCCCCCTCCCCTCTCCCTCCCCCCAGAGCACCTGAACGCCCCCTATCGAGTTGGCAACGGGTATAGACACAACAGGCGACGACGCCTATGAAGAAGACGAAACGAGTGTTAAGGTGTGCCGTTACACGAACTGGATGCGTTAAAAATGGTCTTCTTCCGAGTCGCGAAAAAATAACACGCGTCGATTTTTTTCATTCTTGGCCAAGGTTAAGTTCTGACACCCCATTTGGCAGCTAAGGAAGAGGTAATAAGGCTGCAGCAGCGAATGTAATCAAGATGAGTATGGAGGAGGAAAAGGATTGGAGGAAGGTCTTGGAAGAGGAACGGAAAGGATTATACGGCTCCTTTAATAGTCGCTCTCCACAAGTGACCGAGATTATAGAGTTATGAAAAGAAGGACGGTGATTTGAAGGATCCTTTAATTCGGGTGGAGGAAAAAATGGGGTGGGATGAATCCGCGTATTCGCAAAGGACAAACTTCCCTCCTGATTCCCGAGACGTGACAGACGAACGTACGTGACCCAAGATCGCCGGTTAGGTTTTTTCGGTTTGTTATTTTTTCGCATCTAATTTTTTACATTTTTCTGCCGCGGTTCCCTAGTGTGCTGTTGCTCGAGGGCGGAAGCAATTTGTTTCGTAACGGCAGATAACGAGATCAAAGAGTTTTGGAAAGGAAAGAGATGGAAAATATGAAAACAACTCTCTTCTGGTCCTGACGTTTTGATTATTGTGATGACTAGCAATTTTTTTCTGAGCGCTTGATTCGCGCGGATATTTCGCGAGATAGAGAGAGGGGACTGGGAGAAGGCAAACACTCGTCTGAGAGGTAAATAAATATCATTTCCGCGGAAAAAGTAAACGGTCATAAAGGATATTATTAGCGCATAAAATATTTGTGGTTCTGAATCAAGCAATTTTTGCAGCCTCTAAATTTTATCTAGTGTCATTTATCCATAAAAATAAATAAGCGCGGAACCGCAGTCGGAAAAACTCCGCTGTTTAAAAGGAAATATTTATAATTACTATAGCCATAAATTTTTTGATTCTTTTTTCGCCTCTTTATGTGATATAAGGAAATACGGATTCATGTGTTTGCAAATTATGCATATAATAATAGTATAATCAGACGTAGTAATATTGTTTCAGAGTAAAAAGATGTAAATATTCAGACACAAATAGTTCCGACATATCCTTAACCAAATACATCTAATATACGAGTATAAAAATGAATTTATGTAAGTTTGTATGTCCCTTACACGTTTTTACACCGTTGAAGCTATCGAATTCAAAAGTTTCATTGACCATCCTATGGACAAATGGAAGAACTTGGTCTAGGTTTGCAAACCGTGGGGTCTCTTATACCCCATGGGGTCAACAAAATACTTTTTCCATAAGAATGCATGGGAAATGGTTTGGAGAAACACCAAAATGCCATGCAGCCCTTCACTGATGTGGATATAAATATACCTAAATATTAATTTATGACCACGGAGAATGGATTATTTTACGCATGAAAGACTGAATATTTTAATTCTGTTCATGTTTAGTTGTTTACACGTTAAATCGCTCTAAATTATCCTTTAAACGCAAAATTTATTAACATTTTCGAGGCGGCAACAAAGATAAATTTCCTAATTGTTGCCCTCCTCAAAGGGAGATAGCCACGTAAAGATTAATGCAAGGAAAGTTCATGCCGTGGCGCGACGTAGAAGAAGAATAGCCAACGCCAAGATAAAGGGTACAAATGGATTAAATATAGTCTATAAATACTTTTAAAGTGAGTCAAATGATTTTTAAGGAATACTATAACATTGTTATCTTTTACCATTAACGTTGAAAGATTTATCGCAACATAAATCTATACATCTACATACACTTGTTTGGTAACCAAGATGTTGTTTATTGTTTACGTTTCGAAGAATAGTATTGACATAATCCACATAATTTTATTGCTGCTTTAAAGGATTCGGTGCATCTATCCATGTGGATATTATGCAAGACGTTAATGCGTAAATATATTAATGGTAAAACTTTACAATACAATAGATAAAATATTAAATGTTAATTTAAACTTTGCTTGCGTAATTAAGGAATGGGGAACGAAAATTCAGGGCTTATGATGGTGTACTCGGAGTAATTTATATTTTAATAAAACTGCTCGATTACGCCAAATATTCTTGGAAAAGCAGTCTGCCTTGATTATATGATGGAATCGCCATTGAGATACACCCACGAGCACAAGCCTGACTAAAATTTTTCAATGGTTTATTTAAGTGGTAGTTAAAATTCCGAGTGAACCTCTTCTCCGAATAACACATTTGAGAAATTTGGGGGCACCGACAGCGCGGGGCCCTGAGAAATAAAAATCATTTGTTACTTAAAAGAAAATTGTTTCCCGAGCGATGCCGGGTAACTCCAGCTAGTACGTAATAAATTAAAGAAGAACAAGTGATCCGTACAATAATTAACACGAATTTCAGCACGAAACAAAAGAGGAAGAGTAGGCGACGACGTTTTCGCTTCGATTATTTATAACCGCTACGCATTTTACTCATGAAGTGGTAAAAATAAAGAACCCGTAAAATTTTTCAGACAACGGTACTCACCTAGAGATATTCACAGAGCAATTTTAACCATTTGGCTTCTGAAGCTACTTCAGTTGCAATTAATTGGCGAACATCTCCGTCACGACTAAATTGGCGCATTTTATTCAACGGTAGAAAATAGCGTAAACACCAGTGTAGAGGACGTATTTTTCCCCCAAAACATTTGAGCTCAAGAGTACATAATTATTCCCAATACGAAAAGACAAAACTCAACGGATAAATTACAAAAGATTTACTTTAATATCACGACAACAAATAAAATTGATGAAATACTTAACATAAAAACTAAAACTTAATAAGCGAAACGTAATATAGTGAGTTTCAATAAAATGAGTATGAAATTTGAACGCGATAGTCTGTACGGAAGTATCAGAAACAGATTTTTAAATCAGAAATTCAACCCCGAGAAATTCAATGTTTGAGGCCCTTTGCGCCCTTCTTTTGCGTCTAGTGAGTAGAAAATCCGTCCCTGTCTACGACTGATCTAGATTGCTAGAATACATTTGTCCTATATCGAATACAATGAATTTTTCCATAACTTTATACCAAAAACCTATATGCGAGTATTTTCGGTATTTTCTTTCAGTTACAATTTTCAGAGAGCAGCTTTTATTCTTTAAATAGAAAAAATGGTTTTGTCAGGCCTAACGCGAATAGCAAAACTTGAACGCCTACCCCAGCAACCTTTAAAAACCTACGCCACCGCACGGTGTCTTTCGAAGATTTCCAGTTGTGAATTACAGATTAGGCGCGACTAAAGCCACGAAAAAAACTCACGAGATTAATCTATCTCCAACTGGCAAAATGCATTTCGTTTTTTGGATCCGATCCCCAAGCTTCCGACGTCATCCGTTTTTTTTTTCACGCAGTTGCTAAAGCATTTTTTCGAAAATTTACTGTTTCTCTGGGTGCGTCTTGGGATGCAGGCCAAACAGGATTCACAACGGCGGGCGGGAGGAAATGGATGAACAAACGTGATAGAAACGACCACTGCACCATTTTCAGCTGTTCGCACGTGATGCGAAAACGTCATTTGAGAGCTAAACAAAGAGATTTTATCTTTATAAAACTCTTTGATTCCTAAGAGTACGTTGAGCTTGAGACTTTTTAAGCTTCTCATGGAAAATATTTAGTTATATACATGTGTGTATGTGTATATATATATATTCCTTAACACAGGATGATAAATTTAAGGGAGAAACTACAATTATGATGGTAATCTTGAACAAAAATCTATACAAAATGAATAAAAATACAACATCTCGGAGTTTTGCTAAAATTGATTAATCTATTCAAATTTTGGTTAAAATCGGACAAAAATTACGATTACTTTACATGAAGACCTACAAGTAGTTAACAATGTTCCTTTGTTTCAACTCGGGAACCGCTTGACGTATTTTAATAAAATTTCGTATTGGGGAGTTTTGCTAGCATTGGTCAACCGATACCAATTTTAGTTAAAATCGGACAACAATGGCGACCACTTTAGATGAAGACCAACATGTAGTTTACAATGTCTCTTTGTTTCAACTGGGGAACCGCTGGACGTATTTTGATGAAATTTGGTATTGGGGAGTTTTGCTAAACTTGGTCGTCTGATTCCAATTTTGGTTATAATCGGACTACAATTACGACCACTTTACATGGCCTACATGCAGTTCACAATGTTCCTTTTTTTTAACTGTTGGAATGATTTTGATGAAATTTGGTATAGGGAGTTTTGCTAAAATTGGTCGACCGATTCCAATTTTGGTTAAAATCAGACGATGATAACGACAACTTTACATAAGGACTTAATGTATTTTGCAACGTACCTCGCTAGAACATTGTGAAATTCCAATGAACGCATTTGGAAACTCTGTGTACTCCAACATGGAGTACACCTTTCCAATCTTGTTTGTTATGGCTAAGTAATGAATTTTCAATTTTTGATACTGAAGTGTTTATTCTGGAAAACATTCGTAATAGTTCAATCAAACTAACCATGGAATGTTTACAGGATAAAGAATTCCCACTTAAAATAGCCACCCGGTATACTATAAGAAGGAAGCTTTTAGCTAGATAAACATATAATAGAAATATTTCCTCGCGAATAACGGAAGTAAATCTAAACCAACTATCGAGAACTATTTTAGCAAATGACGCAATATTTGTTTCGTTGAAGAAGTTATTGATCAAAATCAATAAATTTTTAATTGGTGAATTTATTATTTGCCGCGTTATTTTCTGGTGACCTTCTGTTTAGTACCGCATGTTAATTGAGCTCGAAAGAACTACCGTGAATTAAACGTCGGACAAACAAAAAAATATCTCAGGACACGTTTTTTCTCCCGATAAAAATATTACTTCCGCTAATAATGAGCGTTGATTTCTGAGTGACGTAACACAAGGAGGTAACAGTATTTTCGGCCTTTTTTAGGCCGCCAGCGGATTTTTAAAACGCTTTGTGAATCGCCCGACCCTCGTAACCCACTTTTTTACTCATAAGGACGTTCACTTTTTCCGAGTGCCTTCGGTTAAGCCGGAAAAACTTTCCATTGGATGCTCAAAGTTGATGTTTTCTCCTTCGATAATACCGTCGTCGATTTTTAAAAAATGTTCGCAGTTAGTACAATATATGTACCAAGTCGAACCTATAATCACACAGGAAACGTCTTTAAGAAGCTTAAAACTGTTTTAAAGTGGGAACAAACAAACTGCCAGAGAAATGAGATTAAATTGCACGCTACGTTTCGCTTAGGGTTTATGTTTTTCGGTAAGGTAATTACCATAGTAAAAGTACAAACAATTATGAAGGCATGGATATGGTAAAAAATAGTAATCGCATAGCTTCCATGTTGAGTTTCCTCATTAACCTTCAATGCCCATTTGTCCCTGAAATTATTTTAAAATCAAATATTCCTTTGATAAAACAAAACGTTGATACTAATAATCTAGTGCTATTTCCTATGATGTTTTTCTAATTAAACTCCAGCGTGTAGCGTCAAAACTCGAGGTAAAGTTCGATAATGCCATAACCTTTTCATTTCAATCTATCAGCCGTAAGAGTATGAAGCTTTCGTCGCGCTAACTCCATTTTTTCGTCATTAAAAAAATAGTTTTCGTTGTTTTAACTTTTCGCCGGAGAAAGATTAATACATCAAACGCAGACGAAAAAAAGATGCCATTTCACGTCGCTGGTCTAACGAAGCATTTTACGCGGCTTCAAACTCGTGGTTTTGCAGCTACAAATTTGTCATTTCCGCAGGTTTGACCTAGCACTGTCATTTGTCATTCCATGGACGATCTTTTGCATTTTTTCGTCGGATTTTTTTCCGCCGGACCGTCATCCGCTTTATTGTCTCGAACAAGCGCCATGACCCTTTAATCCCGACCTATCCCCACAATGGAGGGCAATTTACATGACGTATTATCCTTTTTAAGAAAACTTTATTCAAATTCGCCTCATCAACTTTACGACCCTTTGAAAGCGTTCCGCCTCCGTCGTAATTTTTATTTCTCATTTATAACGACGTTATAAAAAGACTTTTGTTCGAAGAACGACGAGGGTATTTCAAGGTTAACCATTTGAACTGAAATATTTTTCAGCGTCCTAAGATATTGGCGGCTATCCTCTAAGGCTCTAAGCGTATGCGTACGAATTTGAAGAATTTTTAGTTTAAATGTCTATCACAATTCCTGTGCCATAATTCCTTGAGTTGAGACAAGAGGCCAAAAAGCTGCTACTTTAGCGCTGCCAAATATGGCGACATATTTTGAACCCACTCGTCAGACGTGCCAAAGTCAATTTATGACAAAGAAATCGCCTCTCCCAAAGGTTTACTATTTTTATCGCCCTGGTGTTGGAAATATTTCCAACAACGGGATGAATCCGGAACAAAACAACCATTCGACGATGCATATGAAGTGCTTCTTTTATTCCCATGCTGTCAGCTGAAAGGAGTTTTTTCCACCCCTGCAAAATCTGTGCAACTCGGACAATTCCTGATCCCGATTTCCCGGGGCGCGCGCGCTAAAGTCAACAGTTTCGATCTCCGTTAAATGTTTCCTTTTTTGATCTTACGACTGGTCAAAAAAACACACCTGACTGCTTTTTTCGGTAATTTCATCTCTCGTCCTATCTTATCAATCTCTTCGACGACAAAAGCGCCACGCAAAAAAAATATCAACCTATTCCGCTCAACAAGTAGAACACAATGCGGCGTCCAAAAATATACATACGGACGCTTGAAAATATATATAGGCCACCGATGACCATTGACGCCACGAACGTTACGTCTGGCGTGAAGATGTTGACCCACACACATTCTTTTTTTTACGCCCCGGGAGTATCCGAGTCGGTGCCAAGAGGCTCATCAATAGTTAATGCAGGCGCCTCGTCTCTTCCTTCCCCTCCCCCCCCACCAACGTCACCCTTCCTCCTCCTCCACTTCTCCCCTACTACCACCCTCCTTGTCCTCTGCCCCTCTTCTACCATCCGCACCGCCAAAAGCAGAGGGCAACGGAGCTGCTCGCTTACTTCCGCGGAAACTACCGCAGTGGACTCTTTTCTCTCTCTCTCTCTCTATACCTCCCTCTTCAGGAGATTACTGTGTTGAGACGGAACTCGAGGGAAACTTCCAACCAGAGAGAAGACTGGACCTCGGGAAAACAAAAAACCGCCCCAGTCGCGTAAGTAACTTTTCCGTCCCGAGGGTGGCAGAATGAAACGAAAAAAAACCGTTGAAAAAACCACGGCCAAGGGGCAGGGTGCTCCGACCCCTTGGCGTCCACGTCGTATAAAGCTAGGCGACCGTGGATCCCTACGTAGGCAGTGATTCGAACGAGTGGGATCGAAAAAAATTGTGCAAGTTTTCGTTTTTTTTCCAAAGTGGTTTCGCTATCGTATCGAACGAAAAAAATATAACGATGTGCCTGGAAGTGTGTGGGAGCGAGAAAGGGTGGTGCTGTTCATTAAATGGATATTGCGTGTTTTTTCATTTATTTCGGCGCCGGATCGCTCGGCAAATATTGGTGAAGCTTTCTATGTAGCGAGAATATTTCGCAAGCTAATCGCTCGGATAGACGTGGAAGTGTGATAAAGTGTGAACAAGTGATTTGAGAAAAAAGGAAGGAGTGGGATTTGCGCCAAATGGCGAGTTGAAGTAGAAGGCCTCTTCACGCTTGAAGGTTGTTATTCTGATCCAACGTTTATAAGAACGCTTTTATTCTTTGGGGAATTTGTTTCCGAGCCATTTTAATATCGTGTAGAAAACAATACATTCAAAGGATATTGTGAGTAATTTTTTAATCGAAATTCCGTCCTGATTTTCGAATATTAAGTCAGGTTCGATGATTCAGTTGGAGCTGAATAGTTTATATATTCGATTCTAACAACAAAGGGAGCTAGATATTTCTGTCTTGAATAATTAGACACGGACAATTTTTATGGACATGTTGGTAGAACAAAGAATTGTCTGATTCATTCATAACTTCGCTATGATAAATATCCGAGCAGGATGAAGCATAATTATTCGATGACATTCGTACTTAATGACAATTTTAACAATAAAAATAACCATTTCTTTCAGATAAAATGTCCAGTGTAAAAATTTGACTATTTCAGCATAATTATACGGACTCAAGTTAATGTGCTGTTTACCTATGAGGCATGAATAATTGTGATGTTACGTAACTGAAGCTCAATATTTACCTTTCTCATAGTTTCCAATATTGTAAACGACATTTTTTTTAATCCAAAATATTCAGCGCAAAACATGCTTTGAATATTGTTAGAACGTAATTAATAATCCTTTTTAAATTGAAAATATAAGAAAATGATTCAAAGTGTCTTCCCGTTAATATATTGATTGCGAGTTTATCTCTGAGCAGTATTTTTTGCTCTAAAGAAATATTATATTCATGTGAAGTTTAATTTTATTAAACACATTAAATTTGGAGGTTTTTATGTATCGCTTTAGAATAAATTAGTATACAAAGTTTGATCTTAGAGCAGCTTATGTATGTTGTGTTTCAGTTGATGGTCGACATCATCAGTGACGTCACATAACGTAGCGCAAAAGTGAGGAAATGCCTATCTTGCATAACTATTTTAACGACATGTATGAAGACAAGAAAAAAGGAAACTTTCGAAACACACCATTCAGAAAAACTATTTCCTCTTTAACAAATAAAAAGAGCCAAAGGTAACCAATATATTTTATTTTTCACGTTAGCTGTGTGAAATTTTTTTAAAAGTAAAAACGCAATATTTGGACTATTCGCTATATCCAACCGGTAAATGAGAGATTGTTTTACATGCCGCCTGTCTATTACGCTCGTGTGCTGTGTTCGCCAATCCACCACGAGTCGAACTTTGTACTGAATGAACTTTGAGAAGACAAGCCCGTTCCAACCCGCGACCCACGTTCTCCTGTACCTAAAACAGACACGCATAGAATTTCGCAACCTTCTTACTAGATGGGATTGCGTGCGTGTAGCCTTTCTCTCTCTCTCTCTCTCTCTCTCTCTCTCTCTCTCTCTCTCATCTGAATGTCCTGATTGCGAAGCACGACAGTGTATTTTTTCGTAAGAGGATCCACGCGGCGGTGGACGATTCACGTTTGTTTTTTTTCTGAGACATGGCAGAGACCCGCTCGTTCCGAATTCCATTCCTTTAAGCTCTCGGGTCACGCGTGGCTCTCCTCTCTTTCCCTTCTCACGGACTCGGTCATACCGGATGGTAGAGACGTGTCGGGAGACGCACGCCATGCGATCCTCATTTTTTTACGCGCCGGCTCAGTAGTACCTTGAGCCACACACACGCACGACTTCCGGAAGGGAAGAAGAGAGAGGGAATGGGGAGAACAAGTAGATAAGGGTATGCCCGAAGGACAAACAAGCCCTCGTGATTGGGAGATAATGCGTATTTTCTAATAACAGCTCCGTTTGAACCAATTATCCCGCATTACGCCGTATTAAAATTTACAGAGCCGCGTTTCCGTCTCTTCATTTTTTTATGAAGTCGATTACGTGTCTCGCCATAAAATGTATCGACAAATTACAGATGGCTTTTATCTAACGAAAGTTAAGGACTTTAAAAATATTATAATGATATTACTAATTTTACCAGTTAATTCTAGCTGGCATTACATGCTCATTTAAAAAATGAATCTTTTGCGTTATCCGCCCAGTTCTTCGAAACAACAAGTTTAGAAATTATAGACTTTTTAAATAAACTTTATTGGATAAAGTTAACACTCGTGAACAACAGAAACAACTGTTTCAACTCCCTTTGGATTACATCTACATCTACATATTACCCTGCAAGTCACCTTGACGGTGGATGGCAGGGGGTGCCGCGCACCAAGTTCCTAACTAATTATTATTCACTTATCTATTGTGGTCACGTATTGTCCTAGGGGAAAAGGACTCCTTATACCTCTCCGTCCTACTATCTATTTCGCGAATCTTGTCCTCATTATCCCTCCGTCCGATATACGTTGGTTGTCGAATAATATCCTTCATTTCATTTACGAATATCTCCGACCTATATTTATCTAGAAGTTTAAGTCTCGCCTCTAATCTACGATCTTTCAACGATGGCCAACTCAACTCACCAATGAGTAACGTAACGCTCTGTTTTTTATCGTAATTCTTTTTCACGAATCTAGCTGCTCGCCGCTGTATTTTTTCTAAATCCTTTATGAGTCCCCTCTGATATGGATCCCAAACCGCTGCTGCGTATTCCATTTGAGGTCTAACCAAGGATAAATAACAGGATTCTCTCACCTTTTCCGTGCTTTTCCTGACTATCCTACGCACAAAAGCCAACTTCTTATTTGCTGCACCTATCACTCGTCTTATGTGGGTGTCCCAAGACAGGTCACGATTCAAGGTTACCCCGAGGTATTTCACGGATTCTGAAACAGGAATGCTCTCACCATCTATCGAGTAGGTAAACACGTACGATGGGCTTCTAGATTTCCAAAAGTTTAGAACGTTACTCTTTTTCTGATTGATTTCTAGCTGCCATTCCTTGCACCAAACAGATAACGCATCCAGATCATCCTGAAGCTGACGATGGTCGCTAGGATCACTAATTTCTCTATAGACTACGGTGTCATCCGCAAAAAGCCTGATATTACTTTTTACAACTGAGCTGATGTCGTTTATATAAAGCAAGAAAAGCATAGGCCCGATCACACTACCCTGCGGCACTCCAGAGACTACATCTGCCACACTCGAGGACTTACCATCGACGACTACTTTTTGTTTTCTATTCCAAAGGAAAGCGCGAACCCAGTTAATGACTTTAACATTAACGCCAAGATTTCCCAATTTTAATAACAACTTACGGTGGGGAACCTTGTCAAAAGCTTTTCTAAAATCAAGGAACACTGCATCGACCTGCTTATTATTTTCGCCGCATGATAAAACATCATTCACAAACAGACCGAGTTGGGTGTCACAGGATCTACCTTTTCTGAAGCCATGTTGACAGCTGACTAAGAGCGATCTACTCTCAAGATAACGCATTGTGTTGCTAACAATAATGTGCTCCAAAATCTTACATGATAATGATGTTAGAGAAATCGGCCTATAATTTTCGGGGTTTTCTTTGTCACCTCCCTTATGAATGGGTGTGACGTGTGCTAGTCTCCAATCATCAGGAACCTCACAGAGGGTAAGAGATTTCTCGAAAACTATCCGAAGGAAGGGAGCTATTTCTTTTGCTAGTTCTTTTAATACACGCGCGGGAATTCCTTCTGGTCCTGGGTTTTTGTTGGGCTTTATCGCACTCAGTTGCTTCGCTATTCCTGCCTCAGAGATTTTAATATTATCCATCCGAGTACATCCATCGGGAATAAGATTATCTTCAAGTCTATTTCCACCTGCCGTGAACGCCTTCGCGAAGTAAACGTTTAGTAGATTAGCTTTATCCTCCCCATCGTGAAGGATGTCTCCGGAATCACATCGCAGGGAGGGTATTGAAGGACCCACTCCCTTGACTTCTCTTACGTAGGACCAGAACGCTTTTGGGTCCTCCTTCAATTTTGAATTTAATACCTCATTCCGGAAGGTGTTAAATGCGTTACGCATGGTTTTTCTCGCTAGTACGCGGGCACTGTTATACTCATGGACTATAGCTGTGCGATACTCATCGGAAGCGGTGGTAGGTATGTTTTTCAATTTTGCGTGGCTAAGCCTCTGTCGTCTTAAGGCAATCCTGACTTCCTTATTAAACCAACGAGGTTCTTTCTCATCAGATTTTAACTTACTGGGGATAAATCTATTGATACCTTTTCCTAGTATATCCTTAAATAATAACCATGATGGCTCCATACCTAATCGTTCTGTCTTTTCACGATAACTGACAAAGGTACTTTTGAGATGTAAGCTGAAACTTTTAAAGTCGGCCTTGGCGAAAGCGTATACATTCCGAAGAGGCTTAGGATGTCTTTTGATTTTTAATTCTCACTCCGCATACACAGCTCGATGGTCGCTAAGTCCCTCCTCTGTGGATACATTAGTTATCCTATTATTAGGTTAAGTGGTTGTGGGTTGGATTCGTTCTATTTCCTCCCTCGGGTTGGGTTCAGTTAACAAAATTGGACACAACAAATCAATAATTTAAATTATACACAAAGTAAACGAACTGTTCGTGTTAAAATGCTGGGACCACATTGAAAACTGACCGCTGCTCAGACCTCACGACCGTCGTTAACTCGGATTAGCCGTTCGAAACTCGAGGAGTGGTCCCGAAACCGAGCTCAGGTAGCTGTCCCCTCGCAGCTAGGGATCTCTAGCCAACCAAATAATTTGCAATTAAATTTTAACTTTTTTATTTTGTTACATTAATGAGAAATTGATTAAAGCATCGAATCCGGGTAAATGCGCTGATTAACAGCGTCATTTAAGCGTAATTCTACGATAAATAATAAGATATTCACGCTCACATGTAACCTTGACGCCCAGGAATACCAGCCTTTTAAGAGTTTTTGGGACGGGATTGCATTGAAAACATAAAAAATATGTGTATTATATGGAAGTTGGGTTGGGTTGGTTGGTTGGTTGGTTCATCTGACATGAGTTGAATTGGTTGGTTGGTTGAACTGGGTTGGGTTGGATTGGATTGGTTGCAGCACAAACTTGGTGGGCAAATATATTAACAGAATGGGCCAGAATTGTTGCTACGACTAGTCTTTAATTGTTTCCAATACAATCCCGTTCCAGAAACTCTTAAAAGGTTGGTAATCCTTGGTGTCAAGATTACATGTGAGCGTGAATATCTTATTACTTTCATAGAATTATGTCTAAAAGATACTCTTAATCAGCGCATTTATCCGGATTCGATGCTTGAGTTATTTTTTCACAAATGTAAATACATAAAAATTAAATATAATAAAATGATATAGGGCGGGGAAAGCGGGGCATCTGCCCCGGGCGTAATTAAAGAAGGGGCGCAAAAATTGTTAAAGGCAAGTTCAGAATGTCACAAGGACGGGAGATTTCACTACTATACTTGTTCCAGACATTACACATAGCAGAAACTATAAATTTTGATGATGCTATTAATGAGTTGGCTGCATTAAAATCACATAGAATAACTCTTTAATTAAAATATTTATACTTTCTGCATTTAAATTATGAACGTAATTATATTTATAATTATATATTTAAATTATGTACTACATTTATAGTAAGAAATTATATCATTTATAGTTTATTTTTATTTATGAATCGTTCGCCCTAAATCCATATAGGTATTAAAGAATTTTTTATTAGGGGGCGCATATTTGGTAGTTTGCCCCGGGTGCTAAAATAGCTAGTTAGAGCGCTGAAGCCATCACTTCAATCTGCTTTCTTACCGATATAAGAGATGGGATGGCGCATAATAAGACCAGATCCAGAGAATAGCTGGAAAATTACGTCGAATCCGACGAAACAAGCGCGTAGCTATCCATCTACATATAAAGCCGTCTATTCCAAGAAACGGTCTGTACAACGTTATCGGAGAGAGGATAGAGTGAATTAATCATCTTAATGGAAGGGATATCTGGCGCATCTCACGGGCCCGTCGTGTTGGACTCATCCGACGCACTGGGTCAGCAATCAGCAATTCCGCGAAAAAGGATGTGTGTTACGTGTTCGAGAACAGATGAAGGGCGTGCGTGCGTGTGGGCGCATGCGTGTGCGAGGGCGACGGGGAATGCCATCAAGCTCTGGCAAACTGCCTTACAATTAGACAACACGGAGGCAAAAGGAAATACAGCCCGTATACACTCTTTCTAGATAATGAAAGGTAAAGGAGATTTTGGGGTGATGGCCAATGAAGATTGCCCTGACTTCCCGGTGGCTGAAGGAAGTGATATATTAAACGAGAAATTTATTAATCGGTTTAATATTTCCGCCAAAATCTATTTTCACGAAAAACGTCGATGCTTTTTCTTAAGAAATTGTCCACAATTTCTCATTAAAAAAAGAGAATTGAGCAATAAAAACTTGGATGCTTTAAATTTGTTTAACATTTACATTAGCAAAATGATGACCTATTACATTTACTTTATTCAAATAAACTCGAACGGAATGAGTAATCAAGCAGCTGAAATAAAGTATACTTCAGGATATATTTATCGGTTTTCATAATGGTCATCGAGAGTTTATTTGGTGAAAATTTTTTTCAATTGCTAAAATTCGATGTATTATTGAGATTGTAGATTAATCCGCAAAAAGCGAAATTGGTCCAAAATCTCTCTATTCTTTCGGTAACCATGCCAACTTTTTTAATTAAAAAATGTGTAATCTAATCGCGTTAATACACGTAGGGTTTTTAAATCAAGGCAAAATACTTGCTTCGTTCCAGAAGTGAGCATTTCTCTCTTCAATTTACCAAGTACCTTCCTGCCTCTTTCCTTCTCCGCTCGTTTCCTTTGGGAATGCATAAATCAACCCTCGGCCTGACGTAGAGATTCGCTAAACGCCCGAAGACGAGCTTCAAACGATACATTTATGAAGCAACGAGGCAGCTGCAGTCACGTTTTAAGCGTCCGAACGCAATACTCGTCCAAACCCGTAACGAGAACCGAACAGCTTTGAAACGCGATCCGAATTCTCGCCTGAGCGCGCAAAACATTTTTCATCCTGAAATTCCTCTGATTTCCTACAGTTCACCTTCGCACTTTTCCGGGGGCAAAGAGTCCTATCCATCTCTCTTCGACCGGCAACGATAGAATCGAAAAAGGTCGATTTTTCTCACTTTGCTGGAGCTCGGCGGCCGTAAAGGTTACAGAAATGGCTCTCCAGACCAGAGTAATCTTTTCTTCTCAACCTCCCTAGAGCGATGTTTTCACTCGCAAAAGAAGTATAGAGCGGCCTAATAGAGAAGAATTCCGATTTATGTATTCGTTCGTTCTCTTGGCTTGGGTGCCCCGCGCAATGCTTGGCAGAAGGTTAATCGGTAGGATATGATGCTTGCTTTGAATTCTACGTCACATCCGCCCTTCTAAACCCTTGAAACTGCCCTGCGATCGTGATTATGATTTGTATGATGGACTTTTGGCCATTGCACGTGATGAAAAGATTGTCATGTTTTCATCATTAAGTGATATTAAGTCTGGAGAAAAAATACGCCTCATGGTCCTATAATAATAGAAAAAACGATTAAGTTTTAAGCGGATAATTTTCAAATATGTTTTTCAATGCAATGCTCAGTTAATCCGAATAGCTGTAGAGCGGAAAAAACAGTGAGTTTTAAATTATTTACTCAGCCTAATCATCGATTACTGTGAGTTCTACATGGAAATATGTGTTGTAGATATTGAGTGTTGAACAAACCAGTAATTTGATAAATTGATTGAGGATTGAGTCATGCGCATGAAAATCAATCAATAACAACTGCTGGATTATTTTTGTTCATACTGAACCTACATACCTACGTGTGAATAAGTTAGTAAAGTTAAAATTTTCTTATAAACAAATTATAAAATGAATACGCGCGATCTTTCACGAATCTAATACATTCTCCAAATTCTAGGTTTTATATATTTCCTTCGTTTTTCAGGCCATGAAATTATCCTATTCAATTTTGACCAAAAATATGTACTGTCCGTGTGTAAATACCACCTACCCCAATGCATTTTTTGCCAGGATTGTTCATTAAGTTCACTATAATTTTGTCAAATAGAATATATCTCCAAACTGCCATTTTATTTTCGAAAATTATTCATCATATTGATAAAATCATGTCTGCATGTGTAGAAAATCAAACGAACCGCCGCATTTAGAACATAAAATATAATTCAATGTTTCAGTCTCTTCTTACGATAATAGTTAAACCTTCTAAGGAGAAAAAGAGGTGTTTCGTTGTTATTCTGAACTACATTTCCGCTGAGTGACGGGAATCTGCCTGTGTCCTGTTGCAACATGAAAAAACACCTCCATGTCAAAACAAAAGGCTACAATGCAATTAACGAACCATTAATCAACAATGAAAGGGCTAAATAATAAATTGATTGTTTTGCCGCGCAATATTTCTCCATATGGATTTTGTGTGAAGTTAAAGAAAAAAACATTTTAATTGCGAAAAATCCACGCTGAAACAACTTCTAAATATTAAAAAATAATAACAAATTTATTTTCTAGTGAAAATTTACCGTCGAAAATACGATAACCAACCGATGTATATACCTGTAACTTCACCTCACACATCGACAAAAAATGTTCTCTTAATATGTTGGTTAGCATTATTATGCCTTCTTTGCACGAAGTGAACGCATATAGGGTAAGTCGTTACCGTCCGTCCGTCTGCATGTTAAAACTCAGAAACCACTGGACTTATTTTGATAAAATTTAGTATTGGAAATTTTGCTAACATTGGTCGACCGATTCCAATTTTGGTTAAAATCGGACAACAATTACGACCACTTAACATGAAGAACTACATGTATTTTACAATGTACCACGCTAGCTTCTTGTTAAATACTCATCTGAGCGAAAAATATTGAGAACATTGAGAAATCCCAAAGAACGCATTTGGAATCTCTAACTACTCCGACATGGAGTACAACTTTACAATCTTGCTTATTAGCGTAATTGACCGCCAAATACGACGGGATTATCACAAAAGTATTCCAAAAACATTTAATTTCGATATTAAAAATCAGTAAGATTTGCTATGATCTGGTTTGGTTTTCATGCACAATCAAATCAGTGTTTTAATTATATTGTTTAAATAATTATTATCAGAGAGGCCAAATGATTATCCAAATATTTGCTGAAAATAAGAGGAAAGTCTAAATAATAAGATATATTTATAGAAATTTACTTGAAATATTTGACCAAATACTTAATAAGTTATTTAGAACGCATAGAATTTAACTTAATAAATGAATTATTTTACTCATATTAACTTGTAAAAAACAGGATAAAATGTAAACGAACAGTTAATTTACCATCAAAGGAAAAATGAGTAACTTACTTACTATTAACTCAATACATGAACTGCAATTAGTTAAACTATATTTTAAGATCGCAATTTTCTTTTAAGTACATAGTTTTGAAAATTTTCCAGAAAAATCACTTTAGTTAAAGAAATTTAAATAAAAGTCATAAAAGGTTATTTTTCGATCCTATTTGAAATTCTGTTCGAAATATTTGCTATATTATCAGTTTAAAAAATCCATTGAAAATTAGGTGACCAATATTCAGTTTTATAAATTCTCACCATTTGGCAATGGCGCAGGATTCAATAGTATAACCTTTTTTACAATCAATTGTAACTTATTATTGTTATTTTGTATGCCGCAGCTCCTTTTAATCCTAAAAAATGCTTCGTCCACTTCCTCTTCCGCCATTTCTGCTCATTCACATTCTCTTTTCCTTCCTCCATTTAATTACTTAATAGATTCAGTAAATAAGTTATACCCATGTATAAAAGTCTGACCCGTGTTAAAGCACTAAATTGGTGCATTTATTATGAGACCAAGAATTGAATTGAACAGTTGGGACAACAGTGGCCAAATATAAATAAAATGCGTGAAAACGTGAAAAATCGTATTAAAACGTAATTTTTGGAAATTTACGAATGAGATTTAAATTCTTCTCTTCGTATAACTAATGTAAGTTAAATACCTCTTCTTTGAAATGTTTTAAAATGTAAACTAAAAAGGTCTGCATGTTAAAGAGTGGCTTTTTTCGTGATGCATATATGTGATGCGAATTTATAACTCCGGTTAATAATAACATGCAGTGCAAAAAATTATGAAAATAACTAATAAAATAGTTAATTACCAAAAATTTTAATAGGAAGTTAAATGAAAAGAAATTAATGAAAAAAATTATTCGAGCCCCTTCTCTCTCTCGTACTTAAGCATTCTAAACACACTTTCCTTATGCATATAGTATAAGGACTGCAATACAATCTCGAGGTTTAACAATGGCACGGTCGGCAAGACAACATATCTTTAAAATGCTTAAAATATTCCAATAAATGTGATTTAAACGTATAACTTGAGCGACTTCGAATCGAAGGCAAATGTCGACGATAAGAATAAGCATCCTTGTTTATTTTTCTTTAAAATTGTCTCCGTCTAAATAACGTAGGTCAATTACTTCTAATTTAATTTTGCAAAAGAAAAAAGGTATTTTTAACTGTTCTCTTATGGGGATTTCTATAGAGCGTTCCGGCGGACCAACGGAATGAATAAGGATATTATGTATATAAATACGGCAGATAAAAAACACCTTCCCAAATCATACTGAATTGTTGAAAACAGGGATGGAAAACGTAACTTAACGATACCCGATAACGTTATAATAACGATAAAAAATCTTTTTTAGAACAACGTAACAATATGTACATATCGGTATAGTAACGTTATAATAATCAATAACGTTTAATGTCACGTTATTATAACGTTATTAAAATGTTGCAATAACATTATTATAACTTTATCAAAATGAAATTTATTGATCAGGCAATATTGCAAAGCGTCAGCTGTCATGTCGTAAACCAGAGATGGAATAACGTTACAAAAGATTAGTTTTCGTTACGTAACGTAAAAAACGTGAACTGATGTCTGAGAGGTGTTAGCAGCGTAATCTACTATTTGTCTTGATCCACGATTCCAAGTCATATTGTCACCATTGTTGCCATTATAGCGTTGCAAATTTTAAAACGTCCGTAGGTCCTCAACGGTTGGAAATAGGACCAATGTTGTAATAATTTTTTTACTCAAACTTACCTCCTGAAGTATGGCAGACCGGTCGTGAAACACCTTATAACTGAATTAAAATTATTATAGACAATTATTTTGTTGTTTTATTTAATACTTTTGTATTTAAAATTAAGATTGGGCTATTGGTCCATGTAAGAAAAAAATTAAATAACGTTATATAACGGTTTTATAAAATAACGTTATATAACGTTAACATTAAATTACATGGCGTTTTTTTAGGTTACGTAACGAAAACCAATCCTTTGTAACGTTAGAGAATAATCTAACGATTTGAAACGTCATTCCATCCCTGGTTGAAAAAAGACATCGAGGTACACCAGATAGTTATTAAACAATCTTTACATTAAAATGATTTGGTATGCCTATGTTTATGTACTATTATGAAAACTCATATTTCGATAACAAGACTACTCCAAGAAAACTATCCTTCTACGAATCACTTTCAAATTTAACTAAAACGAACAACTTTTATTTGAATTTCCTCTGATGTTTTCAGGTTCGAGTCTAACAACGTATCTTGCGAAGTTTGCGCGTTTAAATCGGATTCGATTGAGGTACGAAATCGACACTTGATCGCAAGCGGGACCGAAATGAGGTAACATTTTTTCTTAAAGTGACATTATAAACACGTTTCTAGCAATACAGTTAATTTATTCACGATTCAAAAGAGCACATATTTCAGACCTTCGATAACGAGGAAGTAGAAAAATTATAAATAAGATCACATATCCACCGTTCATTATTGTCCTCGTCCAATAGCATATCGTTGGTTGACTGCCTCTCCAATATCACTTAAAAGGTTGGGAAAACTGGACGCGAATTTCGGCCTCAAATCAAATGAAGCCGAAATGCGCATGAGGTATTCTCTCAACCCTTTTATGACCATTGGAGGGACATGTTGCGACGATATGATTTTATAAATAAATTGAGTTCGATAATTCTCATTTGAATATCGTTGATCGACAAAAAAACTTTAAATTCAAGATGATTATATAATTTAATTTTGTTGTATTTTAAATTCGCATAGTGTCTTAAAATTCCATTTGATTCTGAACTGAAGCAACTGCTAACTAAAATTACACGTAATTCTTTAAGATATTTTTGGTTGCAATTCTCTATAATCCCGCGAGTGATATTTTGACTTTGAAGAAAAATGACTCGAAAACATACGATAATCGAGGAATTTTGGTTAATTGGTCGTCTTGGAGAAAAAGGGTAAAGAGACGAGAAAAGAGTGATCAAACTCTCATCGAATGATTTTTCGCCCGATGTAAAACGGGAAACTCACAGGGAGGACATCTAGGGACGGAAATTTTCCGTGTTCCGATGTAGCCGATCGGGGAGAGGTTTGGAGGGGCTAAAACCATTTAAAATTTCAAAAGAGGAATTCTAAAAAAAACAAAGCATTCTTGGTGGTTCTTTTTTACACTCCGCATTTGCGGCTGTCCGTGCTCACCCTTACGGAAAGTTTGACGTTCTGTCTGTGATGTATGGAAAAAGTAATAAATTCGGACCGTTAAATATTTTTTTCGAAATGGCACCCTGACAAGGGAGACAGTTCCATCCCACTGTAAATTTGTCGAAAATTGAAGTAAGCGAATTCCTATCAATTTATACATGGACGTGTACACAAAAAAATCCGTGGATACCGTTTCAGAATTTTATCAAGGCGGATAGTCAAAAAGAGTCACGTGACGGACGCGTGCATCGAGCTGTCGCACGCTATTTGGTCGGAGAAAGGACATGCCCTCATTTAAATGAAGTTTTTATATTTTTTTAAATTGACTTGTAGCGCTCGTGCTAACTTTTTTTAAAATTTGTGAGTTTGTTGCGGATCTATCGACAAAGGGCTTTAAATGACATGAAAATATATGCGGTTATAACATTATATATAGACGCTTCTTACAGAGGAGGGTTATATATAGGCTTGGTAGGATTCGATTAAATCGAAAAACGTCGATTTTTTTTAAATTTCAAAATCGACGAAAATGAATAGTCGTCGATAAGCGTCGATTTTCCGACAAGATGGAAAGGTATACGTCCAAAAATCTATTCTGAATTATAATATTTATGTCGTTTCTGTTTACTTTTTTCGTAGAATTATTTTCTTCTAATTATTTTCGCTCCTTTTCTGGGCTTGCATTAACACTGGGACTGAAAGAAGGGTATTTTCTTGCACTCAAATATGCGTCTTTTTGAAAAGTTCACGTTTCTACTTTGGACAATCAGGTAACCGCAAGGCCCTAGGGTAGTTTTGAGAACATGTGTTTCTTAGCCCTTTTGAAGTTTTTGAGGTTATATTGGCCGATCTAAGGGCTGGTTCACACTGGGGGGACGGTCGCATGACGGTCGCGTTGAGGGCTTTGTTAGGGAGAGGACTATTTTTGCGGAGACCGTTTACACTTGTAGGTCGCGGCACGATCGCACCCCTGCCCCACCTACAGCGTGACGTAGTTTATGGATGCTTCTAACTAAAGCGCGTTTCACGTTGTCTGTGCACTACGTGTTCTTATGGGAGAATCGCTATCCTATGTCATTTCCCTATATACTGCTAATTCTCGGCGTTGCCAATTCGTGAAAAATCCAGATTGTCGTCGTTTTTGGCATAATTACTCACTTAAACACCTAACGAAGGACGGGAAATTAACAAAATAATAATAATAATAACTTATTCAACACATACAGATTGTCCCAAATACGTGTGTTATAATAAAAATAATACAAAACAAATCATGAATAATGAGTGATGATAATGAGCACATACAATAATATTTACAAGCATAAAAAAGAACTGAATAAACACATGAGTGATGAAAAAATACAAGGATTTTTACGTATAAATAAATAAAAAAGCACCAAAAATTAAACTATATTCTTAATTGAGTTTGATAAACCACTATTGCCTTTCGTCTGAAGGCGGAATCCGTATCATGGAAGGGGTCTATATCGTCCCATTTGCTTATGATGTCGTTCATCTCACGTAGTATTCTCGGGAAGGATGAGTTTATATGGGAGTCCACCCGGGAGTATGGTATATTAAACATAGGGGTATGTCGTCCTCTGTGCGGCAGTACTGTGAGTTTAATATGCTGGACCAGTTTTGCAATCGATTTCACCACAGAGCAGCTTCTTTAGGAAGCTCACATCTGCCACCTTTCTTCTCACCGTTAGAGGGCAGATGCCATATCCTTTGCAGAGGGAGATATTCTGAGCTGCCATAGTTTATTCTCTCTTTAAAACATAGCCATTTTATGAAGCGGTTCTGTATTCTTTCAATGGTGCCCACTTTGGTTATGTGATGAGGGTTCCAGACTACGCTACCATACTCTAACAATGGCCTCACAATTATGCAGTATGACTTTATTGTTGTCGCTAGGGAGAAGGTTTTAAACAAGTTACGTTTAAGGAAATTCTGCGAGCCTTAAGACTAATGTATTGGATATGATCATTGAACTCCAATTTTTGACCGAAGATTATGTTTAAATCAGTCATTTTGCTTACCCTATCAATCGCGACTCCTTCAATGGTGTACGGATGAATGGTTAATGTTTTCTTGCGATTAAATGACATCACCTTGCATTCTGAAATGTTGGGAAACAAGTTCTACGTTGAACACCATTCATAAAAAGAACTAAATTATTTTGTAGGGCCAGACAGTCATTTTGGTGTGTAATTCTCTTAGAATTTTTGAAATCATCGGCGTAAAGCGAATTAGTACTTTTTATATGATTAGGGAGATAATTTATAAAAACGTTGAATAAAAATGGGCCGAGGTACTCCGGAGATAGCAAGTTTGAGGGAGGAAGTAAAACCGTCTACACCTACAATCTGCGTTCTGTAAGTCAAATAAGATTGAAGCAATTTTAAAACAGCGTCACATATGCCGAAATTCCTAAGTTTGATGATTATCAATTGACGATTAACCGTATCAAACGCTTTCTTAAAGTCTAGGTAAAAAACATCCGTTTGAGCACATGATCGAAATGATGAAGCTAGCTTGTTTGTGTGGGAAATTAAATTGGTAACAGTGGATCTATTTTGAAAAAAGCCATGCTGGTGTTCTGAGAACTGGCTTTTGCAATGAGCATTAATCTTTTAGTGAATGACAAATTCAAATAATTTTGAGAACAGAGGTAAGAGAGAAATGGGTCTGTAATTTGCAACATTAAATTTACTACCACTTTTGTGGATAGGGGTGACAAGGGCTTTCTTCCATCTAGTCAGAAATGATTGGAAATGGAGAAGTTTATTAAAAAGTATAAGAAGAGCAGATATTAACTCGTTTTTGCAGGATTTAATAATGAAGGCTGGAATACTATCTCGTCCGGAGGATGTGTTAGATTTTAAGTTTTTGAGAGAAAGAGCAATATCATCTATATCCATGTGAATTGAACTGATTGAGTCAATTGAGGACGACGGAAGATCATATGTGAGAGGAGTCTGTACAGGATTTTTGTAAACTGATGAGAAATATTCAGAGAATAGGTTACATATACTTTGACCGTTGCATACCGTACGATTCTCATACTCGACTGCTGAGGGTATTCGCTTGATGCATCTTTTGCGTTTGACATACCTCCAATTTTTTTTTGGATTTATGTTTAGACTTTCGTCAATATCCTTAATGTAGGAATGGTATTTGAGTAGCTGCAAATTTTTGAAAGAGGCCCTTATTGTGGAGAATTCAATGTAGTCACATGGAAGTGATTTTTTCCAGCGACGGTGAGCTCTATTCTCCGAGTTCAACAAAGAGATTAAATCCCCATCGTACCACGGAGGATATTTTAAGGGGTTGACTTTCATTCCAGGGACATTGTCTGAGATGCAACTTTCAAAGACGGAATAAAAGAGATCGCAGCATTCGTCAGCTGAAGTTGCGTCAAGGAGGATCCGGGGACAATACGAAATTGTTTCTTTAAGGGCGTCAATATCGACATTTTTCCAGTTATAAACAATTTTGTGGTTCTTTCTATTGCGACAAGTAGCTTCCATTTCGATTTCACATAAAACCGGCAGATGGTCGGAGGGAATAATTATGTCTTTAGCAATTTCGGCTTTATGAGAAAGTATATTGCGATTACCTTTCTGAATGAATATTAAGTCTAGGAAGTTATTATTGCATGTCGGGGAGTTGACAATTTGCATTAGGTTGAATTCACTCAATAGCTCTCGAAATGAATTAAAAAGCATACCGTTGGCAAGACTGGGGGACTTTAAAGAGGTGCTGTCGACCTCCGCTTCCCAAAAACCTCAGCAAAGTTGAAATCGCCTAGAACAGGGGTGGACAAACCTTTTACGTGGCGGGCCGCATTAACAGTTGCAGCTTCTTAGGCGGGGGGCATTAACAGATGAAAATGCTTTGGCAAGTCACGTTAGGGTTCACATCGGAAGTAATATGAGATAACGTGAGGGATCCTGTTAGTGAAAATCGCTAATAAATAATATGTTATCCCCGTAACATCACTGGAAAAGGTTTTCCTGCCATAATTTTAAGCTACAAATATGAAATTATCTGTATTTTATATGACGGTTAACTTTCATAATAGCATCGCGGGCCACATGTGGCCCGCGGGCCGCAGTTTGCCCACCCCTGGCCTATAAGGATGAAGGAGTAGTTCACGGAAAGGTCCGCCTGGATGAGCTGAAGAGTGTTTCGAGATCGGCAGTTGAGATAGGAGGGTGGAGGTAGACGTGGGAGATTCTGAGCTCGGTGACAACCACTTCGCACTGCGTCTCAAGGTCACCTCTCAAGCGAGAAAGTTTGTTTTCCGCAACTGCCACTAACACTCCCCCACCTCTATTCTTTTCTTGCCCGGACACACTATGTCTATCCCTCCTGTAAATATTAAAGTCCCCACTTAAAATTTAACAATCGAGAACTGATTCACCAAGCCATGTTTCTGTTAAACAAATAATATCGACGCCAGAATGAGTTGCGTCTGAAAAAGCGAGATCAAAAACACCAAGTTTTTGGCGTGCAAAAGATCTAGTGTTTTGGAGGAAAATGTTTAACGTATCTGGTCCGGGATTAAGTTCAATATCCCCACTAATACAAAGGCACGAAAGAATAATCCAAATCACTTACGCAGGAATGCGATGCAGCCATGTGTTTAGAAAGTAGTACTGACCGCCATTGCAACTGCGCCAGGTACAGCTTGCGCCGAAATCACTCGAAATGAAAGTGGAGACAGAAAAATGACATTTAGTAACCACCATGCCATTTTCAGTCACTGAGTGATTAATAATAACGTCCAGTGCACTTTAATGAAGTTCCTCAGATTCACTATTGGGAGTTAAAAGGAGTTTAACCACCAAAAAACACGGAACACATGGTGACTATAAAAAAGAGACACTCGTGGCCGCCATTTTGTGTATTGTGTAATGAGTAAGAAAATCAACTAAATACTTTTTTAAACCGAAAATCGCAATTTTTGCATGGTTAAACAATAGTTTCCGAGTTTTCACTGAAACTTCTGAGTTTCTTCCGCCGCATTCATATTTGAAGGGCCAAATATTCGTACCAAATGGTGATAAAAGATTAAAGTTATTTTTGAAAGTAGAATGAACTCAATATCTTCATTAGTTTTCGAGATATGGGATTTTACATTTGAGGACGAGAAACTTCTGCCGCCTTGTCGGAACTTTTTCGCGTGCCACCAAACGCCTTTACGCTGAACTAGCAAATTATTTTTTTAAAGAATGTTTCTCGGCAAAAGCAACATCATATTGTTCGGATTTCATAAATTAATCGTTTTCTAGTTTTCATTATACAATTTAAAGAGGTAAATCATAATTTACTATCTACATTCATATATACGTATATTTGTCAACGACGCGATAAGAATTATACGAAGTCAAAAATGTCTAGATTTGGAAATACTATTAATAATATTAAAAATATACTAAGTTTCAGTGTGGTAAAACAACAATAATATTTTCGTGGCTGATATGCAAGGTGCTAATTTAGTTTAATCATCAAGATTCAATTAGTAAAAGACATGAATTAACTATTAATATATTTTTTCGCATATAGGTTGGTTGCCGAAATAATCACCTTTGGAAAAATTTGTAAGGAAAGAAGTATATATATATATATATATATATATATATATATATATATATATATATATATATATATATATATATATATATATGTTGCATGTCGCATTAACATGTAGTGTACCAAGGTTTAGATTCCCATAGTGCACTTAGTTCATGAACATTTTGTCATGAATCCAAAAAAAGCCCGCAAAATATCGTGGCCAGCTCAAATGTAATTTTCTTGGTTTAAAGTTACGATTTTATTAGTAAAAGATCAAATTAACGATTTATAGGTACTTTTTACGTTGTTAAAAGTGAATAATATAAATTTAACGCCAAGTAGAGCCAAAACGATTCAATTTTCGAAGAACTTGTTTTTCAGGAATTTATATAATACATAAATTTAAATAAATAATCAGAATATTGTAAAATAAACGTAAATTTTACGTAGAATTTCGATGTAAAAAGTAAATTTATATCATCGAATTGGAAGGCAAAAACTGCGAGCCCTATATTTAAGTAGCAATTTGAAGCGTCGATATTCGTCGTAAATCTCTCGGGAAAATGAACGTCGAATTTCAAAAAAATAAACGATGAATCCTGCCAAGCCTAATTATATACACTAGTAGAAGGTGCTTGCATTCTGCAAGCATTTCATCTCACCTTGAAAAAAGATTAATTTTTTAGAGAGATATTTTATCATGGGAAATATTTCTTTAATTCAAAAGATTTCTCCTCTGAACCGATTTTCGTTTTTTCCTTATGAAACAATAATGTTGTAAAACAATCACAAATATTTGAAATTTCAGTAATATTATTCTTTTTCCACATTTGGTTAGTAATGCCACACATTTCTGCCAAATTTTAAAGTTGTACCACATTTAGAAGTGAAATAACATTTATCTAATAGTTTAAATTCAAATACTTTTTAACGGCCGTAATAACAATATCATGCAGACAATGAAATATTTATTCGTTTGTATAGACTAATCTCTAAATAGCTTTAAAATTTCAGCACCCTAACTCGCCCCGTAGTATCTAAACATTTACCTATTTGTTTAAACTCGAAGAATTTTTAACTGGCAAACAAATTAAATATCAAAATTTGTATAATCCCTATTTCATTTTTTTACAAATGCTACCTATAAAAAAATTCAGCTCCGTAGCACATCCGGAAATACATAAACCATGAAATTTTGTTTAAAAAATTTCGAATTTTTAGCGGCCGCATTGTTGTTTTCGTTTATTTTAGTCGGTTTTGCACATAATCCAACCAACAAAAAAATTTTGAGTCTACCGCTTTTCTAGAAGTGCCTAAACATTAGTATCCTCCTATATATATGTTATATATATTACAAGTAGTTGGTTCTGCAAGCATTTCATCTCACCCTGATAAACATTAATTTTTCAGAGAGATATAACATTAATAGAAATATTTTTTAATTCAAAAGATTTCACCTCTGCACCCAATTTCTATCTTTCCTTATTGAACAATATTTGATTAAAACAATGCCTTAAATTTGCAATTTTAAGAATATTATATTTTATCCAATGTGAGGTACTAATTCCACACTTTTATGTCAAATTTTGAAGTTGTAGCACATATAGAAGTGAAATAATATTTATTTCTTTAAATTTTAAAAATTTATTACGGCCGCAATAACACTTTTTGGAGATTTTAAAATGTTATCTACTTTCAATGCACTAAGCGCTACATAACTTTAACATTTCAGCTTCCTAGTTTGCCTCGAAGTACCTAAACATTTATTTATTTGTTTAAACTTTAAGAATTTTTAACAGCCAAACAAATTAAAATATGAAACTTTTATAATCCTTATATCGTTTTTTACCAAGTCTACTAGTAAAAAAATTTCAGCTTCGTAGCACATTCGGAAATACATAAACCTTAAAATATGTTTAAACAATTGCGAATTTTTAGCGGTCGTATTGTTGAACTTTTTCACAATTTCCTTTTTTTCTATGTATAATTTACTACAAAATTTTTGAAAATACTCGAATCTACTACTTATAGTTTCCAAGATAAAAATTATTAAACTTTAATGTGCAACTGGGGTTAAAACAACCCCTAAAAATTAACAATTTTGAAATTTTTTATTTTTATAATAGGTTATGAGCAAAATTCTATAATCCTGCAAAATGTCAACTTTCTAAACTTATTAGATTGGTCTACACACTGGAATAACTTTTTCCCATGCTAACTTATGGGAAATTTTACGGGGCATCTGGAGTCGAACCCAGGACACTATAAGCAAAAGTAACAATAATTCCTAGTAGATATTGTGGCCATCTAGCAATGCTAAAAATCTAATTTTCTAGCTTATAAGCAAGTGCCCGAAATTAATTTACAAAAATAGCACAATGCTTTTCTTATGAGAAAAAACGCAACTTTCAGAATTTCTGAAGTGGAACCCATGTCACATATGTGAGAAGTCTCATTTTATCTGTAGAATTCTCCATCATATCTACAAAAACTGAAACCTTCAGCTCTCCATGAAGTTGGTAATGCGGCCGTTAAAATTTTTATAATTTAAACAATTAGATAAACGTTATTTCAATTCTATTTGTGCTATAACTTTAAAATTTGGCATAAATGTGTGGCACTAGTACCCAACAATTGAGAAACTATAATACTCTTAAAATTGCAAGTTTTAGGGATTTTTTACTACAATATTGTTCAATAAGGAAAGAGCAAAAATCGGCGCAGAGGTGAAATCTTTTGAATTATAAAAAATTTCTAATAATGAAATGTCTCTGAAAAATTAATATCTTTTTCAAGGTGAGATAAGATGCTTGCAGAATGCAAGCACTTTTTATAAATATATATACTAGGGGCTACGCGCGCCAACCCCGTGCCTCGCTTCATTAGGCTAATTCGTCTTATGCCCGTTTGCAATTCTGAACATCCTCATTTAGGCATATATTTAAGGTAGAAATTAGCCGTATTTTTGGGATTTTCTCTCCCTTTCTCCCATTTACCTCCCTCTCTCTACTTCCCTATATGCCCCTCCCATCCCTCCCGCTTTCCCAAACTTCCACTTTCCCTCATTCTCTCCCTCCCCCTTTTCCTCTCTTTCTCTTCTCTCTCTCCTTTCTTCTATCATACACTTTTTCCCCCAAACTCCCATCTTTCTCCGTTTTCCCAACACGGTTCTTTATAATTTTATGAGTACGACAAAAATGCTGGTTGTTCTTGGCAATGAAATATTTTATTCACAACAACAAACAAATTTTTTGTCTACAAAACAATTTTATGAATCAATTCGAATATTATTTGAAAGTCTACGGTAGTAAAATAAATTGGCGTTCTTTTGCACGTACTATGGTTTAAGTTTCTAATTTATTGTAATAAGTAATTTTTAAAAGTAAACTCATTTACGTGTAAATCAAATGGGGAATGGAAACTTTCCTGGCATCGAACCCATCTAATAATGTTAGAAAACAGCATATTTGTCACATTCAGAACCTCACACCGAGTATTATAATTAAAGTTTCGTCGAAATCGGACTGACCTATCGCGATTAATTTACCCCGTGATCTACCGCGTACATGCCGAGTTTGAACGCCAAATTGTTTCTGAAAGTTTTCGTTAGAAACGCGCTTGGCAGCAAAAATGCTCCAAATTTAATCTTATGGAAATTTTTCGAATTTTCAAAATTTTTTTGGGGCACTTAAACTTAAAAACTTCCCATTCTCGCAATTTTTCCTTTGTTTATAAGTCATGAATAATCAGTCTGAATTTTTTCTGCATTTTAGCTCATTCGGAAGTAAGAAATCGTTTCTGTAACACACATTAGTGCGGTTATAATAGGTACATATAAGTATATATATATATATATATATATATATATATATATATATATATATATATATATATATATATATATATATACACACACACACACACACACACGAGTAATCGGTGCTTGCATATTTCAAGCATTTAAAAAATCACCATACACCAAGATTTAAACTCGTAAATAAACCAACGCGAACTCCAGGGCAACAGCACTTCAGCCACATGGAGCCTATACGTATTAAATAATAAATTCCATGAGTAATAGCAGTATAGTTATAATTTTCCGTGAAATTAGGATAACTATCCTTAATTTCCAATGGAAATCGGTTCGTGTCCAAGTTTAGTGACTCAGATCGCACTGCATGAGCAATAAGAATAATCACCATTAAGACAATATCCTATACATAGAAAATAATGGAAAAATTAGGATATTTTCTGTTAAGATTATGGCATCATCATCTATGTCTTTAGCGCGTATTCGGATAAAAAATATCGAGAAATATGTATGACGCCTTTATATTTAACAATTGAAAAGAGTTAAAATTTCTCGAAAAAACTACGAAACACAACATTAAAATACTTTTCACGTTTAACCGTCACTGCTATCAGGGTTACTTCTCCTATTGTGATCTCTTATAGCCCTGGAGAAAAACAAACCTATTCGCTCCTTCCTACAGTCGACAACCCAAATTTAATTGTCATGTTTGTTCTTTCAGTAGTACGTGAGAATTACAATTATCTATGATACCCTCAATCACAGTGCGTGATGCAATTAGTGTTTTGGATAGAGTAAAATCTTACATATTATCGGAAGAAAATATTGATGATGTTATCATAATATGCATGGTATTGAAAATTAGAATAAGTTAAATTATATGCTTATGGGAATAAACTTGATGTTATTCGAATAAATAAAAATGAAAATATATATTAATAGACCTACGATCTATAGACAGGGATAATTTTAAAGAAAAATAAACATAGATGCATCTTCTTTGGTTTGAAATCGCTCAAGTTATACGTTTAAATCACATTTATTGGAAAATTTTAGCTTTTTAAAGATATGTTGTCTTGCCGATCGTGTCATTGTTAAACCTCCAGATTGTATTGTCATCCTTATACTATATGCGTACGGAAAGTGTGTTTTGAATGCTTTAGTACGAGAGATAGAGAGAGAGAGAAAAGGCGCCCGAATTATTTATAATTAAAATCGTGTTTTTCATTTTTTTTCAGTTAACTTCTTATTGAAATTTTTGGTAATTAACTATTTTAATAGTTATTTTCACAGTTTTTTGCACTGCATCTTATTATTAACCGGAGTTATAAATTCGCATCACATATATGAATCAAACAAAAAACCATTCTTTAACATGCAAACCTTTTTCGTTTACATTTAAAAATATTTCAAGGATTTAAGATAATGCGAAGATAAGAATTTAAATCTCATTCGTAAATCTCCAAAAATTAAGTTTTAATATGATTTTTCACGTTTACACACATTTTGTTTGTATTGCGCCACTGCTGTCCCAATTGTTGAATTCTATTCTTGGCCTCATAATAAATGCACCTAGTGCTTTAACTCGGGCCAGACTTTTATACATGGGTATAACTTATTTACTGAATCTAAAAAGTAATTAGAGGGAGGAAGGAAAAAAGAATGGGAACGAGCAGAAATTGAGAATGATGAAGATGACGTAGCATTTCTATAAAAAAGGAGCTGCAGTACAAAATTAACAATAATAAATTATAAGTGATTATAAAAAAAATGTTATACTATTGTATCATGCGCCATTGCCAAATGGTGGGAATTCATAAAACTAAATATAGGTCGCGTAATTTTCAATGGATTTCTTTAACTGATAATACCGCATACATTTCGAACCGAATTTCAAATGGGATCGAAAAATAACCTTTTATGACTTTTATTTAAATTTCTTTAACTAAAGTGATTTTTCTGGAAAATTTTCAAAACTAATGTACTTAAAAGAAAATTGCGATCTTAAAATATAGTTTAACTAATTGCAGTTCATGTATTGAGTTAATAGTAAGTAAGTTACTCATTTTTCCTTTGATGGTAAATTGACAGTTCGTCCACATTTTATTGTTTTTTTACTAGTTAATAAGAGTAAAATAATTAATTTATTATGCTAATTCCATACGTTTTAAATAACATAATTTGCTTAAATATTTCAAGTAAATTTCAGCTACTTCTTTATGCATTATATCTTATTATTTCGATTTTCCTCTTATTTTCAGCAAATATTTGGCTAATAATTTCGGCTCTCTACTAATAATTACTTAAACAATATAATTAAAACAAAGATAACTTTCAAAAACACTGATTTGATTGTGCATGAAGGCCAAACCAGATCATAGCATATCTTACTGATTTTTCATATTGAAACCATAGATATTTGGAATACTTATATGATAATCCCATCATATTTGACGGGGAATTACGCTAGTCTTTTTATATTATCTCTTAAAAGTCCTGTGACCGAACAATCATTTAATTATTTAAACAAACGTCGTGTAAAATAATCGAAGAGCAAAATAGTTTTTTTCGTGCTCACATTTTTACGTCTAGCGCACCGTTTGTTGTGGTCTATAGGAATAATTACGAGCAGCGAATTTCATTGCGAATTTTTACTGCGCAAATAAAACCCCAGCGTTGAAATATTTAGGAATTCTATGTGCAAACCCTCTCTCTCGCGCTTGTTACGTTGGCTGCGTCATCCGGAGTGAAAAAAATTGAAAGCTGGCGCATTCCTCGTTATATTTATGGCCTCAACCGACTCTCTCGATCACCGTCATTTTGTCGCGCCGAAAGTTACCGGACGAGACGACAACGGATGGCCACAGCTTCCCTTCCCTATTTTACCTCTTTTCTTGGTCTCCATTCGCCCTTCTTTCTTTTTAATCTCCATTTCCCCCAATCTCACCCTCCTTTCTATCACTCTCCTCTCCTGCCTCTCGAGAGCTCCCTCTTCAGGGTACTTTTGAAACCTCGCCAGAGCGATGGACGGAGTCAAGAGGAAGGGGAGAAAGAGGAGAGGGTGGGGAAAGAGAAGATAGCGTGGCGGAAACCACGAATTCCTCCAAGTGCATCAAAGCGAAGCGTTGTACCGAATGCAAGATTTACGAGACGGGGAGGGTGGGGAAGAGTAGCCGGAATACGCAGGGGGGTGATAAACGGCCGAAGGGCGAGACGAAGGAGAGATGCAGAGAGATTCGAAGTGTGCTCGTAAAGAGCAAGGGAGGAGAAAGAGAGAGGTGGTGGGAGGGAGAGAGGAGAAGAGAGGGTGGGAGAAAGAAGAGAGAAGTGAGGGAGCGATAAGTGGAGAGAGAAGGGGAGCGAGAGAGGATGAGGGAGAGTGAAGGAGGAGGGAGAGAGAAGGGGGAGGGAGGGAGAGAGAGAGAGGAATGAGGTTGGGAGAGAAAAGGGGAAGGTAGGGAAAAAGAACGGAAGAGGGAGGGAGTGAGAAGGGGAAATGGAGTGAGAAGGGGAAATGGAGAGAGAAGGGGAAGAGGAGAGAGAAGGGGGAGGGGGAGACAAGGGGTAGAGGAGAAGGGGAGGGGAGACAAGGGGAGGGGGAGACAAGGGGGAGGGGGAGATAAGGGGGGGAGATTGATTGATAAGGTCTTTATTCGGGACAAGATTGAGACTTCCTAATCCTACGTCATAATAAATGTACAATGTTACATACACATTCTATACATTATACATTAACAATAGTAACACCAGTTTTGGGAAAATATGAATTTCGTGGGCAAAAATTAAGAATTACTGAATGACGTAATCCATATAAAAAACCCACTGCAGGAAAACTCCCGCACAAGAAGGTAGGGGTGTGAAAAACATGCGGAATCTAACGAGATTCACTAATAATATCAATGATTGCAATTTAGAACAATAGGTAAGAAGGAAAGTGAAAGTGATTCCAAGGACAAATTTTACATAACAAATATTGACAAAGAAAGAAGGAGACGGAAGGAGGGATGCGGAGGGAGGAGGGATACGGAAGGAGCAAGGAGTGAGACAGAGCGAGCGAAAAGGAGGGAGATGGAGGGGAGCGGAAAGGAAGAGGAGTTAGCGTATGAAATCACCAAGGCCGTTGGCAGACGCGCTTCGGTTCCTCCATTTATTTCATTTTTTGACGCTTCCGATGAACCGAAAAAATCCTCTACATCCAATCCTCGTGAAAAATTATGTTCCGACCGTATCCTCCCCTGGATGAAGCGGAAGATTTCGGTGAATAATTCATAAGGAGGCAGGGCTAGAGAGAGGATGAAATATTATCCGATTTTATTTGACCGCCGCGAGCCGCTTTGATAACGCTGCCTGGTCATGAATCTCGCTAACAAGGAAAGGTCCATGGATTTATAACCGCTCATGATGCAACGATAACAAAATGTGTAACATTGCGACCCGCACATAAAAGGATGCAACATCTACGAGCTGTAATTTAGAAAATTCCGACATATGCGCGAACATTAATTCTTATATTTATTACATTCTTTCTTCTTCCTACTGAGTTTTATCGAAATTCAATTCACACTGACGACGAAATGATACTTTGTTCGCATTTTTTAAATATTCCCCAAATTGTTTTCACCTGCTTAAAAATTAATGGGATATAGCGCAATGATTAAATCTAAATGGTATCGTCCTGAATAGATTTTAACTGAAGCGCTTAATTTGATGCCATTTATGAGTACTTTCTACAACAGAGAAATTTATATCTTTCTATATGATAAGAAATCAGAAGATCTATCGTGATCATTTTAAAAATCGCGATAGAGTCACAATCTCATAATTATAAATTTGAAAAGCTTTTAAAAAAAGTAAGCTAAATGGAAAGTTCGCTTTAATAATACGAATGAAGTCAACAATTCAAACATTTATAACTTAAAATATTAATGGAGAAACGAAACGTGTTATCTTCACTTAAATAGTTTATTTAGTGTTATTATTTATTCACATTACAGCAGAGATTTTTCATTGAATTTCCCCTAAATATTAATCAGTGGCATGATTTTTAATATTATCGAGTCTAAAGAGTTCAGGATATTATTATAATATTTAATTTATTTACTTAACTTTAGATTTGAAATCTCTTGCCATGGATAAAATTTCAACATCTATTACTACGAAAAGCAATCCAAAAAATCTAATTTAACAACACGAACGCTACCTTTTCAATCCACCTGTCGTGCGACAAATGATCTAATAAAACGCGATCTCTTTTCCAGAAAATGTTGTCTCTGGCGAAAGAGATAAGAATAAAACCGGAGGAGATTTAATTTCCATTGAGGCACGAACGAACGCAATTAGTTCGTCTTGTTTTCCTTAGCGGAGAGGGATTTTTTCCGCGAATTCTCCGCCTCTTGACGCACTGATATCGTTAAGAGGATGGCTTTAAGGCCTCGTGTGCGCCGAGGTAGAGATGAGAGAAGGAGGGAGGGGAGATGACAGGGGAGAGGAGGGGAGAAGAGGGGGGAGGAGGCGAGGGAGGGGAGAGCTTGGCGACGTCTACCATAGGTGAGGTGACAAGGACAGAGGTTGAAGAGAGAGAGAAACAGAGAGAGAAGGCCAGAGAGAGAGAGAGGGAGAGAGAGAGAAAGGAGAACTTAAGCCAACTTGGGATTGGTCCAAGAGGACTGACTCTACCTGCTCGAGAAACGCACCAAGGTCATGGGAGGTCGCCCGTGGCCCTCCATTAAAGACCCTTGCATCCACTTCGGCTTAAAGACTACAGGTAGAAAGAAAATGGAGAGATCGTGGCGTTTTTGTTCGTGACGTCAAACGTGCGGATAAAAATGTTCGTCTCGGGACTCGAAGGAATCCTGCTGCCCACGACTTCGAAAATAATTTAGTCCGTCTCCCGCCTCCTGATAGTCGTCCAGTTTTTGAGGTGGAAACAAGGGATTTTTCTCATGGGATAATGGGGTGATGGGGTCGTTATTTCAAACGGAAAAATAAAAAAAACGAAAGGTTCCAGCAAACACGTCGCGAAGAAACAACGCTCTGTTCCGCTTCGAATACTTGACGGGGTAAATGTTTACGCTCCGAAAAATTTCCTCGCTAGGGACGATTGTTTGAGCGGATCTTGCTACTACTGGCGCCGTTGCTCTTTTTGTAACTTGCTATACAACGCCGGCCTCTAAAACCAAAGAACTTTGGCATATTGGAAAATTTGCAATACTTTACCGAGTTTTTCTAAATACGAAAAAAGAAAAATAATAATAATGGAGATCAACTTATGGCATTGACTCAAAGAATGAACTGGATAACACCTCAAAAAACAAAAGAGCCGTATTCAGCGGCAATTCGCCAATGCAATCAGAGGGCGTCGTAACACCGCTGATGACGGCAACTCTGTCGCTGAGATTTTGTGCCCTAATAGCTTATTTGGATGATGCTAAGATATTTACCATTTTTCAGTCATGTCTTTCCGTAAAAGGGCCTCGACGGTTGGCAACAGAGACGGACCTGGGAGACATGGCAACACACCTTAGTTACATAGAATATTATTTTTCCTGCACTTGAAAAGAGAATACTAGCATTTTATTAACAACGACTTTTACATTTATTTTTGGGAAAATAAACTTGCAGCATTTTTGCGGGAACGTTTGGGGTTTTTTGCAGGCGTGCTTATGGCATACGATACGCCACCTTCCCCATAGACCAGTTACTGCACTGGTTGGCAAACAAATATTTTGAGTGATTTTCCTCTGCATTGTTGGATTTCCTTCTTCTGAGAACATAACCATGTTTCGTTAAACCGTAAAATGTGTTCTTTGTTAGTTCCCAAGTCTCCGGTCCATCCGAGTGCTACACGGGTAAGGATAATTAAAATCGGAGAAGGGATTCCTCCGACGGAAAACTCGACAACGGCGAAGTTTGGCTTCGAATAATTTTGCAAAATTAAACGATATCGCACGGAAATTGACGAGGGCGCCTCCTAGATACGCGGCGACCTCTATTTCTCCTTACTAAACTTTTTAAAGCGCGAGTTTTTTCTTTCCCCGAGCGATGGATTACCTGTCTGTTTCCTAGGCATCTCCCGGAGATCCCAGGTCGAAATTGCACGTAGGAATGAGAAAGGAAAAACAAAGACCGAGCAAAAAAAACAGCGATTGGCGCCGAGCCAACATATTTTTGCCAGTTTATTCAAAACAGACATTTGACGATATTAAATTTTTCATCCTCCGAACGGATTTATTTCGTTTCCGTCCATTTTATCGGTTGAGGAATAATCGGAAGGAATAAAAAGTAATTTCTCAGAAAATATTTTATTTTTTCTATACTGGGAGAAACGATTTGGTAATTTTGTTTACTATCCGAAATGTGTATTTTACCAATCAACACAGCTTTAATTTGGAAAAATCTGGTCATTTTCTGTTACAAAATCAATAGCAACTAAATATTAATTCGATAGGATGGCAAATAGAAGCTGTAATTTTAGCGCTGACGCTTTTTAAAATTTCTATTTCAGTATAAGTCTCTATGATGTAGAGTTCTTAATTACATTCAAATTCTAAATTGGAATTTATTGCTATGTTCATTGCTATAATTTTAATCAGTACTTACAAAAAAGGAATCTTAAACCTTTAATGTCGATCACGCTTCAACATTGGGCAATTGTTGATTTTTGAGTCTTAATTAAAAAATAAATACAAAAAATTAAAATACTTTATTTTTTCTCAATATTTTTGCTGCCAAAAATTAATTTAAACAAAAAGCTGTTAATACGATCTTTAATACACCACCGCCTGCATATCTCTATTGTAATATCCAAACAGATAACCCTAAAAAAATCAGCCCGAGAGACTTTTAACACGCGAATCATCTTTCCGTTCAAAACAATCGGTCAATTATTTTGTCGCATTCGGAAAAGTAAATTTCTTGTCGCGTAACAAACATCTCGTTTCGATATCCACACGCGTGAGAAAAACAGACGGCTAGCAAGAGAGAAGGATAAAAGACTGAGAGAGCGTCCGAGCAGAAACTTGGGAGACTCGATTAATGGGAGGAAAGAAAAACAACCGATTCAATCCAAAGCGACAACTTTTTCTTGCCAATTCGTTTAACGTCAGTCGTTAGCTTTTTGAAATTTGGCGACGAGCCGGAATTAATGAGAAATGTTACTCATTATACTAACAATCCGTTCCCTTTGTTTCCAACTCTCGGGCTCGTGGCAGAGCCAAAATGGATTGTTAAAATATTATATTAAAATCCTCGTCAATTGGTTGGAAGGGCGTTTAAATAAATGAAGCAGTGTGTCAGCGTCGTCGAATTGGTGCAGCATTGACCTAGAAAAAGTATTTTAAATCGCTTTTCTAAGCATAAAATGTGTCAATAGCACCAATAATATTCTTGGGGTGAGAGTAAGGTGTCACATTCGTTGGATCTTCGGAAATCCATCGTATCGAACGAACTTTAAAAAAAGGCGTGTTCTCAGTACTGCAATCAATATGGCATAGAAGTAGCTTCAAAAAATTATATTTAAATCTGATAATATCAATTGGCTTATCTATAACTCGCATTTCGATGCAAATATCCCGTTGTTTACGTATTTTGTCAATTTCATTTAACTTTTGTCTGGCGAAATCTCCAGGAACAAAACTCTTTGGCCATCCACCGTAGGATATTGCCATTGTTGCTTACATGCAAGACACCTGTTCTTGCAATATGAGACCACTTTAAAATTTTAGTGGCGTAAGACTTTTTTTGTTAATTTCCTATCTAACCATATGAATTGTGCGTTTATAAAACTCCGGTCAAAAGAAAAGACCACCATAAGTTTCACTCATCAACATCATCAATTATTACCGAAACTATAGCAATGTCGCGATTTTGCAATCTACATCTACATTTTACTCTGCAAGTCACCTTTTTGGTGGATGGCAAGGGGTGCAGTGCACCAAGGGTCCATAGTTTTCCTACGTTATCTTTTCCTATTATGGTCTCTTATCGTCCTAGGGAAAAACGATCCTCTATATCGGTTCTACAGTCGATCTCGCGAATCTTATCCTCACTGTCCTGCCTTCCGAGATACGTCGGGCACCTGATAAGTCCTACTACCTCATTCGCTAATCCCTCCGACATAAATTTTTCCAGTAGTTTAATTCTAGCCTGCAGCCTACGTTCCTCTAACGATGTCCATTTCAGATTTTCTATTAATGATGTTACGCTTTGTTTACTATCGTAATTCCTCTTTACAAATCTAGCTGCCATGCGCTGAACCTTTTCAATCTCGTTAGTGAGTCCCTTTTCGTAGGGATCCCACACAGCTGAAGCATATTCGACCTGCGGTCGAACCAAGGATAAATAACATAATTCTTTCACCTTTTCGGAGCTATTTCGAACTATTCTCCCTATAAAGGCCAGTTTTTTGTTAGAGGGACCTATCAATCGGCGAATGTGGGTGCCCCACGAGAGATCGCGATGGGTTGCGACTCCGAGATATTTAATCGAGTCTGAAACTGGAATCTCTACTCCGTCCAACGAATAATTATTATCCAACGAGATACTCTTGGTTCTCCAGAAGTTGATGACGCAGCTTTTCTTTTGGTTGATCTCTAACTGCCATTCCTTACACCATGCAGAAATAGCTTCTAGGTCATTTTGAAGATACTGGTGGTCTTCCGGATTGCTTATTTCTCTATAGATGATGGTGTCGTCTGCGAAAAGCCTAATTTTACTTTTGACTACTGAGCTGATATCGTTTATATAAATTTGAAATAATAACGGCCCAATTACACTACCCTGCGGAACGCCAGAGACAACCTCCACTAAGTTCGAAGATTTCCCATCTATAACAGCCTTCCGCTTCCTATGATTTAAAAATTCACGGATCCAACTAACGATTTTAGAATTAACGCCTAAGGTTTCTAATTTCGTTATTAACTTCCTGTGAGGTACCTTATCAAAGGCTTTCCTAAAATCTAAGAAGATGGCATCGACCTGCGTATTCTTTTTTCCGCTTCTCAGTATACAATTAACAAAAAGACCGAGCTGAGTATCAGATGACCTACCTTTCCTGAAGCCGTGTTGACAATCATCTAACAATAAATTACTATCAAGAAATCGCTTTATGTTGCTAACGAGTATATGCTCGAGAATCTTACACGATATCGAAGTTAAAGAAATCGGCCTATAATTTTCTGGGTTCTCCTTGTCGCCGCCCTTATGAATTGGGGTAACGTGCGCTAACCTCCAGTCGCTATGGACCTCTGCGCGAGAAATGAATTTCTCGAAGATTATCCGAAGAAAATGTGCTATTTCTTCAGCTAATTCTTTTAAAACGCGAGCAGGAATTTCTTCGGGGCAGTGGCTTTGTTATGCCTGATGGAACTTAATTGCTTTGCTATTCCCACCTCAGAAAATACTATATCGTCCATCAGGCCCCCCTTATTGCGGGTGCATAATGTACGCAATGGTCGCTGACGGCTGTGAATGCTTTTACAAAATGACCGTTTAACAGGTTGGCTTTCTCTACGCTATCATGAATAACGGCTATAAATGGCTAGATGAGTATTTGTGTCCTTCCAATCAGGAAAGATCTTCAATAACAAAAGACGGAGACCGGAATCTTAGCTCTATTTATGCGTAAGCGACCGTCATATTTTTGTCGCCCTCGTCAAGGCTTCCGGTGGCCCAATGACGACGATGTTGACGAAGGTTTCCCGAATGAATAATCGATCAGGAGAACTCTTTTCAATCGCCGTTTCGTCGTGGAATCCAGCAATTCCATCAAAAAGAACCTCTTTCCCTTCCAACATCGACGCTGGACATATCCACGGACGTAAAGACTGACGTGGGCGGAGGAGGAGGGAGAAAAAGACGTAGACAGTGGTCGAAAATAAAGCGGAGAATAAAGAGGGATGCAGAAGGGGAGAGAGGAAACGAGGGGAGTACGAGAGAAAGAATAAGAGCAAAAAGATAAGGAGTCGGTTGAGGACTATATGGTTTTGGAACACGCACTTTCTCCCCGCTTCCCCTCCAACCCTGCCTCTCCACCTGCCTACACCACTCTTAGAATGCGTTGTTCGCCAGAGAGACGGCTAATGAGTGCCAGAGCAACCCCATCCCGGTCTCATTGCCAAGCTACCCTTTCTCATCCTTCTCTTCCTCCTTCTCTCTCTCTCTCTATCCCTCAACCTCTCTTTCTTACGCCCAGTGCAAAAGAAAGGAGAATAGGAAAAGAGGAAGGAAGATGGCTGAAATATATTGGAATAGTGACTGTGAAAGATAGAGTGAGAGAAAGGGGAGAAACGGGAAGGTAGGAGTATGAAGAGAATGGGAAAAGGAAGAGAGAGAGAGAGAACAGGCAAGGGAAAAGAAAAAATGTTAGTGGGAAAGGTAGAGGGAGAAGAGAGGTTAGGAAAAAGAGAGTGAAATAAAGAGGACAGAAAATGGTAAGAATATGGGTTGAGAGAGAGGGAGCCATATAAAGGAAGAGAGAGAGGGAGAGAGAGGGAGAGACAGAGAGAGAGAGGGAGAGAGAGAGAGAGAGAGGGAGCGAGAGAGGGGGAGCGAGAAGGCAGTTGAAGAAAATATGCGAGTGGATGGGGGACGGGTGTGTAGGAACGCGAACCGATTTTCTCTTGGCCCGCGAGAAATCAACCCCATTCGCCTCACTCATTTATTTGGTGAGGAGGCGAGCCCGTCTACCAGCACGCGCTTCCGTATGTTTTTTGGTGGTCGAATTGTTCTCGCCCTAGTTACCACTTTTTTATACATCACTTGCGTTGCGACTTCTCGCTAATTCTGTTTCCCGGGCAACTCTGGAAGTTACTCGTCGAGATTTTGGTTGGTAAAAAGTAGTTAATATTGAAAGGAATTAATCAGGCGTTTATAGGTTTGCATAAGATTAAGTATAAGAAATCGAAGGACTTTTTGTGACGTTTATTAAGAAATCAAATTGTCAACCTAGCATTTAATCCTGTTTTGCTGCCTTTCATTGCAAAACATAGAACTTGATGTAAACATGGAGCCACTTCTTGTTCCATCTGCCAGATCATATAAATATAAAGTGACCAACCGCACTGATTTGATCAGTACTGTGTTGATGTTGACGATTGGCTGACTGACCGATTAAATATCTATGCTTACTTCAGAATATTATCATATCTTATTTCGTAATTTGCCTTATTGCAGTCACTTACCAGTATATCATATCTCGGTTTCTGCCCCCTATTTCCTTACCTGTAGTTGATTCAGTTATTTAGTATTTTATTTATGCACATTTAATATATTTCTGTCACAAAATCAACTTGAACAGATCTAGTGATGGCTGTTTCTGGACTATCTTTAAATAAATAAGTAAAATAAATAAAACGTTCATTGATTGATATAGCTTCGATCAAAGAAAATTCGTAAAAGCTAATTAAAACATTTTACTAAATGGCAAATTTGGCACTCCAACTTACAGAAAAAGTACTTTGTACTGATTGTTCTCATTTATAAAAACCTCACTCCTGCTTTCTATGAGCAAAAAGGTCCTTTGTACTGATTTAGGCTCGAAACAATTTGTCAATTAGCAAAAATAGCACGCTTGACGTTCGGACATAGGGATTTGGAATTCCTATAAATAAAAATGCTTCCCAGTGAACGTTATTGACGATTCCTCAACGCCACTATGACAAATAAACAAACACTGTCAGGAGAAGGCGAACAATTCGCTCTTTTTATTGGTTTTGGAAATGGAAAAACCTCTGAGGCACTTCTCGTAGAGACAGGGCGACGCTATAAAAATCCCTGTAGGATATCCCGCGCTTCCCATGTTTGACAGTAAAAAGCAAATTTACAACGATAGCAATGCAATCGGAGATTCGTTCAATCTTTTATTGCGAACGGGGTTTTGATGAAAACGACCGCTTTAATACCGAAGTCAGAAAGCTACCTTAAGCTTTTTAAATGAGAGATTAATAAATAATAGAAATAATATAAATCAGTATCAAGAATTAATTATTATTTTTTAAATGCATCATTTACTATATGTATCCTTCGTCTTAAATTCATGCATGTTTATAGATAGGCCCGTCTAAACTGAACCTGCTAATCCTTAGATCTCTCAGCTTCTGTTTTATATATTTCAAAATGATTGAATGCATGAGGAATTACCTGCCATTATTAATGACATCAAAGTAGGACTTTAACATGAAAATTCAAATTATTTATTATCTCAGTTGAACGGAGAGGGCCATCACCAAGATATCTAAACGCAAGGACGCATTAACCAAGATTAAGTTTATCACACGGAATTTATTAGTATAATTATAAAAGTATGTATTACCCACTGATTCATAACATGCATCCATAAAATGTGCATGAAGCATCTTTGGATTCGAACAGAATTTGAAAAAGAACCTAGAAAGTTCTTTTAATGATCATTTATCGCTCATTACCTTATTAAGGAGGATTTATAATGTGATAAGCCATAAGAAAATAAGTGCTTGAAACATTAATTTGTATTATTCTATAAAGTTCGATATCGGTTCATTCGATGAGTAAAGTTGACGTAACGCTTCATTCCACAAAATTCCGTTTTGTGATCAACAGGAAGAAATACGTGAAAACTTTCCGAAAAAAAAATCGCGCGATAAAAGATCATGATCGACCACCGTCTGAAAACAATTGCACGGAATTCGTTTAAAGTAACCGTCGTTTTAACGCATTTCTCCTAATCGGTTATTAGCACGCACGAATCGGGAGAATCGCTGCTTTTACTTCATCGACCAGTTTAATCGCGTGGCTGTCAGTCACTTCCGGGTCGGTTAATTCTTTCGTCGAGCGTTCTAGAGGCACGAGGTGAAAAATAAATATCGAATCGCTATTCAACTTTTTCACCTTCTAACCCTCTCATATCTCATCTCGTCTGATAGCCAAATAATAATAATATCACAAAATCGTCCGGTAGTCCTTTCAAATGGACGATGATGTAAGGGGTGTCCTACTGTCCGTTGAGCTTCGCAGGTCGTCTAGGGCCACGTGGGGTCCCGTTGGCCTTGAAGTTGACTGGCCTCACGGTTAAAAAAACTGGTCGCGTGGAAGATGCAAAGGGCGAGGTGGCGTCGCTCTGCGCTCTTCAGGGGGTGGGGGTGTGGTGGGGGCGAAGAAGGACGGAGGGACGCGACGGCTAAGATCCAATGGGAGCTGTCTAACGGTGCGAAAGAAAAAGGACGTCGAAATTTCGGGTTTTCGTCCTGCAAATTACGACGACTCCTCCTCCTCGTCTCGTGTCCTACTCACCCCGCCCTTCACCCCTCACCCTCCCTCTCTCTTACCTCGCACCGCAATCAGTATTTCCATTTGTCCTTCATCTATGGAACGGCCGAATTGGAGGACTGCGTTCGTCTTCCTAACGTCACTACCTCTTTTCACCTCTTCCTACTTGACTCCTAGTCACCTCCTCCGCACCATCTCCCTAGACGCCACCACCTTTTTCCCCACCAACTGTGACCGCCTCTCCGACCACGCCCTGCCGCCGCACGGTCCTTCCCGCTCACCAATCTTCCTCGTCCGAAATTTTTACCGCTAATAAGACACTATTTTTTTCTGCGGCGGCTCCTTTTTTTCGTTCCATCGGGCGTATGCAATGCACGCTCGAGGAGCGGACTTTGGCCCCGATACTTGCATTCACTTTTATTTTGCGACCGAAGGTTTTTATTTGAATAATTTTGGTAACTCCCAATCGGGAGCGAAACGGCGGGTGTTATTTTTTAAATCAAATATGACACTGAGTTAAAACGCTGTGTTTTTTAGTTTCTCTGAGCTGAATGAATTACACGTAAAAATCGAACCTCGGAAGAAGAAGACAACAATTTTGAGGTAGTAGAACATCGCGTAGGAAATGCTAATTGAGATGAACATACTCCAACAACTGAAGATTTTAATTATACATCTCTGACTTACAGAGGTGGATGGATGCATATTAGTAATAAATGTGCAAATTGATTGAAATTTGAACACGATTAAGGGTGAATGGTTAAAGTGAGCATCAATGATTCATATCTATAACCTGTTACTCTCAGCATAACCTAATGAGGACAATTCCCTCCTGTCGATCCAATCCGCCAAAAACTTGAATCGATTCATCCGTTTTATGCACAGCATGGCAACGCAATCCGTGAGGCCGCATGAGGCCCCAGAGAACGTTCCATCCGGCCCGCGAAGCAATGACGAAAAGTTAATCGTAATATTTATCAGAGAAATTTTCTGTTGTAAAACATACCAAAGAATTATCGGCTTCCGATGCGGAGAGCCGAAGCATTCGCAACGTCCAACGCGACCCGCCACGTAGCAAACGGATCCCTGATACAGAGAACGCACTGAGAGTTTAAATTCAGTTAAACCCTTTTAGAATTTTATGAATGACAAGATTTGTAATAAAGATTTTCGATTTGATTCGTGAAGAGATTTGGTCGAGTGAGCTCGGTCACTTTCATCGAAGCGAACGGAGAAAAGGAAAGGTGCAAAGCGAACCTCTGGAAATTTCCTCTCTCTCTCTGAGGCGACGCTACAACCTTCCGGCGTTACCGGTCAATCCACTTCCTATTTCGAAATTGAACTCTCAGGGGGATCCGGTCCGCATCCAAAACTCCATCTCACCCAGTGACCATGGAGAGATGAACTTCTCCTCCATAATCACACCTGAAGAAGCCTTGTTAAATTTATCGACCCGACGAAAAAGAACGCAAACATAAATTATTTCGCTCTCTCTCTCTCTCCCTATATCTCACTTCGTCATAATAAAAAGCGAATCCCGCTACAAATCTTGTTAAACAACCTTTGCTAACTTTCAAGGTGATAAAGTCTGTCCTTACGGGTACGTTAATAAAACGTCGACAAAAACACATAAAAATAAATATAATTACAAGCACGAGTACGTGCAGTATACGGTATAGTTTCAAATATTACAACAAAATATCGGACGTATATGAAATAAATGTCATGATTGCGAAAATGTTTTTGTGAAATTATCCATCAAAAGGCAATACCTGACGTTGTCGTCGATAAAAAAGAATACTAACGGTAAAGCTTTATACAAAGATGATTTAAGATATTCTGAACCTTTAGAATTATTTCTCGTTATTGTGAATCTTTCATTCTCTTCTGACCTTTTAAAACCCCCCGATTGTGACAACGCAACAACTGCAAAACGGAAATTCTTCGCGGAATATAACTTTTGGAAAATATCATTCTGAATATTAAAATTAGATGAATTAAGCTGTCCTTAACGGGATGTACACACCACCACCAAAGTTATAATAAATCATAGGAATCATTACGAAGACATATTTCTACAGCTTAATAGCGCATTCATTCGGAAAACTTCGTAACGAGCGCATCATTCAGAAATCAAGAAAGAAATAATATTCCAGCTGTTCTCACGTGCTTAATCTTGAAAGAAAATGCGCCTTCGAGCAAACGATTTCGATGAAAAAATAATAAAACAACGCCTCGTTTGCGGTTTCGTAACTTTTCGCCTATGTCATCGCTCATCCATCAACAAACATTCTTTTGCTCGGAAGGAGAAAAAAACGGGAACCGGCGATCCTTCGGTTCTTTTTCTCGCGAAAAAACAATCAACCTCGACGACTTCTCAGAAATTCCCGGCCCCTTCCGCACCTTCAACTCTTCCACCAAAAACACCATCCTTCTCTTTCTCTCTCTACGATCTCGACTCATCAATCATAGCACCAAAAACTGCCAACTTTAAGAGCACACAAACATTATTCCCAATCTCGAGGGCCTCAAGTATAATAATTCCCTCCCGAAATACAATCAACGCCGACTTTTGCCCTCTGGGTGAACGGTAGGCGGCTAAACTAACCCGGGACCAAAAAAAAAACAATTGAATTACTTTTGCGCGCGACGCCTATCTTTCTCTTCTCCCTCCCTCTTTCTTGGAAACCCTGCCCTCTCACTCCGTTGTATCCCATTCGCCCTTGCCGTCGGATTTTTTTACGTCACCGTGCGACGAAAAAAAAAATAAAAAATTGAAATTAAACTTGCGTGATTCTTCCGTTGGAACGCTTCTCGCAATTCGCCCGAGGATCTTTAATCAGTCATCCATTCTCCTCTCGTGAATTCGGTCGCGGAACGGGTTCTCCGCAAAGAGAGAGAGAGAGAGAAATAGACAGTTGAAGGCTTATCTGCGCCTACATTACGATTTAGCGCCGATGAGTGAATCCGTTTATCGGTGATGTGGTCGAGTTCGGGTCAACGACACGATACGGCCACGTCACGCGCCGGAGCGTCTGTTAGAGACGCCGACTAAGTTAATGGCGCCCTTTCAAAATAAAAATTATCTCGGAAAAAATGTTCATTTGAGACAACCGTGTCCTTTTTAATAGTTTCTTCGTTTAAATTCCTTAGATTCAGATGATTCCTTAAAAAAGGTAGGTGCCAAATGTATTCAAGTTATGTGCGAAACCATTCTTTAATCAATATTTTAAGGCTTCATTAACCATATACAATTTTCAGGCGATCCACGCCATATTTTATGCGTCAGCTAGTGCTAAAGACCTAAGGATCACTTGGAGAGGTGTTTTTAAGTAAAAACTTAAGTAAACATGTAATTGCAACAATTTTTAAGTCGTAAACTAGTTCATTTATCGAAAATTTAAAGTTAATGGTTTTGTATGCCTTGCTTTAATCGAATTATGATAAAACTAATTTTGTTACCCGATAAACATAAAAAGTTCGAGATATAAAAAATTTCGAATTACTTAAGAAAACATCAAAAGTTAGATGATATAATGAATCTGCAGAAGTGTATTCATATTCGCTGTCATCGGAAAATCCCCCACAAAACTTCAACGACATTTGATTTGTTTCTTTTTAGCAAAACGACCGCATTAACACTTTCTCAACAAAGATAACTGACAGGTTTAAAGTGACTTGAAGTTTCTTCCTAATGAAGAGATGTACGACACCTGACATTTTTATTTAGTGCGTCAACCTCACAGAATATCTTGCCCTAAATAACTTTTCCGAATCCTACTTGATAACAACTGTCAAATAAAATTATTCTTTCAATCAACAGAAATTTTTTGGAATAATGCGATATTGGAAAAAAAAATTGTAAATATTGCGGGTCATATATGGAAATTAGAATTTAAGCATCCACGAATTCTTAAAAGACGAGAAAACCGGCATGAAATATTTCTCGATCTTTAGAAATATTTCAGTTTTCATATCCATCAGTGATAGGATGGCAACCTATCCGTGTAAAACACAATATGCCTAGGAACCTCATAAAACCCAACTTCGGGCTGGAGAGTCACGGATGGTGATGATTTATATTTAACCAAATTAAAATACATTTCTTTAATTTTTACGATTTCGTAAGGAAGTGGGAGACATTTACTTTTTGGAAAGTTTTATTAATGCTACTATCTGAAATTACCCGGCGTTGCGCGGGTTTTTAAGTCAAAACAAAAATATTGAGTAAGATTTGTGAATAAAACTAAGTAATTAAGCCAGGTTGATTTATATTGTAGTGCTTAATGGTATGCAATATTTCTTGTCTTCCCAACTTTTGCCCAAATAAAGAAAATTTTCTTGTATCCTTTATCGATAAATTTGGCGACTGTATTTTTATCAAATAATAAACAATCGATGGAATCACTTTTAAAATATAGTTATTTCGCACAAATTAAGTTCCAGTGGAAGAAACTGCATGATATTATGTGGTCATAAATCTCAAAAACATTAAAAACTTGGGCAATGCTATGCAAAGGCTGATTTGGTGAGACTAATTTGTCACGTGAATATTTTAAAGTGAAACCTACGAAACAAAATGAATCCCGGACTTTGAAACCGAATTTGGCGATAAAAAGTGTTGGTATGACATGGAAAGTGCAATTATAATCTAATAAGTATAAATGGCTTAATTGATGCATACAAATGTTTAGTTGAAGAGAAAGTAAAATGTACATATAGATGTTCAAGGGAGGAAGAGTTAACGATGTTGGTCTAAATTAAAGCATTGTTATAGAAGTTTTATTATATAATTTTAAAGGTACTTATTTCAAATATAATCACGTACATATATTATGTAAACAAATTTTAAACAACAATAACAATAAATAACACCGTAAATATTATTATTATGGTTTTTTTTTATTTTCTTATAAATTACATTGCATGTAAAATTTCTTCCATCATTTTCAATTTCATGTTTGTTTTTATAATTTATATGTGCAATTTTAATAGCTTCTCCCTTACGAAAAAAGTAATGTTCCAGCATTGAAATAAAAGGTTTTTTTGTTTTGGTCGATCATTTAAATTACCCACAGCCCAATACGCAGTTTACTGAATAATTACATAATTATTATCTGCAATTATTAACGTTTCAATCTATTAAGTTTGACGTTGCTACAACTATAAATTCGATGCTTCATAAAAACCGCGAAGCGAATACCGCAATTCTTTTGTCTATTTGAAGGCTTAATAGATGCTAATTCTATCGGAGACAACAATGCGGGTCGCCTAGGCAACATCCGGAAAGAGTACGAAAAGGTCATAAAATTTCGAAAAGATATGAATATTTCTGTCAAATTCTTCCGTATAACATATAAGCATCGCAAGAATAAGATATTTTGTAGTTTTAGCTGTCGAATAAAACTAAAACGAATAAATTCGGTCCATATTTACGTATTTTAATGAATGAAGGAAATAAACCTTGCACTTTGAAAAATCGAAGCGTCTCACTCAGACCGACCAGACAGAGCGACAGAACTGGAAAACTATATGTAAGATTGTTTATAACGGTTGTCAATTATATTGTTAATCTAATAATACGCTCATTTCCGTGTTATTTAAATGGAAAAAATTAAAAGAGAAAAACATTTTAAAAATATAAATGTAGTTCAAATCACTTTAAAAACCCTCCCATTTTGCTTAGCATTTTATTGCGGTTAAAATGGCACCTTCATCTTGCTTCTACGTTCTGTAGTTGTTGCGTTATAAATGCACAAACAAACGAACAAATTCTTCAAAATATTTATGGTAGAGAGGAGATTAATCGATAAATTCCCTTAACTCTATTGCATTGATTGTATTATTTTTAATTTTATAACAGAATCACACAAAGCCACGGAAAGTAACACCTTAATTTCCTTTTTATTTCCCAGAAACTAAACTGATCTAGATTCACCGAGACTATACTTACATATTCCAACAAGCGAGATTAACATTGATTAATATAATTAAACCTTCCAATTTTATGAGAGCAGCTGTCGGATCAAAACTCTATTTATCACTTTTAGTTGTTGTCGAAAGAATTTTATGAATATTTCCTTCGCGTTTATTTCCGCAAATCTATTAAAGAGAAATTCATTTTTCAGAATAAGATTTGTGCGACACTAAAAAAATCTTCCCGCGAAATCGCTCCTCCTTTTTGAAGTCATAAAACGTGAGGCATTTTCAAACCTTCAACGCCCGACCACCTAGGCGAAACAAAAGAAGTACAAGCTTTCGTACCTCGTGAAAGCCACTCCCAACTATCTCGAATTCCGTAATGAAACAATGGCTCCCGTGAGGCATAAAGCGTTGCTTTCCCTTTAGAATTCCGAGCGGGCGCGTGAGCTTAGGGGTTTTTCGTGACCCAATGGCAATGCCGATGGATGTGGGAGGGAAAGAGACACCGTGTGTGTTGGTCACTAGGTGATGCGTGCCCGTTATGAAGAGGCGGGGGAGGCGTAAGCCGGGAGGAGGCGGGAATGTGGGGGAGGGGGGACGCCTCGGAGTACAGCTGGAGGCTATGTGACAGGACTTGACTTGGGCAAGGAGAGGAAGAACGGCCGAAGGGAGAGAGAGAGAGAGAGGGAGAGAGAATGAGAGCTGGAGGGAAGGAGAGAGGGAGGAAGAGAATATGTGAGGGATGAAGAGAAGTGAGAGAGAGAGAAGGAAAGAGAGGGAGGTAGGTAGGGAAGGGAGGGAGAGAGGGAGGTAGGAGGACGAGGAGAGGCGTAAAAGAATAAATATATAAATAAAGAAATATGGCTAAAACGAGGAAAACCGGAATTGCGACTACTTAAAATCCTTCATTAATTCCACATAAAGGGAGTGCTTACCTTAAAGAGAAAAACACGGAATGTTAGGGCGATTGCGGGCGAAAATGGAGGGCTGTCATAATTGGACGCATTACGGAGTTTAACGTGCCGGATAATGGGCCCACGGTTACTTCACTATCCGGCAATTACTAAACGTTTTTTTTCAAATTTGCAAGCGGCGTCTTCTCTGTCAAAATGCCGGATGAGCATCGTCTAGTCTGCATCATCGTCGATATTATAAAGATTAAAGGCGACCAGGCATTTCATTCTAACGCCAAGATAAAGTGCGTTGCAAAAACATGCAAAAACAGAAAAAAACACGCATATTACCGGCACAATTGTCCCAAACATTCTTGACTGCTCGTCCCAATTCGTGCGAAATCATATTAAACGCGATCAGGTATTTCATTTCGACGTGAAAATGAAGTGATTTACAAAAATGGGCTATAACAGAAGGTAAGCTGCTTTAACAGCACACTTTTCCTAATAAATCTTAGTTATGCGTTCCGATATATTTAAAAGATTAGTCCATTTTGTCAGATTTTGACAAAATTCGTTCGCGGGTTATACGAGAAAACACTTGTGATAGCACGACATCCCTTTATAACAATGGTGGGCAACCTTTTCTACATGGTTACGAATTCTTCAGCGGCCCACACTGCAAGTTGTCAACGCTTCAGCGAGCCAGTTTATACTTTAAATTGGACGTTAAACAGAGATTCTGATGTATCATATAAATGAAAATCAAGTGTAAATTAAGTTTTTAAGATTAACATTTCAATCAAATGTTTCATTGTCGTAATCTGAATGTATATAATATGAATTTGTGTTAAATCTCTTTTAAGTCATGGCTTGGCGGGCCGTAGGTTGCTCATCACTGCTTTGTAAGCTAGTCGTTTAATAAAATCGATCAAAAAATCACCACTTGAAGGGATTACAACAAATTCAGGCGAAACTTTGTGGAAAGCCATGATTATTATTAAAAATAAATATACACAATTCCCGCACAAAGTCCTGTAGAAATTGTATTCATCTCCATGAATAATTGAAGGGATTTATTTTCAGTCAAACATCTTGATAAGAACAGATCGCTCCCTGGCAGAAAATGATAAGAATCGCATCTGAACACTCCGACTGACAGACGAACGCAAAAGTGATCAATCGCTTAAAGCAGGGATCGGCAACCTTTTGTGCACGGAGGGCCACATTCGTAATTTGAACGCTTCGGAGGGCCGCATTGAAAGTCACGAGTACTTCGGCGGGTCAAATGAGTGTTTGCATCCGACGTTTTTCAGAGATTCTGTGGTCTCATATTAATAAAAATAATATCTAAATTATTTACCTCGGGGGCTGCATCCGGCCCGCGGGCCGTATGTTGCCGACCCCTAGTCTACAGGATCAAATAAAACAAAATTCCTTATTAAAAAAAAAACAAAAATAAACTTTAGAAGTAGAAATTTTTTAACAAAGAGAAGGATGTAATTACAAGAAATTAGGTGCTAATCCAGCAATGAATCTCCAGGCTTATGCGGGAAAAGGCTATTCTCTATCTTTCTTGTATTCCAGTCAATCAAAAATTAAAAAAAATCTGTTTCCAAATAACTGTTCAAATCGACAAGTAGGGCATGTAAACCGATGCACTTTTAAAAACAATCAATTCCGTTAAAGAAACGCAATAGACAGAAACGTAAAATCGCTGACAGGCAGGAAATATTGAGAGAATGTCGGCGAGGGGAGTTAAGAGTAAGAAAATCGTCATCCGAGAGGGACCAACGTCATTTTAGCGGTCGCGACAGCATCGCGTCTGAAGGAAATGTCACTTTAAGGATCGTTTGAGCGAAACGAAACGAGTCTCTTGAATGGAACACAGGCACCGTGGGTTTTTCTAGAGGAATGAGAGAGAGAAAGGAAGAACTGCTGTAGGGAAATAAATTCAGGAATACCATCTGAAATGGCAATGACCGTAAGTGTATGTATGGTCCGAGGTATTGGCCGGTGTTACGTGTTAATCTTCGACGTAATGGTCAGAAAATTACGGCGTTCGGAGAACTCGTCCCGCGAGTTTCCTTTTCCACCTCTTCTCTTTTTAACCATCACCAAGAGAGAGAGAGAGAAAACGCCTATCTCATCTTCTTAAAACTCGCTCTACGTAATAGGTGGAGAATTTCCTTTCCCGCCTTTCCCTCGCTTCTTTCGCTGATGCGAATCCTTTTTTCCCTTTATTATTGAATAATGCCGGTTCTAGGTACACGCGTCCTTTTATTTAGCTCTTCTTATTTTCGCCGCGATATTTGATGTTGATTCCACACACCGTTAACCGGACACTGCATTCAGTGAGTCAATAGGTAAAGTGACGTGCGCATAACAGGTTTTCGCTTTTAAAATTCGCGGAGAGTGTGTGAAATGAAAGGGTCGGAAATGCTACCCGCGGAGAACTCATGTTCGTCTCGATGATTCAACTTTAGAGGTGGTTACGGGCGATTGAATCCTAATTTCTAACTATAGGGAATAAGATAAAAATTACTTGTCATCTTCACAGTAAAATGCCCGTTATTCGTCCACCGCCTTATTTCTGAGTATTAAAAATATCTCGCATGAATTCCTCTAATAGTAAGCTCTCAAGCATTACAAATTTAAAAATTAAGGACTCGTCATAGGTATCTGCAATAGCCATAAATAGGTTGTAAAAAAACCATACGCGCATATCGGCCACAAAGCAGCCGTCTTTAGTGGTTATTCACCGAAAGTAGGTTCTCATTTTTTTATAACATTATGTCTATTGGGAACACCTAATACAAGTACTTAATTTTTCAATTTTTTATATTAAGCGTTTATCCTGGCATTAAGTTTTCACTCATAAGACCAGCAGTTGTTTTATTTAGACGAATTAAAAAATAAATGTTTCCAATCTGCGTAAATAAAATTCATTGGGAAGAACAAATTTATCAAAATTATCGATCGGTTTAATGTAATGTTCTTGAAGAAAGCAATATTAATTCGACAAAACAATTGTTATCTCTGCGTCAATTTTAAAATAATAAATGAGATTTTGACCATATATACAACCTCAACCTTGCTCACTGATATTTATTACTGAATACATTTCAGGGAACCTACCATATTAGTCAACTTATTGTGTCTGGACCTGAAAAAATTAGTTCCAACTTATTTCTTTCGCGTTCCAAGATTATTCAGTTCTCCAGAAGTGCCGTAGTAATAATACTTTCATCATGCATAATCGATACAACAGTTATTATCTCTGCGTCAATTAAAAAATAATATAGGATATGTTGCATCAAATATACGGCCTCAGTGTTGGTCAAATGTAGATGGAAACGAAATTCGCCAATTTTTATGACTAAATGTATTTCACGGGACCCAGTCATATTAATCACCTCATTGCGTCTGGACTTTAAACAAAGAAACCCGACTTTTTACTTTCGAGTCCCAAGATTATTCAGTTCTCCAGAGGCGCCGTAGCGCACTCGAAAGGTGACGTTCGTTAAAACCTTTCAAACATGGAGTAAAGAGTCTTATTGTTAGCTGAAACATTTACGACTTCCTCACTCGAAGACTCAGAACGCACAAAACGCAAAACACCAGCCGGCTACCAGAAAAAAGATAAAAAAGAACCTTTTCGAAGCGGCTCGTGTTTGGACAAGCGCTGGCCTTCTGTTGATCATACATCATCTCGCTAGATGGGAATCTCTTTCTACGAACGACTGACGTTTTGTCCCTCCGGCGTCATAATGACCTACGACTGTTTGCGGAGATCATCTGTTCGCCGATAAAGGACCGCGGAAACACGCACGCGAATGTCATTTGTTTTCCGCTCGAAACTCGCCAGAGGACGACTGAAATGTTACGGATTCGCGTACATTTTAATCTGAGAGGGAGATTAGTAGTTCCACTTGTGATTTATTGGACCCATAGAAATTAACGTCGATACGGACGTGAGAGGAAAGCCCGCATTTGAAAAGGACTCAAATTGCGCGATAACATAATCTTTAGTTGCTTGGAAAATAAGACTGAAATAGCTCCATGTATTTTACTACTATCGGAGAAAACTTGAGAAACGGGTTTGTATCGCTAACATTATCGTGAACCAGAGTTATTGCCACCAAAACTATCTCACTAGAAAATTATCGACTTCGTCTGATGGCTGAAATTTTTTAAAAATCGAAAGAACAAATACTTAGCTCAGGTATCTCCAATAGCCACAACAAGGTTATGAAAAACCAGTAAAATGCAGGGTAATGACAGAAGGAAAAAAACAGGTTAATGCCCGGTTGTGTATGTCGTGTGTCCACTTGAAGGGAAAAATAGTTTATGCTAGATAGCAGTTCGAGTAAAATACGTTTTTGGGTACCTAATTCGATTTTTATCCTCTTGCGTCCAATCGTGAATCCAACTAAGGATAGCAACATACTGGTAAATATTGCCCAAAGCAGTGAATTTCTTTTAAGAAATCCTCTTTGCATAGGGGCGGCTTTGAACAGACCTTTTACATTTTATAGCGAACAATTCCATAATTTATGAATAGGCACTTAAAAATCGATTTATTGAAAAATAAATATTTATCTCGGGTATCTTCAATAGCCAAAACAAGATTATGAAAACCCAACCATGTTGTGGCTGTTTCTTTTTTTAAGTTTTTGATTTTTAAATACTTTCTCATAAACCAAAACTGTCGCTAAATTATTCTTTTCAGTTAGCGATTGGATGAAACATTCACAGGATATACGAGTCCCACTATAGATTTTTAAGAGATTCTAATGGGAAAAAATACATTTTTACATACCTCTCCCACTTGTATTTAACGAATATTTCTTACACAAAGATCTATAGAATTTAATAAAACTAGAAAATTTCGCTTTTTAATGCATTTCATTGTAAGGTAATAAGTATTTGCATTTTGAATTAAATAAGATATATCAAATTAGTATCTAAATGGTTCAATCATTTTCACTAAGAAACTTGTACTACTTGTACTGAAATAGAGCATAGGATTAAATTTATGTTTTATATGAGGATAGATCACACAAGCGGTGTCGCTTCCCGCTAATGTTTGCAACCCGTCTCTGGATACTGTAACCTTTACCGTTAGATATAGCTTTATGGCTTCCTAGCAACGGTTTTCATCGAACTCTTAAAAATTATACAAATGCAGTCACAGAAACGGTGAGAAAAGTATGCGCAATTATCCTCATTGAAAACTTTGCCGGCGACCTCTAAAAAAATCCACCGTGAGTCTTCATTTACAGCGGCCTCAAAGTACCTTATAGGTATTCGGGGTATTATGAGACAAGGAAAGCGCTACCATTAACTCGTTTCTCGATAGTGTACTAAAATGTACACATTTTCTGAAAGGTCAGACCCGCAATATCTTGGATAGGATCGTAAATAGAGTATGCACGCAAAGAGTCCCTTAAAACAATCGTTCGGAAGGTCGTTCGAAAGCGCACAAACCGCTAAGGTAATAGCGAGTTCGGAAAGAGAGATTATTATTTTTTTAATCGGCTGCCGCATGCTCTTTTCTTCCGCCATATTTCCCAAAAGCTCTTTTTCTTATTGAGAGAGAATTTCCTAGACGCGATAAAGGCAGGAAAATTTTTAACTTTAATAACCTTTTCTTTTTTAAAGTCAAAGTTCTGCAGCGTTTCGAAGATTGAAGGCACCGCAACCAAAGGGAACTCGATGCTTTTAAGAAGAACTGATCTTCAATATACGAGAACAGTAGATTTCAATCAACGATCTCTTAAACTACGAAGTTTTTTGTGCGTGTCAATAGCTGCTTCACCTAAAGTTAAAAAAAGCATTCGCTTGTAGAAATATGGTGGGCATTATAACTTGAGCTCTGGCAATCAAGAAAAATAAGAGTCGGAGAGATGTCAAACATATTACTAAAGATCAACTTTGCCACATCGCGCGCAACCGCCGTCCCTACATTTTACCTTGGTCCATTCTTGTGTCATTTGGCACCGTCACTTCCCTTCTCTGTTTTGTCAGAGCTCCAGTTAGACTCGAGGTTTTTAGCGGTTTTTTTCAATCCGTGTCCTCCGGCGTTCCACAGGGAAGTGTCATCGGTCCCCTATTATTCCTTATATACATAAATGACTTAGATAATGTTATTACAAGTAAAATCAAGTTATTCGCGGATGATACGGTAGTTTACAGAGAGATTAACAGTCCTGCTGATCAAGCATTACTTTCTAACGACCTACACGCACTTCTCGATTGGTGTAAAGAGTGGCAATTAGAGCTGAACTTAGGTAAGTGTTCCGTCATGAGATTCTGGAGAAACAAAGAAATTGAGGCGATGAATTACAGTATAGAAGGCGTGCATCTAAAATTAGCCGAATCCGTCAAATACTTAGGTGTCATTTTAACAAGTAACCTCTCGTGGGACACACACATACGAAATATATCCGGGAAAGCTAAGCAGAAACTAGGATTCATCAAACGGATAGTAGGTAAAAGCGAAGAAAAAGTCAAAGAGACTTGTTACTTTTCTTTAGTTAGACCGCTGCTAGAGTATGAGTCAAGCATATGGGATCCGTACGAGAAAGGATTAATCGACGAGTTAGAGAAAGTGCAGCGAAAAGCTGCTAGATTCGTCAAAAATTGTTATGATAGAAATAAAAGCGTTACAGGCTTGATACAGGACTTAGGATGGGAATCACTAGCTGAGCGCCGATCACGTGCTAGGTTAAAACTTCTTGAAAGATTTAGAACGAGTACTTTCTCCAGCGACGTCAAAGAAATAATAAGAACTCCCACCTATATCGGTAGAATGGACCATCCTCGTAAAATAAGAGAGATAGCCTGTAGGACAGAGAGATACAAAGGCTCATTTTTCCCTAGAACGATAGCTGAGCAGAATAAAACTTGCGATCAAAAGTAACCTCGCGTAGGGGGTAAACCAAGGCCTAATTTTGGAGTTTTCCCCTTGGTGTTAATACACCCCTGCCACACACCCTCGCGGTGGCTTGCAGGGTAAACTGTAGATGTAGATGAATCCGCTAATGTAATCGTTTTGTCCGTCAGTCCATCCGTCACACTTACCACTTCCGTCCCAGGTTAACTACTTCTACAACGTTAGATCAACCAAAATTTGAGGGATTGTTCATTGCCAAAAGTTCTTCCCGCGGTTAAAATTTGGAGACTCCAAAGGCAGTCTAAGGGATGTAGCTGGGGACACAATGAGCAATAGAACATTAAATTGGTGATGGTGAGCTATTGCTATACCGTTCAAGTTATAGCAACCTAAATTTCAAGATAGTTTCGGCTGGAGAAAATCATGAACCCTATTGATTTTAGTATAATTTACGATAGTTTGTTTAGTTTTCATAAGTCATTAGTTATAAGATTAAAGAAAAATTATATTGGCGACATAATAAGGTATACCTACATTTTTATTTTTTTAAACCCGCCCTTAATGTCTGATTCATTAGTTCTCTCCTTACTTGTTATGAGTAAATGCATATTTCTTTCAAAGAAGTTAAGCGTCAACTTATAGATAAGTTTTATAGTTTCGAACGTTGCGGTAATTTTTAGTTACTGGAAGAAATTTCCCGAGCATTATTCAAAATTTTCAACTCGCAATTAAATTTTAGGGGGAAATGTGAATTAAATCAACGAGGCTTAACTTTTTGAGATGGAATACTTCATCGGCGACGTTTCCGCGATGGAGCTCTGTAATTTTCTACGCGTCTTGTAAATAATAATTCAGAGAAGAGAGAAAAAATCAATACGGACGAAGGAGACGTCAAGACGAAAAAGATTAAAGTGAAAAGAAATACGTTGAACCCAGGCAAATTCCATGTACTGAATAAGCAAAGTTGTTCCGCGCATTAAAAAAAGGAACGAGAATTTCAGGAGCACGATATTAGTATTAGAACAAACTGGAAGAGACTTAATACTCAAATACAGAACAGAATAAAAAACAAAAAATTTCGCCAGAAGAAAACTCTTATAAGATTTCATAAGCTGCGGCATAAATTGAAATTCCCTCCGCCTCCGAGTGAAACGAACTAAAAAGAATGAATTCCATAAAAAAAATCATCTCTCCTCGTGTTCTTATTCATCATCATCCGGGATCCACGCCCGATTCCTTTCACCCTTTCATCAAAAGAATCCTCCTCCCCCATCCGTCTTATCACCCCCTCCTCCCTCCTGTACCTCCTTCTCCCCCACCTTCCCCTACCGTCTTTATCCTCCCATCCGCTTATTCCTGGATCTTGTCGCATTCAACACGAACTAACTTATAAATCCCTGCACTATTTCCATTATAGTTTTGGAAGGGAAGCACTTGGCGTGGTCTTTCGGTGTAAAATCTAATTTCTACATTCCTTCGGCAACGTCATCTACACTCACGAACTAGGAATTGTTCTATATATAATTATATTTATTGAATAGGCGCGTATGGGAGAGAGCGAGAGAGGGATAGACTGGTGGCAAAAATTAGAGAGAGTAAGGAAAGAAGGATAAATGGGGCACTAACGATGGAGTTATGAGATTTACTTTCTGTGTAAATATACCTGCCTTAGCCCGAAATATGAGGGCAAATCAAAAAGTTAAGGCATTTTAGTTTTTATTATATCTAAAGAGGTACAACCTTTTAGTATAATTTTTCAACATAATCAATCTTCTGACAGCACATTGTTCACCAACGGTGCAATCGGAAAGCGGAGTTGCCATGTTTACCCATCATCTGTACGAGACACAATGAGCACTGGTAACTGGGAAGACATGTTTAGACTTGTTTGATTGCATAGCAAGACAAAAATTCAAATAGGAAAAATCATTTTAAAATATCGGAAGATACACTGCTGTTCCTATGAATTTACATAAATATAAACATAAATGTTTTAAAAACAAAGATTTATCTCAAGTCACCTCCAATTTTTTAATGCCCAAAGCAAGTTTGTATTGTTAAGCCTGTTTTTAAATAGCACTTTGGAATAATTATCACTTTTCGTATCCTTCGATAGCCTTCCATTATATATGGCAGCGGTTCTTAATCTTGGGTCAAGACCCTCTGGGAATCGCGAAAACGGAACAATGTATATGGAATGTAATACTTTCAATATTTTTTTGTGTTTTAATATGTACATTGTAGTATTTTACTAAAATTCTTACAAGATGTACTGCACGAATCGTTCAGAATTACAGTAGCTACAACTAATGTGAAGCTATACATACCTTTCCAATTTATGAGTAAGATTTCATATTTGACCTAAATTAGGTACAAATTAATTAATTAATATATAGTATCAATACATTTACAACAAACAATAATCTTTGCTCAAATTTAATAAATATGATAATAATAATTTGAAATTAATGTTACAATTTATGTTTATAGGTAAATAGATGGTGAAAAGGGGGTCGCGATAGGATCGACCGCCTTAATAGGCGGATCCCAGATGCATAACGGCTGGGAACCGCTGATATATGGTATAATTAAATCTTCCTTTGCGAAGGTCCCCCAATTCAATAATATGAAACAAAACATTTGAATTCGCTATCGAAATATAATGGTAAGGGAATTCACATCAAGGAACAAAATACAAGTGAAAATTAGGTTGTTTGATAAGCTAAACATCATCTACCGTGTAAAAGTCTGGGAACCGATTGAAAAGGAACTATAGTCAGCTCATCCCATTCAGCGTTATTGATTAAAATCTCTCCAACAACTTAAGCGAAAAAATCACAAAGGTTACATATAGTACAATACCACAATAATTTTTAATAAAAAACCCGATCCGGGTTTCGATGCATAGCATCATCATCAGGTTTCCTGCTTCAAAATCATTCCCATCGTCATCAGGTGACAAAAGTAGAAAAAAACACGCTAACTGTAGGTTAGGCCCGGGAGGAGAGGTGTAGAATGGGAGGGGGGTTAATGCTGATATGAGAAGAAGGGATGAAGACGAAACTATTGGCTAGAGGTTGGCAAAGAAGTGGGGGAGGAAGGGTAATTGGTCTCTTGGTGATTAGCGACAGCCATTAGAATCGGAGAAGGGGAAAGGTACAAATATTAGTTTAAAACCGTTACATTATCAATTCTGTTACATGTTAAAATGTCTACTTACTCCAACGCATTGAGCACAAATACTTTTTCTGAAAAGTGGCAAATTTTCTATTTTAAATTGCTACTGTGTTGGGAATTAATTAGGTGTTTGACAAAGTGGGAGCTAGAAGTAACATTATTTCCGCAAGCCTTCAAGAGTTCTTTAAGTCTGATTTTGAATTTTCTTCCGGTCTGACCAACATAAACACCGCTGCAGTCATCACAATAAAGTTTATAAACACCACTTCTGTCCAAATTTTCCCCACTGTATTTACAGTTATCAACTTAAGAATTTATTTGTTTACTGTAATAGAGAAGTAGTAAAGGCCAATACAGTAAAGTTTTTGAAGTGAAAGATCTGATTCATTTGGTCAGAATGGTGATTTCGCAAAGATTTCGGAATCAAACTTCGAGATATTTTTTCATGTTTTCTGTGAAGAAAAAAAATGGAAATTACGAAGTTGATCGTTTATTGTTACTTCGTTATATATCCTACATTGAAATGAACAGAATTCATCAAAGGTCTAATAATGGCTCTTGTGTTTGTAGATAAATACCGCAATGGCGCTGCGTAGTACATTTTTACATCATCCTAAAAAAATAGTGCACCATAATCACGACCCTGTTCCATTTTTTACATTATTTTCGAGTTAAAAAAAACGTCAAACAAAGACTTCATATCCATTTTCCAGGAATTATTTTAGTTTAAGGATCGTTAGGTCGAATAATCTCATTCAATCAGCATCCCTTCCTCTAAGGATCTTTTCCATTTCCTCGGCAGCGAAAAAAAAAGTAAAAATATCCGATGGCGGCCAATTTACGAGTCATTGGGCCCGCAGCCATCGTGTGATTAAGGAGCAAATGGAAGAAAAAAAGAAGGTTAATAATCGCCGACTGCGATCGTAAGGGAAAGAGCGGAGATATATATATATATATATATATATATATATATATATATATATATATATATATATATATATATAACGACCACCCCATGAGATAGTTTCCACATCCTAGATGGATGGATTTCCGGCGTCAACAAAAGGAAATCGGGAACGAGAAATAAAAAAGGACTGGCGAAACTCGTGAGATTTCTGCGTTTCCATCCGAAAGTTTTTCACGGAGAATACAAGCCATCTCTTCCCACGGTCCGCGAGTTAGGAAGTTTTCCGACCCTGACGTCTATCCGAAATTGCGTCGCGTGACAAAAAGCCAACACCAGGATATATTTCTGTTTTCAATATATGTATGAGTATGTATGTGTGTATATATATACATATATTGACTTTCTCCATACCTGTAATATTTCTAAAAATTCCAAATAAGTTAAATGATAATAAATATTTTAAGGAACTGCGAGAAAAATTTAGACTTTACAAAGAACAGAAATAAACTGAAACCATGGCCTTCTGATATTGGATATAGCCACAACGCCACAACTTCGCTAGAAAAGATCTTTTTAAGTAATTAATTTAATTAAATAATCGGTATTTAAATTCACGCATTGGCCTCGCGAGCCGCATAAAATGCTCATCTGGGCCGTAGGCTGTCCGCCCGATTGAGAGTTTCATAATTTTTAACTGCCTTGCCCTATAAGCTGGAAACCCTGTCTCTTCAAATTCAACAGCGTAGAACACCGCACGTAAAACTCGATTATTTTTATATCGGGACCTTTCGCTTCATTAATTTTCGCGCGGATATTTGTTACTTCCCTATTAAAGGATTTTTTTCAGATACATATTAAAAGAGCACAATTTGATGTGAAAAGTCTCCCGACTTTCCTAACCACCAATTCACAACGTTTCTTTATATTTAAAGCTTTTCTCGCATTTCGATCTTCTTCTTTTTTTTGACCCTCCCCAAAATCTCGAACGTGTTCCAAAAAGATAAAGCCACGCTAAATTTACTTTTGTCGAAGGAACAGTCGAAAGAAGACGGAGGGATTTATGTAGCTCACCGCGAGCGGTCTGATGAAAGAATCGTTTTACGCCCCAAGTCACATCCTCCTTCTGGAGGCGCCCTCGTCCAAGTAGCAGTCTTAAGAAAAAGGCTTTAAAAGAGAGGTACGTGACTGCGGTTCGCCGCGGAGGGACTCGAGGAAGCTCGCTTCCGAGGGCTCTTGGAGTTGATGAGCGGGTTTTTATCCTAGCTAACCACTAATGAGTTCCCTAGGCGGAACCAATCTAGCCGGCGACCAGAATTTTAAGGAACGGTCAGGTCGAGATGCCATTCGATATTTTTTGATGGATCGATAGATAGCCTCGAACTCGTTAATTAACTTTTAGGACCGGGAGGAGCAAAACGAATTCCTCAACTTTATATAGGTACGTATTTTTTTCTAAGTCGAATCCATAATCGAGCATTCCTCAATTTTTCTAGTTTATTCGTCATTCATAAGACGAAATCTATTTTCAATCCGTTAAACATGAATGGATGGGGCCGATTCTCTATGCGCATGCAATGTGATTCGCCTTTGTTAGGCGGCCATTCTTTTGCATCAAAGTAAAAGTTAAGTAATAAGTTTCCAAACCGAAAAGAGAGGCTATTTATCCGATAACTAATAAAATATAATTTATATTAACTCCCGCTGCAATGCTTGATAATTACGCAGAATCGTATGCTATCTTCGCTTTTCTTTTTATCACGACGAAATTATACGATTTAAGATTTCAGTGTTGTATTATAATTATTAATTAAAATGAACTATCAAGCAAAACATTAAATATTATCACTATTTTCCAATGAAAGAATCGTGGAACGGAATTGTAATAATTCGAAACCTCCAAGATTCTTAAGATATTTACATAGCGCAATATTTGCAATAATCGCGTTTTTATTGTTCTATATTACATACTTCGCTGTAGGAAAAACGCCACTAGTAATCCGAAATCTTTTAGCTAAGTAAACCTTCCTCTAATTGCGGATGAAGAGTCACACATAAAATACTATAACTTTATTTCTTGCCGTTTCCCATCCAAAACCTATTCTTCCTTCCTCCGATCCAAGTTCTCATCCTATTTTTCACGAATTCAACTAAAAAATATCATTAAATGTTGGAATTTAATAAACACAAATGATATAAGGTATCACCAATACATTTTTATTGCTTTATTATAAATTCGATAAAAAATCACTTCGACATTTTTTATTCTAGCTGTAATCGTGATTGATTGGCATTTTTTAAGTTACGCTCTATTAATATCAACTATTGATTTAAAAAAGAATAATTCAGAAAAAATGTGTCTGAAATTATATCTTTCATCTTAAAATCATGTCTTACACGCATCAACTTGAGCACGAATCTAATTTTCCTTAAACTTTCGGAAAATAGGAAATAATTAATTCAAAAGGTGAAATTCGAAAAAGACTGCATTTCTTTTATGAAATCGAGCTACACAGAAAACAGTTCAAGATGTTTGAAATTCGCTTTATAGAATTTTAATTCAACGTATCGGGATAATATGGAAAGAAATGTCGTCTTGGAAAGACGAAAAATTGGAGCAAATGGCTTTCTTGCGCTTGAGATTCGGCTGCATCCCGAAATACTAGGGGAGAATAAATACATGAAGTAGCTAAGGGGAGAATGGAGAATTTCATAAGCATTCCGAATCGGCTAATTACCTACCATTCATTTAATGCACATTTAATAAATCTAGAGTATTTTGCAGAAAAATCCGGATCACAGGTCTTTCAAATCGTAAGATTATTTAAAAAGTTGCCGGGCTTTGGGTAATCGAACGCCTGGCTGAATAGAAGATATGAAGAAGAGAGATTTGGTTCGTCTTATCCTCTCTCTGGCGGACAGAAAAGGGGGCTCGACGCTTTTTCAGCAATATTACGATTCCGATTGCAACTGAAAATCCGAAATGAAAGGTTTGTCGCCCAAGCAATAATTTTCAGAAGATATCATCTAATTTTTTTAAAGTAGAGGGCTTTGCGCTCAAATTCGAAATTCAAATTATGCTCTATACTAGGGGCTCCTGGCCTGTAGTACGCGAGCTATTGCAAAGTGGCACGTTTATAAAAGAAAAACGTTTATAACCGTAGTTTAGCGTATATTATATTGCCACTAGACGATATACAGTATTTTTGGGACATATGGCTTAGTTAGTGTTATTTGTGACATCAGGTTGTACGATTGGATGGATTTTAATCAAAATCCTTACAGCCATTTTTAGTAAATCGAATTTTGTTTCAAAATATCAAAGAATAAAGTACCCTTAATTGTTGCACAATATCGTTCAGACTGTCTATTATGAATAATATTATCAACAAATATGAGATATCATTCGATTTAATTTGACCGTCTAGGCTATAGTAAGATTTTGAGTTGATCGCGATGGAGGCGTGATGTCATAGGGCTTAGGTATGGTAGTTTAGCGTACATTGTAATGTCACTAGAGGCCATATAGCGATTTTGTGAGGCATTTGGCTTACGTAGTATTATTTGTGACATAAAGCTCTACAATTGGATTGATTTTAATCAAATTCCTTAAAGCCAATTTTGAGTAAATCAAATTTTTATAAAAATCGCCAAAATAAACTACCCTTTATTTTTATGCAATATCATTTTCATCAACAAAGGGCCTGCAAAAGATGATGCATTACAGAAATACGAGATATCATTAGATTTTATGAACGCGTTAGGGCCCTAGAACCGCGAACAGACCGACAGACAGACAGACGGCATGGTGAAAACCACTTTTATGAACTCAGGGACACCTAAAACGTGTACTTTCATCAAAATCTCCAAGTCGACTTTTATCACGATTACAGTACCTTCTCAATATACGAGAAAGTAATAAAGGTTAAGAAACCCCTGCTTATACCTTTTCTCTGTATATACAAAAGTATCATTTTAGGATGATACAAAGTGCAATTCTTTGAAAAAAATCCAGGAATGAGTTGCAAAGACAAACTTTAACTTATGGTTTAAACTTTTTTCCACTAACAATCAAACTTTTAACTCGCATTTTGGATCATCGTATTCTGCCATAACATCTCTTCTAACAAAGGTTATTATATTGTCTTTATATCAGGGGTGGCAAAACCGCGGTTCGGGAGCCGCATGTGGCTCTTTACCTTTGTATGCGACTCTTTTAAATTTTCTTTCAAAGGCGTGTCAACATTTTTCGGCGTTCTTTACCAGCGAAGCGGTAGTGGCGTACGCCTTATGCGCACGTCTCGTCCGTCCGTCGTAACTTTCATCTCCTGAACCGCTAGAGGGATTTTAATTAAATTAATTGCGAGTGATATTTATTAAAATTTATCGCCCAATTGTGATTTTGAAATGAATCCGTCAATTAGAATTTCCACTTTACGTAATTATTTTAATACACTTATGCTCGTATCTCAATAAATGGCATCCGTCAAGCAACCATTAAAAACAATAGATTTCTCTCCCAAGCTCTTACATGATCTGTAAGGTATAGATTAAAATATTTATTCGGATAGAGTACAACATTTACTACAAGAAAGTCCGTGAGATCACATAATTTCGAGTTATAGTTTCGAAGATAAAAATTCGAGAAAATCCCGAGCAAAACATCGCATATTTTGTTTACATCGACCACTAAGATGGTTCTCTCAGCAAACAACAATTAAAAATCCATATATTTCTCTCTCAAGCTCTTATATGATCTGTGAGGTATAGATTAAAAAATTTATTCGGATAGAAAACATTTACTACAGGATAGTCCGCAAAACCACGTAATTACGAGTTATAGTTTCGAAGATACAAATTCGAGAATCCCCCAATTTTTCGATAGCGTTTCATATATATTTCCCATTAAGAACGCCTTTGAAATCTCTGTGTATTCCATTTATGGAGTATAATTTTCCATCTTGTTCGCTGCAGCACACAATGGTATAGTGTGATTTTAGACGTGTTGGGGATGCCTAAGGGACGTTCGTTAGTTAGGCAACTAAGGCAATGATCTCAAAAATACGTTAAATCCGTTTGGAACAAAAATTAAAAACAGCGAAATCTTTGATACGGGAGAAGTACGGGAAGACGAGATAATAGAGTCATAAATATATAACTAGGGAAATTCCTACCTGCTAAAGTAATTTCACTGATTCTCATTTATGGCGACATACCCGCCCGTTAATCCGATTCAGCATTAATCCAAATCTTACGAATAAAATTATCCATTCAATTAGTCCACCCGTTCGGGAAGTGTCTCAGCTTCTCTCGTGGTATGTCGGGCGTGTTAAAACGCAAGTCTGCGAATTGACACCGTCCGGTCATCTCTCTCATCTCCCGCCCGCTCGTCCATCCCCGTCATTTATGCAAATCCCTTTAACGCGGCGGCCACTAACCGTTAAATGAATGTCCGGTTTCATGCGTCATTCCGAATGGAGATTATGCGGCTCTGCTCGCGGAGCGATGTGAGAACGCACCCTTTAAACTCGGGAGATGTCCCATTCGAATCGTTTTTACTACTTTCGGGAGCACAGGCTCACCGTTTTTATCTTATATTTCGAGTCGTTTACGTTTTTCATCCGTTGCCATGGTGACGCTGGGATCACCGCATCACGCGCCGGATGGAGGGCGTTTCGGGATTCCTTTTGTGGTCCCCCGCTAACTTGACAGACGGCGCCGTCTGCAGTGATTGCGCTTTGGCGGATTCCGGAAACTAAGAATGCCCACAAAACGATCGCTTCCGACGAAAAGCAATTTCGGGAAAATGTCGAAGGAAATGAAAATGCGCGGGTTTTCGATACATAATGATGAATTTTCGGCGTAGATGAATGTGGGCGAATCTATCCATTTCGCTTTTTCTCCGGAACTAAAGGCAGAGGGTAGACTTTTAAAACTGAGATATAAAGAACCAATATTTTTGTTTTCAAATATGTTTCGGGCAGTTATCTTTCTTCCTAAAATTTTTTAACTGACCAGCTGTTCATTGCACTACCTCTCAGATACCCATTGCGCGTAGACCAGAGAGAATCAGCAGGTCGTTAAAAAAAAACACTAAATCAAATGCGTGTTCAAGAATTTACGTGCAGTATAAATAAAGTTTACTTATGAAAACATATTGCCTGCAAAATTTTTAAGGTAATATAATAATAAAGACAAAAACATTTCGATCTGATCTGAGAAATTATAAAATTTTAAATACTCCTTTTCATACTCATCCTGGATACTTATGAGCTGGCAAAACTTGAAATGCACGAGTAGGAATGGAACGAAAACAAACTGCGTTCAGTGAATGTAAAAATTGAAGAAAAAGAAAAACATTTTTACGGCGATTAAGTTTGAAAATCACCACATGCGAGAAAAAAATCTGATAGAAAATAACAGTAATAGAACGTAGCAAGAGTAAAAAATGTTCATTACAAGACAGGTTACTTAAATATTTCGATGCCTCGATTCGCGTTAAACGGCTCCGATCCTTCCCGCGCTCGCTCGAAACCAACGGAACGTAACTTTCGAAGAAACCTTTCTCTCGATAACTTTTTTGTCCTAATTTCATAAACAGCACCGAGAGTCAATTACTATGAGCTCAATAAGAGTAAAAACAAGTGAGGGAAGAATTGAAGAGCAAATTACACAAGGCGCTTTTTTCACGCTTGCAGCAGCTGTTTTTTTCCGATTTCTCCCCAGCAACTGACCCTAGATCCAGGAAATTTTTGCCATGTTTATACCTCATAAAGACCAATCGGTTCTTCTTCATTATCCGGACGTATTTCAATACAGCGACAGTGGCGCTTTGAATAGCGAAAATGCGACAAGACATTATAGCACTACGTCATACCTACATATTACGGAAATTTGAATGTCTTCTTCGGCCCTCTGGATTGAGTTGCGTGGACCTTCATTCAAATTAATTCTTTATTTATGTTGTTCAATTAAATATTTTAAAACGTGACCGGATAATGAATTGGGATGAAGACGACGAATAATATGAATGAAGATCAACGCAACCCAACCCAATCCGAGGGGGAGATCAAAGTGAACGTGGAAAGGAAACCAACCCAACCAGGAGGGGCCGAAGAAGACAGGAAATCTCCTAAAGCTAAATGTCATATTTTCTAAGTTTCAAATTTCCGTAATATGTAGGTACGACGTAATAGTAAAATTTTTCATCGCTTTCTCACCATTTACGGCGCCACCGTAGCTGTACTAAAATACGTCCGGATAATGAAGAAGAACCGACCGATTTAATTTGAAAATTTCTTACTTGTCCAAGTAGAAGAACTCCATAGATATTACTCGTGCAGACGGACAGACAAACCAAATACATAAACGCTTTTTTTTTTAAAAAAAAAGGGCTAATGACGAGCTAAATAGTCCACTCCAGGTAGGACTTAATCCAACCATCGTAGAGTTGGAAGACCTAGCAATCAACTAGACAGAGAAAGAGAGCAGTTCTCTTTTCCATCAGGAGTAAACCTTTTTTAATGATCATCCGCCTGTAATATCCGCACAACTCCCTTTTTGCACTTTGTCTCGAAACAATATCCGTGCCCAGGAAAACAGGCCCTTTCGCCTCACCACACCTTCCTCGTACTCTCTCTCTCTCTCTCTCTCGGCCAAAATGACTCCTCATTGGACCGCTCTGTAACGCAATTATCGATTTGTAAGAAGCCTTCCCATCTCCGCAATTTCGCGAGATATGCCCCCCTATATAAAAAACCCTCACAAAATCTCCTCTTCCATCTCTATCCTCCTTATTCTGCCATCTTCCTCTCTCTTCTTTTCAATGTAAGAAAGGAATATAAGGGTCCAGTTCCGTATTAATAAAAATGCTCTCCTGTTTCTCGCTCTTTTCTTTCCTCTTCATCTCTTCCTCGTTCTTTTCCCTCTCTCCTCTCTATTTATCTCATCTTTTTTTATCTAGTCGCCCTCCCTCTCCTCTCCCTCTCATTTCCCTTTTCTCTCTCTCCTCTCCCTCGCTCTCCTCTCCCTCTCCTCTCCCCTTCTCTATCCTCTCCCTCTCTCTCATCTCCCTCTCTCTCCTCTCCTCTACTTCTCCTCTCGTATTTCTCTCTATCCTCTCCCTCTCTCTTCTCTCCCTCTCTCTTCTCTCCCTCTCTCTCCTTTCTCTCTCATTCATTACTCTTTACTTCTCTCTCTCCTCTCCCTCTCCTTTCCCTTTTTTCCTATTCTCTCTCTTCTCTCCCTCACTCTCCTATCCCTCTCCTCTCCCTCTCTCTCCTCTCCCTCTCTCTCCTCTCCCTCTCTCTTTCCTCTCCCTCTCTCTCCTCTCCCTCTCTCCTCTCCCTCTCTCTCTCTCTCTCCTCTCCCTCTCTCTCTCTCCTCTCCCTCTCTTAACCCCTTATATCTCACCCCCCTCACCCTCTCACCTTGTCTCTCTTCTCTCTATTATATTTTTCCATCTATCTATTCCTCTCTACTCCTCACTCTCTCTTTGTAATGCCTCAGCCTCTCGCGAGACAGCGGTCGCAACTATGGCAGTGTTAGAGGAAGAAGAAACGCAGAAAAGCGAGACCCTCGACCCCTTTCCCTTCCATGTGTCTCCCAAAACCGAAAACCTGTTGAGCAGCGGTATTTTCCCTTCAGCGAGACAGTCGCGTGGAGCTGCAGAGAGTTAGCGAAAGAGGGGATCACACCACACCAAGAGAGAGGGGAGAAAGAAAAAAAAACAAAAAGTGGAACTAGTTTTTCGACCGCAAGAAGAATTACGCTCGCATCCCGGAACCCCTCGGACGACGCGTTGCGTGGGGAGAGATTAGATACGGCGGACGTCGAGAAAAAAAATTACGTGAGAAGTGCGAATATCGCCGTCCTCGTAGCCATGGCGATAACGGAAAACGCGCATGATGGCAGAATTGGAATGAGATAAAGAGGGCGGTGCGTACGCGATGATTATCCGCAGCGGCTTCAAAAAATAAATTAGCGAACTTATGTTTCACTAGAAAGAGTTATTGTGGCCATATTTTGGCTGAAGTGAAATTGAGAAAACTATGTTGCTTCAATAGCCATAAATAAAGATTTGGAAAACAAGATATTGCATTTGAGCTACAAAGCAACCGTCCTCAGTGGAGACTCACCAATAGTACATTCTAAAACACCAATGATGGTGGCTGCTTCGCAGACTAAATGGGCGTGTGGTTTTTCCAGCTTTTTAACGATAATTGAAGAAAAAATTAAGGCGTTGTTAATAAAAAGTAAAAAATGGACGCCTCGTGGTCAGGTCGTGTCTGTCTGTCCGCATTTTTCATCTCCGAAACTATTGAGTGGTTTTTCATCAACTTTGGTACTAAGGACTATTTGGACAAATGGTTATAAGAAAATGATACAAACGGCTCACATAGCTCAAGCAAGGATGCCACCTTTCCATGAACAAAAACTGAACTATCCGTCATATCCCGTGGACATAATTTTGGCCATACCAAAACAGTTTCTAAGAAAATTTGTAGAGTTAGTTATTTAACATGATTACATAATTGGTTAGGTAGGCCTCTGACTTGCATGTATCCACGCATTAATTATTGTTCATCTTTTCTCTATTGTTTCATTAGACCGATGCCAATTTCTGAATTGTTATCATAACTAACTCCAATAGTCATTAAAACTATAAAAATCAAAAATTACTAAGCCAAAATCTTAAATAAATTATATAGGTGATCCATACATCAAAATAGCACTAGGTTGACTTACATGCGAATTTCAACCTCAAAATCGCAGCTCCTAACTTCGAACTAACAGCAGATGGATTACCAATGGGGAAGCTCAATTTGCATTAGAAATTCCCGTATTGTTTACTCAAACCGGTTTATGACTCCAGAGTTGACACTATCATTTGTTTTATTTTTCCCCGAGCTGGGTCCGGAAAATGACGTAAACGAAATCTTTCGCGGTGCGCAAAGAGCTTATGTTGAATAATGCATGAATTTAACGCTCTGGAGCGCTTTAATGCGTGAGATTCGAAATGGGTTTCGTTTTGTCCAGGGAAAAGGCGGAACGTAATGGGATTCAAGTTCGCCTACCGGTCATCATTTTAAAAAAATAGAGTTTTGCCAAAAGCATCATTGAGTATCGACCTCGAAAACAGATTTACGATCCTGCGGGCCGCGATAGAATTACGGTTGCAGGAAGTTTCGAATTAAAACAAATTGCGTCACTGCGTGTTCCATTCGCGCTGCCCGAAGTAATCGACAAATAATACCTAAATTTATTGGAAATTCGTTTCAAAATTATCATTCTCAAATTTTGAAGGCCAATTTTTCTTATTGTTACTCTTTACGAACGACAAATGTCGATTTATAAATTCATTAACACGGAGGTGATGGCACAGTTTTTAGTGGAAACCATAGCCTTATTGACAAGGGCACTTTCCTAAACTACGTGCTTCACTGCGAATAAATTCACCTTGACCTGGAATATGTTTACCTTGTTATGAAAGAGACAAAATTCAAAATCCGTGCTAAGAATTGCCTGATTGTGAGAGTAACCCAAAATTCTCGCAGCATTAATTTAGCAAAATTAAAATCCTAGATTAATCATTTGAGATCAAAAATCCGATGAACACGCCGTCACTTTGTGGGTCTCAATAATAGGTACTATAATCTGCACGCTACATAAAATAAAAATAATGGTTGATAACTTGCTATTATTTCCTCAAAAACAAATATACATCACCGATTTCGACGAATGATTAACCTTGTTAACCCGTTTTATTTTATTCAACAAACGACGATACTTATTTTTTAATCAGATAGAAAAGTACGGTGGCAACTACCACTAAATGTATTTCGAATCCCATTTATTCATAAGGGACATTTTTATTTGTTTCCAAACTCCGAAAAAAAATATACCTACTAAAATCGAATTTCCGTCTGATTTACAGGAGTGAGACGCGAGAATAAAACGCCCCAAAAATGGAGCTGAGGCGGGTGGCCTTCCCAGGAGTCATGCTTCTCCTGCTTGCCGCGTCCCTTGCCGGACCCGGGGCGGGAGCGACCTCCGAAACAGAAGACGCGAAGGCGACAGAGGGAGAGACGAAAGCGAGTGACAAACCACACTCCAGACAGAAGAGGCTCCTTTGGCTGACGAGAGACGGTCGCCTAGCGCTTCCGCCGGGAACTACGCTAATCATATCGCCGTCACTTTCGTTGCCCTTCGTCAGATATCCGCCAGAGGGTTTCCTGTCCAACATGACCATCAGTTTACCGTTTACCAGTGAGTTTCAAGATACGATGGTTTGTAACTATGGCGATAAAATGTATGTCCTTAAACATCTTACATGAATCTCTAAGCGTCTGATGATAAAATATAAATAGTGAATATATTTTTCGAGTTTTCCCCGATTTTGGCCGTTTTTACCTCCTGATTGGATTTTTTAAAAATACGGATATAACGGGAATAAACCCGAAAATGCTACACGTCATAAAACAATTAGCTGTAATTTATTTCAAATCTCGAGTTTGTCAATTAATTATAACTATTTCAAAAACGCCGAGTTATCGGCAAAAATGGAGGCGTGATTAAATGGAATTTCACGACACAGCATCGCATTCTTTGCTGTTTTATAGGCTGATTGAATAGCGGAAACAATCAGGAACACTTTCAGACATTGTTGTATGTTACCAGTTTACATGTGTAATCAATTCAGGCGAAAAAATATATAACTTATACTGGTTAAAATTCTTATTTCTATTAAACCTGAATTAACCCGATTTCTTTAAAAATGCAATTGCCTACTTTCATTAAAACCCGATTTCACCCGATTTGTTTAAAAAATTTAAAAACCCGATAACTATTTTATTTTTAACCCGAAAAAAATATTTCCTAAATATAAACCTTCCCTATAAGATCGCTCAAATAGCTCCGCTAATTTCGGCCATCATAAAAATTAGAACAACATCCCATATAATTGCATAAAGAGTTTAAAGCAAAGATACCGTGATAAATAATGGGAATACGCTGGAAATGAAACTAAATTTGAATCGTAGTCATTTCCTTCGCATTCTAAAATGTAACCGCTATTTAATCTATCGAATTGACGATCTTCTTCGCGCAAAATGGTCGCTCATGTGGCAGTTTTGATATAGCACGAGGAAAATAACGAAAGCGTGTGGTTTTCCTCGTTCTAATTTCACTCGTGTTTATAAAATGACGCGATATCAACAGCATTTCTTCGACGAGAAACTTCCTTTGGGCCAATGTCTTGGTGAATCCTAACCGTGCTAAAACTTGCGCAGAAAAAAATCATCCCCAGAGGCTCAATCTCGCAGTTTTAAGTTCATCCATTCGTTCATCGATTTAAAAAATCTTCCATTGCGATTCGTCTTCGATCTTTATTTGATGATACGATATTTGAATTAAAATTATTTTAGGAATTTCCGCCTTTACAGGAATGTTTGCCGATAGAGGTTTTAAGGCGATTTAAGCAAGACAAAAAGCTAGACAAACATAGACTCCAATCGCTTCACCGGTCTTTCTCTCAAAACTACCGAGTTCCAGAAATGTATGATAGAGACCGCTGTATTTACTTAATGCATTACGATCTTTACAAAAATTAGCTTAAACTTCTAATACATGAAGGTCTTGCGTTTCAAGTACACACGGTGTCATTCAGATTTCATAAAGGAATTTTACTTCAAAAAGTAGTTAATCTAAACCACTGTTTCGCCCATGAACTAAAACAGTAGAAAGGCTTTTAAGGAGACGATAAAAACTCGAAGAATTCTCCAGCATGAAAAACGAAGCTTTACAAAACCGTTCATATAAAAAACAGTATATTCTCTAAATAAATAGCGAAATATATAAAGCTATGCTTTCACTTTTCCCAGAGGAGAGAAGAGGAAATCAACAATCAAGCTTTAATGCTATTAAACGATAGGGCTTATAAATTTCTCTTTGCGTAGAAATAACGAAGGATAACCGATTCAAATTAATAACCCTGCACGAATAATTTGACTACGGGAATGCAGCAGTGATTCGTAATGACCGATTTCTTTTTATTTTTCGCGGTTCCCCGACCGGTTGCAAACATGGCGGAACTACAGTCATCAAGTAAATTTTGTGATTTTTTTAATTCGGAAAAAATAGAATGCGCCAGTATTCCATCAGCCTACGATTTCAATGAATATTCAAAACTATGCGGCGAATTCGTCAGCGATCGAGAGCAGAGTTCAGCTAACGAATTTACTCGGGAACTCTGCTACGCGTTTTAGATTATTAATTTCGCCTTAAAAATCGTCTGTCAAATTTATTATAGCTCAGTATGTCACACACAAAATTTGGTCGAAATAAAAGGTTATCGAAACGGCTTGAACACAAATTTGGCGACAAAAGTGACAAAAACAGATCCTCGTTGACAAAAAAACGGTTAGTATGGCAACTTTACAATTTAATAAAAATTCTGCCGCAAGAAAATAAAATTAAACATTAAAAACTGTGCTAAGAAACTAGAAACTAAGGGAGAATTTAAAAACAAATGAAAGTGATATTATACTAAGTATTAATAAAGTGCGACGAGTGAAAATACTTCATGCCATATGTGTTAGATAATATTGTAAATAGTGAATGCGGTAAATAATAAACTTTACACGTAATAAGAACATAAACTTTCGATTAGCATGACAAATGATAAAAATAGTCCGACAAATGTACAGAACAAATTAACGCAAGTAGGGACAAATGACAAGACCAATATGATTCTGATACCATTCGCCCATTTTGCGATATCATTGAAAATTTATCGCAAACACGAACAAAACACGGGCGAATAAAACGTGGCACATTAACTATTTCCCTCAATTTATCTCGACTGTTTCTCGTCTCCGCCCGTTTGCGAAGTCACATTTTTTACCGAGGCAATTACGACACGCGCTCATCCCATTCATTTGTTTTTTTAACGGCAAGCACGATACATTCCGGTCCTTGGCAATACGCCCAACACTGAATGCAGCGAAGAAAAGACGCCTTCTGGGAAAAGTAATTTATCCAAGACATTCTAACATGTCCAGGAAAAAACATTTGGAAGAAACCGACGCGTAAGAAGCGCACCAAGAGAAAAGGAGAGACATTCCGAAAAATGAACTTTAAAAGTACACTCGGAAGAAAGTACTTTCAGCTTTGGTCCCCAGAAAACATTATCAAGAGGAGTCGAGAGAAAAACGAGTTTTTTTTATCTTTTTCGCTACCCCGGAATAAAATCGTTAGCCTTTTGTTTCGCGAAAGTTTATTTTTTAGGCCTGCCCCTCGTGTCGTCAGAGATAACGTCTTCTTCCGAGAGCAATGTATATATTTTCTCCTTTTAATTATGTATTAGTCCAAAACATTCATTTTTTCTCCCGTTACCTCAAAAAATAAGAATTTGACCGTTTTAATGGGAGTTACGATCGATTTTTGTCGTCAATTCCAGTAAGATAGACTCTTTGACAGCGATTAAGCTTCTCCTTCTTTCGATTTTGATGTGAGTTATTAATGTTCATGCAAAGACGGCTGAAAAAATCGGCGCGCAAACTTTCTCATACCCTTACGCTTCTTGTCCATACAATAAACTCGTTGGTACACTATTGTTACGATGGCATGGCGATAATTGGAGGTGACACTTAATATGTTATTCTGTCACTGAACGTTATGTAGCTACATTTTGAGACATAGCTTCATCATCATTGGAGATAATCTGTCCGTAGACATGTCCGTGATTATTCTTGTTTAAACCTAGCTCTCCACATACTCCTACTTTCCGCAATCTTCGTCGTCTCTTGACAGCTTTTTCCCTTTCAAATCGTCTACCAGCCGAAAGCTTTTCCTTCTTTCTCCCTTTTTTCTTACAGTTTTCCTTCTACCACGTCTTTAATTGTGCTCTCTCTTCAGGTTATGTCCTATCAAGTTAGCCTTACTCTTTCTTGTAGTTCGTATAATCATTCACTTTTCGCATTTTCTTCTTAGAATTTCTTCGTCTTTCACCCTAGCTAGCGCGTATAGCTTATGTAGCATCACCTTTGACAGCAATCTATATGGCTGAATTTTGTTTAGTTAAAATCCTTCAAGTCATTGAGTAAATATACATGACATGAAAATCGACAAGGATAAACTAGCATCCATTTTTGTGATATATGTTTCACTTCAACGAGGTTTCTTTTCCGGGTAATATCTTTATAAATAACGAGCTAGGTTTTCAATTTGGTTACGTAATCCCGTCACGCTCAACTATATACATCAATGTCGGCATAAGATCCATGGGTATTATAATTATAAAAATACGAGATTTCAACAGATTACGTCAAACCGATTAGTTCTTACAGCCGCGCACAGATGGCAGAGCATCGACAAAAAACCTTAAAAAAAAGCTGAAGAACTCATAATCATCGAAGTCGTAATTTTTTTAGTATCACGATACTTGATGAATATATAGTTCGCATGCGATGGAGTAACAAGTAATCTCAGAGCAAGAATTGAGCGTCGAAAAACGGGCAAAGAGATCGTAGTAAACAGTCTCCCATGAAAGGCCTCCACGTTGCGGACGCCTCAGCCCCTTCCCCCTCCTCCTCCGACGTCCCGCTCTTAATGAGGAGGTCGGAGCGGTCGACAGAAGAAGATGGTGACGAACTCGGGCGGAATGAACTTCCAATTGGATTTCCAAAAGGAAAGAAACGGGAAAGAACCTTTCCAAGCTGACCCAATTCGTTTCGCCTGATACTTCTCCCTCAAATTCGGTGACTCCGCGCGAAGATAATCCTTACTCAGCACTTCGTCGATTTTATTCTCCTCGCAAATCTTTCCCTCGCTCGCGACCTCGCCGAAGAGGAAATTAGAGCGCCCTCGGAATCCGCTACGGGGAGAAAACAAAAGAAACGCGAAAGTCTTGGTATTTATTATAGAAAAGAGTTCTCTTTTTTTTATTTGTTTCCGGTGCATTTTATTTCGTTTTCTTCCATTTTGTTCTTCATGTGCTGAGCTCGCGGAATGTTCTTAATGAAAATTTCCTACCTTCGCGAAGATACTCGGGAAGGAATGTGGCGATCGCTAATGAAAAAGGATTCGGGACGAAGAAAGGTTAATAAATTCGATTTAACGGGAATCGAATAAAGGAAAGGCCTTGGAGCGCATTCTTGAGAGATACGGATGAGTTAACAAACTATCTTGTACTTTATTCTCCGCACGATATCTGGTCTATTTTGGTTACTCCGGTCAGATGTGATTAGGCAGCGTCTTTTAAAGTAACTTAAAATGGCGTTATTAAGATTTTTAAATAGCACTATCGTAAAATCATTTCGCACAGATACAGCGAAACATCTTAAAGTAAAATTCGTGATGAGATGAATGTTCGTATCAACCATGAAGCTGAGATGTTGACAAAATGAGATACTTTTTAAGGTACAACAAAATCTAATAAAAATCTGATGTGGCCACCACATGATTTTCTCCATATCTGTAATTTTTTTTTTTAATTCCAAATAGGTTACATAATAATAAATATTTTAAGAAACTGCCAGAAAATGTTAGACTTTACAAAGAACAGAAATAAACTCAAACCATAGCCTTCTGAGATTGGATATAGCCACAAACCTCCAATAATTAAGAAAAGAAAAAGGAGCGTTACTAAGACAACTATGCGTCAATTGTTAACAATAGTCGTCGGTAGATGGCGTGGTGGTGGCAGCTAAAAATTACAGATATCTCTTAAACAATGCATTATATGGGAAAATGCTTCAAACAAAGGTTGTAGAAAATAAAATTTACTTTTATTCCGATACATTTTTACATTTATCAAATATTAAAGCAAATATTTCAAAATAACGGATTAGTGACAAGAGTAAACACCCACTTCCGGTTGATCGATTTTTACCAAACACCAATCAATTCTTCTGACCTTTATAAAAATGTTAAATATAAAATTTCGCGTTGACCTGATTCATAGTTTTTGAGTTAAGCACCCACAAAAAGCTATCGCACACACACACAGATATCATCGAGAAAATGGTCAAAACGTGTTCAGGGGACCTAAAAACGTGTATTTCTGTTGAAATCTCGAAGTCGATTTTTTTCATGAATACAATACTTTCCCCTATATGGAGAAAGTAAAAATAGGCAGTGAAAATTGCTATAAAACTGAAATTCGCACTATAGCAAAACGACGGTGTAGGAATGCGCGTTATATGACAGCTTACTGAAAATAATACCCATCATTACTCATTAAATCTAAGATGGGTTCACTACGATGATGTCTTTTTAGTAATAAACAATGGGTCCTTTCTCAAACACGCAGAGTTTCTTACATCTCGCAATAAATGGCGACTCGTTTTCCGCTTCTTATAAACGACGCCCCTCAAACATAAACGCTTGCATCAGGAGGAGTTGAAATATCATAAAACAGATGGAGTGACTTCACTAGGATGAAGGAAACTCCGCAAGCGATATTTTTATTCGTGCCTGAATGGCTTCGTGTTTCGTAACGCAGGAAACAAACGACCACATGCGTGCTTTCTTCCATGGCGCCATTTTGAAAATAAGATACGCCATTAATTTCGCCGCCACTTCTTTAACAACGTCCCTTTAATATACCGCGACAACGTCAAATAAGCGATCAGTCAACAGTTTTCCCAGCTATTTCTGTTTGTGCTAGAATAAAACAAGATGGAAATGTATACTCCATAAATGGAATACACAGAGATTTCAAAGGCGTTCTTAATGAGAAATACGTATGGAACGGTATCGAAAGATTAGGTGATTCTCGAATTTTTATCCCCGAAACTAAAGTCTCGGGGACTATCTTGTAGTAAATGTTGATCTCTTATCCAAATAAATGTTTTAATCTATAACTCACAGATCATATAAGAATGTGGGAGAAAAATATACGGATTTTTTATTGTTGTTTGCTGAGAGAACCGTCTTTGCGATAGATGTAAACGAAATATGCGATGTTTTCCTAGGTATTTCTCGAATTTTTATCTCCAAAACTATAACTCCTAATTATGTGGTCTCTGGACCATCTTGTAGTAAATGTTGTTCTCTATCCAAATTAATTTTTTAATCTATACCTCTCAGATCATATAAGAGAATGGGAGTGAACTATATTGATTTTTAAGTGTTGTTTGCTGAGAGGACCGTCTTCGCGATCGATTTAAACAAAATATGCGATGTTTTTCTCGGGATTTTCTCGAATTTTTATCTCCAGATCTATAAGTCGTAATTATGTGGTCTCTAGACCATTTTTTAGTAAATATTTCTCTCTATACTAATAACTTTTTAATCTATACCTTACAGATCATATAAGACCTAGGGAGATAAAAGTTTGATATTTCATTGTTGCTTGACGGATGCAATTTAACGAAACACGAGTATAAGTTCATTGAAGTAATTATGTAAAGTGGAAGTTGTAATTGCCAGATTCTGTTGAAAATCACAATTGGGAGATAATTTTTAATAAATATCACTCATACTTAATTAAATTAAAATCCGTCCAGCGGTTTAGGAGATGAAAGTTACGGCGGAAGGTCGGACCAGACGTGCCCATAAGGCGTTCCGCTATTACCGCTTCGCTGATAAAGAACGCCTAAAAAGAACACGTGCTAAAACTAAGTAATGTTTCATATGTGTAAACATGAACCAAATCTAATTATATGAATTCCGATTTCATATCAATTAAAATTTAGCTATTAAAATTGTGACCAAAACTAGCCACTTGTTCAATAGTATAGTGCCACCTAAACTGTATAGTCAAAGAACTCGTTTTTTTCCTAATTTGTCTTGTTTACTTCTGTGTATCTCATTAATTTTTATGTAAATAAAATCAATAAAATGAAATGAAGACAATACCTTATTAATAGTTTTCTCACAGAAATAACAATTTTATGAAGAAATACAAATTTCAAAAATAATTACTTCTCTTCTGGCTATACAGTCGATTCTGTAAATTTAACTTAATAACAACAATAAAATTATTCATGTTGCAGTCAACGTTTTATGCACGTTCGTGTCAAAATGATGATATTTGGACAATAAGAGAAATGAAATTTCAGTTCCAGCAAAAATTTTAAAAGATTTTCCTAAATACAAATGACCCTCGAACTGTTACAAATATGTAATTTAGTTTTAAAACAAGAATATACGCCACGAGTGAAATCATTCACCCAAACTGCGATTCATTAAAGAAATTATTGACCTCTTTTCTTAGTAATTGACCTGTGGTGCACTAACTAACCCCTGCGTACTTTTTCGTGTCACTTCCAGTCGAGTTCGACAAGCTTGGTCTCACGGACAATGCAAATCCCTATGGAGCCCTGCCGCCGTTATTCGCCCGCAGCCTTGGTCGGATGTCCGGAGCCTTAATGGCTCAATACGTTGGAAGCCTATTGGACCGGGTGAGAGGGAAGAGGTCAAATGAAGTCGGACAGGATGAGTGGGAGGCGGAAAAGATCGCATTCCACGATCCCAAAGCTCCTACCAATATATTCCATGGAGGAGAAAGGTGAGATCGCGGCAAAAATCCATCCTACATTGATTTGCATACAACTGACAAAAAAAATACTCGGGACTATTAGGTAATATTAACGAGTTTTCTTCAACGTCGTGTTTAAAAAAATATGAAATTTCCAAAAAATTTAATTTTTATCTAAATATTCCTCACAAACACATTTTTTGCTTTATTTTTTGTTAGTAAACATCAAGTGCAGGAATGATATTTTCAGAAATATCTTATGTGGGCACCGCACGAATCCTCCATATCTGTAATATTTCTAAAAATTCCAAATAGGTTAAATTATTTAATATATAAACGAGAATGTTTATGCGCTAATAACTTGGACACTAAAAGAGCTGTGGAATTAAAAAGTTTCATTCATTCAAAGGTTTTAGTGTGGTTTGCAGACCGTGGGGTCTCTTACACCCCGTGTGGTCAACAAAATACTATTTCCATAAGAATGCATGGGAAATGGTGTGGAGAAACCCCAAAATGCCATGCAGCCCTTCACTGATGTAGATATATATATATATATATATATATATATATATATACATAAATATTAATTTACGATCACGGTAAATGGCTTATTTTACGCACGAAAGACTGAATATTTTAATTCTGCTCATGTTTTGTCGTATTACACGCTAAATTGCTCGAAGCTTTCCTTCAAGTGCAAAATTTATCGGTTTAGATGAGCATTTTCCAGGCGGAAAAAAGCTAAATTTCTCCATTGTTGTCCTCTTCAAAGAGAGATAGCCACGTAAACATTAATGCAAGTAAAATCCACGCCGCGGCGCGCCTTAGAGGAAGAACAGCCAATGCCAAGATAAAGGGTACAAATGGATTCATGCCTAAATAGTTTATGAATACTTTAAAAGTGAGTCAAATGATTTTTAAGGAATATTAGAACATTGTTATCTTTTACCATTAACATTGAAAGATTTCTCGCAACATTAATTGATACATCTACTTACATTTGTTCGGTAACCAAGACGTTGTATATTGTTTACGTTTTGGCTAATAGTATCGACATAATCCACATAATTTTATTACTGCTTTAAAGGCTTCGGCGCATCTATCCATGTGAATATTAAGTAAGACGTTAATGTGTAATTATATTAATGATAAAACTTTACAATACAATAGATAAAATATTAAATGTTAATGTAAACATCGCTTGCGTAATTAAGGAACGGGGAACGAAAATTCAGGGCTTATGGTGCACTCGGAGCAATACCTATTTTAATAAAATTGCTCGATTATGCCAAATATTCTTGGAAAAGCAGTCTGCCTTGATTATATGATCGACTCGCCATTGAGATACACCCACGAGCACAAGCCTGACTAAAAGTTTTCAATGGTTTCTATAGATGGTAGTTAAAATTCCGTGTGAACCTCTTCTCCGAATAACACATTGAGAAATTTGGGGGCACCGACAGCGAGGGGCCCCGAGAAATAAAAGTCATTTGCTACTTAAAATGAAAACTTTCCCGAGCGAAGCCGGGTAACTCCAGGCTAGTAATAAATATTTTAAGGAACTGCGAGACAGATTTAAAGACTTATAAAGAACAGAAATAAACTCAACCCGTAGCCTTCTGATATTGGATATAGCCACGAAGCTCCAACAATTAAAAAAATAAAAAGGAGCATAACTAATTGGAAGATGTAACTAGCGTAAAGTGTTTACCACAGGCGACGGTAGGTGGCTGGGTGGTGGCCGCTAAAAAATATAATTTTTAAAATATCTCTTAATGGGAATTAATATGGGGAAATGTTTCAAACAAAGGTGGTAGAAAGTTAAATTTCCTACAACATTTACTCCAATATTTTTTACATTAATCAAATATTAAAACAAATATAAAATATCTGAGGTGGCTACCACATGACTTTCTCCATACCATAATATTTCTAAAAATTCCAAATAGATTAAATTATAATAAATATTTTAAGGAACTGTGAGAAAAATTTACACTTAATAAAGAAATAAACCGTAGCCTTCTGATATTGGATATAGCCCCAAAGCTCCAACAATTAAGAAAATAAAAAGGAGCGAAAAGTGTTTGCAACAGTTGGCGCAACAATGCATTATTTGGGAAAATGTTTCGAACAAAGGTTATAGAAAATGTAATTTCCTAAAACTTTTATTCCAGTACTTTTTTTTACATTTATTAAAGCAAATATCGCAAAAAACGGGAAAAATGACAAGAGTAAACACTCAGCTCCGTTTGTCCGATATTTACTAAAAATTAATCGGTTCTTTTTTCCTTAACAAAAATGTCAAATATAAAATTTCATAGTGATCTGATTTTGAGTTAGAGCACCGACAAAATTCTGGTCACACAGACATCGAGAAAATGGCCAAAACGTGTTCAGGGGACCTTAAAACGTATTTCCGTTGAAATATCGAATTCGAGTTTTTTTCGTGAAAACAATACTTTCTCTATACTTCGTATATGGAGAAAGTAAAAATCTGATGTGGCCACCACATGACAACGTATAATATTTTAAGGAACTGCGAGAAAAATTTAAGACTACAAAGAACAAATACACTCAAACCATAGCCTTCAGATATTGGATATAGCCCCGAAACTCCAACAATTAAGAAAATAAAAAGGAGCGTTACTAAAACGTAACTAAGCGTAAATTGTTTATAATAGTCACCGGTAGGCGGGGTGGTAGTGGCAGCTAAAAAATTAGTTTTTAAAATATCTCTTAAACAATGCATTATATGGGAAAATGTTTCAAACAAAGGTTATAGAAAATTAAATTTCCTACAACATTTATCGCATTTTGTTTTACGTTAATCAAATATTAAAGCAAATATGAAAAAAAGGATAAATGAAAAAGAGTAAACACCCACTTCCGGTTGACCGATTTTTACCAAAAACCAATCAGTTCTTGCGCATTTAACAAAAATGTCAAATATAAAATTTCACGTTCATCTGATTAATAGTTTTTGAGTTAGAGCACTCACAAAATTTCTATCACATAAAATCATCGAGAAAATGTTCAGAAGACCTCAAAACGTGTATTTCCGTTTGAATCTCGATATCGATTTTGTCATGAAAAGAATACTTTCCCCTATAATACGTATGGAGAAGGTAACAAGATGGAAAAGTATACACCATAAATGGAATACACAGAGTTTTTAAAGACGTTCTTTATGGAAAATAAGTATGAAACGGTATCGAAAGATTGGGAGATTCTCGAATTTTTATCTCCAAAACTATAAGTCGTAAATTATATGGCCTCGGAGACTATCTTGTAGTAAATGTTGTTTTCTATCCGAATAATGTTTTTAATCTATACCTCACGGATCATATAAGAGCATGAGAGAGAAATATATGGATTTTTAAGTGTTTGCTGAGAAAATCATCTTATCGATCGATGTAAACAAAATATTTATGCGATGTTTTGCTCGGAATTTTCTCGAATTTTTATCTCCGAAGCGATAACTCGTAATTTTGTGGTCTCGCGCACCATCTTTTTGTAAATGATGTCCACTATCCGAACAAATTTTTTAAACTATACCTCATACATCATATAAGGGCGTGGGATAGAAAAACATGGATTTTAATTGTTGCTTGCCGAGAGAACCGTGTTAGAGATCGATGTAAAAAAATCTGATGTGGCCACCACTTGACTTTCTCCATTCCTTTAATATTTCTCAAAATTCCAAATAAGTTAAATGATAATAAATATTTGAAGGAACTGCGAGAAAAATTCAAAAGACCTTACAAAGAAAAGAAATAAACTCAAACTGTAGCTTTCTGATATAGAATATAGCCCGAAGCTCCAACAATTAAGAAAATAAAAAGGAGCGAAAAGTGTTTACAATAGTCGCTGGTAGGTGGTGTGGCGGTGGCAGCTAAATAATTTAGTTTTTAAAATGTTTCGAAACTGTTTCGAGCAAACATTGTAGAAAATTAAATTTCCTACAACTTTTATTCAAGTATGATTTTTAGATTTATCAAATATTAAAGCAAATATTTCCAAAAAAAAAGATGTGACAAAAGTAAACACTCACTTCCGGTTGACCGATGTTTACCCAAAACTAATCAGCACTTCCTCCTTTAACAAAAATGTCAAATATAAAATTTCGTTTTGATCTGATTAATAGTATTTGAGTTAGAGCACTCACAAAATCCCAGTCACGGACACACTCACAGACATCATCGAGAAAATAGTCAAAACGTATTCAGGGGACCTTAAAGCATGTATTTCCGTTGAAATCACGAATACAATTTTTTCATAAAAACAATACTTTTTGCGCGGGATTCTCTACAATTTCTATCTCCGAAACTATATCTCGTAAGTATGTGGTCTCACGGACTATCTTGTAGTAAATGTTGTTTTACATCCGAATAATTTTTTTAATCTATACCTTACAGATCATATAAGAGCTAGGGAGATAAAAGTTTGATATTTCATTGTTGCATGACGGATGCCATTTAACGAGATACGAGCATAAGTTTATTGAAGTAATTATGTAAAATGGAAGTTCTAATTGACGGATTCAGTTGAAAATCACAATTGGGCAATAAATTTTAATAACGATCACTCACGCTTAATCAAATTAAAATCCGTCCAGCGGTTTAGGAGATGAAAGTTGCGACGGACGGACGGACCAGACGTGCCCATAAGGCGTTCCACTATTACCGCTTCGCTGCTAAAGAAGAACGCCTAAAAAACGAATCAGTACAATCAATAATTTATGTTTTTAATTTTTTTTTTGCTTCTTCCACAGAGCTATTCTATACGGAGTCCTTGAGGAATTCCTCGCAAACTTCGGCATGGACGGCAGGGGGTGTCTCCTGCGCGCCATATGTGAAGTACACGGCCATCCACTGACTAGTTTCGGACTTCTCGGAGAGTTCGTCAAGTTATTTTTCACGTGAGTATCTATCAAGATAATGGTAGCTTCAAACAAGTCTCCCATGCGGGAAAATTGTGCTCTACATATATATACACTTTATTCATTATTGGAGAAAACCGGCGAATAAATTAACGAGAATAGCCGAATAAAATGCAAGGGTAGGTCCAGAGGGGAAGGTAAAGGGGTTAGTTATCCTCCCCCAATTCTTCATAATACCGAAAAAATCAATGCAATAAAAATAACATATCTGAGAGATGTTATTTTTTACTGTTTTCATTTTGCCATACAAAATGATATCTATTATTATTTTACAAATTATAATCTGTATGATCTTGAAGATTTTCAAATTATTTTATTATCTTTGATTACTTCTTCCAAAGATTAAAGCCAGGATCCGCCCTTGTTAAAAAGTAGTTCAAAATATCATGACCAAAATGCCTATTCATAGGGAAAGATTATTTTTAGCTAAAATAACTTCTATTAAGGAAATATTAATAATGTGTGGACACTACGGCGAAAATAAAATTAAGAAATTAAACAACTCCTATGCCTTAACTGAATTACGCTATTTAAATAACAGCATAGGAGTTTCTTCATTTCTTTATTTTAATCAATTAAGGACTTAAAGGAATTTTAATTGAGCTATTTCAATAATAAAAGCCTAGATGTATTTGTTTGTATAACGCTGACGTCATCAATGTCACTTTTTAACGCGTTTTAACATACTTTCCGATTAGATGGAAGGTTGAAATTTCGCAGAAATGTTTGATACAGCTATAAAAATTAAATGACGAAAACAAAATACGAAAAAAGACCCGGGTTCGACCCCAGGGGGGCGATTTCCATTTCCCGTAAGATAACGCGTAAAAAGCGACTTTTTAAAGTGCAGGCTTTTATTCTTTTGGAAATTAAAATTAGAAAGAATTAACGTATGATCTTCAAATTTAAACTATGTTTTATGAAAATTGGTGAAGTTTCTTATTCTATTCATCTTTTTCCTCCTACCTTTCAAAATCTCTCATATTAAACATTAAAATCACATAGTTTGGGAAAATATCGGCTTTTAAACGGGATGTTGCCTTGCCGGCCACGTCATTGTTAAACTTCGAGAATCAATTGTTGTCTCAACCCACATACTTGTAATATATACGAATGCATAGATTGCCTTAAATTATTGTAGGATTTTTCGCGAAATTACGTAATGCTAATGGGACTGGGATTTAGTTTGGATTATTTTGCTTATCTAAACGACTATATAGATGTCGAGTAAGAGAGAGGGGGATGTGTGGAGGGAGATAGGGAGGAAGGGATATAGAATGGAAGGTACATAGAGAGTAAGGGAGGTATAGAATTAGAAAAGGACGGGAGGAAAGAGGGGAAAAAGGAGACGGAGAAAGAGGGAGAGCTATGGATTGGAACAGGAGTGAATGAGGGGAGGGGAATGTGGGAGAAAAAAGAGGCAGAGAGAGTGAGGGAGAGACAGACAGACAGACAAACGACTTTATTAGGGCGAAATTGAGACTATGTAGTCCCTTCTTACATTTAACCCTGAGAGAGAGAGGGAAGGAAAGAGAGAGAGGGAAGGAAAGAGAGAGGAAGGAAAGGAGACAGAGAGGGAGAATATTATTTTGTAATTATTATTATTACTTCATTTTTGACAAGGGGCTCATAATTGGAGAAAACAATAATGAGAAAGAAATTCTCCCGAACCTCTATTTTGGCTAATTTTATACTGGCTCTTACTCAATAATTACAGCTGTTATTATTCATTTCTAAATTCCCCGTTGAATTTCTACGGGCAATTGAACTAGAAAAATAAAAACTAATTTGTGATTATCCATAATAATGAGTTACGATTACTCATGGTTTCAGTAGGATTACCAGTCATACGACGGGTTTTTCAACCATACAGTAACTGATGCCTGTCATATGACGGGCAATACTCTAGTATTATATAAAGCAATAGTCACCTACATGGCGATTATAGATAATCTGATGGCAAAAAATCTAAAACCGTTAAATTATGCAGAAAAACTTAATGAATCCTTCATTTTTTCTTCAAACATTTTGCGAAATCCTAGCTTATGCAAAAACAGTTTCAGTCAAAGTCATATTATAACATACTGAGTAAACAAGACCTAACTTTAAAATCCAATGAAATGCTACGCCGTTTCATCATTTCTTGAGAAAATTCCTTCTCTATAATTCAGCACACATAATTTATTCCTCATTATTCAGCAAGTGTAACACTATCCAAATAAAAAACAAACGAAGATAAGAGCGTCACAACTTTCCGCCGAGTCGTACGCCCTCTATGAACGGCCTAGGCTAGGGTCTCGAAGACTCTGCGGCACAGCCATCACGGAGATCTGGACTATGATTCGAGCGAGCTTTTATAATACAGTTCTGCATCATCCATTGCAAACAGTACGGGGAGAACAAAGAAGCGCGCAGACACGCAGACGAGAAGCGTACCGCGACAAGCATAACCATCAGGCGGAAAGAAGAGGGAAAACGATTTTTCACGCGCACGCAATCCCTTCGAGTGCTTTCAAAAGCGGTGCGTTTACGTGCTTGCATCGCTCGTTACACATGCCACGGAGGATGTGGGAGGAGGCGGGAGGGGAGGGGAGGGGAGGGGGAGATAGAAAGAGAAGGATGCGACGGATTTGCCCGCGGGTGTGGCAGTGTCAGATAGCGGCAAACTGCACGCACTGGCTCTCTTGGTTCTCCCCCCCACCGACGTTCGAACGGAACTCTCCGAAGACCGGGTCCGCGGAGTAAGGGGGGTCAAGCAGAGTGTCCGAGTTCAAAGTCGACCTCCGACTAACGGAAGGCCCCGGTTTCTTATGGGAGGAGTGGCCGAGAGCCATCCGGGTCTCCGGCGCAACACGCGCATTGGCAACGATAACGCATATTCAAATGAGGGTGGGGTAAGGCGGCAAAAAAGGACCACGTGGGTGAAGGTCGGGTCGACGTTTGTGTTTTGTAAACCCGAAGGACTGGAAACGGGGTTGTCTTTTATATAGGTCTGTGCACATGTCCGCACTCGGAATGGATCTGGGCGCTGTGAAAACGACCTTTGAGAATTGTCCGACGGTTTCCCGTCCATGCTAAATTTACACAAAAAATAAGCCGTTTGGAGCATTTTAGTTGCGTTTATAATATCGCTTATGTATTCGGTCCATCATCCCCTTCTGTCCGTGAACAAAATAACTCAACAATGACGCAAGTTGAAGACGCCATAATTTTAGGATAGATAGTTCTAAATTAGCGCTACATATGGTATAAATTTGGTGGAAGTGGAATTATCTGCTGGGGATTAAGCGTAAAAAAATCGCTAAAAAGTACACGCTGCTACAACTGTTGGAAACCAACAATACATCGCACCTGCGATTCTTTACTCCGATGAAAAGAGTCGGTGAAAAATGCGCCTTATGTAATTTGCTTTGCAGTTCTTGCCTCGCTTGTTTCTGCTATTCAGAGTCACCATGCAAAAATTCGAGTCCAAATTGAAGGCCTGGTACAATAGAACTGAAATGGTAGGCCATCACACCGATGGTAGTTTATGTCAGTGATGCAAGAAACGATGAAATAAAACCAAATACGAAAGCTTAAAAACGGTAAACTCACGGATTATGACATAATTTTCACAGATGCTCAGTTAAACCAAGTGATGAAATACATAAGATTGCTAACTCAAGGTTTTGATTTAAATATAGTCATACCTTACTTTGCGCGACTCCGTTTTCAGCGGATCCGTCATAGCGCGAAGCAGGCCCGCCCCTGCCAGATGTTCAAAATACAAAGGCGGCCGACAATTGAGGCAGCCAATCATAAATGGATTAGAAATTCCATTTTTACTGGCTGAGGATTTTAGTATGATCGTCTTTGGATCTCCATTTAGGGCCAGGACGTGGTATAAAAGAAACTCTCCAAGACGGCAAACCGTTTTTACCACTCGATCGACGCTTATTTTGGCGTTATTATTCCTTAAGAAATGTGACTTTAAGAATAAAACTTCCTCACTGATTTATTTAGGATTTCGTTCATACAGGAAATATTTACACTTTTCCCTGAATATAATGAAGTTTTTAGTTCCCTATACCATTTGAAAATTACTGACGAAGATAAGTTATAGAAAAAATGTTAAGATTTGCATCTGGCATTGATGGATGAAAACAGAAAAGAAGCTGTTCTTTTCAGTTTAACGGTGTATTTTTATTAATATCACACTTTAGTTTTCGCGTCGATGGAACCTATCCTCGTTGGCAGAAACCTATCTGTCGCGTAAAGGGTAATATGGCTGTATTATTATATTGTTATTAAAATAAAGATAAATAGGTTGTTAAAATTTTCAATATTGTTAGCCCTTCTCCGCGTAAATATTCTCCGTAAAAACAACTCTTTGGTTCACTGCCTACCAGTCCATATGAGTTGACTTTCAAAATGAAGAGAAATTTCAATACGCCGGACGTTCATTAGTTACATGTAGGAATATTATATAAATAGTCATTTGAAAGATCGTTTTACCTTAATACTTTCCTCTTCTATCAAACAAAAGGGCCAGCAAGTCACCGTTCGCTTCCGTGTTGGAAGAATACGTCGAAGCGGAGAAGGCGGGTCAGGAAGACGGAGACTGCTGGCGTTACTACAAGAACTGCCCCAAGTCCCTTTTCCTTTGGAAGGAGCGTAACAAATACACGTAAGTAAAACAATAAGTACAATGCACCCTCGAGCTAATTTCATAATTTTGCTTTGATTCTCTGCCTCACAAAAAGTGAATGTTGACCAGCGCTCGAATTGAACAGGGACGCCGTTCCGGTTGTTAAAAATTATGCTAGAATAAATATTATATATTATAAAAAATTAAATCGAAAGAACAATTTCTGAACAAAATCAAATTAACTAATTAAAATCGTTGTCGTTTCACTAAATAATGTTCCTTGGTAGCGGGGTTAAAATAGATGTGACGACAATACGATCTCTCTCACTCGTAGCTACGCCTCGCGTACAAACGTCTATATTTGCTGACTTGGTGGAACAAATCAAAACCTGTTGTAGTGCTACACAGCGCTCGAATTGGGCGGAAACGCATGAGAACGCCGTTCCACTTGATACAAAATGAAACCCATAGCGTACCCGTTGTTAAAAAATCATATCAGAATGTTCCGGTTACTAGCATTCTGGTAGTTAAAATTTTCCAATTGAAGCACTCATGTTATCTTGATTTCCTTCAAAGCATTTCAGAAAAACTTCTTCATAAAGGAATGAGTGTTTAAAGCTGTGCTGGCCAAATAAGTTGGGCTCTCCCCTCCCCCTTAAGACGGCACTGCCACTGAGGGATATAATTTGTATAAATTAAATTTAAAAACTTAAAGTAAAGCTGTTAAGTCTAAATTTATGATAGAAAAATTTAACTGCAAGAGAAGGAAATTAGACGAGTTTAAAGCCATTATTGTAAACTGACACTATCGGTATTTCGTCCGAATAACGAAAAAAACTTCCGCCTTGCTCCCAAAGACAAATTACGACCTATGCATTTGATTTGGGAAGGCTTTCAAGCTTGCTTTTTGGAATCCGCATTTCTCTGCCAAAAAATCATTTTCCTTTATCCCTCTCTTCCAAAACAGTGAGGAAGCTGCCAAGGAGCACGAAGACGAAGTGGAAGACAACGAAGTGTTTCCATCAGATGAGAGGCACGTGCGGAAAGCGGCCGCTACTGAGGTCACGTTAGAACACAAGGCGCCGGAGATCTCTTTAAAGGCTATGTAGCGACGGTTGAAATAAATAAGTGCGACGAAAAAACCTTCGCGGACAATCGAAGCGTTAACTGCAGGATCCTCGGCATGTGCCAGCAATTTCTTGGTTTGGGTTAAACGGAAGAAATGGGAAAGGATCGTGAAGTTGCCATCCCTGCCGAGAATCCCTCTTGTACATAAATAAGGATTTTTAGGAGCGCAATTCCTTAAATGTGCCATTTATTTGGATACTATCCCTGCCTTCGCTCCTTGAAATCCATTGAGGCAACTTTGAGAGAGAGAGAGAGAGAGACCAACTTATGGTGAGAACTTACGGATTTCCTCGATAAGCCGGCTGCCAGATCGTTGCTCTACGAGCAGATGTTGAATCTTCAGCGATTTGCGACATTCAGTTCAATCCAAGCTTATCGATGGCAATCTCCCAAGGAGAGAAAAAAGGATATACAGGTATGTATAAAAGAACTCGTAACACCCATCAACTCTTATGACTCGGTCAATTGATGGGTGCGTAACGATAATGTGAAAGGTGAAACGGAAGAAATTATGGAAATTCCAGGGGGCGTTGGCTGAACGCCTTGTACGGTTCACCGTCACAATGTTTTCTCAATCGTACGTAAATGTGGCCATGTATCAATCAAGGCATATATTCGCATAGGAGTAGAGCCTGACTGATAGACTAATCATGCAGAATAGCATGCAAAGTCATATTCTAACTTAAACAGTTAGCTGTGATAACGGATGAAATTCTCAATAGTGAACTCAACAGGAAATTCACACTTGTAAAGGACTCATTCAGGGTATTTGTGGAGTTACACAGTGCTTCAACGCGCCCCCATGGTAATAAAGAGCAATGCAAAAGGATGATAATGCTTAAGACTGCATTAAGTTTTTTTTACAGTCTATAATGACGTGCTCAAATGCAACGTAACCTTTGGCGATATGCAAGAAGGGAACGTTTACCAGTGACTTAACCAAAAGGGTCGGGGCACTCGTGTGATTGTGTAAATCTGCCCATCAGAGACGCTGTGCCTTAAAACGGTTTATCAGTGTTCCAGAACTCTTACAAAGATATATGTATTTCATAGATATTAACTTATTATTTATTGTATAATATTTATTCTCGAAGTGTGCGCCAAATACAAACATTTTAGCAAAGTCAATAACAGTGCTTTTCTGTATTTACGATATGTTTAAGGTTCACACTTTTTGCAGCTCCTCTGGATTTCAAACAGTAAGACAAAGCAATGACTACTCGAGCTGTGGAGCGCGAAAATGTTTAATGCTCACGAAAGGACAACATGAAACTCACCAAGTTTATCAACCACTGACATATTTTATTTAGGGCTATTAAATCGTATTGTCACCAGAAGATGTCTTTATAACGGAACCATAAATAAGTATACTGGAGGTTTGATTAACCGCCTATTTATAACAAGATGTGGCAAATTCATTAAAGGTATTTATCTGACCGCCATGAAGTTTGCGCAATTAACATTAAATTGCAGCATCGACGCATTATACTTGTGACTTAAAAACCTTGACCATTGAATTAGACGATGAATTTCGTCAGTTTCCAATTTAGCAACAAAAATTAGTTTCGATGTATTATGAATTTTTGTCACGCATCGAGAATGAAAGCATCTTGTTTTTTTCCATTGGAAGCTCGCCTAATATTCGCAAAATTAACAAGCGGTAATTAATATCGATGAGCGAATTAAAATTAATCTTCTAAGCCTACAAAACTACAAATAATGCACTAATTAAAGTTTTCTGGTCAAGAAGTGTTCAACTGAGTATGCGATTAAGTAACTTTTCACTATATTAGCTTATAAAACATGATTGTACCTGTGTGACTCATTCTCAATTGTTTCGTCATTTCATAGCAAATTCTGAATAAGTAAAAAATCGGTAAGAATAATATTTTAAGCACATAAAAATACATACCTTCGCATTGCACACATCAATCTTGAACGTGGACACAAACGATTTAGTTTATTTCCAAAAAATAACTCAGGAGTTCTCCTATTTCATCTTAAAATATTATTAAAGGTTTGTGTAGAGCAGTGAATTAAATTTCAAGCTTTTCCCCTCACCACAACTTTTAGATAGCAGAAGACAGCATTCCACTTGAATTAAGGTATTAATCGAAATTTATCGTCAGCCAATAAAGTTACGACGTTCGATATATCGACTCATAAAACATTTAAGAGAAGATTATGGGCCGAGTACTTCCGAAAATTATGCAATGTCAAAAACATTTTGCAAAATATAATTTCTCGCGTTAATATTATCACTTAGCTCGCATTACCTAATAATGGGTTCCAAACCAGGCGAATTTTTACGTTACAAACTTTCGGAACTGTATTTAGTATATGCCCTAGTACTACTTCGAAAGAAAAGCATTTAACGAAGTTAAAAATTATTAATTTCCATGACGGCACTACCCTACGTTTTACTCACCTTTCATAAACATGCATTTGTCATTCATTAAGACCACTTCACATGGTATTATATTGTGTTAAATTTTCTACAAGCATTTTTGTTTTTCCGAGTCATATATTTTGCATGATAGGTTTAAATTGTACAACTTCAGATGCATAAATAGTGGAAAAAATTATTTTCAATACAAGATATGCCTCATGAGAACCTTGGCCTCCAATCATTAATGGACATAATTTTTCAGAAAATGTAATTTAAAAAGGTTATTTCTAGAATGAAATTTCCATGCTATCAGGGGACTTATTACATCTTCCTGCAATGCTAAGATACTTTCAGTGCCACATTCAGCTAAATGTTTTGTGATAAAGTGTGTTGTTAAAATCAGCTGGTTATATACTTGCCAGTAGGAACAATGAACTTATGTAGCATTTTCGGAAACTTCTCATTCAACAGATTCAATAATCGAAAATGTAATTCAAAGGCCTTAAAAAATCAGTCAACAATTACAAGTCATTAAATAATTAGCAAAAACCAACATGACAGCTGTGAAGAGTAGTTCATATAATTTATTACACTTCACATGTTTATACATGGATTGCCTAGTAGCAAGGTTCACTGACTACAAAACACAGTACATACTGACTAAGGACCACATTCTTGTTCATTTGTACTGTAGAATTCCTTCCAATCACAATGTTTAACATGCACACTTTTCTCAATTTGCTTACAAAAATCAAAGTTCAGAAACCACTCTTATTCTATTTTGCAAAACTGTACTAGTTACATAAACAAATTTAACACTTAAAAACAATCTGAATTATTAAGCAATTTTGCTTGTGAGCATATAAAAAAAACTCTCATCCAAAGGTAAGTATTCATGAGATCTGTATAACAATGGAGTATATATCTGACAACTATTGTGCATATCATACATGCAACGGTTCCATGTTCTGAGCAATTAATTTTTACATAGGCAGTTGTCAAGAATGGTGACAATTTTAGATGATAATTGGTGTTTTTTCAATAACAAGTAACCACTCTTTTCCATTTGGATTCTCCCATAAGAAAAAAGATAAAATAATTATTTACAAGCATACAACCACACACTCAAACACATCATTGTTCCACACTATTCTTTGCTTTTTCAACATTGGTGCCACAAATAAAGAAAATACAGAAAAAAGAGATCGCTTGGTAAATCTCTAATTCATTCCACGAGAATTTTCCCTAAAACATTTGTTAAGTCTTGAATACAAGTCTTGTTTGTGGCAGTGGTGTCTGGCTGGGGGATTTCTGGTGGAAAATTTTGGGAGACAGGGCACGCAGAATGTAAACAGGGGCAGGAGAGTAAAGTGGCAGGGTCATTGGCTAAAAAGGACTCATAAAAAATGGCAGTGTCTATCAATAATATACAGTCAATTAGTCTCCAAGCTCCTTCTAAATGGAGGGCCCCGATGAAATATGGGTTTTGAGTCTTTGGGCTCACAATAAGGTGTTTCCTGCAAACATTTTTATAGGCAACTGCTTGGCAAAATAGAATCTAAAAGTCTGAACTCCCAAGAGTAAAAAGGCATTGACAATATTTTCCAACTCTAGCCGTTTCACAGACATGGGAAAAACAGGTCGTACATATCACAGGTGTATTTGTTATTTCCAAGCATGCCCAGACTTTTGCAGAGCAAGAAGGAACCTACCACATAATGAGGCCTTTACGGGAAGTTCAAGGTACGTAATTTTTTCCAAAGGTGCTGGGCAATACTATCTATATATTAATATATATATTATATATATATAGCCTACCCTGATACATAGCATTTAATTAAGAATAATATCAAGACATCCTTTTATATATAAATTCAAATGGTACAAAATAACAAAAATGGCAGGACATTTATCTCTAAAATATTAAGTTACAACTAACAAACTTTAACAGCAAGACTCATAAGTTAAAAGTTAAGGTTTTGCAAAACCAGAATTAAATAAAAAATTCAAACCAATTGAGCAAAACTAGAAAACATAAAAACATACACTCACATACGACCATACTTCACTCACAAACTGCCACAAATATTTTGCAATTACTTTGTTACTTTAATACAGTAAAAGTGCTAAGCAATTCTATAATTATTCAACTTTTTTCAATTAAATTTCGTTCGGCAACGAGAAATTGTCAGTATTCCTTTAAACAACTTAAACGTTTGGACAAAAAAATACATACTCAAAGTGCAGGTCCCACGGCCTCACTTATCCATCAATAAAATTAACGGTGCAAGACACCAATAAAAATCGATTCAAACAAATGAACAATAAATACACCAAACAATATATGCAACAGGCTTTCATGTAATCACTTATTATTTTCTACCACTATAATTCACATGAAGTTATACTTTTCACCAATACTCATCTGATTAGATTAAAAGTGTATTACAAGTTTGAATGAGAAAAGTATAATCTCGAGGTGTGATTAACATTTTCTTAAGCGCTAAAAACACCACGGGATATTCAATAACATTTTTTTGCAGTTCCCTGATGGGAGGATGGAACAAAAGGATCACGCACTGTAAAAAGGGCAATCAACGATGGCAACCCATTACACACGCTTTGAATTTCTGGCAGTGTGTCCAGGAGATCCCTGCTGACCGCTCTGAAGAACAACATTGCAGCTCTCCTGAAAATATAATGACCATATGGAACCACAAGTCTACAATTGAGGAACGAACACAAAGGGCTCAGTGATTGGTGAATAAATGAGGTGGCCCTCTCGGGATCACAGAGGTGCACTTATTTTTCCTGGCTAGTGCTCGCCAATGTTAACCACTTCCTTCCATCAACTGGAAGATTGACTTTTAAGCAGATGGCAGTAAACGATGAAATTGGCAGTGTTGTTTAATAGGCAGGCTTGATAATGGGTCATTGGAATACACTCTCGATGTTCAAAGTGCTAGCTAGAGATACCTATCAGGTCTGCTGATGAGAAATCACTGAAATAAAATAAATTTAAAATTAAAAACATGCCTCAAAAATAATAAATAACTCCTTCAAATAGTAACTGTATTGAAATTAGTGTTTACAAAATTACTCAAGTATACACTCCCAAAAGCACAGATACCATCAAGTTTACATTGTCACTTAAAAATACCTCAGTAACAATGCCTGTATAAATAAAAATTTCCATATAAAAACAACCATCTGTTAGGCTGTCCTATTTTATACTAAATAATAGCTTGAAATAAATTCAGTTCAACAATTTTATTATTTCCAGAATGTCATTGAAGATGTGTACAGATCCGCAAAGCCAAGCAGGGTCATGAAAAGACAATCTTGGGTGAAGCAATCCCTTCACATGCATTTGCTTTATGATAATCGCAAATCCTGCATCACATCAATTTGGTGACAAAGAGGAACAACGATTATCACAAAGAAGTTCCGTTAGACCATTTTTACCTCACTGCTGCCTGCTATTTTGGTCTTTCTTTTATACATAAATATTGCACAGATCATTAACTATTAACACTGAAATAACCACCTTGCAATGGCATTTATTAGAATGAAAATCAAATCTTAATACAAGCAATTATAAGGAATGAAATCAAATGACATAAAAGCTCACCATATTAGCCTATCATAAGGCTAAAAGAGTAGTTAGCTAGCTATGTTTATGAAGTAGTAATGATATACCATCCAAGCATTGCGAATATTTAAAACTATGAACTTTTGGCCTAGAAACACATCACACAATCAAAATGTGTAATGATATTTATCATAAATCACATCAAGATGAAATAATTAGTATTACTACCTACTAATCTAAATGTACCATGATAAAGAATTAATTTCCCTGAAAAATACGATAATTAACACTAAGGCGGACATTTTTTTTTGGCAAATTTTGACTAGCAAATCACAATTCAACACCATGGGTGCCTTTGTAAGTTTTTAAAAGCAAGATTAAATCCTAGATCTTGATTAAATATTTCGCTTTCTCCAGAATAATTGGCATGCACAATAGGTGTTAAAGACTAACTCCAGCAGTAAGATTAGAGGCCCAATTTATAAGGTATAACGAAATAACATATTCATGTTTCATTCCAACCCATCTTTGTTACAGATACATGCCAGAAAACAGATGACTGAAGAGAGATTCAACTAATAATATTAAGAAAACCAGTATTACCAAAACTGTACTTAACTATAAATTCTGCAATCAAAAACATATAAAATGTTTATTTAAAGGACAGAAAATGCACCTCAAAAATCTTAAAAGAAAAACCTTGCAGGAAGATGAGTCCTTAAATTTATTAACTTAATTGGCACTTGCTATAAATTAGGGCAAGATTTTAAAGACCAAATTCAAGATGCAGAATTCTAAACCATAAAAATAATAGATAAAAGACCACATTACAATCATGAACAGATAAAAAGTAGTTTCACTCTCAACAGAAGGAAATACCACACTAAAAGGGGCAAGGGATTTCATTGCAAAAAGCATTAGTTTTAATACCAAAAACCACTTCCATATATTATTAAACTCAGTATTGACTTGAACAATCACAAAACAACTTCAAAAGGACACAGTAATGAATTAATATAATACATTCATGCCTAATATGGCATATTTTTAACCCAATTTTTGTTTAATATATTTCTAGGGTAAACTGTGCCCTCTATCAGTTCAAATGGCATATTTACAGAAAGAATCTTGCACAATAATAATCATCATGGACAATGCTGCTGCACCAATGAATACATCTGAACTCGCTTGATGTGCTACGTAAGCATATGCAGGAGATATTTCTACATTACATTCCCTTTTCAGATACTCACAGCACCACCAAGTAGAGAGGCCTAAGCAACTCATTAAGTACAATATAACCACCAATATTACCGAATGTCGTAGTAGCAAAGAGCACAAATGTTTTTACTTAAATAATAATAAATAATTTATTTTTCCAATGCAATTTAAGTATTAATGTAGTTTAAACATTTTACTTATAATTACGTATGAAAACAACCACAATAAACCATCATTGCTAATCTAAGCTTTGGTCAACATGACAAAAGGCACATTTCTACTATATTTTATAAGCTTACTGTCTCTGGAGCTATGCTTACAGCCTAAACTGATTTAGAGCAGTGCCATTCAAATATTTTTCCCTATGTACCCCTTGGGCAATTTTATTAATTTCTTGCTACCCATACTCCATTTCCTCATCTAATAAACTTGCCTTTAAATGCACAAAATCAATTATGTTGGCACGACCAGTATCAGTACCACAATTTGAATGGCCCTGATCTAGAATCATTTTTACAGGAACTGTAGACTATGGGGCTATCCTGAACTTTCATATAATATATTCCAGCTAATTCAGACAATTATTCTATGGAGATTTGTACCTCCTTACATCTTTTACTTCATGAAATATTAGACAAAAAGTTCTCTTATCCCAGCACAAAAAATTTGATTTCAGCCTAAACTCTTTCCATATATAGAATCATGCAGCATTTATTAATAGACATAATTTAGCATGAGACCCACCTGCTCCTTGGAATTGTGGAGCTTGTCCATGAAGTATATGCATCCCTGGACCACTCAAATGTTGATCTGCATTGCCATCAACTCTCCACGATCGAGAAACCCCTTCTTTATGATCCCCGACACAAAATTTTCCCAATTCCCCTTTATAACGAGATGCATTTTCCTGATGAGCAGCTGACGTGCAAGACATCATATCCAGATGAGGGGGAGGCACAACCTGGAGTTTCGAGTGAATCCCGACTCCTGTATCACCTTCCAGCATAGACGCTCTGTGACGTTCAAGGTGAAGGTGTCCACCCGCTACCCCACGGTTTTCATTACTGTGTCGACGGTGGTTGGGCAGGTTTTCATTACTATCATCGTAACCGGAAAAAGAATGCCTCAAAGGAGGATTATTATTGCCTTCCAGTTCACGACTACCATGCCAGTCCCAGTCTTTACCTTTAGGGCGGAACTTGGCTCTGCAATGACGATCACCGTGATTATTGCTCCAAGGATCACGAAGGAACTTTTTCTTGAAGTGATGGTCGCCACCTGACCAATCATCACCGTGGTAATGTGACCCATTGTTCACATTGTCATTGATGGAATTATCTCTGTGAAATTGATGTTCTGTTGTTGGCTGTGCCGTGGGCAACAGTGCTGGAGGTCTTTCCCAATCATCCCAGAGTCCAGAACCACTACGTGGAAGACCACCAACATCTCCCTCACCCATTCCCTCGGCGACTGGGCTGAAAGGTCCATCTAGGATATCCGGGCCATAAGGTGGTGTTAGTGGAGGTGGCACAGATTCTGAAGGACCTGATGGAGGCCTCTCATTAGATGGTGATGGTGTTCTCGGTGGTCCAGCTGACACCCTTCCCTCTTGATCTTCATATTCCATGCCAGCTTCGAGGATAGGAGGAGAGCCAAGTAACGAAGCAAATGGTTCACGTTCCTCCTCCACCGATTGGAAATTCGGGCTCTTGAATAATCGGGGCATCTTTGGACCAGGGCTACCAACAAGAGAGTTGGAATCTCCTGTGTTGTTGCTGTCATTTCTCGATGCATCACAGGGTTTCCCTGAATTAGACGAGAGATTCGATGAGGACTGTCTTTGAAGATGTGGTGGTGTTACATTTGGAGCCACATGGCTCCCACCCATTGAGCTGGGAGTAGGTGGAGCATCTCGTTCAATGCCACTATCGGGACTCGTGTTACAACTGCTGCTCCCTGTGGGAGTTGATGCAGCCGGATCAGTTCCTCCCCCTATTGCAGAGTCGCTCTCTGTCGAGCGACGACGTTTGTCCAGCTCAGTGGATGCAAAGGCCACAAGGCGATCAAACCCACTACTTATCTTGTCCTGCCATTTGTCCACCTTTTTGCTATCATCCATCATTGTTTCTATAAGAGAGACACGAGATACTATTAATGTTGCAAATAATTAAACATTTTAAATACAAAACAAAACAGTAATAAATTAATTCAAACAGTAAAGTAAAAACAAGACTTTTGGAAAGTGTTCATCCATATGTGTAACATAGTTTCCACACATTCAATTTTTTCTACAATTATTTTTGTCTCATTAATAGATTTTATTCTTGATTTTAATTTTCTTTTATTAGGATGACTAAAGCCTAATGTTCTTTTGGCATGAGATACAACAGCAAAATAGTTCACAAAATGCATTAAAATACAGATTAAAAGTTGTTTGTTGAAGTATTGTGACTAATATGAAAAATAGAGCCGGAAGAATTCTGTCCATATCAAGATGGCTTAACAACCATTCTCCATATCAAATAACTTGATTCTTTGAGCAACTTTCTTATAACCGTTTCAATAATATAACACGAACATTATAAACTTTTAAAGCGTAGAGAAAAAATACTGTTTTTTTAGAAAACAAATATCTTAGGCAAAATAAAAATATCTAACGAGACTGAAGAAAACGTCTTGCTGATATTCTTCTGATCCTTTCAATTTCCTTCTTAAGATCTTGAACATAATGAAAAGTTTTCCGAACAGCTTTTGCAGACGAATGTCTCTCATAAGTTAGTGAAGCAGTTGAATATTTAATATTTTGACCAATCCCACAATGTCTGTAAAAAACCTCATCTAAAAGAAAGGATGATGCTCTTTGTGGTAGGCTTATTTCAGGTTAATTCACAAGTTTCAGTTGAAAAGTAATTTCCAGTAAAAATTAGGGTTAAGGATTTCCAACTTTAGTATAATCCAATGAAAGCAGCAGAGAGAAAGAGAAGGACCATGCCACCAAGACCCTGAGGATAGATTTAACACAAACAACAATATTCGTATGTATTCGACGCATGTATGTCCAACTCCTCAAAAGAATATATTAGGGTGAGAATTAGTTTACGCATGCAGAAGAAGCAACAAACCACAGACCGGCATATGAAATAACATTTTTCACCAAATGTTCTTTCTATGCATCTATCAGTAAGATAACTTGTCCACTATTCATTTGGATCAAAATTTAACTTACCTCGAAAGCCAATTGTGTATCTTTATTTGTTTATGTGGATTTTTTCTAATATTTTTTCCTCGTTTTCCTTACTGAGGGAACACTACGCAAGCTTAAAACGTGCACCCCAATCTCACTTCCCTGCCTGCAGGGAAAGCAGCAAGTTAGGTGGAGGACGGAAATAGGAGAGAGGGTGATAGGAGCAGGGAGAAAAAGAGAAAGAGAGAGAGAAATCAGAACGCATCACATTGACAACAAAACATATGGAGTGAAGAGGCACTATCTTTTAAATTTGTCAACGTAGCTAATGATCAAAATCAGTACCACTCCATGTGCAATAAACTTTGGGCTTCAAACGAAAAGTTAAACTATCCCTTTCCATAACATCTACAAAAATAAATGATGACAGATTAATCCAGACAACCTTTCTAATAGTGACAGCTGGAAATAATGGCTTTTTCCATCAATCTGCTGAATGATAAGAACAATTAAAAGGGGGTAGGCTAATTTATCTCGATTCCCTCTCATACATAAAGATCAGTGGGAAATGCAGCTTCTTATGATAAGGGATAGTTTTCTAATAAGAAAAACGTACATACTACTTAGCACCTAAGGTGCATACATGCACAAGTAAAGAAATTGATGGTAATGAACATAATGTTTAAATTTTATAATAAGAAACATAAAATGGTGCTTAATACTAAGAGATAAATAACAAAAAATAATTAAGCATAGCTCCACCAAAATACAATGTGCCAAAGCTACCAGATTTTTACATGTGCTCTGTGCTACAATGTTGGTGCACAACAGTAATAAAAATACATATAACGACATCAATTAATCTATAGATCTACCACAAAAAATTACTAAAAAACAGTGAAATACACAACTATGCATTTAGTTAAATATGAGAACCTTATGGAGCGAGATTTAAATTAATGTTTGCCTCAGGGTACATACAGAAGCTATATCACCAGACTAAAGCAATAAGCTGATCATGCAACTATGAATAACAAGGTTTCACAAGACAATGAATAGTGCAAATTTCAGTGAACTACACTACTGTATGAAAATGTAAAGGCAATGACACCTCAATCACAATTTTAATTCAAACTGACAGGTTTACCATAAAAAAATACTATTAATAATTTGGCCACTTTTTAAGATGTTTTAAAAAACAGATTTAAAATATATATAACTCTGTAAATTATCAAAATTGAAGATTTCCTAAGGTGAGACAACATCATTACTATTTCCGTAAAGATATAATAAAATAATAACTTGACAATACAACTACAGAATAATTACTTTTACAATGAATATTATAATACTGCATGAAGATAAATTATTCTTTCTGATAAAATGGTTACTATAAGAATAAGTAGCAATTGTCTAAACCCAATACTTTAAAAAACCCAAGGGTACAAGGTACTTTCACAGCTGAACATCTCCAGTATTCAGATAAAATGCAGAAAATTTTTTCCAGCAAGGGCTGCTACCCTTTAGCCAATTACAGATGATATGTGAACTCTTAAACTTTCTACAAAAAAATGTATGATAGCCTAATATATTGTGTGTGCTAGGTAGAGCATACTCGCTAAAATCATCACTACACCCTGAATTTCACAATAAAAATTAAAAAATCCCTGAAATGTAATCAAATCCAAAAGCTCCCTTGTGCATAATTAATAGTTTCAGGAGAATATATTGTTTAATATTTCCAAAATATTTATCTAATTATATTCAGCATTTCTGCTAAACGCAAATATGTTAACCAATTCATGACATACCAAATTCTGAAACCCTACCAAAGATAACTCAGGCCACTGCTACCAGTAAAACAGTAGAATTTCTTCATAGAATGTTCAGATTGGCCTAAATGTCAAGAAAGTGCATTTAAGTAGGTAAGCGAAACAAAATAGGCATTTGTAAAAATTTATGTAAATAAAAAATGAGAGGTAAAGGTTTCTAATTATCAATAAGGTCAGTGTGCAAGCTCAAAGAACTATCTAACATGGCATTGCAGAAAATGATGGTGCCCATAATACCCTTGATAATTGAAAAAATTATTCTCGTCATTGTGTTCCAATAAATTTTTACAAACAGTGACTTGTTTCATTTACTAACTTAATGAAGGCCCCCAACATTTCAGAATAAAAAACTCATTGAACACCCAATGTGTTTCACTAATTTATCTTTTAATAAAACATTCCAAAATATGCTCTAAAGCAGTTTTCAGAACTAAACTTGTGAAGTCATCATGTTTACAATTGACTAAAATAATTTTTGCAAACAAATAAAATTTGAAGTACATAATTCAAACCAATTTCAATATAAAAGTATTACAAACTAAGCAAAATGACATAAAATAAAACAAGCAACAATCATATTACAATTTCAGAATCATTTTTTGTTTTAAAAATAATTTTTGGGAGCTAAAAAATTACATGATGACTTCTGACCAATACCCAAAACAAGAGATCTAATTCAACAGCAAAACTCAAAAAATTTGAGTAATCTTTTAAAATAATCGCAGTTACTATAGCAGGAATGCATAACTATTATGCCCTTGATATACAAAGATCACCTTTTTCTAATGTGGTAATGAAATTTAAATTCCAATACATTTGGAAAGCGACATAGCACAAGCAGGATATTCATCACCTAACAAGTGACATGCTTACAATATAAAATTAAATAAAATCTTTAGGATAACTGGTGTGGGGATAGCAATATTATGACAAGGTATTAAGGCTGAAGGATAAGTAATTAATGATAATGAGTGTAGTAAATATGGCTTCCACCACCTCTTCACCAGCGCAATGACACCCTTGACCTTTAGTAACCTTGAGCGGATTAAGCATTGCCCGCAAGTAGTAAAATAACCGATTAAGAAAGTTGCTTCAATCTGACAGATATCTGAAATATAAGCATTTAATAAAGAAGACTAACTTCTAGCTATAAGCATCTTTGGCCAGAAATTTTCTGGTCCATAAACATGAAACAAGAACAAAGTGAAATAAAACAAACTGCTTGGTTTGTAGGTAAGCTACCTAGATAATCTGTAAATAATGCAAACAGTGAAAATTGTCTTTATCACAGATTCTTCCAGAATATAAGCAGTGAAACCTTCTCATGCTCAGTTCTATAACAATAATTAAGGAGTAAACAACACACATTAGGGTGTTAGAAGGAACCTGTCTTATAAAAACCTCAATGAGTATTATGGAACATATTGCATCTTTACTATTACTTTATAGTCACAAAAACAATGCTATGTTATTTCCATTTTTCCAATGAGAAAGGAACAATCTTTAATGTCCCTAATTTTTAACCATAGGCCTGGGCCCATTTCTTTAATTTTCTTCGAGAAAACTTGCTTGGTTTACAAATGTTGCTTAGTTAAATAACCACATAAATAAAATAAGATTCTAGTCTTTAAGGCTTTTTACAAAAAAGAGATAGGAAGATGATGTTAATAAATTTGGTAATAGTTTTAACTTGGTTTTGATAGCCTTTTATAAATCTAACAAAAGAAAAGGAAGTAAAAATTCTTCCATATCCAATTTAACTAATCCTTTTATAATAATTTAGTGAATGACAACTTTTATTGACATGAAATCAATCAAGGTTATAGGATTTAAGATCAAAATTATTCTGATACATCAAACCCCAAAAAACAGATTCACAAAAACTCTGAAAAGAGAGCTAATCTAGAGTTCAAACAGTACTCATTTAACTGCAAGCATTTGAGTAAAAAGGGGATATTAAAAAATTTGAAAGATCCCAACTGCATGGTGATTTAAAACCTTATATAAAGAGTAAATCAACAAAATTAATTTTTTTACCATGTCTTTCAGAAAATTTCCATTTCTCACACAAACATCACTTCAATGGATTAAATCACAAGAAAATGATGAAGACATAAACATTGAATCACTGTGGCATATTCTCCCACTATATAAATGATACAAACATTGAATTGAATTCTACATATTTAAATTATGTAGTACCAAAAACACTATGGAAATCCCAAGTCAATTTTGAATAAATCAAAAATATATGCACAACAATTCATCCATCCAGAATTCATGACATCCTCATATCTAAAAGTTGAAGCTTACCTGTAACAAACATCACTGGCTAATTAAAAGAACGATTGCTTCAAAATAATTAACTTAAACTTGTGTTTTGAAGTGAGCAATCAATTTTATTTATCAGGTATAAGAATATTAATGATAAGAAATAATAATTTCAAATAACATCAGAGGTTTCGAAAATTTTCTGCAAAGTTTATATCATATATTAGTACTTTTGGCGAAAAATTGTTAAAGGTAAATAAAAGTGACCTTACCTTCTTCCTCCTCTTCATCGTCCGCTCTCCCCACACCTTTTGTTGATTGCAACGCTCCAAAATCCACCCGAGACGACTTCTCAATTTCTGATGTGGAGCACGGTGATGGACTAGTAACTGCGAGCAACTCTGTCAAGGATGGAACTACCGGACCATTGGAAACTTTTACCAAATTACCATTGCCATTCAATGGCAAGGTCACCTCGGCTGGCTCGACGATGCCTCCATCCATCGCCAGCAAGCGTTTCTTGTTCGGTGGTGAGATGTGAAGAGGTGAACTGGGCCTTTTCCTCGACAGTTGTTCACCTTCGACACACCCTTCTTCCTCCTCAGTTTTCACAACCACTCCTGAAAACGTCCCTTGCTGACTGCCGCTGGCAGATCCACATGTTGTATCTTGACTCTTGCTATCTCCTGGATCTCCACCTCCCTCCCTCTCTTCATCCTCATCCACCTTTTCCTCCTTCAACTTCAGTCTTCCGCCACCCCCCAATATTCTCGCATGGAGCGTTGCAGCAAGACCTTCAACGGGGGCACCAAAACTTCCTCTGCCACCCTCACCTCCCTTCCCTCCATGTAACGATGGAGCAACGACGGTTGCACCCGATCCACCAGGCACAGGAGCTGAATCTGTGAAATACGACTCCCTATAAGGCTTGATGTCAGCACGAGGGAGTTGGACAGGGACATATCCTCTACCCTCATGATGAGTTGATGACGACGCCAACATGGTTGTCGTTGAAGAACTCGCCGGCGCTATCGTTCTCATGCTGCGAGACTCATCGAATCTCTGCTGGAAGAGAACTGTGGACCTTTGCTGCTGAACTTGGCTGAATGTATGCCTATTGGCTTGATCACTAGTTCCACCACTAGGTGGCACTCCTGTTAAATTACCGTTATCAGAGGGAGATTTTGGTCTGCTGGGATAAGCTAGACCTTCGAGAACTGCCGCTGAAGATTCAGCACTTCCAGGACGAGAAATGGGTGAATAAGTCGCACGAGGGATGGCATTCATTGGGTTTGTGCAACTATCATCCCCTTGCTGAACTACATCGTCAGGTCTCTGAAGAGGCCTCGTCATGCGAGGAGGCTGCAGATGATTATGGGATAAAGCACCTGGAGAACAAGAATTCTGTGAGGCAGAGGTGGTGCTCATGTCTACTGCAGCATTGATGATACTCTGATTCGATATTTCAAGGGTTCTCTCTATTTCCCCACTGACCAAATCTCCTATGGTGCGCGTGAAGCTCGTACTGCTGCCTCGCTCTTGAAGCGCCAACTTCTCCTGAGAAAGGTGTCTTCTCAAGGCCAATTTGGCCGGAGAAACCTGGGTGTAATCTGGCTGTTGTTGCTGCAACATAGAAACCTTCCCTGCATGGGCAACATTCCGGATGATGCTTAGATTTGGAACTTCGGCCTTCCCTATCACTGCCTCACCTACGGAACTACCTGGCATTGGAGGTGGAGCACTACGTAAACTGCTGTTGCCACCTGCCACGGCTTGTTGCTGTCTTCGCGTCTGATCTTCGTTCAACACACTGGTGATTATGCTCTTCAGGCGGTCCTCAAAATTGGCAACTCTTGGAGGTTCCTGAGCAGGCAGCCTATTGCCTCCACCTCCAGCACTGCTACCATTATTACTACTATTAGTCCCACTACTGATACCAAATGAAAGGCGAGGCAAACTGCTAACAGGTGAGGACTTGACAGGACTCCCAGATGTCTTGTTAGTAATCGGTTTATTCCCATCAGGTGGACTCCTGGGAACTTGCGGTAGAGGCAGAGGATTTGGTTTCTGGTGATGGCTATGATGGTGATGGTGATGATGATGGTGTGAATGGTGATTGTGATTCGGAACGGCCGATGCACCACCTGACCCTTTGGCAGCTGCTGCCGCTTCTCGCATGCGACCAGCCTCTATCTGTCTTCCTGTCTCCAATATCTTCTTCGCCAAAATTTCTGGATTGTTTTCTTCTATTTTTCCAACATCAGGAATGTCAGGCCAATCTTGGGAACGTCCAGAACGCCCTTCCCGACTGCTAGCTGAACTTCCTTTTCTACCCTTACTTCCTGAGGATGCTCCTCCAGATTGACATAATCCTGTCGATGACCTTTCTATTTTTTCAGAGCTCGGTGGCTGTTTGAACACACCTACATCCATGGGGTAATTGTTCTTGATGATAGCTCCATTGACAATGGATGCGCCGGGTGGGAGGGGGATAGGGAGAGGACCAGGGGCAACCGCTCCTGTGGCAGGTTGTACAGCCGCAGCTGCAGCAGCTCCACCTCCGCTCTTCTCATTAACCCTTTCCAGAGCCGTCACTTCCGATTCCAGGCGAGATACTTGCGAGTGCAGCTTCTTGCGTTGAGACAGTGTGGCAGATATTTCTCTCAGTATATGCTCTTGGCTGAGTGCATTTGCAGGCGAAGCTGGAATGTTTTGCTGAGGAACTTGTTGCTGAGGCTGCGCTTGTTGTTGCATGTGAACAACTTGAGAGTTCTGTTGTAGGAGACGCTGCTCATTCAAATGATGCTGCTGAGCCATGCAATTAATACTTATACCATTTGGCAGAGACATTCCACCTTTCCTCACTTTTTCAGACATTTCCTGCTGACGCTGACTGATTAATTTGTTTTGGTCTTGCTCCAGTGAAGTCACCTAGATCAAATAAATATTGTCATTAACAAAACTGATGAAAAATGTTTAACGAATAAAGAATAGTCAGCTTAACCTAAAATCCATAACTATTGTAAAATTTTGCTTGCACCCAGTTATGTATTAAATTGTCAAGTCTTGTGGCAGAACTCAAAATGTATTCAATTCAAAAATGAATTTCAAAATAATAGGCATAGGTTGAAATCTTGCAATATTAAAAGTATATTATTCATTCAGTGCCAAGAAATTTATACAAGTTTTTATGGCATAGTATTATGAAGAGGTAAAATCTTTCTCGTTTCTAGCTGTGTAATCAATTTCACATGCCATAACACCTGAGAATTGCCTACTTGAACAGCATAATTATTTTCTCACAGATTAGTGACACAGTACTAACACACAAACTAAGGGTCATAACAATAGATTGCAATGAGAAAGGAAGAAAGCTTCCAGTAAAATTTATCCATCTGCAACATGTTACATTTAAACGTGTGTCAGCTCTTATCAAAAGATTTTGCAAAAAATAATGAATGTCAATAAATAACCTAACCCTACCATTATTCATAATTCATAACAAATGACCATTTAAAATAATACTTGATCAAACCAATTTACAAAAATGTAACAACCAATTTGAAATTTTAATAAACATACCTGAGCTTGAAGCTTAGTAGCTTTAGCTTGAAGTTCCTTATGTCTCAGCACTATTTCCTTAGCTTTAGCAAGCAAATCGGATGTGCATGATGCATTGATACCAAGTTCTGTCATACGTGCTTTAAGTAGAGCAACACTATCATCAATAAGAACTTTTATTTGTTTTTCCAACTGGGCAGCACGACTCTTAAGTTTATTGTTGCGATCCTGTAATAAAAAATCAAAGAATTGTTTATTTCAAGAAATGTTAAACAATTTAAACGACTAATTCACAAAACAGAGAGTATCATGGGATGCACTGACATTTTAAATGAGCTAAAATTAATATATGTTCACAAGCCACTATATTGAATCTCTATTGGAATAAATTTGAAAGAGATGAAATTTTTTAGAAATATATCCAAGATATGGAACAAAAATTTATTACCGTATTTAACCGAAAGGAAGATGAGGTTTTTTCACAAAAATGCCATTAAAAATATTAGGTATCGTCTTAGAATGGAGTATGAGGATTTAAGGTGAGAATACACCCCTATTTTAAATGCACCATGAAACACCTAGATGTCAAGTATATGTCCGTTAAAATATTTATTATTGCATAAAGTAATACATCGTATTTAATTAATTACTACAATACTTTAAAAATTTAAGCTCAAATTTCTTTAAATTGCTCCCACAGACCAATGGTTCCACTTCGGCAGTAGGGAAGTGTTTAGAGCTGGGTAGGTAATCGCGTGACAAGTTGAAAAAAAATGACTACAGTTGGGTGGTTCCATGCATAATATGAAACACAAAATCATGTAGGCACCAATTAAGGTGTCTAGTAATACAATGTAAACAAGAATGATACAATTGAAACGTATCTACTACAATTTAAACATGATGCTTTGCGTTTGTTATGCCAATGACAGACGTGAGTTTCAGAGTGTAGAAAATTTACGAGCACTTGAGTAGTACACATTTTGCCTAGTTTTAAAGTGAAAGTGAAAAGTTATCATTAATAACATTTAAATAAGATACATCAAACAAATGGCAGATCGCATGAAAAAAGAAACTGTGGTAAGAGGGAATGTATCGAAAGGAATTAAATGAAGTTACGACAGAAATTTTAAGTTAATGGTGGTGCGCTATGCTGAAGAAACAAATAATTGTGCGGCAGGGAGGAAATATAATGCGACTGAAGCAAATGTGTGAAGGTGTAAGGAAGCAAATGTGCGAAGGTGGAAGCAAGCAAAAGAGAAACTTCAAGGGGCTAACTCAACATGGAAATCATTTAGTGGACCAAAACAAGGCCAATTTCATGCATTAGAAGAGAAAATTACAAACTTTGTGCATATTCAAAGAATGAACAGTAAACCGGTGACATGGGATATCATTAAATTGAAAGCCCAAGAATTAGCACGATCGCAAAACATTCCATACCAAGAATTAAAGGCTAGTAATGGATGGTGTGCGCATATGATGCATCATAATGGTTTTAGCCTGCGACAAAGAACTTCACTTTGCCAGCGTCTACCTTCAGACACCATGGACAAACTAATAACTTTCCAGAGGCATGTAATTCGGTTGCAGAAAAGTCGCAATTACCTTCTGAGCCAAATGGGTAATGCCATCCAATTACACAGTCAACGAAAAAGGTGTAAAAAATGTCATCATAAGAACTTCTGGGAATGAAAAGTGTGCATTACAGTACTGCTGGCTGTATTACCAGACGGAACAAAGTTGCCGCCGTATGTTATTGTCAAATGCAAAACAGTGCCTAAGGAAGTACTACCAAATGGAATAATTGTTAAATGTCAAGGCCAAGAATGGATGTCAGCTGATTTAATGAAGGACTGGCTAAGCATAGTGTAGAATAGACAACCTGGGGCACTTTTAAGCTAGAGAGCAACGCTCATCTTAGATGCGTTCAAAGGCCACCTTACCGAGGAAGTTCAAAATACCCTTCATGGTATCAATACTGACCTTGTAGTTATACCAGGAGGTATGACATCAGAAATTCAAGTGCTAGATGTTGTAGTGATGAAGCCCTTTAAGGATTACATAAAGTCAGTTTATTCGGAATGGCTTTTGGCAGGGAACCCTGCATTAACTCCTACAGGGAAAATTAAGAAGCCCAGTATACCACTTCTCTGTAATTGGATCATTGCAGCATGGGAAAAAATAGATCCCAATAGTATCTCAAGAGGGTTCAAGAAATGCTGCATATCAAATTCCATGGACGGTATGGAAGACGACTTGTTCGAATTTGAATAAGTTGTGATGAATGAACAGCACAGAAAGAATAAGGGAAGGAAACATAGGAGAGGATGATGTAAGTAGTAAATTTACTTTTTTTATTCATCCTCTTAATGTTAGCATGTTATACATATATGTAAAATTATTTTTGTAAGTGAGCCTAATTTTTTTAGGTGTCGTATTCCTTTCAGGTAAATATGGTAATTAACAAAATTTCAAAACCTTTACTTTTTTTAATGCCAACATAAATAATGAAATGAAATTTACCTTTTCCTCTTCGATCTGAATTTTAACATTTTCAGCATACTTGGGAGACTTCATTGCTTCCACTGCATTCAAATACTGGCTACGGAACATGTCAAGCAGCATCTGAAGGCCATATGGAGTCTCTTGAGGATTGAAAGGAATTTCCAGCTCTGCATGAACATTAGTTCCAACGCCAAGATCTCCAAGTCTTCCTCCCAAGTGGTTGCCATCAGCCCCACCTCCAAGACCTCTCCCAACAACACTGATGGAAGTCAGTTGTTGGTCTACGCAACCAGGAGCAGGAGGAAGCTTCTTTCCCATCGCTAAAATTAAAAATAAAGTTAAACTCTATTACATGCAATCTCAACATTACAGCTTTCAGCAAAATAACTATAAAATAAAGATAGTTACTATGATTTAAATGCAAAAGAAAAATTGAGATTCATAATGTTATCATTTGGTAAATAATATTTCAACGGGGACAAATTACATAATAATTAATCTAATATATAAAATTGAATGCCTGTTTGTTCCCTATACATTCCCACACCCTTTGAGCTATCGGGACAAAACTTTGCAAAGTAACATATGGTACCTGGGAACCCTGACAACCACCCTGCACAGACAGACGGATATACAGTGGGTACTCATATATTGGTTTTCTTTATGACAGTGTAGCCCCCACACAGACAGACGGATATACAGCAGGTCCTCATATATCAATTTGTTTTCTTTAACTTATGTGAATTAAAAGAATAAACAATATGAATCAATCATAATACCGTAGTTAGATTTTTAAATTTTCAGAAATCGCGATGCTCTCAGTTTCTATAAACTGTTATTAGGAGCCCAAGCAACACCGGGTACTAAAAGCTAATTAGCTATAAAAATGCCATATGAAATTAGCAGTAATTTTATCACTACATTATCTTTTCATTTACCCATTTAATGAGAAAAATTACTTTGAAAACACTGTAATAGTTATTTAATTGGATTTGCACTAGTATCAATGCACAAAGAGAAACAAAACACCATAAAAAAGCCCAAATCAGGACTAATGCCGGCTGGTTTCCCAAAGTTGACATTCTGAATTTATTACTTATATTGACAGGGAATATTTCAGGATGTATGTCATTCCAAGGAATTCTCATACCATAAATGCCATTTGTAATTCATAGTTTATCAATGATAGAGAAAAATTGGAAAACAATAGAGCATTATCAGGTTTAAAATACTAAAAGTAATGTTAAAATCTCTGACATATTTTTGGTGAATTTTTTTAAATAAACAAATTTAATAAATATTAGTTTATACGCTAATAGTATATGTATGGATCAACTATCCACTGCTGAAGGGTAGTCGAGTAGAAAAGAAATTAACCCATTAGTTCACTCGTCTATGCTCAAACCGAGTTCGGTAATAATCATCTCCATGGCAACGATCCGATAAAATGCGATTTAAAATGCAAAAACGCTATGTTTAAGTAGAAATTCAAGAAAATAGGATCAATTATCAAAATTCGGTGATAAGAATTAGAATCTACATTCTTATCCCCTTAGAACACTACAAACCTCTCTCCGATATCACAATTTTAAGATATTTTAATGTATTAAATAATACATCTCTGCACGATGGATTTGAGATTTCCCATGCAAAACAAATAGGGAAAAAACGTTCCTGAAATCGAACCCAGGACTTCAATCTTTGCCAAATAAAATATAGCCTGGAGGTGGGCCCTGGCAGCATGAGCCTCATACCAAGTTTCATGAAAATCGGTCCATTGATGCAAACGTTGTTGTTAGAGGACACATACACAGGACCATTTCATAAGGCTATGTTTCCTTTGGATACCAGCATAAAAAGGACCAATATGTTACAAAAATCTCAAAATTATTTATTAAAAAATACACAATTTATCAAATGTTCACAATATTGTACTAAGAATTGATAAAACTCACATTGAGGAGAAGTACTAAGTAGAGTTTGGCTATGCAGTAGATCAAGGCCATTAATCTTGAGAGCCTTTTTGGCCTTAGCACCTCTTCTAACCCTTCCTCTGGCACGCTTAGGAGCAGCCCTTGATTGGCACCTGGAGGGAGGTTGTACTGCTGAACCCTGTCTGGTTTTTCCAACTCGAGACAACTTCCTCCTGAGTTTCTTTTTGGCTGGCTGAGATTTAGTTTTGCCTAAAAAGTGAACATTGGATTCAAGTTTTTCTATATAAAATTAAAAATGAGAAGCAAAATTTACATAAACTACATATTGGCCAATATTTCAGGTCAAAGAAAGATAAATATGAAAGAAAATAGCAAAGAATACAAACAATTTTATGCAAAATAGATTTTAACCTTCTTTCAGAAAAATAAATATTTTTTAAATAATGCCACAGGCAAATTCACTCTTTTAGCAAGTAAATTCTTCAATTTGAGTTGGTATGCACATGCAAACAATCTGAATAGCTTAGTGTTTGCATCATTATAGTTACACAACATTTAAGATGTAAAAATCAATTATTTCACTTTTGGAAATAAACGCAACATTCACAAAATATGTAAACACCACATTTTTTTAACTGCACAAAAATATCAAACTCCATAAAAAATACAAAAATCATACATTGTTAAAGTGCCTGGTATCTGCATAAAAAAATATGGATGCAATAATAAGAAATCTAAAATTCTCACCAAGGCACATGTCGTCGTCACTTTGGCTCTCCTTGCTACTCTTCCCCTTGTTGCTACACCAATCAGACCATGCCCTTCTTGTAGTAGGTCCAACCACCTGGCTTCCATCATCACTATCTCTCCCAGCCACTGCACCTGCAGCCAATGCTGCGACCGCAGCTGCTGCTGCACCCCTGCGTGTAGCTCCATTGGCCACCGTCCTGCCTGGACCTTCCTCCTCCTCTTCCTCGTTGGAACTGGTCTCTGCAGCAGCTATCTGCTTGGCCGCCTCACGCCTTGCTGCTGCACTCTCTCTACCACTTCTTCCAACACGAGGTGGGATGTTCTCATCATCCTACATCATACAGGAGGAAGGTTATGAAGACTAAAAGTGCAAAATGTCTTATCGAAATAAAAAAAGACAAAAATTTAATAAATGATGATGAAAAAGCAAACCGTTATTTTCTTTGAATGAGAGGCATCTAAAAAAGTGATTCACTACATGCCATCTACAGTGAAATGAAGGCCAAAGATTTGCTTGAGATTTGAAGAAAACTGAAGACTTTGGCCGTGCATCAAAATTTACCAAAAATATTCAGAATTTCAATGCTCAAGAGAAGCAGAAGATGTTCATCAAAGCTAAATGTATCCAACAGCCAAATAAAAGAATTGATTGCTTTCCATAATAATGTACCAAAAAAGAAGCATTTATACACCATAAAGCATATCATCTAAATAAATATAAACCCATGTCACCAAAGCATTGCCAGTTGTGACATTAGAAAAATTTGTAGGTTAGTGAGATAGTGACTAAGCAAATACATCCCCTTTCTTCAAATAAAAGCCCCGTTTATCAACTTGAAGAATAGTAATATGCCACAAATAACACATTACTTACAATTGCCGTTACACAGCATCTTATACGCAATAACAAGTGACTGCTGTTCTACGAAAGAAAATGTTGGTTAGCATTTCTCATTATAATCTTCAACATATACAAACACTGGCATGAGAAACACCACATGACATGATTTAAAATGAAAGCAGTAACATGTGAAAATTTAAAAAAATTCCAAGTTCCAAAATTTCAGAATGAATGAATAATGAAGGGATTTAATGTTTTCATAAAAAGAACATGAATGAATTTTAATGATTTCATAGAAAATGAATGAATTTTAATGATTTTATTGAACAAGAATGAATTTAAATTATTTCATAGCAACAGAACATGAGTGAATTTAAATTATTTATAGCAACAGAATATGAGTGAATTTAAATTATTTTATAGTAACAGAACACGAGTGAATTTAAATTATTTCATAGTAACAGAACACGAGTGAATTTAAATTATTTCATAGTAACAGAACATGAGTGAATTTAAATTATTTCATAGCAACAGAACATGAGTGAATTTAAATAATTTCATAGTAACAGAACATGAGTGAATTTAAATTATTTCATAGCAACAGAACATGAGTGAATTTAAACAATTTCATAGTAACAGAACATGAGTGAATTTAAATTATTTCATAACAGAACATGAATGAATTTAAATTATTTCATAATAACAGAACATGAATGAATTTAAATTATTTCATGATAACAGAACATGAATGAATTTAAATTATTTCATAATAACAGAACATGAATAAATTTAAATTATTTCATGATAACAGAACATGAACGAATTTAAATTATTTCATGGTAACAGATCATGAATGAATTTAAATTACATGATAGTAATAGAAAAAAGAAATGAGTGTATCTATAAAGAAAGGATTCTAAATTAAATAAGGATTTAATTAATATTTTTCCCATGTGTTTTGAAAGTACAACAATATTGTTGTTTAACCATTCGAGTGCCAAAGTCGTTCTGAGTGACACAGAAAATCTGCTAAAAAGGCCAGTGTCGCTCACAGCAACTCCTAGTTTATTAGCGCTAACTTTAATATAAAGGCAATTTAAAGGCTTTATGGTACAATTATAGGTTTTTATGACAAACGTAGCACTCTTTCAAAGCCACGGCTATGGGAATAAATTTGATGTGGCCATCACATAATTTTTTCCATGCCTGTAATATTTTTAAAAATTCCAAATAGGATAAATGATAATAAATACAGTAAAACACCATTATAACACGGGTTTCAGGAGACAGAGTGAATACCCGCGTTATTGGCAACCCGCGTTATTTCGGGTAATTTCTCAGGAAATTTTTGTTTTTAACGTTCAAGTACATATATGCTTTATAAGATTTAATTCCAAAATACAATAAAAACTTATATCATATTTCGATTTAAATGCATAACTTACTTAATCTGTGTTTTTAAAATAGTCCAATATTTTCTTTTGCCGCGACAGCTAATGGCATTTCTTCATCACATACGTCTTAATGTTTTGCAAATGTAAAAGGTGAAGATGATCACAATCACTGTCTTTCCATCAATTTCATCACTTCACTGATGTTATCCAATACTTTGCTAATTTTAGGGGTCTCAAGCTCACACATCTCTTCATTCTCACTATCATCTTCCGATAAATATTCTGCTCTTCCGCGGTTCTGGACTTCAGCAACAATTTCTTCATCATCCTTATAGATAGCGACAGGAGTTGCATCATCTTCGCGAACCCAGGCCCACAGGTCATTTACATGTAGTCTATCACCAAGAGCATTGGACGCTTCATGCGGGTCTTCTTCTGTGAAACCTAAAAACTCTTCTTTGTCTTCAATACTATCGCCTGCTGCAGCGATGCACTTTGACCAGCAATTTTTAATTGTCACAGAACTTATGTTTTTCCATGCCAATCTGTTATTGTAGGCCATATTCTTAAGTGTTGTTTTCAGGAACTGTGGCACTTGCAGTCCTGAGTTGACGAGAGCAGTAAGCAATTCCCACCGATAGTAGGCTCTAAAGGCTCAGCGTCTTGGTCCAAGAGCTGGAAAAGTGCAGTAGTATTTTTTGGTAAAAACATCGCTACTATTTTTGTATCTCTTGATTTCAGAGAACCAGAAGGATGAGTAGGACAGTTATCCAGTAGAAGTACAACTTTTTCATCCATTTTTTGTGAAACTAGGTTACTCTTTACCGATGGCACAAAATCGTCATTGAAGCACGATATGAAAATAATGCGAGTCATACAGGCATGCTTATTACCTTTATAAATTACAGCAAAAGATGTCATGTTAATATGCTTGAAACATTGAAGATTTCAGTTTTTTCCAATACACAGTGGTTTTAATTTATGGCTTCCCGTTTTGTTTGTGCAGAATAATAAAGTCACCCTCTCTTTGCTCATTTCATATTTATTATTTATTCAGATTTATTTGCTGACTTATTCATATACAGCGACTTGGTTGGAAGCATTCTGTAGTAGAGTGCAGTTTCGTCACAATTGTATAATTGCTCTTCATTGTAGTCATGCTCATTGATGATCTTACGTAATGTCTCACAGAACTCTTTTGCTGCTGCACTGTCGGAACGAGATTCTCCTACTATGCTGACTTTTGTTGCCCCGTGACGAATTTTCCATCTTGATAACCAGTCATTAGATGCATGAAAATCAACAGCACTGCCAATTTGCTTATGAAATTTAACTGCCTGCACTTGCAAAATTGGTCCAGATAATGGCACACATTCACTAGGTTTCTGTACAAACCTTATATACAAACATTCATCAACATCACGTCACTAAATGTTTTTTTCTGTCAAGACCTATTTTATCAACCGCTTGATAAATAAATAATCGTAATTTGTCTTCTTTAATCCAACCACGTATTGTTCCTTTAGGAACACCAAACTCCCGGAATAAACTAGCTTTCGAATCACCACGTTTCACTCTGTCGATTATGTTCAACTTTTCTTTTATTGTATACGTATTCCTTTTGGTGGGCATAATTATAACCCTAAAACCGAAAAAAGTTAATATAGCTGTATAAGTAAGCAAGAGAAACAGTTGAAACCACACATTCCACAAAAAGCCTTGTGAAATGTGTATGTAATTACCTTAACCTGGGCGTGGTATTTCCAATGTGCGACACTTTCCAACACTAGAGGGTTTTTCTCGAGCCCATACGATATGCCGGTCAAAGACTGATTTTATTGAGTAATACGATTTTGAGACAATGTAGAGAAGCATCGGTATCTCCTTAGCAAATCACATGCAAGGTCATAGGGATTACGTCATAAATTGCCATAAAATTTGAAACAAAGTTGTTTATAGAGAAAATAAATGAAATCATTTTGGGGGTCATGACTCGACTCACAGAATATCCGAATCCACGGCATAGTGAGGCATGTTATAACAGAGTTTTACTGTATTTTAAGGAACTATGAGAAAAATTTAAAGAAGAGAACAGAAATAAACTCAAACTGTAGCCTTCTGATATTGGACATAGCCACAAAGCTCCAACAATTAAGAAAATAAAAAGGAGCGTTAATAACATGTAAGCATAAAGTGCTTACAAAAGTCGCCAGTAGATGGTGTGGTGGTGGCAGCTAAAAAATTTTGTTTTTAAGATCTCCTAAACAATGAATTATATGGGAAAATGTTTCAAACAAAGGTCGTAGAAAATTAACTTTTCTACAACTTTTATCCCAATACATATGTACATATATAAAATATTAAAGTAAATATTTCAAAATAACGGATAAATGACAAGAGTAAACACCTACTTCCTGTTGACCAAGTTTTAGCAAAAATTAATCAACTCTTGTGACTCATAAAAATGTCAAATTTACAATTTCGCGTTCATTGACCTGATTAATAATTTTTGAGTTAAAGCATCCACAAAAAAACTTGCATATACACACATATAATCAAGAAAATGGTCAAAACATGTTCAGGGGACCACAAAACATGTATTTCTGTTGAAATCGATTTTTTTCATGAAAACAATACTTTCCCCTATACTACATATAGAGAAAGAAAAATAAGGGCACATTTTTACTTTCTCCATACGTAGTCTAGGGGAAAGTATTGTTTTTATGAAAGAAATCAATTTCGAGATCTCAACGTTTTGCGGTCCCCTGAACATGTTTTGACCATTTTCTCGATGACATCCATGTGTGTGAGTTTTTTGTGGTTGCTCTAAAAACTATTAATCAGGTCAATGCGAAATATTATATTTAACATTTTTATGATAGTCACAAAACTGATTACTTTTTTGTAAAGATCGGTCAACCGGAAGTGGGTGTTTACTCTTGTCACGTTTTTTTTGAAATATTTGTTTTAATATTTGATTAATGTAAAAAAATATTGGAATAAATGTAGGAAATTTAATTTTCTACAACCTTTGTTTGAAACATTTTCCTACATAATGTGTTTAAAAACTAATATTTTAGCTGCCATCACCTCCTGGCGAGTATTGTTAACAATTGACAGTTACATCTTCGTAAGGCTCCTTTTTATTTTCTTAATTGTTGGAGATTCTTGGCTAAATCCAATATCAGAAGGTTATGGTATGAGTCTATTTCTGTTCTTTGTCAAGTTTTTAAATTTTTCTTGCATTTCCTTAAAATATTCATTATCATTTAAACCATTTGGAATTTTGAGAAATATTAAAGGTATGGAGAAAGTCATGTGGTGGCCACATCAGATTTTTTTCTTTGAATAAGCTTTCTCCGAAGGTCAGTATTTGTTTACCCATTGCTTCAATACTCTGTCTCCATGTTTGTTCATCTCTCTTGAGTGGAGATCATAGTTTATGCAGGTGAATCATTCCTCTGTGATCGTAGAGGTTTTCCACTCCCCATAGTGCGTTATATTTTGAACAAAAAATAATTGGATGGGAGGAATTGCAAGCAAATAATTACTAATAATGAGCCAGGGTGATATGCCCATTCAACACACTGAAATGAGCATGACAAAACTTTCATTGGCCATATTTCAAATACAAAGACTACCAGCTCTCATTGTAAATTTACTGTACTGTAAATTTCCATCTCAATACATATTGGAATTTGTGGAAATGGCTTAAGTATTTCGAAAAAGGATTTATGCACAATTTCACTTTCCTAATCTCCTGAAGATGAGGATAAAAAATAGAAACATGCTGTAATGAGTTCTATGTTGCAATAAACCAAGAATTGTAATATAAATGATACAATGATCAAAAATAATAATAGGAGACCAAAATTGGAAAAGTCAGTTATGAGGATAATATACCAGCTTCCTCTCATTTATATGGTGCTAAGCAGCTTCCACAAAGAAATTTGCGCTAATGTCGAGTGCCCAAGGCCAACACACAAAATACAATCAAGGGCAGGTTGTGTGAAGGACTGTACCAAAGATGTGTAACTGAACACAAATATTAAAATGTATTCCTTATCGAGTATCCTAATGCATTGTATTAGTGTTTTCTAAGTATTTTCACCATTATCTTCCATTGTTATATGTACGATATGAAAGTAATTTCCTAATAATATTGAATTTTCGTATTTTTTGTAATATAGTGGAACTTTCATAACTCGACATGAATTAATTTTACCGTGCTAAATAGAAATGAAAAAAACGTATTTCCATAAGTCGAATTTTCTAAAATTACAAATTTGGCTACTGGGGAAGTATCACCAATATTTGGAAGGCAGTGAATGTGTTAAGTAGTAATAAAATAAGTTTACTATATATTGTAAAAATTTCAGGTCTTCTAGATGAAAATTAACAACGTAATACCTATTCTCCAAAAACACTGCATTTTTCACTAAAACCACTTGGCACTCTTTAGGTCAATTTTAGCTATTTCAGTTGGCACTCAAAGGGTTACTACACCACCTTTTTGGACTTGGTGAATAACTGGTTCCGGAAAACAGATGCAAAATGCAAATTCGTGCACAAGACGCAATGTTATTATGGGAGAACGGTTCCCAGTCAACCTAAAAAATTGAATTTTTATCATAAATAATGCAGTTTAACAGAAAATAAAAGAAAATGTTACAGCAACGTAACAGCAAATGAAAACCTAACATCATAAAATGAAAAAAAAATTCTTTTAATATCTTCAAAATGTGTAATAGCAAATAAAAACCGAGGATTACAAAGCCATTCAACTTCTTTCGGCACTTGTGCAATTCACCTCCAGCTCATTTTCGCATGCGATTTTCGATCTCCTATTGTTCGAATTACTGAAATGGAATGTTGAGTATGTGACACAGATATATTCTTGGGTTCTGTATCAAAGATTTCCAAGACGCTAAAAAACACAAGCATTAAAAAGTGGTAACATTTCTTTTATTAATTACGTTTGAAATGTGTAACAGAAAATCAAAACCTAGCGTAAGAAAAAGATGACATTTCTTTTAATTGTTCAAAATATCACAAAAATAAAAATGAAGCATTCAAGTGGTAACATTTCTTTTAGTAATCGCATTTAATATACGCGGGAGAAAATCTTACGTTACAAGATGATAGCAATTCCTAGATTTACATTAAAAATTCTTAATAATAAATGAAAACCTAACAAAATAACCTTTACCTAAATTACATTCAAAAAACAAAGATAAAAGTAAATGAAACCCTTACATTCCAAAATTTCTTTAAATTTTAAACTAAAGTTTCATGTCGAAAAGTTCCAACTGAGTTCCAACTGAGCTACAAAATAATTAAGTCGAGAGTTATCACATTTGTTTACTTCAAAAACTGCTGATAATGAGCATTATAAATATAATATAATAAGTCCTTTTCTAGGGTGCCAACGTTTAAACTGAACTTGGAAACTAAATAGTAGAGGGAGTTCCGCTTTTTAGCATCGCAAAAGCATAATGCAAATAATCACCATGAAACAAAGTAATGGTCATAGAAAATTTTGCCACAAAGTGCAAATTCGCAAACCACAAGCATGCAAAGTTCAAAAAGGTGGTGTATTTCCAAACACAACGTACGACCACATTGGATATTTAAAAATTAAATCCTTAACTAGAAAGTTTAGTGACAGTTCATATAGATAATTACCATTCTAATGCTAAACTTAAAATACTCACCCTTTGTTTAGGATTTTTAAGTCTCTGAAAATACCTTTCCAACTGAAAAAAATATAAAAATTGCAATATTAGTATTTCAAATACACAATTATGATGGAAATTACAATTACAATCCACATTTTTACATTTTATAGAATTCATTGCAAAATAATATAATGTAAATAACATTATTGAGCCTAATTTATTTCCAATCGAAACAAGTATGAATAGTACCGTAGTAGCCCGAACATAATGCAAACCCCGAATATAGTGCGACCCCAAGTATTTTGAAAGGAATTTTAGAAAAAGACGAAAAACATTTAATTTTCTCTATTTTGCACATTTAAATTACCTGTAAACTCATGAATTATGTACTAAAGGGGGGTAATGTGACGCCACGTTTAGACGGTCCTCGTTTTCTAACGTTGTATCGCGACCCTGCATGAAGTTGTGCCGGTGCTGGGGTTGCTGCAATTTGACCTTGATTTATTTTCAAGTCTCCTCAGACCACTACCGAGTATATTTGTACAATGTAGCATCGTAACATGAACGTCCAATTCACTTACAATGCAGCAATTATAAAAATGCGCTGAAACACGCGTCATGAAACGCACCGATACGGAGTTATTTTTTAAAGATACAAGTACGTGAACTCCCTATCTAACGTTTTTTGCAGGACCAAGGGAAATCGACTTTAGATGCGGAAAAACATAAGATGCAGAAATGGAGATAATGATATTCGCACATAATAGTGCCTTGTCCGGTACATTTTAAATTTATGTACAGGATGCCCAAATGTCCTGTATTTCATCAACTGTCCCGTAAAATCCTGTATTTCATCAACTGTCCCGTAAAATCCTGTATTTTCTGAAGTGAAAGTTTTTACAAATATATTATAATAAGAAAAACATCGCAAATAAATGACATGGTGGTGATGTCCGGGATTCTTCCTTGTTGATCCATTTTCTGGACAATATTTCGCCGGCGTTCCAGTTGGCTTCTTCAGGTCCGAAGTGACCTGAAGAAGCCGACTGGAACGCCGGCGAAATATTGTCCAAAAATTGAATCAACACGGCAGAATCTCGGAAATCACCACCATGTCAACAGCACGTCGTGCAAGCCTTCGTACTAATTTATCGCAAATAAATTTATATTTTCAATTGTATTCCAAATTCTTGCTCTCGTTCTTATTCTAATTAAACACGAATATGTCAGTCTTTAAAGGTAAGGTGTTATTTTCTATACATTTCTGAACCATTTAGATAAAATCAAAAGCACTCCGTACCATGGTATGAATTGAATGATTAAGAAATGGTAATTGAAATTTTCTCTTCTCACGTCTTTAAAAGGTAGAAATGTTACCGTTACCGAATATGAAGATTCTACTACAGTTGTAACGAAGAAAACTACTCTAGATAAGTCATGAGAAAAGGTATTAGCAACTTACCTGGTTAACCTCCAATATCATACCCATGACAGGAAAAAAATTAGCATGTGCACACAGCTGAATATCGAAGTTCAAAACTAAATGGTGAACCCACAGCTTTGGAAGCAAGTCTTGTGCGCATGCGTCGATTGAATAAAATGTTTTTTCCGGATGGATAAAATAAGGAAAACCAAGAGATTAAGACATTAAATTGTAAAAAATTGATTGGAGAGATTTTAAAGAAAAAATCTTTAAAAGTTAAAAAAAATGCAAGGTACATACCATATCTGTTTAGGATATGTTATTTGAAGAAAAAAGATCACTACTAATTTTGAATGACAATTACAAATGAAAACCATACAAATATAAATGATAAAATTGAGTATTTTTTGAAAAAGTCGGATATTTTACTTTGTTGCTTTCTTTCATTTGAGTGAATACCATAGAGTCCCTTTTCAAGTTTATCAGTTCCTTCAAGAAGGTGTTCCGTCCCAATACGGGACCACAAATATCTCTTGATGGTAACCAAGCCCTCCAGAGCTTGTTTAAGGCTTGGTGGTTCAGTTTCGTTTACATCATCATCTTCACTTTCAGGACAGTCATCATGTTGTAAATCACAAATTTCACTCACTGTTAGTAAACCACAAGTAGCAACATTATCATCAAAGGTCACAAACTCATCGAATGTCATTTCATTCAACTGCAACAGCTTCCAGTCATCATTATCGACTTCATGAAGAGCATCTTGTTCTTCATAGTCAGCAACGGCATCATGGAAGAACCCAGCTTTTCTAAAACAATTCTTTATCGTTTCAGTCTTAATGACTTTCCAAGCTGATGTTATATAATGCATGGCCTCTAAAACTGTCAATTTCAGTGTACTTTTGCTGGAATCCATAATTGCCACTGCTTTGGATACCAGCGTCTTTCTATACTGCTGTTTCAAGCTGTGTAAAATACCTAGATCCAATGGTTGCAAATGACTTGTGCAATTTGCTGGTAAAAAAATAACTTTAACATTCCGTAGATTGGCAGTATCTTGTGGATGAGCTGCACAACGATCCACAAACAGCAACACTTTTCTCGAGGTGGAACCCATTTTTGCATCAAACTCTTGCAAATACTCCATGAATAATTTTGATGTCATCCATGCCTTGGAGTTGTTTTTATACTTACATGGGAGTGTCCTCACATTCTTGAAGCATCGCGGTTTGGCGAATTTTCCAATCACAAGTGGTTGGAGTTTTTCGCTACCGTCTGCATTGCAGCACAGCAAAACTGTCAGTCGCTCCTTGCTTTTCTTCCCTCCATGGCAAGCTTCTCCTCGAAAAGTTAAGGTTCTATCTGGTAACAAATTATAAAACAATCCTGTTTCATCGGCGTTAAAAATATCGCATGGTGCATAGTTCTTTATTTTCTCGGGTAACTCTCCTGTCATCCAATGATTCACTGATGCAAGATCTACATTTGCACTCTCTCCTGCAATGACTTTATAAACTACACCACGACGGTTTTTAAACCTATCAAGCCATCCGCTGGATGCCGTAAAAGTAGGAAACCCCAGTTGATTTGCGATTTGTATTGCCTTTTCACGCATTATAACACCGCTAATCGGGATGTTGGAAGCTCGAGCCTGCAGAAACCACTAGAGTAACAATGCTTCCACTCTTTCGTATGGTGATGCTCGAGAGTTCTTCCTCCTTTTCGCAGCCACACCGCAGTCGTTTACAGCTTTGAGGATCGATGTTCGGTGAGCCATAATTGTGTTCAGCGATGTCACTGCCAGCCCTAATCGCCTTGCCCTTTCAACACGTTTCAGATGTGAATTTCTATCTACTTCTTCGATTATTAATCTTTTTTCATCAAGAGTTATAACCTTTCTTTTTGATGCCATTAGAAATATATGGGGTGGAGTACAAAAACTTTTAAACAGCACTGAGAGTAAAATTCTCTAAAATATTTAAAACTTGGTAAATTTACAGCTTTCAACTTACGAGGTGCAACTGTCACTAAAATAGAAATGACATAGAATGCACTGATTGTATTATGTCAATCAGACAAACGAGCAGAGTTCCAACGGTAGACGACTGAACTTGGCTTGTTGCGTACCGAAGACGACGGCTGAAAAAGAACTGCCACTGAGAAAGTTTAGATGGTGGAGACTGAGAGTAGAGATGCTACAATGTATGTAGACAAAGTTTGATGGTAATTTAATGAAAGTGAAATCTAGTAGACTCTGCATAGCCACATTTTTCTGTACATAGATTGTAACTAAGTAGGGCATACTGGAAGCAAAAGAAACACTTTTACTGACCTTATTGAGTTAATCGTAAACTATGTATAATACAAATTAACTTAATAGAGGTTGTGTTGCGTTTATGTACCTTTTCCAGTTTTCGTAATTTTTATTCTCACGTTATAAGCGGATGTAATTCTAGACGGGGAGTTGACACTCGATACTTAGGATGCGGAAAAACGTTACAAACGATAAACTTTAGAAGCGGGAAAAGACATAATGGAAGTAAATGGAGCTCTAGCTGAGACCTCAAAATTTCGACTTAAGATGCGGAAAAACGTTAGAAGCGAAAACGTTAGAACGAGAGTTCACTGTATTCGAATATAGTACGAATGATCTCCTCAGACCACTACCGATTATATTTGTACAATGTAGCATCGTAACATGAACGTCCAATTCACTTACAATGTAGCAATTATAAAAATATGCGCTGAAACACGCGTCATGAAACGCGCCGATACGCAGTTATTTTTTAAAGATACAAGTATTCGAATATAGTACGAATGATCTCCTCAGACCCCTACCGATTATATTTGTACAACGTAGCACCGTAACATGAACGTCCAATTCACTTACAATGTAGCAATTATAAAAATATGCGCTGAAACGCGCCGATACCAGGGGGAGGGAACTCTTATGGGGCGATTTGGTTCTCGTCAGATACATCAAGTTCGGGCAGGCGTTCTTGAGCGCTGTCGTCCGGCCAATGAGTGAGCGCCAAGCCGAATTTGAAGTGATCATGTTGAGAAGTTGTAACGGTTGAACTAGGTAACTGCGTAACTGAAAGTTTATCCGGCATTACGGGAAATCTTGGGAAAGAGTTATTTTTTAGTACAGGTAAGGATGTTTTGACTATAGAGGAGTATATGAATGAATGGTTAACAACTTCATATATGCTGGTGATACATGTGACTCTCTGTGTGTGTTAATTAAGTTGCAACGTTTCCACTAGCTTGCAAAAATGAATCAAGCAGAGAAGATGGTGTATTCACGTAAGTGCTACGCACTAAACTGCAAGCATACGAGGGGAACGACCGGAGATCTAAAGTTGAAATTACATTCGTTTCCTTGCACGGAATCTACGTAAGTACTATTAGCTATATTTGTAAAAATATTTTTGTAAGTCGACAGAATTATATGCAGTAATACCTCGATATACGAAGTAGAAGCGCTCCGTGAGTTGCTTTCGAGTACTGAAACAATATATCGATTAATTAATGTACTTCTGTATTTTATTACCTACAGTACTACATATTGTGTAATAATATTACGTACCGAGAAAAATAAAGAATGAGTTACGTTTCTTTTTGAGATTAATCTTACTATGGTTGTGTTTACGTATGTGAAATTATATCCAGATTGCAAATTGGAACACACGAACCTTGTTCTACCGCCCAACTCAGCTTAGTTGTTATTTTTGAACCTTTAATAAGTGGCTGAGAACGTTCTCTCGGATGTGTTCGTTTATTCCTAAAAAAGGCTGTGGCCTTATATCTATTGCATAATAAGTATAGCCAATTTGACATCCTATACATATATGTACAGTCAAACTCGGCTATAACGAGCGCCACGGGACCGTTTAGTTTTGCTCGTTATAGCCGTTAAACTTAATATCCGTGAAGGCAAAAGCATGCATGCGTATGGTGAAATAAGACATAAGAAGTAAAAGTGAATATATAAACAGAAAGGTTATTTAGTAAATTTATGAAAAACCTAAAAATGAGAATAAACTAGAAAATTTAAAGTAAACATACGTACATATAAAATTTACTCACAGCTGTATCCTTAATCACTCCCCTTTTTACAAAAATAACTTTGAATAGTAGCCTGTTCCATAGATTTCACTTTGAAGTCTCTTAAGTTTCCTCTTATTACACTTAGTGCATTAAAAACCATCGGAAATGTCAATGTTTTAAAAAAAATCATTTAATGTTTCCACGGCATCCTGAGTAAGGATTGTGTCTTCGACACATTCAACATTGTCTTCATCACTGTCTGCTGTGCTTTATACTGTCTCTATTATTTCACTCTCCGTAGGAATTCCACTGGTAATCAAATCATCATCAACATGAACAAAATTGTCAATATCATTTACATGGTCAAAATTCACAATTCCATTTTCTTTAAGCCATTCTGATAGAGCTAGATTATCTTCATCAACTTTATGGTTATCAATCGAAAATTCTCCCTATATTAAACCAGACTTTCGAAAACAGTTTATGATCATTGTAGGTGAAACATTGTCCCATGCATCTATCATCAAATGAATTGCATCCAAAACAGAGACGTTGCCATCTAAACCTATTTCCCTCCTTTCAGTCAACTGTAGAACAAAAAATCGCTTTATATGGCCTTTAAAACTTTTAATTATACCCATGTCCATTGGTTGCAAAATTGAAGTCGCATTTTGAGGCAAAAACACCAGTTTTACATTGGATAACTCCTGCATATGTGGGTGCGCAGGACAGTTATCGACAAGGAGTAAAATGTTTCTATTTTTCCTCCGTAACTAGTTGTTCCACTGACTTACATATTTTTGAAAAATATTGGAAGTCATCCATGCCTTTTTATTAGCTGCATATTCAGCGGGAAGCTTCTTTACATTTTTGAAACAACGTGGCTTTTGTGATTTACCAATAACAAAAAGTTTTTTTTTGTCAGTCCCATTTATGTTTGCGCATATTAAAACTGCTAAACGATTCTTAGGTCTTTTGCCACCAACACATTTGTCACCTTTGAATTTAAACGTTGAATCAGGCATCATGTTGTAAAACAGTCCAGTTTCGTCGGCATTGTAGATGTCTTCTTCTCTGTAACCTTTTCCACACTCCTCCCAAAGACTTTTCACCCATTCACTTGCCGTTTTTGAATCTGCTTACAGGGCCTTTCGCATAAACAATGTTATGCCGATTTTTAAAACGGTCAAGCCACCCGTTATTGCATGTGAAGTTCTCGTCTCCTAACTGTTTTGCAAATTTATCTGCCTGTACCTTGATGGGGAAACAGCATTTCTCTGCCTCTTAAACCACTCCAGCAGTGCTTGATCAACAGTACCCAAGACACACTTCCTCATTTTCTTGTTCGTTGTTAGGTTGTTCTCTAGTGCAGATAAAATCGCTTCTTTGTTTTTCCATAAGGTTGAAACCGTAGACGACGATAAATTAAATTTTTTACACACTTCAACATTTTTTTACCACTTTCTAACTCTCGAATAATATCAACCTTTTCGCGAATAGACAAACACTTCCTTTTATGTACGGACATGTTACTCGTTCAAGGGCAAAATCTAAACTGATTTTTGTGATCAACGCTACGAAATTTCTTTGCAAACTGTGAGCATACCAATTCCAGGAAGAGTTAATGAGGAGACGGATTAAACGTGGGATCTCCCATCTTTACGTTGGAAAGGGTGTTGGGTGCATTCGGCTGAGTGACGGGGGTGGGCGCCATTGTACATGCCCTTACCCCCTTCCAAACACAACCTCCTGGCTGTAAAAGTGCTGGGGGTTGGGAGGAGAGGACAAAGGACCTCCGCGAGTACCACTCTACCTGCAAGTTGGGAATTCTTGGTTTGGACGAAGGGATTATTTTTTAACAACAACGCCGCGGTCTTTAACCTCCCCGAGGGATAGGGTGTAGAGGCTGGACTCGAGAACACAAGGTTACATATTTTGGGTCACTATGAGGATTGAAGGGGCTGACCGCCGCCGCGTTTGAGACAGTGAGAAGTGGTCGAAGTTTGCTCGATATATCCGTGAAGCGTGCTCGTTATATACGTGAAATATTTGTATGTAAATGCATGTAAACTTATCTTGGAGGTAGCATTTGCTCACTATAGCCGTGAACTCGTTACAACCGTGCTCGTTATAAACGAGTTTGACTGTATATGTCCTGGGATGACTAAAAATTATTATTGTTATGGGATTGCAATTTTTAACTTGAAACCTCTCGTTTCGAGATACGGCGAGTATATCGTGGACTACCTGTAGTAAAAAGGTCAACACTTTGTTGAGCCGATATTTAGTGTACAGATTATTCGCATATCGAGTTATTACTGTAGTTAGATATGTATCTCAGCATTTTCAACTTTAATAATAGTAACCATTTAACGAGATACTTCACTATGGCTTGTTTTCATGTGATGCATATCTTCACTTTAGGCTCTTTAGGAGCAAAGTTGTATTTGATGCATATGTTGAAGTGTAAATAATTCTGTAATGTTATCATTCCAGGTGCCGAGAATCTGGTGGCTAGCTTCTGCAGCTTTCATATGTTAATTATTCTTTCGTCTGTTACAAACATTCTACTGTATTATTTTTTCAATGTGTGCATGTTTCCTATATTTATTGAACAATAATTGATATATGTGGTTCAATTCCATTTCATATCTGTTATATGTAAATATGTACAATATTTCTTCTGCAATAAAACTATTTAAATTGTTATTCTTTCTATTCTCACCCATTTCTCCTCTGGTTATGTTATTCGTAAAAAGGTTTGATTTGCTAAATAAATAAATTAGCGTCATTTATTGAAAAATAATGAATCAAAATAAATTGGTGTATGATTTTTGAAAATTGCGCTCGCCGTCTGTACGAAGCTGCCATTGGCTGCTGAAATTCGTCTGCTAGCTGCCTGTTCTCCGCTTGGATTGGCTGCAAAAATGACGTCATACGTCACAACGCAACAGCAGCGCCAGCTTCGGTGCCTGCCCGAACTTTTTGTACTAGCCAGCTAAGACCACGATTTTAACATGGGAGTTCGCTCCCCCTGCCGATACGCAGTTATTTTTTAAAGATACAAGTATTCGAATATAGTACGAATGATCTCCTCAGACCCCTACCAAGTATATTTGTACAATGTAGCATCGTAACATGAATGTCCAATTCACTTACAATGTAGCAATTATAAACATATGCGCTGAAACACGCATCATGAAACACACCGATATGCAGTTATTTTTTAAAGATACAAGTATTCAAATATAGTACGAATGCAACAAGTACCCGAATAAAGTGCGAATGCGACTTTCAAAGTTACATATTGAGGAAAAAAACATCGCACTATATTCAGGTCAATACGGTATACTCCATAAATTTAGTACACCGAGATTTCAAAGGTGTTCTTGATAAGAAATGTGTACAAAATGGTATGGAAAGATTGGACGGTTCTCGAATTTTTATCCCCAAAACTATTAAGTTGTAATTATATGATCCCACAGACTTTTTTGTGGTAAATGCTGTCCTCTATCCAAATAAAGTTTTTAATGTATACCTCACAGATCATATAAGAGCATGGGAGAAAAAACATTTTTAAACGTTGTTTGCCGATAGAATTGTCATAGCAATCAATGTAAAAAAATGTGATATGCTTAGGATTTTCTCAAATTTGTATCCCTGATATTATAAGTCATAATTATGTGGTCTCATGGACTTTTTTGTGGCAAATGTTGTCCTCGATCTGAATAATTTTTTAATTTATACCTCACAGATCATATAAGAGCTAGGGAGAGAAAAATTTTATATTTGTTGCTTGACAGATGCCATTTAATGAGATAATAGTATAAATTTATTTAAGTGTTTGTATAAAGTGGAAGTTCTGACGGATGCAGCTGAAAATCAGAATTTGTCGATAAATTTTAATAAGGGACACTAATACTTAATTTAATTAAATCCCCCTAGTAGTTTTGGAGATTAACATGTGGATGGACAGAGGAGATGTGCCCACAAGACATTCCGCCCATAAAGAATGTCTAATAAAACTAAAAACAGTGACTGTCTTTACTAAATAGAAACATTTGAAAATCCTGCAACTAAAATTCTCCTCGACTCTTTTACTGCAGAATTATCATTACCAAATACTCCTCACATACAGAATTAAAATATAAATTTTTTCCAAATGTTTTATTTGTATCAAGGGTACTTTCCCTTCACACTCATTCACTTCCACAATTGCATATCTCTTTAAACTATGTTTTATAAAATCATGCTTCATATAACAGAATCACACAAAGTACTCAACAGGCAGAATACTGTGGATAGCAATGAACATGGATATAATCCCTTTCATGTCTGCACTTATGATACAAATTGACTCCCAAATAGCCTGTCGCATATTCCACAGATGCCAACATTTACATTATTGTCATACATTGTCAATACATTCTCATGAAAGTTCATTTTGGGTAATATTAAATGAAACAAAAAATGCTAATGTAATTAATTATTTCAAATGCATCAATGAATACATAAATTTCAATTTCCGAGTTGTAATTGTTTCTTCTGCAGCAAGTGTTTAACATGGGTTTGGTTAAAATAAATCTAACAACCACAGCAAAAAAGTAATCAGATAAGAATGCAATGTACTTATGATAACATTACCTTGGTTCGATCTATGATGTGCAAGTAGTATGAAACAGGCTTCCCCGTCCATGATACAGAGCCACCTAATGGTGACATCTCCGACACATGCATGATTGTTCCAATATCTTTGATTTGACGTTGCACCCCAGAAAATATGGAAAAGAAAGTAAAATGTAAATTGAATATTTAAATATAAAAGGAAAGGAAAATTAACTTCAAGTCTAAACCTATTTATTTCCTTGAAGTTAATTCATAAACATTGAAAGAAAATATCAGTGTAATCATAATTTATCAATGTATTTAGTTAAAAAAGCATCAATAATTTCATATGCGGACAGAACCTCAAAATCCACAACCTCGAATGGACAGATCCTCAAATGGACAATATTTCAAATTGACACAATCTACATAGATATTAATAAGTGAATGTTTAAAAAATTATGCATATTATTTATTTTATTCTATATGTATATGGCAAACCTTCTGTCAAGCAATTTCCATATCATTTCTTTATTAATAGTTACCGTATCTGCCCGAATATAAGCCGATACTTTTTGTCAAAATCTATCGTGAAAAAAATCACCCTCGACTTAAATGCGAGCCTGAGGAAAAATTTGGCATCCTCGTACGACGCCATCGCTGAAAAATGTCTTGTTTCCATAGCATACCTCCTGTTGCCCGGAGCTGTAATTTAAATTGCTATTGAATGTTATTTATATATTTTAACACATAGTTAAAAGTAAGTGGGTTCTTTCTTATCCAAAGGAAAGGGCGGTATATAAAACAATCGAGTTTTAACAACCCACCAGGTTCATAGTATGATTGCACGCTACAGCAAATTCGTTTTGATCATAATTTGCAACGAGTTCTTAAGATACCAACACCGGTCTTATTAGAGGTTTTTACAAATTCTGACTACACTAAGCTTCTTCAACTCTTTGTTTTAATTGCACTTCTTGGTGCTGCAATCGATTTTAAGTTCAGATGTAGCAGACGTCGTAGCTTTTACGGATCATTTAAATGGCAGGTACGTTAAAGTTAGGAGCCGACAGTATAAAGGAGTTCATATTAATTTTTCTTGTTTATTTTATATTTTGCTATAGCCATTGTCATTTTTGTATGCATCTTAAAACCCTCTTTCATAGAATGTATTAAAATTGTGTATACTGACTAAGCAGACGATATCGTCTGCTTAGTCAATTCGCAAAATTCGATGACGACTTTCGATGCGCAACTGTTTGAATTCCGCTAACATAAGATACGTCTGATTCGAAGGTGAGCAACGGCGTTAACTGTAATTCATCTGATAATTAACAGCAATAATAATAAAGGTTGGAAACCTCTTTCATAGAATCAATTAAAATTGCGTATAATGACTAAGTAGACGATCACGCCAAATTCGATGACAGCTTTCGATGCGCAACAGTTTGAATTCCAGTAAGATAAATAAATATACTCACATTTGATTGTAAGGTGTGATCAACGGCGTTGACTTTATTTATAATTAACAGTAATAATACCTAATAAAACTTTACATGGAATGTATATAATTATATAGATGTAATGTATAATGTATTCTAGGTCGTGCGTGCATGTCTGGTACACTTAAGCATAAAATTTACGAAAATACTTTTTTCGCCAAGAAATGTTGGAAAATTTCGTGGGGTCGGCTTAAATTCGGGGTCGGCTTCTATTTGGGCAGATACGGTAGTCTCAACTAAATGTTATTCTAGGAAAATTTGAAGTGCTTTGGGTGAAACGTTCAGATACCACTAAATATTTCCGAGAGCCTATGCTATTTACTGGAGGGATATTAATCTTTCCAACAGAAAAGAATTTTGACGCACTGGCAGAAGAGCATCACTGGTCTATGCTCTTCTTCCAAACAAGTCCTCGGAAACTTGCCTGAAGGCCCTTCGTATCATGTGCGAAGAAACCTGGACTCATTCCTAAATCCATTATGACAGACTTTGAACAAGCATAGATTAAGACTTTTAAAGAAATATTCCCTAATACTGAAATGGGAGGTTGTTTTTTTATTTCAAGCTGTCTTTGGTGGCAAATCCAAGGGTCATATGACTTAAGAAAATGTTATCAAAGTACTGAAAATCAGGAGCTTTTCTTCAATGTACGAAAGATCTCTGCGTTGGCATTTGTTCCCATTTAAGATATTGAAATGGCATTTGAATATCTTATGAATATGCCTTTCTTTGAAGACGAATATAATGGGTGCATTATCGCTCCACTGACAGCTTATTTCAAAGATAAGTGGATTGGACGACCATTGGAGAGGACGAATTTGTAGAATTCCAATGTACGATGTCAAGCTTTGGAATCAGTACTAGGTGAGTATTCAAGACCTTCCAAAGACAAATAACAGAATTGAGAGATGGCACAGGAGTTCCGTGTCCCACATCGCCTCATGCCACCCTATTATTTGGAAGTTTGTTGAGTGCCTGAAAAAGGAACAATGTCTGACAGCTGAAAATCGCTCAATTGGAAGCAGGAATGCATATAAAGAGCAAAAGAAGCACATTTCTGCAGCAGAACGTATTAAAAAAACTGTTTTGAAATATGATAAGTGTAACCTGGAGCAATATCTTGGTGGTATTGCTCACAACATAGATTACATAGTTAAATTGACTACCATCCAAATATTTTACATTGTGCTGTAATTAATGACAAATTAGCAATTTTATCAATAATAAACAATATTTTACAATACATATTTAGTTTTTCCTTTCCCCCATGTATTGAAATATAACATGCAGAATTTAAAATAATATCTCACTTATTAATATCTATGTCTATTGCATATTGTGGAGAATACTAATCTAATGTAGTTTAAAAGCTACCTAAATATTCCAGCTATTTCTTTTATATTAATGCTGTATTCTAAATTTGTAAAATTTAAAAATTAATACCATTTGTGAAAATATCAAATAACAATAAATGATATAAAAAATGATATTGCTATTCGAGATTGTATCCACTTGTTGATTAAGTTCATTCGTGAATATGCCAATTTGAGGTACTGTCCATTCGAGGTTTAGTCCCTTCGAGGTTCGGTCTATTCTAGGTCCCATCCATTCGAGTTTGTGAGTTCGAGGGTGTGGGTTTCAAGGTTGTGGCTTTCGGGATTCTGTACCCAAACCCAATAATTTACTAATAATAATGTAAATGCTAATCAAATATAACTTGTGAAATTAAATCAATATAAATTAACATCACTAATAAGAGTTAAATCATCTACTCATCATGATCAAAATACAAAAGAAAGATAAATTAATCTAAAATAAATTCTGCTTCCAGTATCATATCATGCAAGTAGCTTACCACTGAGGTTACGGTCAGTAATTCTGAAGTTTAGTGGACAGAAAGACTTAGACGAAACAATGCGGGCCCCGTCCTTGAGATCAGCAAATCGTTCCTTCAGCGCATGGTCAACAGTAGGACCAAATGCAAAATTGTTCACAAATACAATTGTTGCACCCACTATTTTCTCCCGATGCCCATCGGTCAAAAAGTCACCACGAATGAGTTCGTAATTTCCATATTTCTTTCCATACCACCTCATCCACTTTCTGAAGTTCACATTCATGCTCTGAAAATAATTTGTCATAATTAATTATAATTAATACAGCAAGTATATTGACCATGCTTATATTGGTGGTTTATAAATAACATTATTTCATTAAGTATTTATTTTTAAGTGTTTTTGTTTCAAATAATTTGATTTCTTGGTTTTCATCAATGACAACTTTGAATAATAATGGAATTATTACACTTAAGAGTTATATATAGAGCACACAACATAAAAGTTAATATTTCGAAAAAGTAGTCAAGAAAAAATGGAAAGGCTGTCACAAAATATGAGATGAAAAATACTGAAATTCCACATCATTATATATCGACGACTCTTACAGAGGAGGATATAACATATAGGAGGATACTAATGTTTAGGCACTTCCAGATGTGCTAGAGATTTGAAATTTTTTTCATAGGTAGGATTTTGTGCAAAACCGACTAGAAAAAACGAAAATCATGAAAAAGTGCAACAATGCGGCCGCTAAAAATTCGCAATTGTTTAAACAAATTTTCATGGTTTATGTATTTCCGCATGTGCTACGGTGTTGAAATTTTTTTTATAAGTAGAATTCTTAAAAATACGAAATAGGGATTATACAAATTTTGATATTTTAATTTGTTTGGCAGTTAAAAATTCTTAAAGTTTAAACAAATAGATTACTGTTTAGGTACTACGGGATGAGTTAGGAAGCTGAAACTTTCAAATTATTTACAGAGTAGTGAAGTTGCGTAAATAAACATTTCAATTTTACCATATATGAATTGCGGCTGTTAAAAATTATTTAAATTTAAACAAATAGGAAAATATTATTTTACTTCTAGAAGTGCTACAACTTTAAAATTTGGCTAAAATGTGTAGCATCAGTACCCCATAATGAAGAAAGTATAAAATATTTAAAATTGCAACATTTAGGAATTGTTTTAAACTATTATTTTTACGTGGGAAAAATGAACATCGCTGCGGAGGTGAAATATTTAGAATTAAAAATATATGTGTAATGATGAAAGATGAATAATGAATGTTTTTTTATGTTGAGATGAAATGCTTGCAGTATGCAAGCACCAACTACTAGTACAGGTATACCCTGATTTAAGTCGGAGATGTGTTCCTGAAAGGCGTGACGTAAATCAAAGCAGTTTTTCTCATAAGAATCTATGTCATTGGGGGAAGATGCATACAGGAGTTGAGGAGAGTTTGGTACAACCAATTGCAGTAACCCCTGAATTTTGGCCCTTAGTCAACAAAATAAGTCAGAAATCAAAAAAACTCAAGTAATGGATCCAATGGAAACGGTATTAGGGGGCCACACAGATGAGAATTCCTTGTCTGAGTAAACAGTCATGCCGCATCTCAGAGTCACCCACATTAGAATCAAAACACTTCTGCGTTTATAATCCGAATTTCGAAAGTAAATCAATACACAGGTATTAATTTATCAGTGATGTAACTTCAAATCAAGATAAATCATGGTATACCCGTACATTGAACTTAGAATGCATACTTGAACAGGAACAGTGAAATTTAATTATGAGAAAATGAGGATACTTAAGCATTAAATGGAAAAAAATGTCTTTCAAAGCTCTATTACCCCTAAGTGTTAAAATACCCAATATTTATAATTTGAAATATGTAATTACCTCTGCATACTTTGATGGTACTTCTGCCTTCTCCACTCCAAAACATATCTTACAAGGAGTAGCAGCTGCCATTTGCAGAACAACCTGACCAACACCAGATCCCAAATCAACAAATACATCTTCATTTGTTATCTCAATCTGGTCTATCATTTGGCACACCAAGTCATAAGATGTCTCTCCATACACCTGAAAATAAAAAAATTGACTGTTTAGACAGCTTTCTAGCTATATAATGAGATGTGTTCAAATATTAGATGAGATATTTTTTAATAGTTTCACTCAAAAATGATTTGGTAACCTTTAGGTCACATTAAGTCAGGTAAATCATTTTGTATAGTAAGTACAAGATGTGCGACCCGGCATTGCCCGGGTGCGATTCGGGATTGCACCCGCCCCTCCTTCACTCACCCCTCTCACCACCCACGCCTCTTTCACTCACACAGCCCACCACCCGCCCCTCCAAATGCCCACCCGAACATCATGAGGAAAATGGGTGTTTGTGGAAAAATCGCCATATCTTTGAAACGGCTTATGTTAGAAGAATAAAATTAAGCCTAAAACCCCCTCAAGATTCCACTTAATCTTTCAGTGAAAGTTTCATGAAAATCGACCAACTAGATTTGGAGATCTCGCATTGCAAACTTCTTTCAAACTCATCTATAATTAAGTGTTTTATATATATATATATATATATATATATATATATATATATATATATATACACACACACACACACACGGATGAGAATAATAGTGGAAAAATATTTATAAAACATATAATCTATGACTTAATGCACACTTTAATACTTAGAACAGATAATAGGAATTATATGCTTACTTCTGGGGAAAAGGGTTCATATTGGTTAAGCTTTTCAGGATCTGTGACCGCCTGGTTATATACTTGCTGCAGTATATGGCGTAGAAGCCCTCTGGATGGTCTTTTGGCCAACCTGTTGTTAACTGCAGTTTCACCTTTCTGCAAAATCGAAAAAACATTAACTTTAAGTACTACATCTACAATAGTTGCCTTGGACTTAGAAGCTATTCTGAGGTTTAATACTCAAAATATGGTGATATGAGAAAAATTGCCTTGAGTAGCAGATGAAGCATACTGTTCAAGACAGGCAGCTTCTAATGTACTCATAAATGAAAAGAAGAGAAACACTTAGTAAAATAATTCCAGATTCCAGATGCTTTTAGATTACTTGAATGAAAACAATGAATGAATATGCTTCACATATATGGTAATTTATAAAAGATTTGAAATGGAAAACAGTCACTTTTGTTTTTCTGTCCCATGATTATAAAAAACACACGGTAATTTTATGAGCACTGCTAACCAATAGCTAAAAGAAAATTAACAGCACTACACCTATTTGTAAATTATATCGAGCAAATAACTGATACAGCAAAATATTCATTAAAGCCACTTTAAATGAAATTTTAAAAAGTATAACATCATATAACAAAACAGACTTGAGCAACGTGGTAACATGCACCCAAAGGTTTATGAACCAGGCCACTCACTTCTTAGCTTATTCAAGCAGTAAAAAATCCATGCCTCCTCACCTAAATAATTTCCGCAAAGGCAAAATTTTTTAAAATAAAAATAAATCGATGAACAAAGTGCATGAACAAGATAACCTCATTTCTTATATACCAGTATTTAACCAGCGTGTCCTGACTGTGACAGCTGGTGTCACTCAGACCACATGCTAATTCTACAAATTCTATAAATGTATGAATCACAGGAGAATTCCTGATGAACAATAAGTGCATCCTAAGCTTGAAAAACATTTGGAGAACTTCCTAGGATCCATGTGAAAGAATATTATTAATTTTGGAAATTTCATTTAGAAAAATCCACGCATTTACTAATAACACAGAAGAAGCCACTTTGTGTTGCTAATGGATCCATGTGTTGATTTTTGTTATTTCTGGAGACAAAAAAAAAAGAAGAAAAAAATTTTTAAAAAATAATATGCTCACATCCTTAATGATTAAGGTGCTACCTAACTGAAATATAAAAAGACCACAGTATTTTAACACAATTTGCCAATGACACAATTGTCGATGCATCTATAAACACTAGATCAATCAATTTGCCAATTCTTGTTTGTTATCAAGTCTATGCACAGTTTTTTTAAAGTGAAATTTGCGTATAAAACTCAATGTGGTTGAAATATGGCTGAGACTTACCTTTTCAACAGGTTTTGCTTAGGCAGCTACAGGCGACTTGGCACCTGACTTTAAGCAGCCCTTCAAATCACAAGGCATCTATAGAACATTAGCGCATGAAGGATAGGAAAAGTAAAGTGGAGAGATGGAAAGGTCAATTCATGGGCAATGTTGTAAGGGAGAATTCTTAGAAACTTAGGGATGTTGCCAGAATCAAAATCACATACGTAGAAAATGAATGCCATATAAAACAGTGTCTAGCTGAATATATATAGATATATATGTGTGTGAAAAAGCTTGGTTACGTGATTCTAGTAGTACATTTTAAAGACTCCTGCAATGACATTTTCCTAGATCCTTAGGTATGATTACATGAAGTGTGTATTAAGTCTACTGCATGTAGGAAGTGTACTTCAGTCCCTAGTGAAAACATAGGTATATGTTGATTATTGTGCTACTATAATCCTCGTTATTACAAATCTTAACCTTTCAACAGCTATGCATGGGTATACCTGGTTATAAACTAGGTACCATTTTTTTTTATTTCCAGAGGTAAGAGATGTATTTCTGACCATTTTCTCTCATAATTATAATTTTTGATTTTTTAATTTTCCTAAAAATTTTGCACTGAGGAAAATTGTAATGCTAGAAAACTTAGCAGTTAAAGTGCCATGTTTGTATTAACGAGAAAACACTGTATGATCTCACTGTTCAAATGACTACATTCTGAGACTTCAAAATTTTATTGTTCCCAACTAATTCACTAAAAAAGCTACATTGTAGCTTATGCTAAAACCCAAATTGCTTCACACATTGTTTCCAAAATTCATAGGATTTAAGATGATATTGTCCCTTGTCAATGAAACCTAGGATATGTTAAATAAAGTGTAACACATTTCTTCATTGTTTAATCGATTTTTAAAAAGGGAAACAGCACAAAAATAGTAGATATGAGGAAAAGGTGTCGAGTATTTTAGATGAGAATAACTTTCACGAAGCCTGTTTCACTGTATTTGAAATCAAATCGTTTTGCAAAAAACTGATTTCAGTAATGAGATGGTTAAAAAAATTAAAAACTCAATTTCTTACAAGTTAATTATGATAGCATTACACAAGATGATACAGCGATTCCTTTCACATATCTGTCAATTATATTTCGTTAAGAAAACATGAGAAAATATAATTAGTGATGTCCAACAGCAGACGATATTCCTAAATTTATAAACAACAAGGAAAAACATTAATCTCCACGCCACGTACGCGTCTGCCTAATGGAATGCCATTCCGCATTTTTAAGTCCCGTACCTCAGCTCCGCGATTTTTAAAAAGTTACGCTTCATTTGAGCGTGAACTCCAACAGCGCACGTGTGCATAATGCACCACAACTACGATGCCCTCGGCATTCTTCTTTCTAGAAAGTTTCCCTGCACGCTGAATACCCTGACCGTCCCAAAGCAGGAAGAATACAAAAAAATCTTTTCCGGTAGTGTTACCGCTCCATCCCTTTTACCATCCAGGATCGTCGTCCCTAATCCTAAGTGAATGCAAGCGAGAACGGCTGTACTCAAAAACATTTTACCAGAGTGTGGGAGGCAACTTTTTTTCGTTGTTCTCTTAGAGTTATCCCAACTTGTCCGCCCAAAACCGACCCAAAAACTGCATTGCCACGCTCCCGTCCCCACCCCACCCCCGAAGATCCCCTTTCTCCGTCTGCATCTGGCCCTCCCCCACTCTCAATTCCTCCGTTCCCCACTCCCACTATCTCCCGACACCGTCTGCTAACGTGGGTACTCTCACGTAGTCACCTTAGGCTAAGATCCACACGGTGCAAGATGGTCGAGAAAGACAACTTCCGGAAGTCCCTGCTGTCGAGAGGTGAATGCCGATGTTCTACCATCCAAGGGCACTCTATATATGAACCCATTGCGTTAAATCACCTGTTCAAATCCCGACGGAAGCAACGAAACAACTTGGAAGCATAAGATCTAGAAGGTACGAATAAAGAAGAGTTTTATCGATCCGCTGCAAATTTTTAGAGGTAAACAAACCCATTCCCGACAGAATAGATCGATAAAATAAAAGCGAGGAAAAATTATGTATACGATCCAGATAGCACCGCAAACCCCGAATTCAATTTTAGCGGATAACAAGTTTTAAGAGATGCAGGGATTAGAATCATATTTAACCGAGAAAACTACCAACTTTCCAAAAAGTGGGAACATTTCAAATATTTTAAGTTTAAAAAAAACCTAAAGAAGCTGAAAACAAAAAAGGAAAGGGAAGCGAGATATTAACTTCAACTGGAAAGAACACTGAAAAAAAGTTCCTACCTAATATAATTACGAAATATTTTCTCAGGCGAACGACCTCGATGACAAGATATGCCAATTTACCACCTAAATTAAGACCGTGAACCTGACAATCACATGAGACTCAAGAAGCCAGCATAGTGCTTGCAAGGAGCGCATAAACGAAAGCGATGAATAATCGAGATGCTAAAGGTAATGTAGAAATGAGCCGACGATTCATTAAATTAACTGAGGAATCATAACTTCCTTTAATTCCGCCGCTTTCAGTGCACCTATAAAAGCGCAATATTCCAATAAAATTCTTTCAAACAGGCGCGCTTTAACAAGCTTGGCAAATGCATAATTACACCCTAACGTTAGCGCACTTAAGTGACTACAGTACGAGATCAGTAATCATGTCCTATTCCGCGAAGGCTTAAAGCGAGAATTACGATAGCCGCACGGCTTCTTACATAACGGCCAAGATCGGCGAAAAGTGGGTTATGGGAAGACCTGTCTCCCTTAAATCATCAATGAAACCATACAAAAAGATAATGCGATTCGCCAGCGACATTTTTAGCGTAAATATTTTTAAATCCGCCGACGAAAACCTCGACAGACATTCTTTTCGTGACCAAAGTGAAGTAGTTGCCAGAGACAGGAAAACTCACATCCCGACAAGTGATGATTAAAGACTAAGAAAAATACGCTAAAGGTATTATTGAAGGAATGCATGACAATGAGCGAAGTTTTCGAGTGCATACAGCACAGGAAAGAAGTAGGTTAATTGTCTCCAAGTCATTGCATACAATAATAATTTTAAGAATTACATTTGCTCAAAGAATTACAGGGACCTTTGTCGTATTTACACGATGCATATCAGACACCCTAGAAAACGTCAATGATTAACAAACACAACATCAATCGATGAATTTTAAATGATTTGAAAATATATTTAATTAAAAACATTAAGACAAAGATAAACATGATGTTCGACTTTAAAGGACACGTTGAATTCGAGAGCAGCGCATTTTCTGCACCTGTGTAAATGAATAACACAACATCCAAGCCTCACTGTCGCATAGAAGGCCGAGCCGTTCTCCTAGGTGGACTTTGACAACATGTTGGATTTGTCCGAGTCTTTCGCGCACTGAAACCCATATTTTTAAACGTGTAAAAAAATGCGACTCCTTTAGAACTAAGGCCACCGACGCATAATTTACAGCCGCGCGACTGTGGGCCCACGGTTCGAGTCCCGCCTCGAGTAGTAAATACGTTTGCTGACGTTGCTCGTTAGGAAGACGGATTCAAGTACGCCGTCCCTAATGGATCGCCGGGCACGCGTCTTGAAGACGGACAAGAGTGGCATAAACCTTGCAAATCCTTTTTAAAAACTATGGCGTGCCGACCTAGTTCTTCACTTAAGCTGCAACCTTGAGCCTCCGCATCCCCCAATCGAAGGCAGACGGAAAAAATAATATCCGCCTCCCTCTACGAACAACAATTTTATTTAAATTTTCTATGAGGATACCAGGATATAAACAGCGTACCGACCACAAAAAATAAATCATGAAAACGACCCTAATAAATTGCTTTAAAAGATTAATCGATACGGAGCCGTCGACCTCGATAAAGAAACACGAACGCCGGTTTCGAAACGGCTTGGTAAAAAAATAGATACCAGAGAGTATAACGAACTATTCCGAAACAATGCAACGAAGAAATTACTTCCTAAAAGAAAGGAATTTTTAAAAACGCCCCCGACGCCTATCTTGACGAACGCCATGCGATGCGTGACTCGGCTATTATTACGGGCGAAAATACTGTCTGTCTTCCTCCCACTCCCGACAAAATTTTGTCGAGTACTACACATTAGGTTAAGGTCATGGTATGGACCGTACGATGAACCCTTCGGGTATGTCTAAAAACCTCGCGAGAATGGTAAGAACCTCGTCCCGAGAGGTCAGCTTTAAAAGGTGGCTTCATTCGAAGAGTGAAAAGAGGAGAGGGTGGAGGGAAAGGAGATTGGCGAGATCCGGCAACGCCGCTTCCTCTTGTTATGTAGCGAGGGCAGTGGCCTCAAATCCTTCTCGCGCCCAATCCCGCACGCCTCTTGCAAAAGCGCTCTAGTCGGAAGAGAACTGATACGCTGGGATTGAAAGTTTAAAAATGAGACCGGCACAAAAAAATCGAAGGAAATCATTCTGTAATTAGATATGTGATAGAGAAGGAGATCCACATACGTCGCGATCTACTATTCACCGTTCCGACCGACCTAAGAAAAAAATATAACTCCCGTTTTCGCGCATTCGTCACGCGATGACAATGGAGGACGAATTTATGCAATATGCAAAAATGCGAAGAAACGAACAAAGTGCGGAGAGGGAGGGCGAGACAATATATTTCAAGGGAAGTAATCGTAATGTGAAAGGTATGAGACGACGAAGGTGAGATCGAAAAAAATCAAACGGCTGAAACTGAGGGAAGCGAGAGAGAAAGTGGTAAACAAACACGAAGGTAAGTTGAAAGCTGTGGGAAAACTTTCAAACCTTCAGCGATAGAAACGCGGCAATACCTGTTTGCGCAACAAAGATTTCCCTATTTTAAAAATAATTTATTTGCAAGACGCCGTAGCTTCTTGGTGGTTATCTTACGATGAATGCTCAAGTACTGGGAAAGAAAACCGAGCAAAACGGACGCGGCCAATAAATATTGTCAACGATTAATCGAAAATTCAAATAATATACAAACGAAAACTCTTGAAGAAGTTGGCCAATGCCCACATACAGATTTTTATTATATATATATATATATATATATATATATATATATATATATATATAAACGCTTTTAAATATACTTGAAAAGCTGAACATTAAGAAAAAATGATCTCACCACGACATTTAACGCAAGAAAAAGAGAAAATTAGCCAAAACAATTATTAGCTTTAATAAACAAACACTTGCGATATCGCAACCTTAAGACGATCAACGATCGGGATTCCCTCTCCGTACGTAACGCCCTCAATCCCCATTTCTCGACCGCTTCCCGAAAACACGAAGGATTTAAAGGACACGAGGTCGCAGGTAGAAAATAAAAAAACGACCTTATGGAATTACGAGCAAAAAAAACGTCCGGAATAAAGAGATTTCGGCGGAATGCCAATCGCCCCGACCAACCTGCCCTGTCATATACATCACCGCGGCACCCACCATTGTGTAACGGCGAGGGAGGGTTAGGAACCAACCGGGGACGCCCTGTTTAAAACCACGGCAGCATCTGGCAAGAAATAATCAATACAAACTCCCCAACAAAGAAGACAGCAATTGAGGCGAGCCGAGTTAGGGGGCGAGAGAGAGAGAGAAAAACAAGAGAGGGTGCGAGAGCGTGCAGAATGGAGGATTGGGGCGAAGTAAATGAGAGTGGCTGTGAGTCATAATAGAGGGAAGCTACACCAGGCGAGAGGGATAGCGAAAATAGGGGGGAGAATGCGGAGTTAAAAAACCATAGCTACGGCTGGGCTTTGGACGCCGTGGGGAAGCGAAGGAGGGGAGAGAAAGATGAGGGACGGGAGGGAAGGAGGGAGGAAGGACTTAGGAGGAGGGAGAGGGAACTTAGGAAGAACGGGGGGAGACGGCGGGGGAGGGGGAGTGGAGCGGAGGGTTTGGGAAGTGAAAAAAGGGGTGAAACGCCAGGCAGGGAAGCTGTAATCAATACGCGCGGACTCCGGTGGCGCTGGAGCGTCTGTTAAAGATGCGCTCTGGTCTTCGTCCCCCTTTAAAACCCGAAGCAGCTGATTCGTGGCGGGCGTCATCGCTAACACATGGCAACGCGGGAACAAGCCCCTTCGTTTTGCGCACGCGTCCGCAAATACGCCGAGGCTTATTTTAGATCCGTAAACAGGAATCGATCGAAAACGGCAATAATAGGGCTCTTTTTTCCCTCTCATCTCTGCCTCGCGTTCCTTAATCTCTCGTAACCTCTTTCGGAAGAAAGGAAAAAGTCACCTACCGCTTGCGAGCTACGTGCGTTGCGCAACTCTTGGGTACTGCTGAGGGGGCAAGGTTGCGACATGGGAGCAATCGGTAGAGATGCGTTTGAGGAAGCGCTAGAGAGAGAAAAAAAGACCAGAATAACGTATACGGAAGTGCATTCCGCGAGACCGAGTCAGCGCGCGATCAATTGTCAGCGCATTCGTGGAAATGTTCCGCCAGCGCGTGAACAACAGCAATTGGACATGGAACCGTCATCGATGCATTGTGCCTAATAGTACAAAGGGCATGTTTACCGTCATGAGGTCACAAAAATATAACTTCGCAACAATATTCACCGTTCAAAATTGCTTTCTGTAAAACTAAGCTCATCCTGCAAGTTTCAACGGCGATAAAAAACTTAAGTTTCGATTTTTAACAAACCCAGACAATAGTAACATTAAAGTTTAATTAACATTCTCCCCGTTATTACATTAATGATCGTGCTCGGGGCAAAGTAAACGTTTTAGAAACCTTCGTTCTGAGCGACTTGAGTTTCTCGATGACACGGAAAAGCTTCGACACTAATTACCTGGAAATATCTCCACAACTTGAAGAAAATAACGGTGCGCACCGACTCAATGAGCGGGAAACCCATAGCACACGATAACGGAAGCATTTCACGGAAAATCCGAGGGATTTATAATGCCACGGAAACTCCCAGATTTCTGCGGAGGATTCTGTAAAAAAAAGAAGGCAGCGGAAACGGAAAACGAATCAATTTCGGCGTTTTTATTTCTACCGTTACGCGAGATGGCCTTCTCGAAAGTGTTAACATTTCAAACTCCTACAGGCCCAGAGAGAACGAGTTGGCAAGATGTGAAACTCTTGAGCAGGAAAAGTATCGCGTGCCACCGTTAGGTGACAGATCGATATGAATCTTGAATTTTTAGATTGGTTTGGTGTTGAGATATGACGCCTATCTAAAAGCAAGCCGTTAAAAAGCTTGGCCGGACTGTTATTAATACATGTTCTGAGCTAATAATATCGATGGCTCAACCATTTAACGCTCAGTGGCTAAATATTTACACACCAAATTTTCCCGAGTGCTCAAGTTTTTTCAGTTAAATTGGTTTCTTATAGCAATCATTTATAATGTTTAATTTATTGCACATAAAGTAGTTTTTGATTAATCCTTTACATAGCTTACAAAAATATAGATGGTTAAATGTTTAGCTACTAAATATTCAATATTCAACATAATATTTAGCAACCATTCATCTACGAAAAATTATCCACAGAAAATGTAAGCGCTAATGAGTTAAAGCTTACTGTCCTCACGAATCAAGCACACAGAAATGCTATGTAGCATTTCACAATCGCTATAGGAGATGAAAAAGAAAAAGGTAGACGAAAAAAGCTAATTTAAATAGCCCATTATGAAAAAATATTTCGACAGCTGCTCTAGGAACCACTTACGCTACCAGATAGTGACCCACTTTAGATTTTAAAGAAATGTCCACCGACTAAACGGCGGTTAACAAATCCGAATGTTAATCTGGGTCACGCCTAAAGTTTACTAATTCACTTCCCTTACGCGACGTGACGATTTCACACGCAGGCGGCATAATTCTCAACGCCAGGAATTAGCGCGACACACACACAGAATGTTTGTTTTACTAACACTGAAAAAGAAAAAACCTCGGTAAGACAACGCCGACACGTATTCATTCTCATCGCGTAATTCTCCTCTATATAGAAACTTCCCATCCAATAAAAAAGGTTATTGTGAGCGGGGTGTAACGCAAGTAATTTACGGGCGATAAGCCGATGTTATATTTTTGACTACATGATAAGGAGATCGCTTTTTTCCCCAGTCATTCGACGAGCAAAATTATATCGTGAGTCGTGCGGGGTTAGTGGGGAGATGATAGGGTGGGTAATGTCAAAGCTATCACGAGACAGGTGCTGAGCAGGTGTAAAGGAAACACCGGCCCCCCACCCTGGTGAACCATCTCAGATCACGGTATTTTTTTCTACTCTAGCCGAAATATACGGTGTACAGATATAGAACTGCCTGAAGGATTAAGCTGAACGATGGGAACGCGCTCTTCCCCACCCTCCCAAAGAAAAGAAAAGCTCCAGCTGAAAGTGCTTCCATTAAATGCGGACGCGTTGAAAGGGAGAACTTGGCCTAATTCTGGTCTTATACAGGTTTCGAGTCAAAAAACGGGCCGCCGTTATGGAGGCAGCGATCTTATAGCGATGGAATAAAAACACTACCGACCTTTCCGATTCAAAACGAATCGTATAATATTATACTGAAAGACCCCATAATTGTTTTAGATGGTTAACCTTATCCATACAGAAACAGGTGAAAAAGCCAACTTGTACGCAGCATTTCACTTATTTCTCAATGATGGAATAACACAAAGTTATGACCAAGACCATCGATTCCATACCCGTGCATAACGAACGCTAATTATAAGTCTTTTAAAACAATTTTCGTCTACATCAGAGCCATTCAAAGCGCGGTACCGGTACAAGTGGTACCATGCGACCCTCAAAAGGGCAACAACAAAGTTGTTTTTTTTTGCGTTTCAAGGCAAGTTCATTAGATAACGAACAGGAAAAAGGTGATAATTTTAGGGCCAAGAGGTACGTGGAAACAAATTTGAATGGAACTGGTCTAGATTAACTATCGTTTTCATATCTAATGAGTCAATTTTTCTACATTTAGAAACGTCTTCGAGCAATGCAATTTACAGATTAAGCTCCCCCAAATAAAATCCCACTTCGACGATGCAGGGAAAATTTTAAAGACATTCCGCACTAAGTAGGATGGGAAGAAAGAAGGTTAACAACATTTACGCAAAAGAAGGACTGAGGTCAAATTAAAATCCGGCCTATTCGGAATGACATAAACATTCGAATTCGCGGATTTTTCGGACGAAGAGTACAAGCGGTCGAAATGTTAACATCAAACACAAAACGGAGGAAAACGAAACGCGTGACACGAAATATTCCTGTATTACTCGTTTAGACATCCTACAGGTTTTTGTCCTTATATTCATCTGATAATTGCCGCCTTTAATGCACGAACACGGCTGCCAAGACATTTTGTCACCATAATTATCACGGGGAATATGAAATTATTCTTACTTTGACAACTACGGGACTCTGCACCAACAATTTTGATCGACTTTTAATGTGTCGGCTGCAGTTTACCAATCCACACTTCAATAATACTTTAGTTATAATAGCCTTATATGGGCTACGCAACCTACAGAACAATCAATAACTTAAAAATAAATAAAAATAAAATTGCAGTCGGGCCACAATTCAGCCACCTCCGTATACCGCCAATGAATAATTGTGAACAAAACTTAAATCGTATGATTACATATACCTCCCACAATTTAGCGCCTATGTCAGTGATGAATAAACGATGGCGCTATATCTGAATGTATCTTCATGAAGATGGATAATGAACAAATAAAATGAAGATGATGTATTACAGGAGTACGCCCACAACCGTGAATCTTATTTTAAGACTGGATAATTCATAAATGTTTTTAAAAATTATAAATAAAAGAATACAACAGACCGGCCTCATTTGGGATATATAGAAACGGCGATGGGACGACACAAATTATAAGGCTAAACTTATTACGTCGAAAACATCGATAAAAACATTTGGTACATCTTAAACCGGCACAGGACTGCATTGACTGGAAAAAATACACGGAGGTTTAAATATATCACTGGCGAAGAAGCAATGCATGTACTTACTCGTTCTATGATCCCATCAATGGCTCGGTTGAACTTTTCACATACTTCTTTCATGCTCTCATAACTGAAATTCCAAAAGAAAAAATCCACCTTAATCAAGAGAAAATTGCCATAGAACATTCCTCTTTAACGCTTGTACATTCGCGCCATTCGCAGCTACACAAACAATAACACTTCCGATGCGTGTGAAAAAGTCACAAAAAACCCTCGTGAAAAGGGAAAATTCCATGGAAAACCGGTTTTCCGAGCAAGACCATACTTAACGAAACAGTATTTCGTGGGGGTCAATTTTTTTTATGACGATAGCTTTTGATCCGGCGATAAAAGATATGAAATCGTTGAACTCAATGCGGCCTCTTAATAAGGAAACCTTGAATTGAAATGTGAATTTTGTAGCGACGAAAGGCAAAAAGTCCTCATCTCCCGTAAATTTAATCGTTCGCAAAGAAAGAGGTCCCTTAATATCCTAAGCAGGAAAAGACACTGCGTTCTATATTCACTAATAAACAGCAGAATGCGATCTGGAGGAATAAGCCAGCTTGTTTCATAAAATCACCCGCTGAATTGTAACCGCACCAATATAACAACGATACACAAATTTTGGCAATCAAAACAAGAATCTAACTTCATGTTACAATGATCTTCGGAATGTCCTTTAACTGCAACGCACACGTAGAAGAGCAAGAATTTTACTTTAAATACGATAGCGTTAAAGAATAAATTAAGGTATAAATGACAATAATTAAAACGTAAGCATAAAAAACTGATTTTTCAGTTTAATGCATCAAATGCGAATGAAACTTATATAATACAATTTGAAAAAATGAGATATGCGGAAAAACTCCATAACAAGATAATAAATAAATCATAACACGCCAAAACCACACTAAACTATAATTTGAAAATATTAAATACTACCATCATAAACCATTGCTTAAACTGCTAAAGAAAAATGTCTTTATATAACTTAGAAAAGTTTTATAACTTGCAAAAACAATTATTTAAACAAAAACTTACCTTCTGGTGTCATATTCGCCCAGGATTTCAAGAGGGTGCATAAACTCTGGAAAATCCTCAGTAACCCACCTAGAAAATTGAATTAAAATTTTCAGTATGGCGCCAAGTTTTCCAATCGTAGCTTGCTAAAAAGAAAATTAAATTATTCTCGTGAAATTACAGTTTATACGCAATGTTCAATCTCCCTCAAAGACTACTTAAACGATAGAACTGATTCGTGTTCGGTTAGATGTAATCCTAGTATAGGTCTGTTCCAGCACGGTTTGCCGCATTTGTAACATTTCACGAGCGCTTCTTTATACCAAACGATAATAAAAGTGAAGAACAGCACATTTAGAAGGGCGACATGTGACAATGACGAAGCATACGGTCGAAGTAATTTCTGCAGCCATAAAACGGTCGAGCAAACCACATTCACGCTATAACGTGGCCAGAGGCGGTAGTAATTCACCAATCGGGCATTTTTTCCGTTGTCGCTGAAAGGCGCACGTGATTTCCCAACAGCTTTACGACTCAACGAAAACATCGACTCAGAATATTAGTCGAGATCGATACTTAATCGTTAAAATTTAAAATTTTGCACGGAGTTTTTTTATCTTTACACCAATCATACGTAAGTAAGTTTGATGTAACAGAGAAAAATTAACACGCATTACTGCGGTAAACTATAACAATTTTTACAGGAAATCTTTAAAGAATTCAAAACATTCAACAAAACCAACAAAAGATTACGAGAATGCGCCCCATGTCGGGGAAATTAACAGCATCGATGAAGCAACGCTTGACCTACTTCTGACACCACAGCTGTAAACAATCCAAAGGAGGAAAACCAATCACATTAGGTTTTAAGTTCTGGGTCAGAGCGAGACGCAATGGATATTTATGCATCATGTTTGGAACCGCATCATGGAGTACATATGAAATTGAGATTTTGGCCGACTTCAGACGCATTCCGCAATTCCGACGCATATCCTAAACGAGAAGAGAAATTTATTTCCGACCACTCCTACCGTACCAATTCCATAGCTTAAAGAAGCTCAGAAACACATTCAGCGCAGTCGAACCTCGAAATCGGTAATCCGGAAGGAAAGACAAAACAATAGAAAGGAAAATCTTCGAATAATCGAAAGTCTAGGTACGAAGAATGGATAGTTTAGCCTAGCGTTCTACAAATTTTTATCGCTGACGTACCACTAAGAGCATTTGTTTTTAATAATCCCATACGCCCTTCCGCACTTAAAAAAGACAATGAAATGAACCATTCTTACCTTAAAAATTGATGTTTATAACTCGACAAAAAATTAGCAGCAATATAAAGACATTAATTCAACCGTTGAAGGCGTGATGTGGTGGAATAATTCCATATTGATTACTAAATAAAGACATTCCGTTTAAGTATATTTTTCCAAAATGGCTATAAGAGCCATAGGCATGCTCAATCAAACCAAGGGTTGATTATCGTTAATCAAGCTTCTTTGAATATATACCGTATTTATCAGAATATAAGACGGCCCCTCAAAAATTGGTAGTTGTAGAAGGAAAAAAGTAGTTACCTGAATATAAGACGACGGCCCACTTAGAGAATTTTCAATTACGTACAGATATATTATTCAAGCTACACCATATAACACGCACACTGCAAGGATAAATATGATAAAAATAAACAAAAAGTGTTATCTCAAGAAATCCAGCACATCCAGCCAAGTTAGTCCTCACTTTCCTCATCACTGTCTTCATCATCCTGGTTCCATAGAATGTCATCTTCTGATCCATCCATAGAATTCGAAATCATTGACCGCAAAATACTGAACTCTTTGAGTACGCAAATATAAGACGAACGTTATTTTTCATATAAAATAATATGAAAAAATGTCTCGTCTTATATTCGGATAAATACGATACGATAAAATACTGCATAAATTCGTCTATTCCACCACCATTAATTCGCTAAAATGTCGCGTAAAACGTTTTACAACGCTATTAGCGGTTGCAAACACAAAGCTTCAGATCCTAAACCCATGTATGAGCGCTGAAGTGTGGATAAATTCCTATTTTCCACACTATCGCTTATTCCCTAAAAACTCTTCGCGTTGGAAACCAGTGTTAAAGCCGATAAGCACTTTCAAATATAACCCAGGATAAAAATAAGGGTGATAATTTAAAACGTCTTGTCGGCACTTAAAGTTCATTTAATAACTTTTCAAGGTTAGACAACGTGAAGGCGAACTATTCTCCACGACTTCCTGGGGACATAATAAAAATTAAACTCGGAAAAATTCGCACAATCTACCTCTTACCGTGACAGCACAAGCTTACATCTCATAACTGAGTACGAGTCGCGGAAACATACCTGAAAACTCTTACCTCAACGTTCGCGACACTTGAAACGAAACTTAGGACGAATAACGAGATAAAAACTCTATGAAAGCCAGTGGGTCAAGATAAAACTCGCAAAAATACGCGCCCATGAGTTCGACAAGAAGCAGTTATTCGCAAAACCGAGGGCTCGGCCAAGGACCCCTGTCCTTCCGAAAGTGGCCTTGGCTCCAAGCGACGAAAAACATCAAAGGAAGTAGGCGGCGATGTTCTAGCCAATAGCCAGACGAACTCCAACTCTTTCGCAGCATCTAAAACGATGGCTTCTAAAACAACAAACGACCATTTCCATCAGAATAACGACACGATAATCGACTCCGTCACAATTTTTAACTTTGGACCAGCCAACACTCTTCTTTGGCAAGCTATAATATTAGCTCCAGCAGTTAAACAGATGTTGTTCTAAGTAAAAATGTTGGAACATCTTTATAATCTATTAAAAGGGAACGGCCAACATTTTTTTAATATCACAAATAGGCCAAGCAGAGAGCACGAATAAAATCGGTGTTGCAGAAACATCGAATCATAGAAATTCAACGTATGGATTAGGAAAACTAAAGAGAAAAACGCCTTTGCTTCACTGGAAAGAATACTAGAGATTAGAATGCAAAGGATATATTCAGAACAATGCATAGTATACATTCAAGAGCGTAAAAATAAATCGTAAAATGTCGACCGCATTACGCAGAATACACTTAACAGAATGAAAATATTTTTAAAGCAAAGACTAGAACACTGGTTTCCATAACAAACCTTGAACGCCAGAATAACAACGTATATAGTATAATACACCTAGAACTATAACGCAATCCGCAGAATACACAGCACGCCGAATGAAAATATTTTTATAAAGCAAAGAACGGAACACTTGTTTCCACAACAAACCTTGAACGCCGCCTTCGTCAGAAATATAACGTAAATATACTATACGCAGAACTATAACGTATTAGACAGAAGGCACTTAACAGAATGAAAATATTTTATGAAGCAAAGACTAGAACACTTGTTTCCATAACAAACCTTGAACGCCACCTTCAATGTTAAATTACGCAAGCTAGACGAACGGACCACAAGCACAACTGAAAAAGGCATTCCCTTTTTTTTGGCCGACGCCTCTGAATAAGTCGCAAGTCCAAAGCTTCCGCCCTTGGAACCCGGACGTCGAATAACTCGGAGGCAGATTATTCATTCCAACATCCTCCCAGTCCGCACGAACAGTAACCTTTTTTCGCGAAAAGTGAGCTGCGATCTGATGCACGCTTTCGCCGAAGGCAAAACAAAAGCAACTCGACCGCCTCCCTCCAACTTAACATTTTTATTCCGTCTGGAAGTATCGCAACCGTGAAAAACTCTCGCGGATAGTGTGCATCAGGCGGATAAAAGTTACGTCTAATAGAATCGATATCACTCGGCCACACTGGAATTCAGGGACGCAATGCGTGGGGTCGGGGGGGGGGGGGGGGTGAAAAAAATAAATTTACTGATACATATTAATATGAAATAATGTCTCGTCCTAATAAATATACGGTGTATATTGTACACTACACGCACGATGATTGAAATTCTTAAATGATTACTAAGAAAAAACACCTATCGTTACCACTATCGTTCTCAGTAGGGGGAAGGTAATTACCCTATTACCTCCCTTTGTACAGATCACTGACTCCATTCTAAATGTATAGAAGTTTTTAAACAAATTTGCATTTTTATGCAAATAAACTTATAATTTATGCCGAATACTTTTTCTATATTAAGTAGTAAAATAATTCACAGCCACCAGTACACTCGAATGAGCACATACGACCGTTCCCACGGCAGGATTCGAACCCGCGACCCAAGCATTGGTAGACAGACACGTTAGCAATCCCTCTCCCAAGGACGGCTATAGAGGGAGAATAATAAAACATTCCGCTACGACGAGAACCGTCGTTCTTTATACTTGCAAATATTTACACCGACGAGACGGGCAGATCTACAGTGAACTCCTCTTTGTTATTAGACCTGCCTCCCCCTCTTCTCCCTGCCGGGAATGAATGCTCGCGCGGCGAAGATATGCAAAACTGCATTGCCGCAACTCCGAGAGAAGAAAAAAGCAACGTCTCCCGCTAATTTTATTCCAAGTTTTTCGCCTCGTTTAACGGAACTGGACCCAGACCTGCTCCTTAATACTGTTAGAAATTCTCAGCTACGGTCTAGTAGATGCCTGTAAACTAAGGTACAAGTTACCTATAGAAATCCTGTATCGCAAAAAAAACGGCCGAGTAAAACTTGGGCGAATTTAAACGAACGCCCGTCGGAAGCGGCAATTAAAAGACGCTTGATCCCACTTTCAAGAATTAACTATCAGTGAACTGCTTCAGATATCCATGGAGGTAGAGCACTTTATACTAGAAACGAATGACCGGGCTACACAATACTGGCGACAACGGGAGTTATCCAAACCATGATGTACAAGTGCTGCAACCAAGTTAGGAGTAATTCATAACGTGTATTTATTTATATCAGCTGCCCCCCTAAAAGCCATAGACATGCTCGAGAATACAAGTTACATCCAAAAATAAATGTCCGTGAGATTTCATTTTAAATTCTTTTCTCAATCCCGGGGATCCTTGATGCACCAAACGAGGGTTCGGCAACCTCTACATGGCAGGCCGCATTAGCGGTAGCCGATTCTTCGGCTGGCCACATTAAGAGTTGCAAATGCTACAGCGGGCCAGTTTAGCGTTTCCACTGGAAGCTACTATGAGATTCTGAGATAACAAAAAAGGTAAAAATCAAACCTAAAAAAGTTTTTTCAGCGTTAACATTTCAACAACTAAGTTTTTATGACCGTGTGCAACATTAAAACACGAACTGGTTTTATATTCTATGGATCTCTTCTCCCTTGCGGCTTCGCGGGCCGCATGAAATGCTTTCTGGCGCCTCAGGTTGGCGACCCCTCCACTAAAACTTCTCATTCGACACCGCAACCCAAACCATTAAAACCACCCTTTTCGAGAGGTTTCTCGCCTACACCTCGCCCCCCTCCCCTCCCCCAAGAGGGACGCACATCCATGATTGTCAGCATCGCTATAATCGACGGAAAAAATATACATATTAGGCGAGCCTCATCCTACCGTACGGGGCGACAATTAACAGAAGAAATGAAGGAATGCGGGGAAATGAGGCCAACCTCCCTCCCTCCCGGTTATAGCAATGTTGACTGTGATACAGCTGACGAGAGAAGAGGAGGGGGAGGGTAACGAAAGGAAGAGACGGAGCTGGATTTGAGAGGATGCGGAGTGTGTGATGGAAGGAATTGGAGGAGGGAAAAGTGCAACCAGTCTCGATTGTCTCCGAAGCGACGGGATACAGCCATCGCTAGACGATGTGTATGTATGTACAAGAGGAGAGTGGGAAAATAGATAGGGGTAAAGAGACCCCAACGCCATTCCTAAAAAAACGGGACGGGGAGGGATTAAAGCGTCACAGTAGGCTGAATTTTCTTGACCCACAACTCGTGGCACGACGCCAGGGCTAAGCATAAGAGGGAGGAACAAAGTTAACGATTTTAGCATCGCACGCGTACGCCACTTGCGGGGACGAAGAGAGAAAGAACGCTCTAGAAGTCCTCCGCGTCTGGATATGGAGCAATCACGGCAGTAACTCAGAGATAAAAAATAACGCCTCGTAACGCTCAGAACGAGTCGTCGTGTGTGTGTGCGAGAGAGAGAGAGAGAGAGAGAGAAGTGCAAGGGGAACGTTTCTGGGTCACCACTATCAGAAGGCACGAGACTAAGCGTCGGAAACTAGATCTTGGAATACTACATCAAGAGGATTTTGTAACTGCCGCACTTAAAGTAAAAACCCTCAACATCCGCGGTTTTGTTTATTCATGGGGTGTTACTTTGTACACCGAGTTGAGGTTGAAGGACGATGTTGAGGGCATACATATAATAAACCTGAATTCGGGTTTTAAAGAACTCGAAGCGGCGACAAACGCAACTTTCAATGCGATCGGCTAAATGGATGGACCGAACGCGGCGAATCAGTGACCCAATTATCTGTTGACTCTAAAACGTTCCAATATTTGATCCAAAAATTAGGTATCGAGAGACAATCTTAACTCTTCGAGCGTGGCGCAGATACAAGCAGAGAAGAAATTCGTGTCTTCTTGAAGGAAGTTTTCAAAACATGATAAAAAATCGAATGGAAACCGAAAAAATAATTTCTCTAATAGACATAAAAGGATGAGAAAACCATAGACGCATACCGGGAACAAAGCAAACGTCGTCAGTGGTAATTCACCGACAGCAGATCCTAAAAAAGGAACTTATGGCTATTGGAGGAATGTAGTTTTTTGGTATGATCTCAACCATTAGTCGAACTAGAATATTCTTTCTTGGACAAAATTCCTAAGGATTTTCAACAGTTTTTGAAAACATACGAGATACGAGCGGCCGACTACCTTGATTAGGTATTTAATCTTTATCCCTCGAGTATCAACCAAGTACGACGAAACAATCCTTTTCACGCCCGAGATTTTCTCATCTACGTAGTACACAGAGAAAGTATTGCAATCGCAAAAAAAACTTACTTTGCGATTTTGACGGAAATACACGTTTTAGGCGCCCTTCAGGCCAAAAAAGTTGTTTTCGGCATGCCGTCTATCTGTGCATGGCCCTAAAGCATTAACAGTTCAACGAAATCGAATTGTATTTCGTATTTAGGCATATCATTATCCAAATTAGAAACTATGATGAGATGAACGATATAGAACAACAATAAGGGGTAGTTTATTCTTGTTGATTTTCACAAACTGTCAATTTATTCAAAAGTGGCACAAACGATTTTGAACAAAATTCACTCAGTTGTAGAGCTTGGATTCATAAACAATACCGCAAAAGCCATATTTCTCAAAAATAACTATATAGCGTCAAGCGACATTATAATATATTGATTTTTACGCCCAACATTCCCGTTCTCTCAACAATCGTCGTCCAGCAATAATGCTTTAGCGCCAATGCGGCTTGGCCAATCTACAAAATACTTGATATTTATGTGTGGTACAGGTACTTATCAAGTTTGATTTTCACATACATTAGGTTATCAATATATTAATACAATTTACGTGTATAGGATATTTTTCGGTTTTGTTATTTTTGTAACAGTAGGAGTTCCTTCCAGTCAGGAAAGCGTGTAGTGAGACCAGACGCATAAGTTGTACGTGAGAAAGTTTGTGCAATGTATATAATGTTAATATCTTGAACTAATGAATGGTAACACAATAGTAAATAATCGATTCTTTTACAATCAAATGACAAAACAATTGAGACTCTCTCTGATTTAAAAGCCACATGAAGAATTTCCGAATACAACTAATTCGTCGATGCATTTTACTACCTTGCATGTATTTAAGCAACGCCTCCATAAAACCATAACCACAAGCTGCTTTCCCCCGAGCGCAGCCAAGGAAATTGATGTGGGAAGGGTATATACCTTTGTACGGCACGAGAGACTCCCCCACTCCGGCCGAAGTGCAATCTAGGTCAGTGTAATTTCAGCGTAGGCTGAATGAAGGGTGCACTTCAGACTAAACACGCGACAGTGACATAAAAGCAAGACCCATAATGTGGGCCTTTGCCAAGACACATGAAGTGAACAGAGAATTTCTAATGAAGTAGGATTCGGGAAGCTTTCTTTCTCAATATCAAGAACGCTATTCGTATTCGTAGGGCAGGGGGGATCCGGCATAACAAAGATTTTCATATCACCGTCGCTTTTTTGGCCCCCTTTTAATCAACACGCTATCTCCAGCTGTCATCTAACGAGAGATACGCCACTGATTCCTCGAAAGCTGGCGATATTAATACGGCAAAATGATAATAAATTGAAACCTACATAAGATAATACTCGCTTGAGCCTTACATTACGTAACGACATTAAGGTGGACACATCAGGATGGTTTCTTTAATTTGCTTAATCGCCTAATAATTTAACCAACTAAACATAAACAACTGCATTTAAATACTAAGAAAACTTCAGTTGACATTTGAAAAACAAATTCATCAAACCGTCGTACCAATTCCAATAGAAAAAACAATCGATGATAAATAGCCATAAAATTTAGAATCTAAAGTGGTGAATCATCATTGATACGGCTGCTTTAACATGGTTTTAAGATAGAAAATTTATCAGCTTGACTTTGCCACAGGATGAGCTCGATAATTCTCGACCAAACCACGGTTTAAACTCATGGAATCAACACCAATTCGAACTGAAAACAAATTTAACAAAATTTTAATTTATCTATTCAGGAGCTGTGAAGTTTGTTAAATTATGACATTATTACAAATATACCACTTTCTTGAGATATTTTTTAGCTTAAACGCTAGCTAAGGACTGTATGTAAAAGAAATTCATTAGGAGGAGACCCGGAATGTATGGCAAAACTGCCCAAATTTAAGAGTATCGGTCGCATATACACCAATAGTTTCTCCCAAAACCGCGACAAGAAGACCTCTGCAATAACGGCACGGTTTCCCGCCCTGAAACCAACGGCTCAACGCTCTGCGCCTTCCGTTATCTTCCGAGAGGGAGAGAGAGAGGAAGTCGCGGGGAAAGAGGCTGAGGAGAGGGAAAAGAGCGAGCGGCGTGGGAGTGGAAGGAAAGAGGGGAAGGGGTAGCGGTGATGAGGCAAGTGAAATTGAACGAGGAGCGGATGGGGAGGAAAGAGGGGCGGGCGTGAGTAGGGAAAGTCCTCCATTGAAACCTGCAAGCTATGACAGAGGACATACACGGGACTCCTCTTACGATTGGGGGTATGAGTTGAATAAGAAAAACTGCAGGGAGAAGACGCGGCAAGTGGAGAGAGCAATGGGCGAAGAGAGGGGGGGATGGAAGAGGGGCACAAAGCATAGTTGCCTAAGAGCTCAGCGCACCTTGTTCATGTTGCGCAGTCGAGAAAACCAACTTCGCGAGAAGCCATCTTGCTTTCCACGAAGCCTTGCTATCTAGATCCACACCAATAGCTTCTAGGCAACACGATTTTTACACAGAAGAACACGGACGGCTTGAAATCCTACGTTTTTTACCAAAATTCTTGGGTGTTTCGCTAACAAAACGCTGGCACCTTATCATCCATCACACAAACGTAAATAAGCTAAGTAATCCGGGGCCAAGAATGATGACGAAGATCAAATGCACAAACGATGTATGCAAATTAAAAATAAAAGCCACCAACTGTAATTTTGTTAATCAGAGTGTCATTTTTATGAAAAACAAGATACCACTTGTGATTTAAGCGTGAAATACTATATCGCATGCTTTGTTTCGGATCTGCACAAAGCCCTGCAAAAATTATGCGAGTGGTGGGTTACATAGGCTGCTCAAACATAATTTATCAAAATAATCTCTAAAGAAAGGATTGTAAAACTTAATACACCCAGAAAAAATGAACAACAGCTTAACTCGGCCCTTAAGTCTCTCTTCTCCTGCCAATGAGTTAAATATATTTTAACTGACATCAACGGACACAGAGCAAGTGACGCGTCGACTTTAAAGAAAACGTTGTCCAACTAAAAACAATGACTTGCACGACTGTGATCTTATCATTTTAAATTCGACAGCATTTCCTCTTGATAACCCAAACTATATTAATCTTGATCCAAACGCTAGAAAATGACATATATCAGCGGCGAGAAAATATCACAACCCGAAATATTACAGACCAATTATAGTTTGAAAAAATTTAACTTACGAAAATGAGAATGCATGCAACTGGGTTCAGTAAATACTATAATTCTTACTATTATGGCGGAATGAAATGAATACTCCTCCAAGGAATAAATCACCACGCAAGCAAAAGTAATGATGGAATCATGTCCGCAGGAGGTTTACCTCGTACTACTTGCCATTATAATTAGCGACAATTAACTCCATAAACGCTACAGGCACCATAACAATACTCCCTATTGTGGCATCAAAAGCATTAAAGCCGAACTATGCGACAATGTCGACTAACAAGGAGAGGACACGGTAGTGGGATCACAGATTTTTATGAAACTTGGTAGGTGTATAGCTCTGGATTCCAAAATCATTGCAACCCCAACTTTTGGGCGTATACGGCCGATAGTTTTTCCAAAAATCGCGTTTAAATATTGCAATTTCTCGTCAACTGGTATATCTTAATGCACGCCTAATTGATTAAGTAATTGTTGGCGGTGAGCGTATAGTGGGTGCGTCCGAAACGTGAAGGCGCGAGTTCGATTCCCTATTGGGTAGTTTTTTTCCTTTCATTCCTCCTATTACAAATCCTTTTTCGTATTTATTAGGCGTGCATTAAGATATTTATACCAGTTGACGAGAAATAGCAATATTTAATCGCGATTTCCGGAAAAACTATCGGCCGTATACGCCCAAAAGGGCGCTTTGCAGTGATCCTGGAATCCAGAGCTATACACCTACCGAGTTTCATAAAAATCCGTGATCCCACTATCGTGTCATCTCCTTGTAAGATGGCTGCCTGCTTCCCAATGTTAAATTCTACCACGGGCACGGACGTCCGTGATCGTACTCGTTAAAGCTCGTCGTAAAAGGCCTTAAAGTGATACTAATGATGTACACACTCGAGATATTAGAGAGGATGCAAAGTGTCACAGAGACAAATAGGCGGTGCGAGACGTTATCAAGGAGAAAAACGCAACCAATTACCCAAGCGATGACAAAGTGGTACCTTTCCTTAATCAATGATAAATACTAAGGTAATACATCCGGTTCTAAAGTGCGAATGACTCCCGCCCGATTTCGGTGCACGTCCGCGCTATCGTCAAATCAAACTGGGTCACGACAACCATGCAGCGAAATAGCCTTAAAAAGTACGAAATACAGTCAAACCCCGATTTAGCGCCCATCCCTATATAACGCCACCACAGCATACCGCCCATTCATCGTTGTGAGCACAATTTCCCCCTTATGATTACAGAGAGCTAGCATTTACCACCTCCCTCGCTATAGCGCCAATGTCAGCGATGGGCAAACGGTGGCGCTAAATCAGGGTTTGACTGTAAATTAGAACCGAGGCAAATTAAAACAAAACTGCTGAAAGGGACCTATGCCGTCGACTTCCGCGAAATTTTTGGCATGCAGCGAAAATTACCGACGCGGACACGAAAACTACGACTTAAAGAGCTTACAAATTCGAGGGTCACGAACCACTACCGAGGGGAACGAACGTTAAGTAAGATATACGATAAACTCGAATGCACGCGAGAAATGTCGAATTTTTATGATTGGCGAGGTATGGTTAAACAATAAGGGCTTATAATTCGTTGTTAGAGCCAAAGTTCAGCGTATTACCGCCAAGAACGGAAACGTACAGTCATAGAGAGCATCAATATTACTATTCCCCCTTAACCTTCTTCCTGGTTTCATCCTCTTATCATCTTGAGCACCTTATCTCCCTACGAGAGATAAGAGAATCAAGACGTTAACTGTCGTGCAGACAACAGAGATCAGCCATTCTTCATTTAAATCGTTTCGAGATTAAGGTTCTTTGTAGTAAACAACTTCACGCCAAGCTATGTAGATTAAAACAACCGATTTACTCTAGCATCGGCGTTTATTCACGCGTGCAACAGAATTATCTGCCGCAGATTTCGTTCCATTTCCGTTTCAAAGCTGTAAAAACCTAGTGCAAACATTACTTAACCTCCAAGTAGTGATTAGGTGAGATATGATTGTGTACATAAATGGTATCGATACGATATGAAACGAGAACCGTGTGCAAGCCGTCCTAACCACTTCAACCCACGGACATGGAATATTTCAAAATATGAAAGTTTCATACGCTAAGACGAAAGAAAAACACAACTGGAAGAATATTCGCCATCCTTACAACCCAATACAATTAAAATATACTCTCTCGTGCCAACGGCCGAAAAAGGCAATGGGGAAAAGTTAGAAAATCGCAAATGACGGCAATAATATTTCCAGATCGTGGCATGATGCATAATCAAGAGTTTTTAATGATGTTCGCATGCATTATGATAACTCACACGAAGGAGTTTCCCGAACTCCAAACGCACGCATTAAAACGTCACCGCCACCTTAATATCAAGGATGTGGGAAACATGAATAATTTCGCGCGAATCGAGAAATGACGAGTGCCAAAAATGACATCAATCGCCGCGAGCGGGGAAAAACAGAAATTTTCATCCGAATACAAAAAAAACTCCATTAAATCGCCCAGCTTCCCGCCGTGAGTAACAAGGTTCAAAGATTATTAATCCTCCGCGTACGTCACTACAAAAGCATTCCAAGAATCAAGACGAGAAAGTTACGACACTGGATGGTAAAAAATCTTCCCAAAATAACGAAGATTCCAAACGAGAGAGTAACGTCATGGCGAATGACCGCACCACGGAAATTTTGATTGACGTGGACAACAACCTTGACAATCGTGACGGGAAAATGAGATTGAAAGTTCAGGGCCGACCGGCATATTTAATCCTGAAGGAGCTAATGCATGATGCCGCAAAATACCAAGTCCCCGGCAATAGGTACGGAAACTAGGACTAGGTCGGATGGAAAGGAAGAGGGCGACCCATTTTCAAAACGCTGCTACACACGAGTTGGGGGATGGGGAGAGCTGAAAAACCGCCAAATGGATTCGGTATGCCTCAATATGAATGGGACCGCTGACCACGGGCGGTGGAGGAAACGCGTTGATGGAATGTCTATCGATCGCATATGTGAATTGGACTGAGGAAGTCGAAGCTTCCGCGCTTATATCACGGTCAAACGGAATCGCGACAAACGCAATCTCCATTTACCTTTTGATGAATAAGTGACTGAAGCGCGGAGAACCCGCACTTACTACGAGCTGAAATGGCGATACGAGTGCTCACCAGCTTGGGAAAACCTGAGAGCTGCTCGGAGCACTTGCTAAGCTTGGCTAAAGACCCAAAATAAACAATGAGCAAGCCGTGACGCGAAAATTAAAACACAGAGAGACCTCTTATTCACCACTCCACTTGATGGCCAATTTTTCTCAGAACAGACTGAATAAGTGCCTAATGCAATTATCCACGTTCTCAAGGAACAGTCCTCCAAAATACAATTTTCTTTGGAACCGTTCTTGACCAATTGATATGTTTCACTGCATATTAAAAGCCAAAGAAATTTTTCACCTAAACAAAAAAACTACAATTGTCAAAAAAAACTACAACAAACGTACAAGAGTAAGCATTAGAACATATCTCAAATATGTATCACATAAAAATCTTCAATATCACCGCCCATTTTTTTAAATTCTACGCCGGCCTTTTACAATGCGCATATTAACTAGAACAAAGACGATCGCGTACAACCTTACACTGGGCAAGATTTGAACCGGCGACCCTAGCATTGGTAGCCAGACGCACTAACCACCACTCTATCAAGGCCGGCAAATATGTAAATATAATACAGTACTACTATTATCCCACAGCGTGATAACTAGCCAGAAAATCCACTTATCATCAGGTCCGTATCGCTCGTCCCCAAGGTCGATATGTGATTCAGCATCGGCACTCTTACTGAACAGGCCGAGTGGGAATTCTCTGACTCGATCATCATTGGCGCATATCCCAACTCAATTCCAGAAAGTGAATAATATGATCAATCAACGATATAGCGAGTTCAATGACAACCGCTAAAAGGCCAGCAAGAGAAAAAAAAACAAAACTAAAGGTATGAGATACCGATCAGAAACCTTGAAAAGCCCGTCGCGCATAAAAACAAGGGCGCCTCATTTGCATTCCCTCTATGAATACTTCCCCAATCACCCGATAATCTCCTCTCGTATGAGATCACCGGCTTCATCCGACGAGAAACAAACATCCCGACTCGAAGGTCGACGCCCACCCCGAGAACAACCAGCCACCATATTTTAAACCCAAGAGACGCTCCCCCAAAATACCGAATCAACCCCAAGCGAATTCCTCACCGGCGACCAGACGCGCGATTCGACTAACCGTGTACAACGGATCCTACCCCACCCCCGAGTAACCAAGCCGCCCACGAGTATCTGGGACAGACGAAAAATGCTTCGGAACGGTAGCGGAGAGCGTGCGAGATTACTTATGCACGGAGAGGATGAGAGTAAAGGTAGAGAGGTTGACGGGACGAGGAGTGCAGTTCGAGAAAGGGTTAAACTCTGGGGGGAAGCAACTAAGAAATGATGGAGGGAGAGAACGGAACGCCCGAGGGATGGGGGGGGGGGAGAGAGAGAGCGCGAGAGAGGGCAGATGTGTGTATAGTCCGTTCGCTTGTGTCCCGAAATAGTAGTCGCCGTGGGAAGAGATGGGGAGGAGGCTTTCTCTTCCCCCTCCCCCCACTGTCTCTCGCTCGCTTTTTGACTTCCTAACCACTACTGAGGTATCCATCCGCCTCTCGTACTGGCTCCACTGTACATCTGGTAACTTCCTCTAAGGCTCGAGGACTGGGAAAAGAGCAAGACATCGATTAAGAGCAGGATGTGGAGAAGTTTGAGTGGAAACGAAAACGAGATCGTAGTCGGGACAGAGATGTATTGGCCGACTGCACTCAAACGTGTGTGCGGTTCAACGGATGGAAATTAATTCGAATGATATAATGGCATGTAATAACTCTGCCGATAACTCTTTTAACGTTTCTGTCGTTCGGTTCGTGTCGAACTGGTTCCTGGACATCGAGGACCTTAAACAAGGAACGCTGTTTAAAAAAAAATCAGGAAAAACGTGACCTTTGACGGTAGCTATCTCATGACCGGGCGATAAAGACCGGAAGAGGTCTGTCAAGAAATTCGACGTCGTTCACGCCGAACGAGGAAAATCTGACTAAAAAGAATGAGCTCACGCGGACTGATGAATACGCTTATAAAAATCCAGGAATTAAAATAAAACCAAGCTAAGTTAGTGAGATCAAAACAACATTCCTTAATCCTACGAAACGTTCAAAAAGACGATACGATAAATTAGAACCCGACTATTTATATAAAATGCACACCATAAACCGATTTTATGGTCGACGGGTAAGAAAATAAAAACACTTGAGGACCGTCCGAAAATCAGACACGCCCTTAATAGATAAAAACAAAAAGGGTCCTATCTCCGCCGGCCAAGTCAACGACCGTAGTAAAGATTCTACAAAAACCTTTATATGCTAGGCAAGACCCAACCTCGAAGTAAATTCCAAAATTTCGTCGCCTCGGAACACCTCGATCGTTATGACAGCAAAAAAAAAAACAAAAATTAAGAGCAAGAACGCACAAGAATATATTTTCTCATCATACTCGTTATGTATAGTAGTTTAAAACACCTAAATACTCCCGTCGCTGCATAAACTGGCGATACGCTCCGTTCGATCTATTTCCTAATGTTATGCAACCATCGTCCCGCATTTTTTTAACGGAAGCCGTGCAAAATTAGCCTAGCGTAGTGTGTTCCGAATGCAAGGATAGAATGGCACGTGCTAGCGGGCCTCGCCACCCCCTACTACCACGCATCATCATCCTCCCTCTCTCCGCCCTCCCTCTCCCAACCTTCACACACACACCGCCTCCTCTCCGGCGCTCAGCTGCCGGCCAAACCAAGCCGCCGGATCAATAGTGACCATTTCCAGGCGTAGCCCCACCATACCAGAATATTCCCCTCCCCGGCCACGACCTCCCCTCCCCAACTTTTTTAGCGATGAAGAGGTAATAACAGGTGCGGGGAAGGCTTAACTTACGAGCAAAGCGTGAACTACTTTCGCAAAACTTCGTGTTGCGAGAATTCCCGAGATCACGCCGAAAGAATTCCGCACCCACGTTTAACTAGTATAACAATTTGAACAGTTTATGACAAAATGGGAGCAGGAATACGAAATGCCCGACGAAGAAATCCGTGTTCTAGGAAAAAGCGCCGTCGGTAGCAGTTTTCAAGGGAACGATTACATGGCTAAACCGCAACCCTCGGAAAAAAGAATGATACCGACAGCCAAAAAAAGCAATGTAATGTTCCAGTATGTCCATATACGTAAATTAAAAAAAACACTAACAAAAAATTTCATACAAGTAGATAATCACTGCTGGCTCACTTTAGATCTAAAGCTAGTTTTTAAGCAACCCAAGAGTTTTTGCTAACCAAGACGCAACCGTTCTGCAATGTAAATTTAATACAATTTTTCAACAATTTAAATGATAACACCACCACCTGCAAATCGACGATCTTGATCTGAGTACGGAAGAAATTAAGCACACGAGCAAATTTATCAAGGCGACCGAGTTACACAAGTCAATAAAAATCACAAGCAAAGATTAATGGCTAGAAATAGTCGAAGGATATGATACTAGGATCAGCACGAACTGTAAAAAGGCGTCTTTTTAGCGGATCGAATCGTTTTTAACTAAAACCTATAAATCACCAATCGGTTGAAGAATTATTGATCACGGAACGGAGAATGGACGCCCGAGATTAATACCGCGGGAGAGAGCGGCAAAAGCAATTTTTAAAAAATAATAATAAAATTCCAAGAACAACGCGGATTCATTTTAATTTTCCTCGCCTTAGTCGGTAATAAAAGCGTCAACAGGCGGACCCATTGCCTTCCAGTATTCCATCACGCAACTGGAAGTTGATTCCTCGTAAACGAACGAACATGGCGAATGACTCGTCCGGAAAAAAACAACCAATTCCGAAACAAAAACAGACGGAGAAGAAAACAACGCTCCCCATTTATCCCGAAAACGAGGAATTTGACCGACTTTTACTAACACTAAGAAAAGAACGGGACGAGCGGGACGCAAAGGCGGCGGACTCGTGAGACATCCACGGCCGAAAATACTTGCATATCTCATGACGTCACCCGCCCCCTTCCCCTCCCTCAAATTCAATTGACTCCTTCGACCCGGCTACTTGTATGCATGGTCCCATCCGAGGAGAGGGCCGACGGGACCGGAAGCGCGTTAATGCATGTCCGCGCATAACTCGCGATTTGGCTGCCGGCCACGCACGCACTTACACACGCGCATCCTACGCGCGTAAAAGCGCTCACAGTATGCGTATGAGCTGCCGGGGGGAAACCCACAACAGGTGCTTCGCGGAAAGAAAAAAAGAAAAGGATTGAGGCCAAAGTACCGAGAAGGGAATGGCGAGAAGTGAGGTGTGCTTCAATTTCAAAATACCCTCGCCGATGAAGGAAAACAAAAATTACCGAAAGGAATGAATGGCAAAAATCTCAGAAACGGACGAAGGACTAACTTTTAAAGGCGTGAATCAGTTAACGTAAACTCACCAACATTTGAAACAATAGGCGACTCGCGTTGTATTCAAGTTGAGAGTTCCCAATATTGGCCTCGACAATGCAAGAAACGAAAAACTTTTATTTCAACGGATTCGCACATTTAAATTTTATAGACCATCGCAAAAGGCACAGGAATACAAGAATAACAGCAATTTGGCTTACAAATAGATAAATTATAAACTATATACTCTCGAAATCCTTTATATCGCCTATGAGCACCTGATCAGGTACTGTGACCGGTCTTGGAATAATTGCTGTGAGATTTGTCTGGATTATAACCATCCATTGCATAAGCCTATAATTTCGCCAACTTTCGATCGGTATAAGCGTATTCAAAATGATACTCAAAACTCCTACGAAGAGATTGGCTGTAACCCACTTAATAACTAAACACCAACTATAAATGCATTATCTACACCAGCTAATGACTAGTAAAAAATGAATGATAAAAGATATCCCTAATGCCATAGAACGGTTGAATAAGTCACATTTCGGCGAAAAAGCATTCGCCCTCATAGAATAAGTAGGTAATGGTCGAAATAGAAAAAACAAGTTAAATAACTAAATCGTTGGGCACTTGGAATTCAAAATTCCAACATGATTTACATATAGCATTCTACGATAGTCCATATACATATACATTTCCAGAAATGCAATAAATGGTGGCATAACCTAACACCGGCGAAATAAAACATGGCGAAGGGTCTACTTTACACCTACGGTCATAGAACTACACGGAATAGATTACAGCTAAAGTAAAAATATGAAAACATCACAAAACCCCAGCTTAGAACAGGTGTAAGGATTCTATTCTAGAATTCGCGGCCGTGCAAGGGTGCGTCTATCGAGAAGGGGAGGGGATGTATTTAATAGAAATCGTGCGGTAGTGTACGAGACTTGGCAACCACGCAGAATAACAACCATCATCCGGCATGGCGTTGAGACTCGGCTGGACTCCTCGTGCTACCCTAGCAGCTCAGCGAGCGGCCGCCAATAGCCTTCAACGCGAAGAGCTTCCTTTGTGCTCTCTCCCCCCCATTCCACGACCCAAAAAGGTCTCGTCCTCAACTCTACCAGCGTCTCCTACCAACAACCGGCTACTTATCCTGACAGGTAGCTTAGAATCCATAAAAGGGAGGCTGGAAAAAATTTAGACTGGCGAGGGACTTTTAAAAAACGTTAGAATTCAAAATGGAAAGGGTTAACGACCCTTCAAGGTCTCGAACACCAAAGCATGTAACGATCGGAGAGCGTAGGTGCTCGGGGTCGAATTTTAAGAAAATAAACGCCCATTGAAGGTTTTCTGAACGCACTAGCTTTAGATTAACGTTTAAAGAAACTTAAATCAAAACAACCTGACAACCCAAGCGTCCAAGCAGATGATTGGATTATTATTTTGGGAATATCTCTAGCTTTCCCTTGTTGCATATAAAAACAATAAAATTGGTTCAAATGATTAGCTGGGCTTATATTTTTATCCCGCACCAAGTTATCTAATATTTTCATAGCGATAAAAAAACCAGTTTAATACGATTTCCGAGAAATTTCACCGTGAACGATGGTTCACAAACGTGCAAACATTTCGGACGAAGGAAACCATGCCAAATCTCAGACGCCTAAAGGACACCGTTGAAAGTAAACAAAGGCCTACTCTTTATGGCATGGGTTCGATGTTTCCTTAAAATAAGCGCTCTTGAAAAGTGTTTTATGGCTCGCATTTGTCGCGCTCTGCTAGTTAGAATGGCTTTAACTTCCACCAATTGTGGCCATAAATTCAACACCCTAGAAAGGCACAATACGAAGTAAGAAGACTAAATGCATAGGAAACCGTCTCTCGTGGTATCCGTAACGTAATAAATGTCTTGAGTCCCCCGATTTGATAACTCGAACAAATTTTCAAGGCCAACAAATTTTAAAACGCTTCAAAAGGCTTTGACGCAACCGACAGACCTCGTGAGGGAGGAGGGAGAGAGGGAAAAAAACAAAAATGCACTCATATTGAAGTAAAAATTTAGTAATGGATAAAACAACTTCAGCAAGCAATTGAAATGGAAGACATTCTTACCCCAACGTATTACAATCGTTCCAGTATTTGCCCACGGCTCAAAAATAACGTGAACCAGATCGTACAAGCAAATGAAAAAAATCAATTCCACGGGAACATATCAACCGCGTGATCTCATATCGCAAATGGATATCAAGTTCGACGTTGGCAAAGAAAAAATTAAATGAAAAAATGACGCCCACGAGCTTGTCAGAGGTCAGACAAGGAGTCACGGCTGGTTATTCCTCCCTTCGTCGAATTCTGAGGGAAGGTAGCGTGGAGGAGAGACTTGGAATGAACGGATGCTATACAAGAGAGGATGGGAGGCAGGAGAGGCGATGAAGAAGCTGGGTTAGGGGAGGTAAAAGCCGGGGTAGGCATTCAACCCAAGGCCAAATAAATTCGCATACCTGCGCGCTGGTGGAAGCCATAGCAAGAAAACCAATGGACAAGCAGCTTACTATTTACACACAAAACTCATGTTGGAATGGGCAAAGTAAAAATATCCTACCAAAATATTTTCCTTACTAATGCATCGAGTGGTCACTTTAAAAATAAACCCTTCGAGCATTCTACAGTCGATTATTAAAACTGTTTGATAAATAACAGCATTTACCTTCAATTACTTAGGATATACAATCCGCAAGCTTGCTAATCAAAAAAATAATATTCTACTTCGCGGTAGATGAATTTAACAGTACTTCCACTTATAAAACACTTAATAAAGCGCGGTGATTGCCCCCAACAAATAACTAACAAACGATCACTAATAACAAAGATAACCTAAACCTCTCATACATGAAGGTAAATGGCAAATTAGAAACTGTTTGGATCGACTTCGTCGAACAAAGCAAATAATTGCGCTGACTGAATGCAGTTAACTTGTTTACACAATAGTATCGAGACCAAAAATTAATGTTAGTATTCAGCAAAGGAGAAATTGCTAAAGCTACCTGTTATTACCAATAAGTTTAAGACATGATTAATTCCTATTATAAATATAAATATCAACTTAGCCATTAGATAAACACCATCTCAGGGAATGACAAAAACATTCACAACGTACAACCATCAGTGGATTTCAAAAATGACTTTAAATACACATAATATGTACTTCATACATGAGTTAATAGACTGCAGAAAACGGTTGCTATTAAAAACAAGCGAAATGTACAAATAATACCAATAAGCACATGAACAATCTAAACTAACAAACTGCGGGTTATTTTAGGTAACAAAATTAAATGTGATACGAAAAACACTTCTCAAACATACCTTATCGTATCGATGATTTCAATGGCGCCGTCATGTTTATCCTGCAACAGGTTTAGACGATAATTAGTGGAAACTAATATTAATGCTTGATAATACTCAACATTCAACATTAAGGCTGTTATGTAGTACAATATAGGGCAACACGAAATACTATGAACCTAAGTTTATTAGGCCATAATAGTCTCTCGTGAACTAAGTGGGATACTGATAGTATCAAAAACAAATGAAACGTTTACGTTCGAGGGAACATCAAAATATTTTTAAAGCTGCGCAGAAAATGGATAAAGCTGATCACTTCTAAGACTTCGTCTAAAGACCGAGCATGGTCTTACGCTCTTGAGGTAAAGGACGCATGCCTAGTTGAAATTGTAAAATTTCCAAGCTATGAAGCATAATACAGTTTCGTTTCAATAAAGCCAGCTTCTGAATATTGTGTTAGGTTTCAAAAATGGATTGGTCATAATCTTACATTTTATTTTGAAATGTGATTAGCAAGTCACTTACCGAACCAGTGCCAGAGGTGAGTGGCCAATGATACACAACTGGATCAGCACCAGCTGGGCTGTGTAACCGCAATTCGCTCGCCATTACTTTTAGTCACAGATGTTCGGTAGTCCATCCACTAATATTAACTTAGACTTGCCGTCCTAAACACTAATAACACCACCAGTCGCACTCCCCTCCTGGCTGAACGCCATGATGGGGTTGACGTAACATGGCTGCCTTCTCAGCGCGTGCGCATGAACTAATGTTTTCTGATTGGTTACTGCCTTCCTCCATTTTGAGAATGACGGATGTATATTTGAAATTATTTGAATCATACGTATAATATGAGACTTGACGAAATTGACTTTTTTTTAGATATTTCGCATGCAATGAATATTTAATTTCAAGTATTACAATATTTTATTTAAACAAAAGTAGATAGGATTTAATAAATTCCCGCCATAACTCCCAAATAACAACACACTAATGAAATCTATTAAATGTTTCACGAATTATATCCCGCTGTCGGTATATGCATTACATTAGTTGAAGAGAATGATTTTTTTTTTATTATAAAAGTCAATGGGAAATTTACTTTTACTTATGACGACCAGAACTATCAATGAATCATCAGGCATCTTTTGCTGCAAAAAATAATGGTGCCCACACTGGTCTTATAAAAAGTTTCTTGTGGCTTATAAAAATGTTAACCAACAGCGATTCGTTTTTCAGTACTACTGACGTAATCCTGACCTCCAACATCGAGGGTATCGAAACAACCCAAACACTACATCTGAGAAGTTATCTCAACTAATTTGTCAAATAGCTGCTGCTGAACTTTTATTTGCGATTTACATTTCTCTCATCATTTATGCAAAATAAATCCACACATTCACGAAACTCTCTGAGTTTTGCTGATAATAATATGAAATTCACATTTATTGAATGAACATTGATTCACAATGTCCCAATTATTATTTTGCTCAATTTTGCATTGAACTAAATTAGTGAAGCCTATTGGTAGTTTTTCAGGTATTCATGAAAATAGTGAAGAGATTTCATGTATTTTGAAGCACCATTGCACTATTTATGCCTGTTATTCTTGAGTCTTGAGTAATGAACTTGAGGTACCAGTACATCAGAATGAAACAATTCCTTACCCACAACAAGCACCTTATATTCCAATGGCATCCAAATTTAAACACGCAAAACAGTATAATGAAATACATTCATTAGTTAATATTTATATCCTTTCATAGTCACCTGATATAAAATTACTGGTTTAGCAAATACTGAACACCAATTACATGACTGAAATAAATCATTTTCAACCTTTGGCAACAAGTTAAACTTTGTTTAACTGATTTAAAGAAACAACAAATTTCAATTTAGTGTAAATTTATTGGAAAGATTTAGGATACAGGGATCATTCACCACGCTCTCCTCACCTAAAATAATTACTAAACTGGCTTTGTTTTCAGTTTCAGCCTGAAAATAAAGTGTAATATTAATATTGAAAATGGCCAGGGATTAAAACTGGCAAATAATCACAATTTGAAAAAATAAGCAACCTCTTCATATAGATATCCCACTGATGTAGACACCACAGTTCGTTCACATCAGTGCACATTCACATCCCAAGAGCGAAACTAATTTTTGTCAACAGCTTCACATCTTCTAATCACTTAACAAATCTCATATTTTTTTAACTTCAATATTTTCAAATGGTTCATTCACTAAGCCATATTTGAGGTAAAATTACCATGTTACATTATATAACCAATGGCAAATGAAGCCTTAAAAAAGTCTAAAGAAATGTGAAGAAAAAGGAGAGAGGCAGCCTTTCACTCCACACAGTGACTTTCTGTGTACCTCTAACTGCCATGGCAGTAGATTTGCATGATGAGGAAGAGAGTGGTGTGTTGGGCTGTGGACTTTTCCAAATGCAGTTTGGCCTAACTATACAAATCATCATCACCATCATCGTGGAAGTTGCCTTGATCTCCACCTGTACCACCTGGAGCTGAACTACCTCCTGATGGATTTGGGAATCTTTAAGAGAAAAAAGACAATTTTACAAATCACAAAAATGAAAACAATTTATGAGACAATTTGAAAAGAGAACATCATGATATCCATAAAATAACCTACCTAAAGTTAGTACCAAACCCTCGTGACTGCTGCAATGTTTGGGCAAACATTTCATATTTGCGAATATCATTATCAGAGACAGATCGCCGGGCATATCGCATTGCCTCCTCAAAGTGAGCTCTTGTTATTTCTGGCACCGGATCTTCTTCATCCATCTTATATACAGACAAGTCAAAAGAAAATATTGTATGAATAAGGGAACCAACAACAAAATAAAAATTTTGCATCCATAATATATGGATTGCCCTATGCACAAGCTTCTATTTTAACTTGATACAAATAAACTGATATTTAAATTTTTTTTTAGTGCAAACATAAGCAAGTACATAAAATGCGAAAAAAAATTAAATGGCCAACACCAAATCGCAAGCCTTAAAATTTTCACTACTTAGAGTTGACTTTAACTTTTGCCTAAAATCAATGTTAGGATAAAAGAATATACCAAAGATTGGTATTCAAATGATGTCAACTAATTTAAATGTAAGTAATGTAAGTTCAAAGTTTATGATCAAAAATAAAAATTTTTGTAGGTGATACTACTATCAGATATATCTTCATACCTCCATTCAGATATAAGCTTTAATATGAACTGGCCTGAAATGGTCTGAGAATATTAATTATAAGCATGCATTAATAGCAATAAAGAAATTTATTTAGGTATGGATTGATGATGAAATACTTTTTATTAAAAAATAAAATGAAATTGAAATATATTTCTCATAAATATTTATATTTTTAAATAAACTATGTTTACATAGGTTATTATTTGCAAAGTTTAAGAGAAAATTTCCATTTTAGTTTTCATTGGAATCGGAGCCATTAGCAAGTAACATGGCCAAAAAGTATCACTTACTAATATTTTAGCAGGAGTCTAAATTAGGATATTTAATCAAAACTTTCTAAGTATATCTAGTATACAGTAGAAACTCATAATTCCGGCATTCAAAAATCTTTCAAAGTTTGCCATAGATTGACTACCATCTCGGGTGCATTTCGAAAGGACTGATATTTGACTTCAAATAATATCTATCCAAGAGCCTTCTGTATGTTTTTACTCTTGTAAAGATATATCTTTAAAATTTATAAGTTGGATAGTTGCTCGACTGGGATATAAGGTGACCAGATTTATCAAAAATTCCACGAATTTTTTTATCAGAAATAGTTTGGTTGGATTAACTGTAATGATCACTGTGGTAAATGTTTTCTTCCTCATCAGTGTCATCAGTTTCATCAATGCCAGCTTCTTCGTCCGAAAGCTTTTGTAGTACCCTAAAATATTGTCGTGCCCTAAACAATAACATGCTTATTTTCAATGCATATCAAACTAATAGCATAAAAAATTAAGAAGCCAATTTAAAAAATAATAGTTGAAAAATATTGACATCACAAGGTGGGCAATGTACTAAGTGCAACCAAAACTCATTTTATTTTCATGTTGGACTTTTTTGTCTTGAAACATGTAAACAGTTTGTTGGATACTGACACAAAGAAGCTATAAAATAAGGCTTTGGGTCCCGACACCCCCTCAGCTCATCGCGTAAACAATGTGGTAGTTTGTGCCACAGCATGCCCACTCGAGGGTTAAAGCTGAGCGAAGAGTACACGTTGCAGAATAGCCCCTACAGTCACGTTGTACACAGTAGTATTAAGTCACATGTTCCCATTCGTAGCGATCATGTGATTTTAATAGTGTGACTGTTATGTCAATAGTGTGATTGTGCTGAATTTAATTTTAGAACGGCTTTAAAAAATGCAGAAACCCTCTCCAGTAGCATTATGAAGCATAATCACAAAACTCTTTCCATTGAACAAAAAGTAGACTTATTAAGAAAACTCCATTCACTCCACGTGTCAATTTTTGCCTAATCTAGTCTACTACAGTTTCCGAGTAGTTCTCCATAGTAGTTTCTGCGGCACTCAATAAGGTCTTTTTAGAGGCATATATAACGGATGATAATTTCTCTTAATTAAAAGGAACAGCTGGTAAATTTGCTGAAGATTCTGGTTCAACAGCAGATTTTTCCCAAGAAGGAAATAATAGAAACCGTCGTACAAAAGCACAGTTCGTATATGAAGCACCCAATGACCAATCAACAATTCTGAGAAGCAATTTGGACAACTTTTTAACACCATTCTCAACACAGCAATTTCATCCATTTCTGAAAGATTTCATTAGAAGAATTTAATTCCGTTTTTGACATTTTGTTCAATTTAGAGAAGTTAAGTAATTTCGAACTCATCTGACCTGAGGATGCCGACTGCAACGCCGCCAGCAAAACCTTGTCTACAAAGCTGAACCACACAATGAAATCGAAAGCCATGTAGCCTACATCAGAACACACCATGAAAGCCTTCGCACCAAACTAGTTTCGGATATGATTATTTTAGGAAATGTTGTATGAATTTGGAATCAACTTGAACAGATGGCACGAAAAGAGACGTAGTAGCCCTTGACCTGTTCAATGAATTCTAAGCCATGTACTGAAGGATTCCGAATCCTTCCCAAAATGAAATGTTACAGTCCATATGTGAAAACCATTTTGAAGAAACTGCTCGAGATTTTGATGCATTAAAAGTCAGGACGATCTATAACATTATTTATTTTTGCCATTTAAGTTTGTATTGTTTTAAGAAAGTATTTAACTTTAATCTTTGGTCCATTTTCTTAATGTGTATATTTTATTATTTATCAACATATGTAAATACCTGAAGAAATATCATACTTGGTGGCAATTGTTTCAAAAATGTATCTAATTATTCATTTTTCGTAATGTTTGTTTTTATTTCTCTGTGCATTTCCCAGTGTGAATACTTAAACAAATTCCTTATAATAGAAAAAAAGTTAATTTTAAAATATATGTATTTTGCTGAATTTATAAGATTTGTTTGTAACAATTGCTAACAAAACTACCTGTATGAACTTGGAGTAAAATCTTGTGATTTTGAATGGAATGCTACCCTTTGTGTGCTGATGGATATGAAGTGACTTATTGTTAGTCTATTAGGGGCAGACAAAATAATTCTTGCCCCCACTCAAGAAAACTGTCAGGCCGGCCCTGATACTATGTTGTACATACATTACGATTACAATTTGCCTCTAGACACTTAGGCTATGTGCATCGCTTTCAGAAATCAGGACGTTTCGAAAATCTGGCATGGGCCTTGTCCCAAGGATGCCGGATTTACGAGGTTCTACTGAATTTATTTATTAACCACGTGAGATAAAATACACTTTTCCATAAATTACAACTAACTGAAATTCTGGGAAAATATAATAACTAATTAACACTTTAATGAATGGAGGACACACACCAGGTTAAACCATGTCTGACCTGCATATTGTGCCAGATATGAAACTAATGGTACATGGGTTCAAAAGACGCAATTCTCCATGAGATTTTTTAGAAATATTTTCTATATTTAACACAGCTTACTGTATTCATAAAAACATTTTCTGAACATTAAAAAATCATGCAGTAAAGCTACTGAAGAATTACCAGATGCAACTTACTTTTCACGAAAAGAGCAAAAGAAGCATAACACAGGATTACAAATGGAAAGAATCTACTCACTTCCATTGCAGCGTAATTGCTTGAAGCACGTTCTCTTTCTCTCCGAATTTCAGCTTCAATGGCCTGTCGAATTGCCAATTTACAGGCACGTTGGCATAATTCAGTCAAATCAGCTCCAGAGAAGCCATGTGTAACTTTGGCAATATAAGACAGATCCACATCCTAAAGTGAATGATAAAGATTCAATACATATATACACAAATTATTTACCTGAATATAAAATGAAATTGATTACTATATTAGCATTTGAAAAAAAAACAAAGAGTAGCCTAATATTTGGGTTATGTAAAATAACTTCACATGGATCGCTGTTTTTAAACAAAGGTTTGCAAAATGACACTTCAGCATTACTGAAGAGAATGTATGATGTTGTAAAATATTGAAAGGAAAACATAAGTGCTCCATATACTGGGAGGAAGTATATTATTGGCTCAAAGATAGGGGTTATCACACTAATATGAATATTTATATGTAAATAGAAAGTTCTGTTAGTGCAGGGATTTTCAAAGAGTATTTATATCTCTCGCAGTACATGTAGCCTTTAACCCTTTTGCTGCTATCGACGCATATATGCGGGCAGGCAGAGCGGTGCCTTGACTGCTAACGACGCATATATGCGTTTCAAGCTTTTCCGTTCGCTGCTCAAAAAAGATGAAATTTTTTTTCGAGATGGTTAATAATCAATATGAATGTAAATGATTGACAAAATAACTTTTAACATATAAAGAGACTAAAAGATGAACAAAAGAACATAGGCGCGGAGCTCCTAGATAAAGTATTCAGCACAGGCATGCTCCAAGGTCACTGAACTCGGTGCACACGGCTGACGCAGAAGCTAAAAGTCCTTAGCAGCGAAAGGGTTAAAAGGGATGTGCAAATATATCCAAGATTATAATTTCAAATATATCCAAGATTATAATTTATCTACTTCAGTTTTCATGCAAGACTTCTAAATTAAAGGCTATGATTTTATAAATGCAAATAATGCAATAAGATGTTGCAAGGAGATTTTACAAAGGCGAACTGGGAGAGAAAATTTTTTCTGGTATCATAGTGTTACTGAGATATTGGTAGATCTTTTGCCACCCAAGAAGTAGGTAAGTCATTAATTATATTAAAACTCAAAATGCATCACACTGAGTTTTATTAATGAAATTTATAAACATTAGTAATGTATCTTAATACAAATGTTTTGTTCATCGCTCTATTATATAAAGCTACTTGTGCCTCACTCACTGATATAAAACTCTTAGGTACCATATCTGCCCGAATACAAGCCGATGTTTTTCGTCAAAATCTATCATGGAAAAATTACCCCTCGGCTTAAACGCAAGTCCAAGAAAAAATTTGGGGTTGTCTCTCATTACCGTAATATTCAAATGATAGTACTATATTTTACGTAAAGTAAATATTTCACCTACAGTGAATATTAATGAATAAATAATAAATCTAGAATATTGAATTTAGCATTACCTGTGTTTTGTTACCCTTGTTACCTGTTCTTTTATTTCTAAATGCTATTGGAAATTTTCTTTCGTTTCTCAGGGCTATGCATACGTATCATTAAGAATAGTTAGCACTTCGTATTATTTTTCATTAGCCACTAAAAGAAGTTCCTATTAGTTTTACTTGGCAATTGTAGTTATTGCTATAGTTATTGTAATGTTTGAATGCATGTTAAAACCCCGTTCATAGAATCTATTAAAATAGTGTACAACGACTATGCAGACGATTAAGCAAAATTCGATGACGGCTTTCGATGCTCCAGTTTGAATTTCAGTAAATAAAGAGCTGTCTGCTCTGAATGTATGAGCAACGGCGTGAACTGCAAACTCAGCTGATAATGAACAGTAAAACTTCACATGGAACATGTATAATTATAAAAATGCAATTTCTTAAGGCAATGTAAATGCTAATTTCATTGGAAATAGACTTGGAAGAAAAATTATCTTGGCGAGGTTGCTATTGCTTTATTTGTCCTTTTGTGAAAATGAAAATGGATGAAATTATCATCACTGAATGTGGAACATTAATCAGCAATGCGAAATTATTAATTCATCTACATCTACAGTTTACCCTGCAAGCCACCGCAAGGGTGTGTGGCAGGGGGTGTATTAACACCAAGGGGAAAACTCCAAAATTAGGCCTTGGTTTACGCCCCTGAGTAATATTTCAAAATGACAACAACTAAACTATTTCCCAATCTTTTCTTCAATCTTAAATTATCTATTCTAGGCCATGCATGCATGCCCAGCACATTTCAACATAAAATCTATGAAATTTACTTTTTTGCCAAAAAATGGCGGAAATTTTTGGGGGGTCGGCTTCTATTCTAGAAGGGCTACAAATCTGAAATTTGGCATGTAGGTAGGTCGAGTGGCACAACCAACAAGAAAAATCAAAGATCATAAAAAAGTTAATACTGAAGGGGTCTTTTTAATGTCTAGTTGAAAGAATGGAGTTCTTAATTTTTTAAGGCAGAATTCAAATATGTACCAAATTAGCATAAATATCAGCTTTAAATCGGAAGTGTTAATTTTTCCTCTCTTCTACAATGTAAATGTATAACAAGAAGTCCAAACCAGGACTAATGCAGGGTGGTTTCCCAAAGTTGATGTCCTGAATTGATTACTACGCGAAAATTCAATCACAAAATCTTACGTATAATATAGGTAAAAAGAAAGTAAAAATTACAGAATTAAGCGCAATAGGAAACCCCAAGGTTACTGTTTTGAAATATATCAAGATTTTTCAGATTTAACCCTTAATTAGTCGCGTGGGGTCAATATGACCCCAAGCAATGTTTTTTCGTCAATATCTAAAGAAGTGTATTAACAATCTAACTCAAACTTGTTCTACCTTCGAAACTGACATTCTAGAAGAGAAATTTGCATTTTTGTTTTTTTATTAATTTGTTATTTTTGATATTTTTATATTTATATATATAGTATTAATATTGTAAATATTGAGAAAATTAAACTATTTTAATGTGCTATTTTGGTGTGTATCCATTTGTTATGTATATATGAGGTTAAAAAAGTTGCTTTTATTTTGACATCTCTCTACCTGTTGCTTTTTTCTCTATTGGTCTAGAAGGGTTAAACGCAATACAGATTATTATTATCACATCAGAAATACAAATAATTTTCCTGATAAGCAGTATTTCATTGTTTTAACACTAGTTCTCTTATGATACATTTCTACTTCACTAATTTTCACTATAGGTTGGTTACCCCTCTTCCTCCCATCTCTCCCCCCCCCCCTCTCCCCCATCCAATGTACCCTTTTCCCTCTTTTCGGAATTCTCCGGGTGTTTTCTTACTTCGGCCGCACACATGCAACCGTTTTCTTCCCATAGTTTTCTACCCGCAATAAAAGTCACAAACAAACGCACGTGGTCTCTCTAAAAGAAAGCTGTTTGCCTTTTATTACCGCTCACCCTTTTTAGCACGAGTTTCTCCCTTATTTTTCGGAATAAGCATGAACACGAATGAGATCGGCAATCTTCAAAGTTTTTGGATCTCCTACCGGTCGCATGACGGTCACGGTTGGGACGTTTTAGACCAAAATATGAAAATCCTATTTTCAATGGGGTTTCTATGGAGAAGTCCCAAGTAGGTTCACACTTATAGGGGAGGACGCGGTTGGGTCGCTCGAGGAGACAACTTTTGTCCCAAGCCCCATCGAGGGCAATCCTCGGTGACAGCAGAAGTGAGCTTGAATCTTTCTGCTAGTTGGGGGCAGCCATAAACTACTTCATGCTGTAGGTGGGGGCCGGAAAGCGACCGTGCCGCGACCGATGTCTAACCCACAAGTGTGAGTGATCTCCGCAAAAATAGTCCTATCCCTAATAAAGCCCTCAACGCGACCTTCATGCGACAATGCAACAAAAGGTGCCGTAGATACATGCGATCAGCTCTGCGCTGCTTATAATGTTGGCAGAAGAACGAAAAGATGGCCATTAGCTGTGTTTTTTCATTTGTTGAACGTTTCTGCCATAAATGCCTTTATTGTTTATAAACAAAACGTTCAAAATGAAATGACAAGGCGAAATTTCTTGAAATCATTATCGAAGGAATTAATAAAGGATCTACAGATTTTGAGGTCTCAGAGTCAGTTTATATCTAGGCATCTCCGAAAGCGCATATGCAATCAACAGGGACTTGCGGAGGAAGGTCCATCACCGGGATCGGGACTATCAAGAGGAAGATGCGAACATTGCCCAAGAAATATAGACAGTAAAGTGTCCACTGGATGTGGAAATTGTGGAGCTTTTACTTGCAAAGACCATATGATAATGAAGTGCATTGAATGTGGGGAGAGGGAAAGTGATTAGAAAATACAAAAAATATTTTAATTTATTTTAATCAATGTTTATTGTAAAAACTATTAATAAATAGTTGTATTATAATGTAAGATTGATTTTATTTCCAGTAAAATATAAATAAATTAATATATTATTGCTTATCTTTAGAAATCATTTTGGGGTCATATTGACCCCACGCGACTAATTACGGAACTTTTTTTCACGCGACTAACTAAGGGTTAAGAAAATTTAGTCAAAAAAATAAAGATATCTAGCGATCTCTGCAGCATACCCAGTATGACCGCATATGAAGTTTTTGTCCTGCATGCCCAGTATGCTGAGGAGTTTATTACAATAGAGATTGTCCATAAAATATATCATGCTTATGTTTGCCTTTTTAGTTTCCCCTTCTCTAAAACTCGGCACGCTATGCTAAGCTTGACTCCTACCCCTCCCTCCTGTCTGCATGATGCAATTCATGGATTTAAATCCCCTCGCCAGCAGTCCCAAAGAGAAAATGCGTTTAGTATATGTTGCAGAAAAGAATTCCTAAGTACATAATTGTAAAATCATCACCTGTCATAACAAATACGATCACGTTATTTTGAGAGCACATATATTTTATTACAGCTCTGTAATATGGATGGAAATAAAATTACAATGCAATGCATGAAATTGCCTAGAGCTAATAAAGAATTAATTAATTAATTATTTTTGACCATACCAACAGCATGGAAAGTTCGAACGAAATTGGAGAGAATTAATACGTGATGGTTCCTATCTATTATATATACAATATTTCACACAACCATTTTCTCAATCTTTTTAGCATGCATTTTTGTAATCTTTTGGCTGAGTTTGCACAGTTAAAAATTCTTCCAAAACGCGGTGTAAAAGAGTAATATATACTGGGAAAACTGGTTTGTTCACTCAATCCTATTTTTCACATGAGGTGAGGTTCATGAATCATGAATTAAGTGGTAACTTCAGCTCTGTTCATGAATTCACAGTGTGTACAAACTTGTAAGGTCAATACGTTCTGTAGCAGAACGGATAGATAAGATTATATTGCGATTTTACTGTCCAAGTAGCAGATCGTAAGAAATTTCGATTTTTTTTAAGTTCATTTATTTCGCGGTTGGCGAGGGATTGCTGTATATATGAGTATTTTTTAAAAGTTATTAAGTAGAACTGAATCAATACCTCTTAAAACATTGATATTTTTCATTAATTTATATTAAAGATAATAAGATGAAACCTGACTATATATGATGTTGAAATTTTTAACACAGTTCTGTTAATATTTTTACTTCCTCATATACATAGTTTATAGAGAAGCATTGTAATTTTGAAAAAATTCGACTTCGAGATTTTGATAGAAATACACGTTTTAGGTGTCCCCGAGTCCATAAAACTGGTTTTTGCCATGCTATCTGTCTGTTCGCGGTTCTAGGGCCCAAAAACATATATAAAATCGAATGATTTATAATGATATTTATAATGATTTATTTTATTTATGCAATATATCGTCTTTTGCAAACCCTTTATTGATAAAAATGATATTGCACAAAAATAAAGTGTAGTTTATTCTTGGCGATTTTTAGAAACATTTTATTTACTCAAAAATGGCTCCTGAGAATTTGATTAAAATCAATCCAATTATAGAGCCTGATGTCACAAATAATACTACGTAAGCCACATATCTCTTAAAATCACTATATGGCGTCCAGTGACATTACAATATATGCTAAGTTACCTTACCTAAGCCCTATGACGTCACGCCTCCACCGTCCATTCAAAATCTTACTACAATATAGACCAATGGAGCCCAACCTTATCGCATTCGTAGCTGCAAATGCTTCGAAGGGCCGCGTTGGAAGTCACGAGAGCTTCAGCGAGCCAGATGAGTGTTAACATTAAAAGCTACCAAGGGATTCTGTGGTCTCATATTAGTGAAAATCTAGTCTAAATAAATTACCATTCTGTGGTCTCATATTAGCGAAAATCAAGTCTAAATAAATTACTAAAGTTAAAGCTCCACCAGAAAAGGTTTTTAGATGATAATTATACTGAAAAAATATGAAATTGTCTATATCAAATTTTACCAATCACCTTTCCATCATAGCTTCATGGACCACATTTGGCCTGGAAGTTGGAGACCTTTGGCCTAGACGGTTGAACCAAATCGAATGATATCTCATATTCGTGGATAATATCATTCATAATAGACACTCGGAAGAGATGAACAATATTGCGCAACAATTAAGGGTACTATATTCTTGGATATTTTGAAACAAAATTTACTATACAGCCACTCCCCGGCTTAAGTAAGCCCTGACTTACATAAACTCAACCTTACGTAAACTTTTACATAAGCCACAAACAAAAAAATTCAAAGTGTGAAAGTGCATACATATTACGTTACACTCGGAACGTAAAGTACATACCATATATACTTGAGCATTTTGTAACTCCACATAATTTGCAATCCCTTATTTTTTGCCTCAAAATCTTGTTTTTATCTTATGTGTCATGTAATGTGAGAGAATTTTTGAGTTTTGGTAGCGCACAGTTCTCCTAAAATATAGTGTTTTCTTTAGTTTGTTTCCATATCAGATCGAGATTATGGGTAAGGCTACGCTTAGAAATATGTTCAGAACAAGACATTATTTCACTGTTTCAAAAACATACCCCATGTAATTTGCGACCCCCTAATTTTTGGCTAAAAAATAAGTCTCAAAAGTTGCAAGTTACGCGAGTATATACGGTAGTTTGGTGTGTGGGAAGGAATACTGCGTATGGCGGCAGAGAGTCTGGGCAGTCGGCATCTCCCATAGATCTTAAATGCAACAATGTATTCAAGATCTATGGCATCTCCCACAAGGCGCTTGCATTATGCTCAGTCAACTGTTGCCTATCGGGAATATTACTGCCGTTCACTGCTTGCGAGGCTGAAACTTTTTGCGGCTACTGTTTTCCGAGTGAGGGATAGCACAGGGTCTAAATAATTTCCTTAATTTCTATGATTAGAATGATTTTTTTCCCAATGACTTATTTAATATACTGAACTGTGTGGGTAGTTAGGCAAATTCCGACTTACGTAAAACTCTGGTTACGTAAAGGTTTGCAAAATGGAACCCTTACGCAAGTTGGGGAGTGGCAGTACTTAAAAATGGCTATAAGGATTTTGATTAAAATCCATCCAATCGTACAGCCTGGTGTCACAAATAATACTAACTAAGCAATGTGTAGTGAGACTAAATGTATAAACACATATGAGAAAGTTTGTGCAATGTATATTGTGCTGTTAATTTAGTTTGATAATACATTTAATTTTGCAGACAAAATGTATAAGTAATTGTAAGTAACAAAGAGAAAAATCATATTTTCCATTGTTTTTGGTAGGTTGCTAGTGTTAGAACATTTTTCCAATTCACATTTAAATAATACTGTTGTAACAGTTATATGGGCCATATAGCCTACAAACCCTATAGTACCTGAGAATAACATCATGACACTGTGGCACTACGTCAATGAGGGTCAAAAATGACTCTCTTGGTCCTAGTCAAGATGTTGAAAACTCCAATGTTTCACAACAAATATTAACAAAAAGAGAAATCATTATAGTAATGGACATTATTATGTAGGACTACAGTTTACAGACTCAAATATCTTTTTTACATTATCATGGAAAGCTATAAGAGACAAACCTTTGAAATTGGAGACTTTCGAAGGTTGGCACGGAAGATAGCCTCCCGGGACTTCTCATCAGGCAGAGGGATGTAAATTAGCTGATCTAAACGGCCAGGTCTTAATATAGCAGCATCAATGATATCTAAATGGTTGAAATAAAGAAGTTAAAATAATTATTCAAATTCCACTTGCAAATGTTGGATTGCTACATGTAATGCATTTGATTTTAGTAAAAAATCACTTTGTATATATTTTGGGCTAATCAACCTCTTGGATTATTAAAGCCATAGCTCCTTCTACAACGACCACATACATAAGGGAGGAGGGAAACCTGGTGCCGGCATTAGCCTACTATTAACAAAGAGCACCAAGGAGGCCAACGGCATAACATCCCTTCTGAAGGACAGAATGCCGACTTTGCGCAGTCTCCTCAAACCACACAAACAGAAAGCCAGGTGATCTTGGAAAAAATCCTGCTTTTGCAGGATTAATGCCCGCTGCCCTTTTGAGCAGCAGGCCAGTAGCAGCCAGCATTCTAACCACTACACCACCGGCACCCCCAGCAAATAATAAGAAATGAAATAAACTGTATTATTTATTTAAATATCTCATTTCAAAAAGAAAAGTTGACAAATTTACTCGTAATGATGAAAGATTTCTAATTTTTGTGGACGAGAATTTTCTCCAATGAAACATATAATTGAATATTAAACTTAAATACCAAAAATGAATGATAATCACTGCCAATAAAAAGTCAGCCTGAACATGAATTAATATGGCATGTTATTTCTATAAATTAGGTACAAGTCTGTATACTGGTATTTGATTTAAAATAATTTTGCAGGAAAAACTATATACATACAAATTCTATTGTCCTTATCATGCATGTGTACTAGTGCTCTTGGAAAGAGATATTAAGAAGATTAAAAGAATTAGCATGTTGAAAAGTTAGGTTTCTTATCCAAGATTACAACCACTAGATAAAATAATATGAAATTTAAATTACATTTCCATTAGAAATTTCTAAAACCAAACAGATGTTGGCAACCTAAAGCCTATGGACAGCACAAGGCCTGCAAGAACATTTTATGTAACCTGTAAAGCTGTTGGGAGAAAAGACAGTCATGAAATTTGAAAGAGAAAATTTAATATTTTATTTAAAACCAGACAAGCAAACCATCACAAATTTTGAAGTTGTTTAGTTTGAGGTTCGGTTTACAATTATTAGGCATTCATTACCAGTGAAGCAATAGTAACAGAATGCCTTATGGGCATATCACCTCCGTCTGCCCATCTGCATGTTTAATCTAGAAGATAAAAATTTAAAAAACCAAGCATAATATCACATATTTTGTTTATTCATATTAAATACAAACTTAGTCCTTTTCCACAATTTTTTATTTTTGCAACCAGTTTCGCACGTGATACGGCATCATCTGGCAAGGAGGAATGGTGAACGGGGGTTTTAAAGAAAATCCAGGAGTGATGGGGAAAGATAAGGCAGTCGGAAGGCTGAAATGGAGTGGGGAAGCAAGGTTGGGAAAATCACACAGCTAAAATTAAACAGTTGCTGACAAAAGAGTTGTACAAATGGGTTCCACAGCAGTTGGTGAAAAGGGGGAGAGAAACTGCAACAGGAGGACACCCAGGGAGGAGTAGGGGGAGGGAAAGAGGTATGGAAGCATATGTAGTGGGCTAGGAAAGGGAAAGCCCCTGAATGCCGAGTTAATGGCTAGGTCTGGAGGGAGGAGGGACAGGCTTTAGGAAGGAACAAGGTAGTTTGTTAAATGTTACTTTGTCTGAATCTAATTACATCTTAGGACTTAAAACTATAAAACAAATTGCCTCTAATAATGGCTAGAATAGTGATTTAATTGAAAAAATGTTTAAAAGGAAATTAAAGAAAATAGCCAATAATAATACAACTGCATTGAACACCATAAATCGGAATGAAAGACAAAAATTGTGCAGGATACCCTTTCTGGGTCATTTATCTAACAAACTCTCCAATAATTTATCCAATTCCCTTAAAGCAGCTTTTTATCCCCTGAAAACACTAGCTACCGTACTTAATAATTCCAGAGACAAAATAATTTGTCAATGTCGGGAGTGTACAAATTGAAGTGTAGTGATTGTGATCCAATCTATATCGGCCAAACAGGGAGAAGCTTTGGCATACGTGTCGAAGAACATAGCAGATGCTTCAAGAACAAAGGTCCTACATCCCACTTTGTAAAACACCTGATAGAAAACAATCATCACAGTGAATTTCTACCTGACATTTTACATGCATTAACCAAAGGACAAAAATTAGACGCAATGGAACGATTAGAAATTAAAAAACAGTACATAAAAGACATGTCAGATTTACTTCTACAAAAGGAAATAGTTGGGAGATTTAGGGAAGCTATGATATCAACCTTGGACAATTGACGCAAGTGTGGGAAGCGATAACGGACTATGGCCAAAAAGAAAGACATTATGCGCTCCAATTTGTTGAGGTGAGTTTTGGAGGCCATATTCCAAATGGGTGAGCAATAGGCAGTATACACCCAACAAAAAAAGAACAAAAGAATACCACACGATTAAGACTGGTGTGCCTATAAATAATACCTAAGAGAGACATGCATTTTTTTACAGTGTAGTCAATGTGATTACAGAATGAAAGTTTGCAATCAAATATAACACCGAGATCTTTCTGCTGTGATACCCTTTCTATGTTTTCGCCCATAATGGAGTAAGTATAGTTAATGGGGGATTTACGCAGAGTAATTGAAAGCTAAGAGCATTTTCATGGATTGGGTTTCAGTCCCAACAATGAGCACCATTCAGAAAATTTATCAAGAAATCTTTGGAGCGATAATACGTCATTCAAACAATTAATGTTCCCAAATATCTTGCAATCATCGGCAAACAATAAAACTGGATTTATAATAGTGACAATAAAGTTGCACACATCATCAAGATATAAACAAAATAGCAAAGGCCCGATAACACTGCTTTGAGGAACACCTGAGAGAACAGGGAGAGAAGAATAATAAAAACCAGAGATAATCACACGTTGCCAATGATCAAACAGAAAACTAGAAAAGAGAGAAAGAAAATTTCCGTGAATGTTATATCTGTTTGATAATTTATGGAGAAGAAGTTTGTGGGGGACGGTATCAAAAGCTTTAGCTAAGTCAATGTAAATCACATTAAGCTGTGATTTAATGCTGATGGCATCCAAAGCGGATATCTGAAGTTCAGCCAAATTACTAAGACATGAACTTCAAGTTAGGAAGCCATGCTGTTGAAGAGACAAATATGGAAGAGTAATGGCAGAAAGTCTTTGATAAATTATTCTTTCACAAATGGTCGAGAGTATAGGAAGAAGAGAAATAGGTCTATATGACTCAATACATTTTCTATTGCCGGATTTAAAAAGGGGAGTTATGCTAGCTCTTTTCCATTCAGAAGGAAAATAGCCAGCTTTGAAACATTTATTGAACAGATTAGATAGTGGAGTAACCAAAGAAGAAGAGATGTTTTTCAATAGCATGGCAGAAATCTGATCAGGGCCTGTGGCTCAGGTGGCTGAAAGAGAATTAAGGAGTTGATAGCATTCACCGGGGCAAGTAGAGAGAGATACAAGAGACTGAGAACAAACACTCTCCATAGGAGTGCTCAAGGCCAGGTTAAAATCCTTGTTTCAGTTAAAGTTAGCAAAGAAATATTCATTAAATAGATCACACTTGGCGCTACCAGAAACAACTTTGTTGTCTAAGTAAACTTCATCAGACACAGAACCGGTTCTCCTCCTAGAGTTTAAGTGTCCAAAGTCGCTTTGGATTGACGGAGGCTTCAGAAGACACTGCTGAAATATAATTATAATCAGTTTTTTGTAAATATTTCGCATGTCATCTCAGATTTTTAAAAGAGTTCAGAGTGTGTTGATTGGGAAATTTTTTATATAAGATCCAAGCACTGAATTTATTTTTTAATGCGAAAATAGTTTCACTTTTGAGCCACACCGGGTATTTTTTACTCCTAGGCAGACTATGCCTATTCGGCATCAACAACGTCACTGTTTTCTTTAATCACAAAACTCATAATAAGAGAACTATTTTCAAACGTCTGGTTCCTCTTGTGACATTCTGTTGTATCGTGGCATTTGAGATCTTTTAGGCCTCCTTTTGATATGTTGAAATCAGACTGCATTGTTTCCGTGAAATCAGTTTTTCCTTTTATTAACCACTTTAATTTCTTTTCCCACTCAACCTTGTAGTTCTGATATACAAACACCTATCAATCGAAGAATTGTATTTTTTATTCATATTTTTATTTATTTGAGAGATAGAATAACTCAGTAAAAGTATTCGTTTAGAAATATCAGTGAAATACGATATGAATTTTTACGACGCCAGACAATACTACAGACTAGTATCAACTACGTAGTCTTATTTCTAGGCTCGCGGCAGCAAGCAACATGACGTGATTCATGGGTCACACTGGAATCCCGTCCAGTGCGGCAATCTAGTGAATTTGTAATGACTTTGTGTTCGAACTAGTATATAGTTCCTTAAAAAAGACATGGTGACTAATCTAGTGCAATATTGCTAACAATATTGCTGATTATAGTGACTGGCTGTACATGCAGTATATATATGCATTCATACGAATACTAAAAAGAGAGTTAAGGAAAAATATAAATATTCCTTCGATTGCCGGTGCAGTTCTACAGCTTAGTTTTGCACAATAAGTAGCGAGTTTGTGCACTTTCATATTACATTCATACATACGAAACAATTTCACCGAACTGTATATTATTAACACAGCTCGTATTATTCGCATATAAATATTAATTATTTCAGAATTTCTTAGTAGTTCATGTACTTTTTATGTGAACATTTCAGGTAAGAACCAAGTTTTATTTTATAAATAAATATCCGTGAATCACGGAAATGTCTCAGGTTTTTATTAAAAATCCATGAAAACGGATAAAAGCGATGAAAACAGCAGCCCTGTGCTATATGTAACTATTGTAAAGCTAAAATTTTCTGAGATGTATCAAAAAGCACTTCTAACCTAACAGAACCAAAACCGAGATCAGATTAATATAACCGGAACCGGGAAAAAATGGAATCGTCCCATCCCTAGTTTAGAAGGTTCAAAATTTGTTCAAAGCTCCATAATATTAAAGGGACAGGTGAAGCTGCCAGTACAGATGTTGAGGCAGCAGGTGATTTTCCAAAACAGCTGGCTGATAGTATCGAGGAAGGTTGCTACTGTTCTCGACAGGTGTTTAATGTCGATGAAAAAGGGCTGTTTTAGAAAAAAATGTCTTCTCGAACCTACATTGCAGTGGAAGAAAAGAGCAAGCCAGGATTTAAAGCTGCAAAGGACAGTCTAACTTTTCTTTTAGGGGGCAATGCAGCTGGAGATTTTAAATTGAAATCTTTGCCTGTGTATACCAGGGACTAGTGAAGAGTAAATTGTCTGTGATTTGGAAATCAAACACCAAGGCTTGGGTCACAGGGCTGCTTTTTCAAGAATGGTGTGTGCAGCATTTTTGCCCTGCTGTGATAACCTATTGCAGTAAGAATAATTTACATTTCAAGGAATTGTTCCTACATGACAATGCCCCAGGTCATCCACCCATCTTAGCAGACTTGCATGAAAAAGTCCAAGTGGTGTTCCTGCCTCCAAACACCACCTCCCTATTGCAACCTATAGATCAAAGTGTGATTGCAACTTTCAAGTCCTATTATGTCAAAAAGACTATGGCTCAGGCCATAGCTGCTACTGACAAAGATGAGACTAAGTCTCAAGCAGCTTCGGAAGAATTACAATGTCCTTGATGCATTGAGAAACATTGGCAGCTGCTGGAAAGAAATAAAAGAATCAACCATGAATGAAGCATGGAGAAAACTTTATCCCCAATTTATCTCCAACTTCCAGGGCTTTGAGGAGACTCCTGAGACAATCACTGAAGAAGTTGTTTCCATGGGAAGGTAGATGGAGTTGGAAATGAATGCTTATGATGTAAGGGAACTCCTGCATTCTCAAGAAGAAGAAATGAGCCTGCCGGAATTGCAACTTCTACAGAAGCAAATGACCAAACAGAGAATCAATAAAGCTGAGAGCACTGTCCCTCCTACTCCTACCAAGACCACGGATACCAAAAGCCTATCAAAGTTGCTGGGAGAGTTTGAAATGGCTTTGCAACACATCCAGGATTTGGACCACAATGTGGAACAGTTCTAGAATTGCATCTGATATCAGAAAAGCCTTAACTTTCTATAAAGAGCTTTACACCAGCAAGAAGAAGACAGCACAGCAGACGACCCTAGATGCATTCTTTAAGTAGAATGCAGATCCATTACCAACATCTGCATCACCTGAAAGTTCAGTTGATAGCCCTGGGACTCCTGTTCAATCTCCCCAGAAGTCACCATCTACGTCTCCTGCCAAATCCCAGAGTTCTCCCTCTAAATCCTAAATCTCCTCTGAGATCACCCTTAAGTTCCCTGAAAAGACTCTCTAAATCCCCTGAAAAGACCCCCTTAAGTCCCTCAGCATTCCTTCAACAACCCCCCCTTCCCCATCATAAAATCTACAGTGTCCTTTAAGAAAGATGCCAAGAATTTGAAGGACAGAAATGTACTGTATTTGTTCACCTTTTTTAAACAAACTATGTATTTTTAAACATGTAATAAACACATATTATTCTGCATGACTTTATACACATAATAGTTGATATAATGCTGTTTTTATGCTTAAAAGAGCTTAAAAGTCTTTTTGTATATGGATTTTGATGTCTGGGAATGCAATCCCCTTTTTAACATGTTTCTATTGTCCCCTTATCGAAAATCTGCCAATTGAACACTTCTCAAGGAACGTAACCTATTCATTAACCACTTCCCTGATTACCATGAGTATACTCGGATCGAGGCGAGGGTCAAATTCTGACAAGCCCGAGTATACTCGGGTCACTATATTTTTACCTTTCCTTTGGAAATGCAACCGAGTTTTTTCGGACCTTCCTAGTAGTTTATGTTCCGACCGTCAGAGGTCACTCCGAGAGAAAGATTAGATTACTCGGAGTTTCTTGGAGCACGCTTTTTGAAATATTGAGATACTGAACTCACAGTCATTTGCACTGCTGTTGCCAAAATTTCTCTCAACAATCCAGATGCTTTGACTGCTACTCCAGATGTTCTTTACCCTATCAAGGAGACTTTCCATTGGAAGGTCATTCGCCCTGAGAGGGTTTTGCCCACCTACTCCTCAATTCCTGGAAGGTCCTTTGCCTCACCCCCTTAGTGATGCCCTCGAGATAAGTATGCACCCTTTGGGATCGACCTTTCAAAGACATTTTCAGGTCAGTTATTCGTAGAGCTTTCGAGTGAATACGTCTAGCAGTTTTCCTTCCGTTTGTGCTCCGTAGCATTTTTATTTTTCTCTTGTTTTTGTTGTTATATACTGTTACCTTGTTATATACTATTACCTTGTTATATTGTTACCTTGTTATATTCTTTTATATTGTTATATTCTGTTACCTTGTTGTATTCTTTTATATTGTTATATTCTGTTATTTTTTATTGCATATTATTTTGTGATTTTAAATCACCTTACTTAACCCTAATGGAGCATAAGGAGTATTCCGATAGTGATATTGACGCTGAAGAGATTTCCATTGAGGAATCGGGATCCGAGTCAAGTGTTTCTGCGGAATATCTTAGTTCTGATGCTGAGTACACAGTGAATCCATTGCAGGATAATCGATGGCGTGAAGTGAATACATCAGGTCCTCTTCCTCCTGCTCTGGAAAGATTTCCTTTTGAAGGTGAATTTTCATTGAATTTTGAAGTCGATCCAGAAGGAGGTATTTTACAGTTTTTTGAACAATTTTTTTATGACGAGCTAGTTGTTTCTATTGCCAATGAAACAAACAGATGTGCGACTCAGTCTCTCAACGCTAGGCCATCGAGTTCTAGTACTGCTGTATGTCAGTGGCACAACACCACTGCTGCTGAAATTTGTGTTTTTCTTGTGATAGTGATGCTGCAAAGCATTGATCATAAACCTGACCAAGAGTTGTACTGGTCAATTGGTCAACAAGACCTGTGTTTTTTTCCCCATCCATTGGACAGACAATGTCCTACAGACGGTTTGTGAAAATATGGCAGTTTTTGCATTTCAGCGATAACGAGGCCTACCATCTGGAAAATCACCCAAATCCTAAATTAAATCAAGTCTTTCAGAGCTTAGAGGAAAAATTTACACGCCCGAGAGAGACATCACAATTGATGAAAGTCTTTTATGATTCAAAGAAAGACTGGGATGGCGACAGTATATTCTGCATAAAAACATTTATGCTTTGTGAGGCGAAAAGTGGGTATATGTGGTCGAGTGTAATTTACATAGGGAAAGGGACTATTCTCAACAGGGAATTCCAAAAATCTTCCGATGACCTCACAGGTGGTCATGACTTTGTTGAAGCCCTTGCTAGACAAAGGTTACTGTCTAACAACTGACAATTATTATACTTCGCCACAATTGGCGGATTTATTGGTTTCACGGTCAACGGATATTTATGGAACAGTGCGCACAAATTGAAAATTGTCCGTAAGCTGTTAGCATAAAAAAAGAACTACAGGTAATTAACATGCCCTACACAAGAGGGCAGAAGAGGATGGTACCCTAACACCACCATGGTGGTGCTCCGTCCCTAATCGGTTAAAAATGAGCCTAGACAACAATGTGCCATTTGCTGTTCCAAAAGGAATGAAGATGGAAAGCACAAAAGAAAGGAAACTAGAATTTGGTGAAAGGAGTAATTCATAAATTAATAACTTTTAGAAAAAATATTATACATGTAAAAAATCTGCAATTAAATATTTTCAAGTTCAAGTTGTTTTCATTTCTGTAATCAAAATCACATAAAATTGTGAAAGAAATAATATACGAAAAAGGGAGGAAAATGGTAATCACTGTCCTGCAGGTTGAAAAATTGCAATACAGGATTAATTTCAATATATTTCTACTTGCAAAGGGATATTGGATATAGTACCAAAAAAGAAAAATACAAAATTTTTGACCTGATTTAGAAAAAAAAATTCGCCATCAGAGGGTTAAAAACTAATACCTGATATCCTTTATACAACGTACATTCCCAACGAATTTTACTTTCCTCACCCTTATGATCCACATCTTTATGGTTAATCCCTTCAAATATAAGCTGTCACTGCATATAAGCCGCACCCAGGGTTTCTCAACACCAAAAATGAAAAAAAAAGCTCTCTGGATATAAGCCGCATTGTACTCAAAAATGACAGCAATAGGAAGCACCAATTTAAAAGTTATGCTGGAGAATACTTGAAGTGACAAGAACATCAATTATCCAACCTTCTCAGCTGACTTTGCCTGGATGCATACGCAAGAAATCCGTGATTTTCTTCTCCCTCTCTCCACCTGCTTTTAACGAGTAAGACACGGCCACAGCAAGTGAAGGAAAGCTAACAAGGAGAGAACCTGCTAGTGGGGTCACAGATTTTCCTGACACTTCATAGGTATATAGTGCTGGATTCCAGGATCACAACCAACCTTCGTTTTGAGCATATATGTCAAGTAGTTTTCCCAAAAATTGCATTTGTATTTTGCAATTTCCCATCAGGCTGAATAACTACACTATTGAAGAGAGATCTTTCAAGAGGAGTGTTAGCATAATGGTTAGCGTGTTCTGTTACAGAGAGTAATGTTTTGTGTTCGAGTCCAGGTGTAATAGACTTTTTTCATTTTTCCTTTCCCATTTCCATAATCCTTTTTCGCATTTTTCTTTGAAATTTCACTTGGCAGTCACATTCATTTTTTTAATGTTTTTACGATATTAGGTATTTCATTATCTAGATTTTATGTTTCTTTTAATGCACGAAAGTCTCACTTATGTTCAAACTATTGAATCACATGTTCTGTATTGATCTCAGCACATGCTACTTCTAATATTGATGTTAATGGTATGGTAAAAATCCCTGTAAATATTTTTGGGAAGACTTTTATGTACTATTTAAAATATATAAAACTATATAAAAATATTTGGTGGAGATATATCAGGCAAAGGACCATTGAACATATTTAATAAAATGAATTGGTGAGAAGTCAATTAATTGTTTGATAGTAATCTAAGGAAATACATACGTAAATTATAATATTCCGTGAATCCCTCAGAAATATGGTGGAATGATTAAGAAATAATAATCTACAACCACTAATCATCACTGGAACCATTGATAAGGAAAAGAGGAAGGGAAAGATTTGCTGTTCTTATGAATCGGAATTAAGTTTTCGACAAGTTGTCGAAACAATTTTTTAACCAATGTTTTCTCAACTTCCTGGATGGTAAGAATCGAAGTAGCATTGCAAGCAGTAGAAATGTTTACACCATGAACATTTTGCAAAGCTTTGCTCATTGCAGCTTCATTTTGTTTTCAAAACTTAATCAGGAAAAATCACTTGTTGAAGAAGACTTCTCAGGTATTGGAAAGTTTTGATGCATACCATGCATACATAAGCATTTCATTAAAAAAGGGAGCCGATAGTTGGTTTTGAAATTATGCATGGATTTTAATATCAACCATATGGCTTATTTCTCTCTGTTCCTGAAACAATTATGCAGCATTATGCACCCGTGAAATGAAAATTTTTACCTGCTGGTACAAGTACACATCGCAAGGCTGACACACGGAGGTGCATTTTGGAGGAATAACTCACAAGTGGGCTGGTTATTGTTATCCAGGAAACATTCGTCATACAGGGCCTGGCTTGTTTGTCCCAACCACAAATCTATTAGAAAGAGAAACTTATTGTCCATCACATATGGTCTCAACATTTCATCCAAGTATGATTTGTATGTGCTTAGTTGTAACTTCCGCGACTTTGTGCAAGTTACGAATACATTTTTGAAGCAGCCGATAGCGTCATTAATCTCCTGCTGCACTTTAGGCCCAAATCTCTTCATAGGTTCCTGCAGGCATAGGGAAACTTTAGGTAAAAGCTCCCCAGAGAGTGTGATGCTGTACTGTGCTGTGTATGAACACATCATTTTATTCATTTGACCAACATACACCTCTGTTGCTTTTTAACCTCGATGCAAAAGAGTGTGCTTTGGTTCTCAATTCTTACTACCCATTTGGCCAGTGTTGATTACCATATGAGAATCTTAGCAAGAAATCAATTTCTGAGCTTGCTCCTGAAAAAGCTGAGCTGCTTTTATCATCTCTTCACCACTAATTCTTTCTCTGTGGCTGATATACCTAGTAACTTGCCTTTGGATTTTTTTCAAATTTAAATTCGCCAGAAATATATTGAAAGGCAGCCATCCGCCACTGCCACAGCATCCTCGTCGTAACATGGTCTCCATTTGCATCAGAATACCAATTGTTTAACTCTTCTTGTGAGTTGGATGTAACCAATCACAATCCAGCTATTCATTTTAGGTGCTCTTTACCTCGCGACTACTTTGTAAGCTCCGGAAGAGTTTAGGAGGAATAATCAGGCAATATGGCTACTTCAAGTGCTGTGAAAAGATACTATGTATCACTTCCACGAAGTCATGCCTGATAAAATTATTTATAACTGTGATTGAGAGTTTGTTCACCTACTTTTCAAATGTAACCACTTAAAAGACCCTTTATGTGTTAAAAAATTTTAATTACTTACTCAATATTATGCAAAATGACAACATTATTTAGATATTAATCATTCTACCATATCTACAGATGGCATTAGAATCCATGACCACTATAATTACGGCTGATCCATTGTAATGAACCCTTTACCCATCAAAAGGATTGAAAATAAACAAGAAATCTTTGTTACTTAGCACTCACCTGGACGATTTGTGGCTCCAATGATAAATACATTCTTCTTGGTACCCATACCATCCATTTCTGTAAGAATCTGATTTATTACTCTGTCGGCTGCACCACCAGCATCTCCTACATTACCTCCTCTTGCCTTGGCTATAGAATCAAGCTCATCAAAGAATAGAACGCATGGGGCTGCAGCACGAGCCTGAAGAAGTTTGAGGGTAATTTTAAATAGTAACACACTTATAACTCAAAAAAATTGTACCAGTACAATGTTTTACTGGTAAAATAAAACTAGAATGAATAAAACAGTTTTGAAAAAGTATCAATATGATCGTGTTCTGTACTTTTGTGCCTGTTCAAAAACCTATATACTCTCAATAACATTGCATTAACAGAAAATCATCATAAGTACTATCTCATTCAGCTAATTTATTACAACGTTAAAATGCAATGCAAAATTTGCTGCAAAAGTCTAATAAATTACTGAAGTTATATAATTGTGTTGGCATAAATATTTTTTTAAATAATCACCTTGTCAAAAACATCTCTGACATTGGCTTCTGATTCTCCAAACCACATGGTAAGAAGCTCTGGTCCTTTAACAGATATGAAGTTAGCCTGACATTCATTAGCAATAGCTTTGGCTAAAAGTGTTTTACCACAGCCAGGTGGGCCATAGAACAGAACACCACGGGATGGCTGCATTCCAAATTTTAAAAACTTGTCTGGATGCTCCACAGGATACTAAAAAAGTAAAAATACAAAATTCTTTATATTTGACATAGCATATGAAACCAAAAGAAAAATGAGATTTTTTCCAAAAATTTTGGAAAAAAATTAGGGATCATCTTAAAATTGAGTACAAAGTTTTAAATGCTGTATGGAACATTCCACGCCAATTCTATCTCCATGAAAATGTATTTATTTAAACATATACAATACCTTAAATTTAATTTATTAATTCAATACATTTATTCATATTCTTGAAGTTCACAATGTGCAAACGAGTGGCTTTCCACCTCATAGGTACTGGTGGAAGGAGAATGTTGACAAACCTATGTCAGAACTTGTAATTGGCTGGGCAGGAAATTTTATATATATAGCAATGAAAATGGCTACATTGAGATTGCTGGCGTTTTACGTGTCTAGTTACAATTTAAACAAATTTGTTACTTTTCTATTGGTGCACCAGCAGCAGATGACAAGTACACCTGCAGTTTGGAGAGTATAACCCATATGAGAGCATGCGATTGGTACAAACTTTGCTAAGTTTTAACGTGAAGTGAGGATATTATTATTTTTAGCAGTTGAAATAAGTTACCGCAAATTTTAGGACTAAAATGACAGATCATGTAGATAAGAAAAGCACCACTGTAAAAGGGAATGTATCACAAGATATAAGATGAAGTTTTAATAGAAATTTTAAGGTAATGGTGGTAGATTACGCTGAAGACACTAGCAATTGTGAGGTGGGAAGGAAATAAAATGTAAAGGAGGCAAATGTGCGAAGGTTGAAGCAAGCAAAACAAACTTGAAGGTGCTAACTCAACACGGAAATCATTTAGTAGACCCAAATGAGGTCGACTTCATGAATTAGAAGAAAAAACTAAATCTTGTGCATACTCAAAAAACAGACAGAAAACCAGTGTCACAGGAAATCATTAATCTGAAGGTTCATGAATTACCATTATCACTAAACTTCCCATGGCAATTCAAGGCTAGTAATGGTTGGTGAATATGGATGACGCATCTTAATGGTTTTCGCCTACAACAAAGAACTTCTCTTTGCCAACGTTTACCTTCTGATTACACAAACTTATTGCTTTCCAGAAGCATGTAATTGAATTGCAGAAAGTTCACCATTACCTTCCGAGCCAAATATGTAAAGCAGACTACTATTTATTTCAACATGCCACCCAATTACAAAGTTAACAAAAAAGGCACAAAAACATTATTGACTTCGGGAATGAAAAAATATGCATTACTGTAATGTTGACAGTGTTAGTGAATGGCACAAAGTTACCACCGTACGTTCTTTTAAAAATTGGTATTACCAAGTTATTTCCTGAATAGACCTTGTTTTTTATCGCGGTCATCTTAAATTTGAAATCATCTTCCTTTAGAGTTAATAAGGTATTTTAAATCAAATTCTTAATCACTATTTCACAGCTTCCATAGCTGTAGCATAAAGAAATGTAGGATTCATTATGAACATAAACACAATCATCATGCACCATTGTAACTTGGTACTTAGGTAATAATTAAAACAACTTTAATAAACATCAGAGCTAGAAATATGTTAAACGAAATAAACCTTTAACATGAAGGAACACCTAAAAACTCATACTAGCTGTTTTACTTTAAGCTAAAAAGAGAGGATTTCAAGACTTACCTGCACCAATTCCTGTAACTCTCTCTTCACACTTTCCAAGCCACCAATATCCTCCCAAGTGACTGTTGGAACTTCTACCACAGTCTCTCTCAAAGCACTTGGAGTGCTCTTTCCCATGGCATACTGCACATCAAAGACAATAATATAAAAAGTGAGCATTATGGTAATTATGAAAAATGGTAACAAATATTAACACACTTTACCTAGCCTATCTCACTAAATAAACAATGCAACTAGGTTAAAAATGATATTTAAAAGTCCATGTACAAAAGAATATTGCAAACATTTTTTAGATATTTAAAAAATCAATAATTGCTCCAGGATAGTATTTCACGTAGCTATTATATAAATTTATACAAAGAACAAAGAATTGATAAACATTAATAATAAAATATATATACCACCTTTTTGAACTTCGCATGCTTGTGGTTCACGAATTTGCACTTGACAAAATTTTTTATGACTATTACTTCTGTTTTGCGCCGATTATTTGCATTTTGCATCGTGCATTTTTTGTTTCGAAATTCAGTTTAAACTTTGGCACCCTAGAAAAGGACTATTTGAAGTAAACAAATGTGATAACTCTCAACTTAATTATTTTTTAGCTCATAATTTAACCGCCAACGCCTCTATTTTCGGCTTGATACTTTAGTTTAAAATTTAAAGAAATGCCATCATTTTGGAATGTAAGGGTTTCATTTACTATTATCTTTGTACGAGGATGGTTCAAATGAAAACAGCAAAAGTGAAAAGAAAAATTTTTTACTAAAACCTTTGACAAAATACTCGTTTACTTTTCAACATAGTCCCCTCCTCTTGCAATGCACGTTTACCATCGCGAAACCAACACATGGATTCTGTCAGAGAACAAAATTTTCTGGTTGCTTGCTCAGCCAATCATGCACCACATTTTTAAGATCTCAGTCGGAATGAAAGTGTTTCCCTCGTAATGCCTCTGAGTGGGCCAAAAAGATGAAAATCACTCAGAGTCAAGTCTGGGTAAGAAGGGGGATGGGGTATCACTTCAAAATGCATATCCTGAATGGTTTCAAGAGTCGCACACTCACTATGAGGACAGGCATTGTCTTGTTGTAAACAAACTCCTTTTCGGATGAGTCCCCAACGTTTGGACAGGATTGCAGGCTTCAGTCCATTCTTAAGATCGTGGTAGGAATCACTATGGACAATTGTCCCTTTTTCCATTTAACTCTCCAAAATTACTCCATTTCTGTCCCAAAATGCAGTCAACATCATTTTTCCTGCAGATGGTGTCACTTTGAATTTTTTGGCTTCAGCGAGCTTGGATGCCACCATTCTTTACTTGCTCACTTACTCTCAAGATGAAAGTGATTGACCCATGTCTCATCCCTGGTCACTATGCGGTTCAAGAAATCTTCCCCTTCATACCAAGAGAGTAGCACAGAGCAGGTGTCAACACGTTGTTGCTTCAGGTCTTCTGTGAGTTACCGGGGCACCCACCTCGAACAAACTTGATTGAATCCAAGCTTTTTGTGGACAATATTGTGAACAGATCCAACGCTGATGCTCAATTTCTTGCTGATTTCTTTCCCTTTAATGCGACAGTTTTCGCGAATGAGCCTAACGGCAGAAATGTTCTCCGGTGTGACTATGTGATCAGCCTCGCCTGGCCGAGCAGCGTCTTCCACGTCTTGTACACCATTTTTAAACTTTTCAATCCATTTATACACTCCTCTGTGATAAATAATTATCTCCATACACATTAACCATCCTACTGTATAATTCAAATGGTTTCACTCCTGCGTTCAAAAATCGTATCACTGATCTTAACTCCAACTTTGTGCAATGTTCTATACGAGATGCCATACTTATATGACAAGGGGTACCAAATACCACAAAATATCCCACCAAAATAATAACAAAATAATTAACAACAATAGCAACAAAAATAGCAATTAAAATAATAATGGGATTTCATACGTTTTCTTTCTTTCTTTTCACTTTTGCTGTTTTCATTTGAACCACCCTTATATTTTGAATGTAATTTAAGGAAATGTTGTTTTATTTTGCTAGGTTTTCATTTTTTATTACAAATTTTTAATGTAAATTTAAGAATTGCTATCATCTTGTAACGTAAGATTTTCTGCCACATATATTGAACACGGTTACTAAAAGAAATGTTACCACTTTAATGTGTTTTTATTTTTTGTGACAAGTTTTTAACAAATAAAGAAATGTTATCACTTTCTTACACTAGGTTTTGATTTCTGTTATGCATTTCGAACTTAATTAATAAAATAAATATTACCACTTATAATGCTAGTGTTTTTTGCTGCTTGGATGTTTGTTTCAGAACCTAAGAAAACATCCGAGCATCACGTACTCAACAATACATTTCAGTGTTCATCAATTTAAATTAAAGAATTTCCTTGGTATGAACAAAAGAAGATTCATAATCGCATGCAAAAATGTGCTGGAGGTAAATTGCACAAGTGTCGGAAGAAGTGTAATCGTTTTGTAAAGCTGGGTTTTCATTTGCCATTACGCATTTTGAAGATAATTAAAAGAATTTTTTTCATTTTATGAGGTTAGGTTTTCATTTGCTGTTACGTTGCTGTAACATTTTATTTTATTTTCTGTTAAACTGCATTATTTATGATAAAAAAGTGAATTTTTTAGGTTGACTGGAAACCGTACTCCCATAATAATATTACATCTTCTGGAAAAATAGGACTCACATTTCACGAATTTGCATTTTGCATCAGTTTTCCGGAACCAATTCTTCGCGGAGTTCAAAAAGGAGGTGTTCAAATATAATACTTCAGATAGGAGATAGGAGGATATAGTACGAGACATGCAATCAACGACAGACAAAAATTCTGGCTATAATAATACTTACTCTGAAGTTGTCCATAGTAACAGCAAGAGAATTTAACACCTCAGCATCAATCTGATCATCTTCAAGATCAATAAGATCCATTTTCTCTCTTATTTGCTGTAAAGCAGCCTCAGAACACAGAGAGGCAAGATCAGCACCAACATGTCCATGAGATTCAGCTGCAATCTAAATAGTTTTGTGTACAAGTAAATGTAACAACAATGCTGATATTAACATTTCTCCCCACATGCTGGTTATGCTTTAATACGAGATATTTTCTTCTGTATTAATACAACTCTTACAAGTACAAATTTTTATTTCTACTAAATGCAAGAAAAAATAACTACTGTCAATTGTAGAAGTGGATTACTGTAATTTTGAACAATTAAAAAAATATACTTAAATGCAATTACACAATCATTTTAATGGTGGAAAACATATCAAAAAATAAAAAATAGCCTCAAACCTTCAATACATTTTTTATTTATCAAACACAAAGTAAACCTTTCACTTCTTCAGGTTACCTCAATTATGTGGTTTAAAAGCATTCATGATAACAAATTAATTTTCAACTTCATAATTGCCAGCAATATTGTAACATATTGGAGAGCACAAAATATTTGTTACAATTAGAATGATCTATTCTGGTTAATAATGAGAAATTGCTTTAACTCTTTTAAAATGATCACAGGCAGGGTTGCCAAGCATCCCATATCTATGGGATTGTCCCATATTTTATTGCCTTGTCCCGGAAAGTAGTCTGAATGAATGTCTCAGAAAGTTGTCGGGACGATTAAATATTCCGTAAATGAGTTGGATGTTGCTAACCAGAGTTCCAACTTGGAAACAACTCAAAGAAAAATGCATTTACCTCATGGAGAGACAGTTAAAAGGGAATGATAATCAGTTGGTCAATCCCATTTGACACCTCGCTTTGCTTGCCTATTATTTTCACGCTAATTTAACATTAATTTAATAAACATTTGAAGCATAAAATTCACATACATTCTGACTAAACATTTAAAAATGTAATTGTTACCCATTTTAAATCATTAAAAGTTATATTATACACAATAAATGCCACTTTTATCGGCAATAGATATTACATAAGCTGCTGCATGATGATCAGAAGTTCATGTGTTTCATATTTAGACCATAGTTTTCACAAAAATGTTCAATCAAATTTTATCCTTCATATGTGTTTGATTCTAAATTAAGTGCAAATGTACTGAAAACTCAAGGCCAATAATCCAGTAACCCTAGTAACCTTTTTTGATGTTTAAAATTTGGAAAAACTTGAATATAAATATATATAAAATAAAATAAATGCACCTTATATATGAGTAAATACAGTATATTTTCTAAATTATTAAACTAATAGAGGCTTTTCAACCAACAATTAACTTACTTTGTTTTTAAACTAGTGATGAATCTTGTTTTTATCCAAACATGTTTTAATGAGTAATAAATTTTAAAAACAGGAAAATGGACTTCTTTTTAGGGATTCATTTTATGCACCAAAAATATAGTATTTTATTTCTAAAGCATTAATTTGCATAATAATACTAACACTTGATCTTAATAATCTAAGTTTGCTTGTATGCACAAGATACCATAATATTTGCTTTATAAGAATGCTGTAAGGGCTATGGATTGATTTAGAATTTTAATTTTGCTGACTATTCAGAAACTTTTGTAAATATAAGGGCCAACAAATTTGAATGTTGATTACAGAGGCGAAAGAATAAGGTAATAGCACAACTATACTATTAGTGACAATAATAGTATATAAACTTAGCATGTAAGAACTATAAAACAAGCCTGCATTAATAGGCAGCAAATATAAGTACACTTTACATTCCTTTCAGCTCTGAACATAAGAAAATCATCCTGTTGATAATCCTGCATATTAACATCAAATCATAAATGATATAATATAATGATATTATGAAGATTATAAAAAGAGCCACAATAAATTACCTGTTCAAGATCTACATCTTCAGCAAGTTTCATATTCTTTGTGTGGATACGTAAAATCTCCAAACGACCCGTGGCATCTGGAATACCTATATCTATTTCACGGTCAAATCTACCAAAACGTCGCAAAGCAGAATCAATTGAGTTTGGCCTATTAGTAGCGGCCATTACTATCACATGTGTGCTTTGTTTCATTCCATCCATCAATGTCAACAGCTGTGAGACAATTCGCCTTTCAACCTCACCATGAGTCTGTAATTACACAAAACATTTATGCATGTAAATTGAAAGCAAGCATTGGAAAATCAAATAATCCAAAGATATCAGATTCATCATCCCTCCATTAAAAGATTCAGATATATGAAGATGCAGAAAATGTATTTTAATGATAAAATTAAAAATACCTTCTCCCTCTTTGGTGCAATTGCATCCAATTCATCAATGAAAATAATTGCTGGAGAATTCTTCTCTGCTTCCTCAAAAGCCTTCCTTAAATTACTTTCAGACTCACCAGCCAATTTGCTCATAATCTCAGGTCCTAAAAGGTAAAATACAAAAAACTATAGGAAATGTAATTTACAGAAATAATTCTTGAAACTCACACTTCAAAAGATATTTTCATCATTGATATATGTTTTTAAATTATAATATTACAAAATGAATAATGTACAACTGCAAATACAATTAATACTTTTTTGTAGCAAAACATATAAGCTAAACTTAATAGTAACAACAAAACCTTAACTTTTAGTTGATTGATAAACTATTTCTTTATTATTATTTGACAGATTCAGTATACAAATTTCCATTTCTCACACAGCTCTCTTACTCTATACCACTAATGTACATCAGAAAACTACTTCCACCTCACAAATGTACACCTAAAAGATAGGCATTGTATCATAAATAAACATTTCATCAACATAAAAAATGTTCATACAGAGTAATGAATATGATTACAATAGTGCTTACAAGTTGCTCTCGCCAACAGTGTCCTCAAGAATAACTATTGGCAATAACACTTGTGAACAATTAACAAGTTTTACAATGGAAAATAATTTCAATCATTTTTCATGCTGAAAAAAACAATAAATAAATGAAAATTTTATTTGTTGCCATTGATAATAAAACATTACCATTGGTAGCGTTGGCGTTGCTATCAACAATTAAAACATTTTATCATAGCAATGGAAACAAAGCCATCACCTAGCGACATTCAATATACTAAACATGTGTAAATCCAAATGGAAAGTCGAAATATCTCTGAAACAATCCATTCCATTTAGAATTCTGTCATTCTCTCAGAAATTCATTCTATGAAAATAATGTTTCAAACAAAACCTGTAGAGAATTATATCATCTACAACTTTGATGATGACAGATTAAGCTCTAAAAGATGTATTTAGCACAAATGAAAAGACAAGTATTTTCACTTCCGGTTGATCAATTTTAGCCAAAATCTTACCAGACCTTGATTTTCTAATTAAAACCTCATACATGTAAAGTTTTGCACCGATCTATTTATTAGTTGGTGAATTAGATTGCCCATAAAAATCACACAGAAACATCGAGAAAATAGTGAAAACACATTCAGGGAAGCTTAAAAAGTGTATTTCCACTGAAATGTCAAATTTGATTTTTTTTTTCAGAAAAAACCACTTTCTCTATACTGTGTACAGAGAAAGTAGAATGTGTAATCTAAATTTACTGTATTTTAGGTGAAATTTCAACCAGAATATTGTCAAACTATACAAGAAAGAGAAATAATTTTTTGGTACTACACCAAGGCCCCATCAGAGTTGTTCTTGGAAAACGCAACGCAAATCGAAATGCTGGTTGACATAATAAACCCCTTAAATTAGCAAGATAGGTTGCCTTCCAATTTTACAAATCTAAAATCACATTTAAATATGTACATAGCTTTATAGTAAATAAAAAAGTAATGTAGAAATAACAACATAATATTAAGTTAAACTAGTATGTCATTTATTCAAGGTAAAAAGTATAAAACTAAAAACTGTGATTATACATGAAACATTATCAAGATTTTTGCTATTCTTACTATGACAGACTCAGGTTCTGGCTTTTTGGTTTTGTAAAAGTTATGTTTTTAAAATTCAAGTTGAAAATTATTACATAATAATCTCCGTTTCGATGTGCCTTTAAAATGAAAAGTTAATGAGTTGCATATGAATTCCAGCAATCATTTATGAAAGGAAATAAAGATAGTCTTAAATTGCACACAACAAATATAAGAGAAATTGAATTCTATATTTTTTATGGTTAGGCTCATGAACATACTTCTACGAAATGGTGTAATTATGAGCTGCATTGAAGATTTAAAAAACAAGGGGGAAAACAAAGATGGGAGGTGAAGGATGCATCGTCGAAATAGACGAGGCATTATTTACAAAAGCTTAAAAATAATACTGGTTGAGTACTCCCACCACAGTGGATTTTCGGAGGGTTATGCAGAGAAACAAAAATTGTCTTCCTGATCAAGGCTCCTGACTGAAGTGCCAAGACATTGCTGGCAGCAATAGTGGACAACATCGAAGAAGGATCAATAATATACTCAGATTCCTGGAGAGATTATAAAACCAATTAAGAGGATGCGGGTTTCAAACATTTTAAGGTAAATCACAGGTACAACTTTGTAGAGACAATAACTAAAGTACACACTCAGCTAAGTGGCGAAATAAAAAACACTAAGAGACAGCGCGAAAACACCTGGAATCATACCCAGTGGACGTCAACTGGTGACGAAATCTAAACGGAAGGGATCCATTAACTGCAATTTTAAAAACAATCAAAGTTTGTTGCCCACACACACAGAGACATCATCAAGAAAATGGTCAAAACGTGTTCAGGAGAGGTGGATTTTGATTGAAATCTCGAAATCGATTTTTTCATGAAAACAATACTTTCCGTTATACTACGTATGGAGAAAGTAAAAATAAAAAAATGTCTAACCAATTCAAATTACATACAGGTAGTCTCTGCTTAACACGAGATATTTTCCTAAAAACTGTCATGTTAAGCGAATTCATGCTAAGCGAATGCTATAAGAAACCAAATAAAATGTGAGAGATACGTTTTAGCGAGAGAGAGGTCGTTGAATCAGTGGAACATACATTTTTATTTATACATAAATATACTTAGAATATTCATTAATTTATAATTTGCACCTGCAAATTCAAAACAAAACTTCTCATAATACTTTCATCAACTTGAACCACAAAAGTGACAAAAAACATGAAGTAGAAGGGGCAACAGTGTCTTGTCACTATGTTAGGGCAATAATCATGATATTCCTTATGTTTTGATACTGTTTTTGGTTTTACATCTACAATTACAAGCATGATTTTTTTCACAACAAGCGTTATAATCAGAATTCGTTTTTCAATGTTTATTTTGCGTGTTTTAGTCTAGTGTTCCTTCATTTGTGTAGTTTTTTTTCCGACATCATTTTTCACTCTTTCGTGGTAAATATCATATAAATGACTATGCAAAGTTTTACTTAGACTTTAGATGGCAAATTATATATTATCTAGTATTTTACGAATAAATATAAATTAATATACATGTTGCCTTAATGGCAACATATTAGTTTTTTTTATGTAATGGATCATGTTGAAACAATGTAAAACCGGGAATTCTTCATGTCAAGTGAACATGCTCCCCAGTTGGCAAATCGTGCTAAAGCGAATTTTGTGTTAAGTGAACTCGTGTTAAGCGGGGACTACCTGTATTTGTAGCTCTATTTTATTTGAAGATAATCCCATCCTTAAGATCTACATCAAACATTTGAAAATCTACAAGTGGTTAAATCACCATTTCTCTGCAACAGAATCAGAGCAGATGTTTAAATGCTCCCACAATGAGGAGTCACGATAATATTTAAATCATAATCCAAGAAACCTACCATACAGAATAAAAGCTGTGAGTAATTTCTAAATTTTAAGACATAAATGTTAATTAGAAAATGGGTTTCAATAACTATTAGGTACACAAACTTTGATCTTATTCCTTTACCGGCAATTGTTCTTTCAAAACTCTTCAGGGTTATTATGCTGACCATAATAACTCATGTTTTTTACATGGTAATATTTGATCGATTATACAGGTTTCCCTCTCTTTATGCAGAGGATGTGTTCCAGGAAAGTGACGCATAAAGCGAATTTGCATAAACAGAACCCATATTTACATGTAAAAGACAGGGATATGTTTCACAAGGAATCCTAACTCCCCTCCAAGACCTTCTTTTGCTCCATAATGACTTCTTATGCGCTAAATACAAACTTAAAACAATTAACACTGTTAATTATACTCACCAATAAAAGGAAGCAGACGAGCACAAGTGGTGGCTGTTGTGAGTGGAGGTTTAAAGTGCTGTCTTGGCCCAACCATGGGCAAGGAGACAAAACTTCTCAAGTTTGTTCAAACAGTACCACATGTAATCTCCATCTCATCTCCACTCCACTCTCATTTCTTTTTCTGTAGTACTAATACACACAGCATAAGAGACAACGAGAGATTGAATGGTCGCCTTGTGGTGTAGTGAACTTTCTTTTATTTGTATTGCACTGGCCATGTAACCACATAAGCGTGAATCAAAGACGTATAAAAAGTAATGCCGGTAGCATTACGTTTGCTGCATAATAGCGAATTCGCATAAAGAGAGGAAAACCTGTATATACTGACTAGAAAATATACCCGGCATTGCTCAGGTTTTTAAATCAAGACAAAATAATCTGAAGAAGATTTGAGAATAAATGATTTAAACCAAGTTAATTTTTATTATAATATTTGTTGGTATACAATATTTCTTGTCTTCCCATCTTTTATTTAAATAAATAATTTTTCTAGTATCCTTCTCTAGATGTAGCTATATATAATTGTTCATGAGCAAAGCAGTCGTATGAAAATTCAACACCTGCAACTTTAAAAGACTGCCTTTGTCTAAGTCTTTGTGATCAAAGTCGAATTTGTCTTTGTTCAGAAGACTTTGTTGCTCTTACTGTGGCAATTCTCTTATATTTTAATCTGTCCAGATCTGCGAATGATCTTCGTGGTCGTTTTGGCATTATGCTTGTTTTAAAACGTTTCTTTAATTTTTTTGAAAATTAGTTTCTTAAAATAAATCTATAAAAGTAGCGTAGAGTATTAAAAATGAAAATTTTAAATCAATATTATGAATTTTTATCTAGATATATAATTTCGGAAACGAAAGAAGTCTATCTGAAATCAAAATTTAAAATCTTGCAAACTTTGGTAGGCAATCAGTAATTAGGACTTTCTCTGCACAAACAAATTTAAAAAAATATATTTATGAATAGAAGAAGCAGAGAAGATTATTGTTTTGTTATTACTGTATACCTTTTTAGATCCTGTAACGGTAAATAATACGTTGCTATTTACGGCTATTGTTGTTCAACATTTGTTAAGTAATCATTTGAGATGATAAATCCAGAGTCTCTGCCACTGTTAAATTGGTTATTTTACCGAAGCAAAGATTGAGTTGTGGCATAGTTATAAAAATACATTTAAGAGGCTAAGGTAAAAAGCAGACTAAAACATTAATTTTTATTGCTTCTACACGTAAAATGTTTTTTCGAAGAAAAAATTTACAAATACAGTCAAACTCGTTTATAACGAGTACGGTTTTAACGACGTCACAGCTATAGTGAGCAAATCCTACCTCCAAGATAAGTTTATGAGCATTTACATACAAATATTTCACGTATATAACGAGCACGCTTCACAGATATATCGAGCAAACTTTGACCACTTATCACTCTCTCAAACGCGGCGGCGGTCAGCCCCTTCAATCCTCATAGTGACCCACCTTAGCTTCTTGAGTCCAGCCTCTACACCCTATCCCTCGGGGAGGTTAATGACCGCGGCGTTGTTGTTAAAAAATAATCCCTTCGTCCAAACCGAGAATTCCCAACTTGCAGGTACAGTGGCACCCGCGGAGGTCCTTTGTCCTCTCCTCCCAACCCCCAGCTCTTTTATGGCCAGGAGGTTGTGCTTGGAAGGGGGTAAGGGCCTGAGGGCATGTACAATGGCGCCCGCCCCCGTCGCTCAGCCAAATGCACCCAACACCCTTTCCCACGTAAAGATGGGAAATCCCACGTTTAATCCGTCTCCTCATTAACTCTTCCTGGAATTGGTATGCTCACAGTTTGCAATGAAAGTTCGTAGCGTTGATCACAAAAATCAGTTGAGATTTTGCCCTTGAACGAGTAACATGTCCGTACATAAAAGGAAGTGTCTGTCTATTCGCTAAAAGGTTGATATTATTCGAGAGTTAGAACATGGTGAAAAATGTTGAAATGTGTAAAAAACTTAATTTATCGTCGTCTACGGTTTCAACCTTATGGAAAAACTAAGAAGCGATTTTATCTGCACTAGAGAACAACCTAACAACGAACAAGAAAATGAGGAAGTGTGACTTGGGTACTGTTGATCAAGCACTGCTGGAGTGGTTTAAGATGCAGAGAAATGCTGGTTTCCCCATCACAGGCAGAAAAATTTGCAAAACAGTTAGGACATGAGAACTTCACATGCAATAATGGTTGGCTTGATCGTTTTAAAAATTGGCATAACATTGTTTATGCGAAAGTCAGTGGAGAGGCCCTGTCAGCAGATTCAAAAACGGCAAGTGAATGGGTGAAAAGTGTTTGGGAGGAGTGTCGAAAAGGTTACAGAGAAGAAGACATCTACAATGCCGACGAAACTGGACTGTTTTACAACATGATGCCTGATGCAATGTTTAAATTCAAAGGTAACAATGTGTTGGTGGCAAAAGACCTAAGAATCGTTTAACAGTTTTAATGTGTGCAAACATGAATGCGACTGACAAAAAAACTTTTTGTTATTGGTAAGTCAAAAAAGCCACGTTGTTTCAAAAATGTAAAGAAGCTTCCCGTTGAATATGCAGCTAATAAAAAGGCATGGATGACTTCCAATATTTTTCAGCAATATGTAAGTCAGTGGAACAACGAGTTACGAAAGGAAAAATAGAAACATTTTACTCCTGGTCGATAACTGTCCTGCGCACCCACATATGCAGGAGTTATCCAATGTAAAACTGGTGTTTTTGCCTCAAAATGCGACTTCAATTTTGCAGCCAATGGACATGGGTATAATTAAAAGTTTTAAAGGCCATATAAAGCGATTTTTTGTTCTACAGTTGACTGAAAGGAGGGAAATAGGTTTAGATGGCAACGTCTCTGTTTTGGATGCAATTCATTTGATGATAGATGCATGGGACAATGTTTCACCTACAATGATCATAAACTGTTTTCGAAAGTCTGGTTTAATATAGGGAGAATTTTCGATTGATAACCATAATGTTGATGAAGATAATCTAGCTCTATCAGAATGGCTTAAAGAAAATGGAATTGTGAATTTTGACCATGTAAATGATATTGACGATTTTGTTCATGTTGATGATGATTTGATTACCAGTGGAATTCCTACGGAGAGTGAAATAATAGAGACAGTACAAAACACAGCAGACAGTGATGAAGACAATGTTGAATGTATCGAAGACACAATCCTGACGAAAGCCGTGCCAACTTACTCTCAAGCTCAGGATGCTGTGGAAACATTAAATGATTTTTTTTAAAACATTGACATTTCCGATGGTGTTTTTAGTGCACTAAGTGTAATAAGAGGAAACTTAAGAGAGTTATTTTTGTAAAAAGGTGAGTGATTAAGGATGCAGCTGTGAGTAAATTTTATATGCACAAATGTTTACTTTAAATTTTCTAGTTTATTCTCATTTTTACGTTTTTTCATAAATTTACTAAATAAATTTTCTGTTTATATATTCACTTACTTCTTATGTCACCATACGCATGCATGCTTTTGCCTTCACGGATATTAAGTTTAACAGCTATAACGAGCAAAACTAAACGGTCCCGTGGCACTCGTTATAGCAGAGTTTGACTGTATATACATTCCTATCATAATATCGCTAATGTCACGAAAATTAGTTTGTTATAAGCCAAGATGGAATTTAGGTGATAACATTTAAATGGCCTATATTGGTAACACTTATCTATTTTAAAATAAATGTATTTCAATATACATGTATATAGATGAATATGAGGCCAAGAATAGAATTAAACTCTCTAGAACATACTATAATGTGAATTATATATTTTTTAATTTTCAGTCCACATAAAATATTGTTTCATTAAATTAAAATTGATTAGTTTTATTCGAAGGAAGTGCAATATATCCCTTCTCAAAATAGCGCCACAAACGGAGATGTATTTCTTTAATTACCTAAATAAACAAATTCTAATTAGTTCATTATATAAAGTTCTGCCAAATTTCAATTTTCTATCTACATTCTTGATCGAGTTATTCGCATTTTAATAACTTTACACTTAGACCAATGAAAAGATAACATAGCATATTTCAGCTCTTTAGGTATTCCATCTCATAAATAACACAATGAATAATGATAATCATTTCCCTCTCCTTCCGTCTTTCTCTCATTTCCACATTGAAAGCCTTCAAAGGACACTTAAGTGCACAAGGATTGCAATAACACTTTGAATTCAAGGGTTAACAATGTACTTGGTAGGCATGGCAACATCCCATTAAAATGGCAAGATTTCCCCAAAATATGTGAATTAAACATTTAACATGAGGAATTTCGAACTGTAGACAAAAAATTATGAATAGAATAAAAAACCTTATAATTTTTCCTTTAAAATGGTTTAAATCTAAAGGTTGAGTCAATTTTTTTTTAATTTTAATCTCAAAAAGAAGAAAAGCTTGCACGGCAAAAAGTTGATTTTTACGTGTTATCTTATGGGGAATGCAAATCCTCCCCTGGAGCCGAACCCTGGATGTTTTTCGTCAAGTTTCCTTCATCAAAATTTTTTTACATCAGTGTAGATTATCTCTGCCAAATTTCAAGTTTATATCTGCATATTTGATCAAGTTATTCACATTTAAAGTATATTCCAGGAATCAGAAACCCAGGGATCGGATATTTTTATATATATAGATAGATAATGAAAACTGCAAGGTGTTTAGATTCTAACAATTTCATTTTATTTTGACTTGAATGCATTGCTATCTTTTACAAATTGAAATGTATGAATTATTAACAACGTAAAATTAGGCTTGCTAAATCAGAATTCATAAAAATCTGATAGTGAAAAGACGAATTTTTTAATACATTTCTACAAAAAAATCTGATGTGGCCACCACATGACTTTCTCCATATCTGTAATATTTCTAAAAATTCCAAATAGGTTAGATAATAATAAATATTTTAAGAAACTACGAGACTTTACAAAGAACAAAAATAAACTCAAACCGTAGCCTTCTGATGCAACGGAAATACATGTTTTAAGGTCTCCTCAACATGTTTTGACCATTTTCTCGATGATGTCATTGTGTGTGTGTATGTGAGACCTTTTTGTGGGTGCTCTAACTCAAAAACTATTAATCAAGTCAATGCGAAATTTTATATTTAACATTTTTATAAAAGTCAGAAAAACTGATAGGTTTTTGGTAAAAATCAGTTGACCAGAAATGGGTGTTTACTCTTGCCACATTCGTTATTTTGAAATATTTGCTTTAATATTTGATAAATGTAATAATATACTGGAATAAAAGTTGTATGAAATTTAATTTTCTACAACCTTTGTTTGAAACAGTTTTCCATATAATGTATCGTTTAAGAGATATCTTAAATTTTTAGCTGCCACCACCATGCCACCTATCGACGACTATTGTTAGCAATTGACGCTTAGTTACGTCTTAGTAACGCTCCTTTATCTTTCCTTAATTGTTGGAGCTTTGAGGCTATATCCAATATCAGAAGGCTACGGTTTGAGTTTATTTTTGTTCTTTGTCAAGTCTAAAATTTTCTCAGTTTCTTAAAATATTTATTATCTAACCTATTTGGAATTTTTAGAAATATTACAGATATGGAGAAAGTCATGTGATGGCCACATCATATTTTTTCTGATTAAAAGCAAATATTTATGCTAATTCTGTAAGTATTTGAATTCTGTCTTCAAAAATTCCATTCTCCATTCTTTCAGATAGACAACTGTTCTTTTTTAGAGTTCGTATTCCAATTTTAAGTAATTTAAAAATGCATTTTTAGAAAGCCTTGCACTGAATCCCATGCATTTCTTACGGGGTATTGAAATGAAACATTGGGGTTAAAAACCCCTAAAATATTAACTTTTTCGCCTTTTTCGATGTTTCTGGTTGGGGGCGACTAAAACCTATAATTGTGCCAAATTTCAAGTCTGTAGCTCATTTGGAAGTGCCTAAACATTAGTATCCTCCTATATATATGTTAATAACTATGACATCATAAGTAAGAAGCGTCAATATTGTATAGATATGATATAGGATATATCATATAAAACCTAAGGTACTTCTAAAAGAGCTACAGAGCTGAAATTTGGAAGAAGATGATTGGGTTCAACATCTGGGAAAATCAAAAATTCCAGAAAAAGTTATATTTAGGGTATTTTTGATCCCTATGTTCAATTTTTAATACTCATAAGAAAAGCATTGAAAACTGTGCAGGGCTATATAAAATTGTTTTTTAAATTATTTATAATTAAGTTACAAAGTCAGGACATGCACCATACTGTGGATGAAAGAATTAAGTTTATTTTTATTGAAGACAAAATTTAAATCCATGCTGAATTTCTGTAAAAATGTTATTATAATCATAAAATTATGAATTTTTTTTGGTTTTCAACAATGAAAAATATTAACTACCATAGCAATGATTCCAATGCATTTTAATGAGAATTGATTATTTTCCATACTTCGAGAGCATTGATTTAATGCATAGACTGCATTATAATCCACTTGAGTTCACCCAACGATGTATACATATGATGATGTGATAATTTTAAAATAATTCTTTATCAAGGTATGTACTAAAAGGCACGGATGATGAGGCCATAATCCTAACACACAAAATATCCTTATTTTTACATAAATTTTAATGTAACATATAGGCTACTGTCTTAATGATGATTATAGTTATTGCAGAACCATTCTGAGGCATGAATCTAAAATTCGAAAACTTGGACATGAGCCGATTATTTAGAAATTCCGGATAGATGCCTTAATGTTGCAGAAAATGAAAACTCTTGTCTTATTGAAAAGTGCGCTGTGTAGTTCAAATGTTGTCGCATGGGTTTAGTTGAGTTTAGATCTTGGTGTACGATAAATTTATAAGCGCTTGCAGTATGCAAGCACAGACAACTTGTATCTCAAATCCTTCAGTTTTTGTTATAAAAATGTAAATTTGATATTTTTCTTCTTGAATCAAAAATCAAATGAAAAATAATTACCAGTTCTTGGAAATTCCAATGAAAGGAAACCTATATTTTTTTACAATCTGTTAGAAAGAACCTTTTTAAATAACTTAAAGAAAAAATTTCAACCAATTTGTCCAAAAAGATGACAAGACATGCAGAAAAATTATAATGTAAGTGCAAAATGCTTTCTGAAAATAGCCCGAGGCATAATTTACGTATAAAGAAATATTCCCTTCTAGAATCAAGCTCCGTTTTGAAACGAGTAGAAAATCACAACAATAACCAAATGAAGGAAAAGATTGCTTTGTAGGGTGATGCAAGGTGTGGACTATACTCTTTCTTAGGAGCTATGACAGCGTACCTTGAAAATTCGTAGCTTGTGATGTAATGGTAAGGTGTTTTGTTTAAGGTGAATACATGCATATGAATTGTGGGGGTACATTGTCATCACAGCTTTATGTGGCAGCCACCTGGCTACCAGCCAAACTGTAACAATATCGTAAATAAATAAAGAGAAGAAATAACAGTAAAAATATTTAAAACTGCAAAGCTGTCATTGCAAAAACCACCATTCATGGTGGTCTTGTAATTACCATTGATGAGGAAGAAGAATGCTCCCGTCTCATTTGCCACTGCTCGTGCAATTAGGGTCTTTCCTGTGCCAGGTGGTCCATACATAAGAATGCCTCTTGGTGGCTTCACACCGATGGCCTTAAATAGGCTAGGATGACGAAGAGGCAATTCCACCATTTCTTTAATTTGTGCAAGTTGCTTACGACATCCACCAATGTCATCGTATCCAACAGCATTAAGAGCTTCTTCTTCCTCCTAAGAACAGAAATACTCAAAATTATAGTATCTTTTGTACAATGCATGCAATATATAGAATGTTGGTTAAAAAACTATATTCATAAATTTTATAGTGTAACATGGTATTACAACAACTTCAAAATTCAATATGTATATTGTTAAATTTCAGCAATTTAACTGCATTGAGCAAAAGAAAACTCAAAAACTTGGTCTTCATTAATAAAAATTAGAGAAATTTAGGCATGTTGACAAAATACATTAAGATTGTAATTATTCTATAAAAATACCCCTACATCTAAGGAAAACATAACATTAATTTGTTGACTTTCATTGGTAAAAACAATTAAAAATTTTATAATGTAAATATTTTAAAAATACATCAAAATATCAAAATTAAGTCTCAAATGGAAATACTTGAAAGAATACTAAATTAAGATTTATATGGAATCCTTAACTGAAGATTTTAACAATAGATGATTATACCTCTTTCTTGATCGGATCGCCCTCGGAATGGATAACTGTATCTGGGGCTACAATGCAATATGGCGATGGATCAGTTTCCACAACCTTGAATTCTACTGCACGCATCCCACCACGTACAATAAAGAGATCATCCTTGTGGATAGGTCGATATGCTTCAAGGAAGTATGGCTTTAAATAGACCTCAAAGAGATTGCTAAAGAAAGAATAACAGGATAAATGATCATTTGCATGATTAGCACTTATTCTACACGTTAACAGTTATAACTCTTACCCAGTTAGTCCTTCCACACTTTCATCAATAGGGAGTACATGGACTCTCTTTCCATATTTCACATCAGGGCATGGCTGAACTGAAACTACGTCCGATAGGCGAACATGCAAGTTGTTTCGCACCACTCTGTTCATTCTAATCTTCTCATCAGGACAGGCAGGGTCTGACAGAACGATACATACAGTCTCCTTTCGGCGTTTACCCTTGAGAAGTACAGTGTCTCCACGGAATAGTTGCAATTCATCCATTTTCACCTGTAAATATGCAACGAATGTAAATTTGACGCGAAGAACATTTATTAACTTGCTCGAATTATTATTTTTTAATTACCTGCGATAAAGTAACTACGGAGTTGTCATCGCTGATTGCTTCATCAACCAAAAGTCTGTTAGGACGATCCTTCCTCCGAAGAATTGCAGTGGTGAAGTCTTCAGGACTGCAAGATTTACACCATGATAAACAGAGATAGTTAATATGAACATTTGTACAATATATAGCAATAAACTTAGCGGTTAGGGACAAGAAAGACACTCCCCATTATTATCTACCTATAGATATTAAATAAATTCTTTTAAGTGTTTATTATCTATAATCCGAGTGATAAACCTGCGACAATATTCAAACCAAGTTTTAATTTTTTTTTCATTTTACAAATATAAAACCTGCAAGTCATGATATATCCTATAAGTCTGCTTGCTGTTGGGGCGTGAAGCCGATTAATAAAAAGTTTCTTTTTCTCCGACGAAAATCAGTAATTGTGCGTTTGGAATAGTGAACAAAAGACTAGCGACCATGACAATGTAAATTCGGTTGCAACATAAATGAATGCAAAAACTATGATATAACTTAATCTCAAGGTACTTCTGTATAACTATTATAAAACTTTAAACTTCGTAAGTTATTCATCATAATCTCACACTCACTTGCGTCCTTCTGCCATTGTTTAGTAGTAAATCACCCGTAGACGATAACCAGCCGACCACCTAAGCACGGGAAATTACCACTGCTGGCAGATTTTTGACGTCACTTATGTCAATTGTTTTCAACATGGCGGGTATTAAAGGTAGTAGAATCGATAACTAACGAAAACTTACAGTTTGCTCATTTCTTATGCATTATAATATTATATTTCTCGCATGACAAAATAATGCAATTTTTTAAATAACATTTTTATTAACGAGGGCTCCAGATATTACTGTATCTAAAATATAATTTGAAATAATCGTAGTGTCAAACCATTTACAAGTAATGGCAAATAAAAAGTTAAATTCGATCTCTTGCTAAATCTAGTCTCTACAATTATTATATAAGTAGCAATTCAATTGTAATTGTAAGTTACTCAGTAATTTTTTTCTTTTAGAAATCACTGGTCATTCAAGGGTGACTCATCTTCAGTTGAATAATTTAGTTATTATTTATATGTCATAAACTATTAATATTCTAATATTTTAAAATTTACTTTTCATGCCTGATCTCCTGCTGTGAATAGCGTAAGTGTTCAGAAAATACGATTGGATGTCACATATTTTACTTGTGACTATTCGGTATTTTTATCTTTCATTATTAGCATGAATTGGCATTGGCAATTATTTTGTATAGAATTATAATTTTATTATTAATATAAAAAGCATTATTAATTACTCCGTTTAAGTTCCTTTTTTCAATAAGGAGTAAACAAGAAAACTGTTTATTTTAGTTAAAATGATTTGTACTCAATTTCTATACTCTTGTATCAAGGTTTGTGTTCTTTTTCAGATTAGTTACCTTAGCTTTTGCCGGTTCCATTGGTATGACGTTAGTGATTTTGGGATGCGCTTTACCTCAATATAAGTAAGTTTAGAATGTCTACCTTTATTCTTCACTATTATGTGTATGACTACATTTTAGTTGCTTAGTGTTCAATTTTATCTAACGGAATATTTTGTTCATTGTGTTTGTAGTAATATCTTGTATATGATTTTAGCTGTAAATAATGGTATCTTATTCGTCCGTAATTTAATTAGGGATGAGGTAATTGTTCATACAGTCAAGTCAGCATATGTTTAATCTAATACTCTATATCCGGAAAAGATAATATTGTCATTTAATTTTCCGACAATGTTACCAAGTGTATTATAAAAAACTTTTATTGGTAATTTTTTTGGAGTTTTTGATGGCTTATTAACTTCATATTTATATTGTTTACTTATACTTTTAATTGCCTAGTATAATTGATCTTTTCTGAAGATGGGTTTTATTCCCCACTAAAATAAAATTTAGTAGTTTTCCTTCTTATACTTTGCTCAAATTCTCTTATATTTCAACAAGAGGATTATGACTATTGTGAATTGCATAATAATAAATGTCCTTAAAATTTGAAGCCGGTAATTTGCATTAATAATATTTTGTTTATGGTCTATAACTACCTTGAATGCCCAGTGCTTGTGGGAGGCATATTGTTATCTCAGGCTGTGTTCCATGCTAGTGCCTCCTGTATTTCATAAAATTTTAACCAACACATTTTCAAGTATTTATTGGCACCGTAGGGAAGCATTAACAACAACCAAATTTCAGCTATATCTAATGCTACCCATCATCTCTATTAAGAGTTGGTAACCTACAGCTAGCCATCAGGAACATTTTTGCAGCCTACAAAGCTATGATTGATAAAGTAATTCATGAAATTTAATGGAGACAATTTCACTTGTGTACCCCGCAAGCCACTAATTTTCTGATCCCAGGTCATCCTGCATAGCAGCCACTTCAGGTATTTTTGCATCCTTGGCATTGATGAATTTTTTTATTGAGGAAAAGGTCTGAAATTTAGGTTTGAATAAAGAGGTGCCAAGATCCGTACACATGTCCAGACATTCGCTGCTAAGGCAGGATGGCAAGGTCTATATGCATTAATGTTGCACTCGCCTAAGCAGTTAATTAAAATTATGATCTCCGAAACATTCTGATGAGGTTTATATGCTAGTGCATGTGAAACTTACAATGTAGGCTGCTGAAGGTTTGCAACTATAAATGTACTTGCTGTAATAGTTGTCAACCCCTGATTCATACATTTGCAAATAGTGCCTAGATAAACAGTTAAGTAATCACCACAAAGATTTTGACCCCCCAGCCATGTGTTTATCCTCACTGCAATTGAATTGCTGCATCCTTTTCTCTCGTTCATACAGGAAATATCGTAATTCGGCTTTCATTTGCTGTACACAGTTTCATTTTAGTTTGTTTTGCATAGCAACCTATACCGTTTATTTTATTTTCTGCCACATTTTTGTGCTTCATTTCTTTGATAAAAGCAAACGGTTTGGAGAATTCTGTAAATAATTAATACATATAACAATATTTTCTAATAATCATTAAATATTTCAAATGAACCATGAATTTGTTTAATTACATTGCTATTCTGAATTGCTTTGCTAAGATCTACATTTTGAACTACATAGTTTTATTGCAACCATAAAACTATTTATTCATTGCATAAAATTCAGGGATGAATTTGGAGCAAATTAATGGAAATGGGAGCAGCGAGTTTTTTATTTGTATTTTAAAATAGGTCATAATCATATTACTAACTTAGGACTAGGATATTCACACATCTGAATACAGTTAGTCCTCAATTTACACTGTCCTGATTTACGTTGATTCAATATAACATCGTTGCTGACCAATGTCGTAGGAACTTTTTTTAAATTCTCGTGATTCCCGTATTTTTTAATGAAATTTTTAAAAGATGCGCCAAAAACGAAAAATACATCATATTTGCCTGGCTAGCCTTTTCAATAGCATGAAGACGTTATCTATGTTAGTTTTATGAGCGAGGTGCCTATATTTTCGTTCAGAATTGTTGCCGAATGCATCATCGGTTTTGTTTCTGCAAGCTATGTCGTTTAGATTGTTATATACATGAGTTAAAGTCGTTACAAAAATCTGGTTTCGATATACGTCGTTTCTATTTATGTTGCACTTTCCTGGGTCGCATCCCCAACGTAAATTGAGGACTTGCTGTACTCCATTCACCCCTGTCAATTTTGAAATTTCTTTGAACCCTTTCTGGTCATAGCAATTTAAAAAATGTCTGCTACCAGATTGATGGCATTACGAGTGTAGAGTCAATAAAATATGTACATGCACTTTTTATTGGAACATATATTAAAATTATCAAAAAATAACCTCTCACAGACGAAAAAATGTGTGTTGATCATAGGTTGACCAACAACCGGAGGAAAAATTAGGGATGTTGATTATATGTTGACATCCAACTGGAAAGGATTAAGTGTTGGTGAAGGAAAAGATGGCACAAAGACTTGAAATTCCAGAGCGGTGCATCATGCAATCACCCAAATTTTCCAACCTGTTCTATTTACCCATTTATGGAATCAATAACTATCTCCAATCTGACCAGGAAACATGCCAGAGATGAAGAAGAGGTTGATGTGACAAATACCGCATTCATAGAAAAATTTCCTGGTACAAGTGGGATATATAAAAGTGTAGATAGTGTTAAAGATTCACATAATACTGAACTCGACCCAACAGATTTTTGAACATTTTAAATCTATCTGTGCTAACTCTGCATGCATTAACTTGAACCCCTCAATGTCATCCTGCATACCCAGTACTCAGAACGAAAACTTCATCTGCGGTCGTCTTGCATACAGAGTATGCCATGGAGATCGCTAGATTTCATTATTTTTTGGTGCAATAATTTTTTTAATCTGAAAAAGCTTGATATATTTCAAAAGAGTAACCTTGGGTCCTCCTATTGTGCTTAATTCTGCAATTTTTACTGTCTTTATTTTTACCTTTATTATTCATTAAATTGTGATTGAATTTTCGCATAGCTATGCAATTTGCAGCTTCAAAAAACCCCCTATTCAATGCTGAGATGAGCTAAACCTCTGCACGAAAGTTACTGTGTAATGGAAGAGGATGTAGGCACTGTTTATCTGCTCTGTGAAGTCTCTCACTCTTGAGATGAATATTTTTTTCAGGTCTTGTCTGTTATCTGCCACCCACGCAGGTTAATATATGCAGCACCCTAATAAAATGAAGTGGCGAGATATGGAACTGTGTGGAGGTTAGCTGGAGGGAAAAAGAATTAATCACATGGGATACAACTGGGTTGGGTAATTTAGTTAAAGTGTTTTTTGGTTTCTTCCCTTGTTCACTGTGCCACCCCCCTCGGGGGAGCAGAACAGTGAATGCGGGAAAAAACGAAAACACTTTAACTAACTCACCCAACCCGGGGAGGCGAGTTGGAGTATGTTGTAGCCCGAGCAGTCGTATCCCACGCTAGTTCCATATCCCGCCACCAGAAGAGTGCTGCATATATTAACTTGGGTGGGTGGCAGATAACAGAAAAGATCCTTTTTTTATTATGCATCAACACTTGAGAGCTATATGGAAAGGGAGGAGAAAGGGTCTTCCGGTATGGGCTAGTGCTTGGTTCAGTGTTTCTTGCGGACAATATAATGAAAGTGAAAGAGAGAAACATATGACATCATTGCACAAACAAGCCCATTCATAGATATTTATGATGCTACCTCTTGACCGAAAGTGTCATCAGAGCGCATGGGAAGCACTTGGATCGCACAAAAAATATTCTTTTGCCGCTCTGAAGGAGTTAGTCTGAGGAAAGCATTTATGCTGTATGGAGGCAGCTAATGTTCATTTTTTTATGTGATTACTTTTATGTTAAATTTCTAAGAGATTAAAAGAGCCAAAGTTATCATGGCATCAATCAGTAGAAAAAGGCAAGCAATACCTGGTGATGAAAAGCAAATGAAAATCTTACTTGAATGTGATTCGTAAGAAAGTGTCAGTTCAGACAGTGATAGTGGGAATCATATTGAAGATAATGCTTAAATTACTAAGGAAAAAATCTATTTTTGGCATTTTTTTGTTGAGTGGACAAATACAAAACCTTCTACTGTCCCTATGCACTTCTAGCATCTTTGTTTATCCGTATTTGAAGGTTATATCTGAAAAACTTATGGGGAAGGCATAGAAATCTACAATAAAGCAGTATATGTGAAGAAATCCGTAAACCTGGAATAAAGATGTATGATATATTGCTTCTGTGAATGTTGGATTGTTTGTATAGAATTTCTGGCTAATCAACCTCTTGGATTATTATAGCCATTACTCCTTCCACACTGAACACACAAACAAGGGATGAAGGGAACCCAGTACCGGCAATAGCCTACTCTTTACAAAGATCACCAAGAGGGCCAACTGCTTAACATCCTTTCCTAAGGATGGAGTGCTGACTTGGGCAGTCTCCTCAAATCACACAAGTAGAGGAAGGGACGATCACAGGTTGAAAAATTCGACCTCTGTTGGATTTGAACGGTGGCCGCTGCATGGAAAGCCAATGCTCTAGCCACTCCGCTGCCACCACTCCTTTCTGTGAATGATTAAAATAATTCATCAAACCATTTCACCCAAAAAATACCTAAAAAAAATACAGTATAAACATTCATAGTTTTATGCAAATTCTCAAACAATTTCAGTTGAATCAAATGAATAGGTAAAAAGTTATGAATTTTTTTAGAAGTTTACTCCAGATTAGCAAATTCATTTAAATCTCCTCTGACCTCGAGGATGGCTTTGATTTAAATGTTCTCTGCACTTGAGGGGTTAAAAGTTGTGCACCAATAATGTTATTGAGAATTCTCTCCCCAAATATGGGACTGTTTGATGGGAAACAACTTATAGTAAAATCGCTTCATACAAACATCATAGAGGCAGTCATTGCTGTGGGTACAAGAGTGATGATACTACATGTAACATTGTTGTCCTCAGACTGGTTTACCACTCCATCCAAAAAAAGGCAATTCTCACTAAGGCTAGCTTTTTGGTTACCAATAAATTGGGGCTGCAATTGTTTCAAAAATAATTAACCAAATTTCTTTAATCGAAAATTAATAGATTAATTCGAATGATTTTACAAATTATTAAAAATCATAAATATCATTTTTTAAACCACAAAGGACTTTTTAATGTTACTTTTTATAATGTTATATCATCCTGAAAATTTAATGAAAACAATGAAAATACTGAAAAAGTTCAAACCAAACAATTTGCAATTATTAACCATGCTTGTTAACTTCCATATCATAAACTCCTAACATTTCTCTACAGCATCCTTGTGCTTATGTAATTCTTCATTCTATATACTCTAAATCATACTGTTGACCGTTTGACGACTCAGTAGGGTGTAATGTTTGTTCTGAAGGGCTATTCGCAACACCATTTGCAGATCGGGATCTTCCACAATAGCAGTCGGACAGCCAGAATTAGCAATCCATTGTGCGGTGGCTGTTGTTAAATCCTTGCTAACTTTAGCACTCACTGGTTTCTCATTCTGACATACATACTGTGTTATTGAATTCTGTTGTTGAGCAGCAGTGTTTCTGTTCATTTGCAAGTATGCATTGGTATTGCAGTAGATGTTTGTGCTGCAGGTGATATGTCAACGATGTATTAGAGCCATTAATCAGTTAATTAATCATTAAAAATCGCTGCCCTACAATAAATTAATGACCTGGTCAGACACTGCAAAATTGGGTTCTTCTTAATGCGTCCAATATTTTCTCAAGGAAAATGTTATGTGGAACAGTAAAGAATATGAGGCTTCCGCCATTTGAAAGTTGTCAAATCAGTTGAACAACCTATGATAAGGAATGCTGTATGTGGAGAAATTTTTTATTACAACTAATAAATTTCTCATTTCTCAAATTTCCTGCCATAGAACTGCGGGCTCTGCAATAGCTGTGCATGAAAATTTCCCCCTTAATTAATTTAAACAGTTTAATTTTGTGTATCACAAAAAACTTCTGGTGTTAAATGCAAACAATCATAATAAAGTTTAAACCTTAATGGCTCGCATCTAAAAATTTCACATAACTGTTAGCGTGGCGCACTGAGTGTGCCATTGCATTATTTGGACAACTCGGCTGTAAACAATAATAATAACGTTAATTCATTCTAATTTTTTTTATTCAGTATTTTAATGTATTTCATTATTATATTCTCATTGTTAAATTTATTTATTTATTGTTATAAAATATTAAAAATAAGTGCCAATTTAGGATAAACATTGTAACAATAGAAGAAATAATGCTAAAAAATAATGTTATTGAAATATTCAAATGTTTGCAGACAGATCATGATGCGTATATAGTGCAGTAGAAGTGACACAGCTTTGCATCTGTTTTACTCCTCAAGAACAATAGTAAAAAGGTTGCAAGCAACTTGTTCGACTACTCTGGTAATACTGATAGGTTACATAAAATAACAATGTATAAGAAGCTAAATTTACAAATTCCCAGCATTTCAAAATGCGCTAGCACACTCTGTGCGCTAGCGTGAGCAGTTAAAGGTTAAAACCAAAATTGGCAACTAAACTAAATTGACTAGAAAGTAGCAGTGCTATATATATATATATATATATATATATATATATATATATATATATATATATATATATATATATATATATATATACAGTCAAACTCGGATATAACGAGCGCCACGGGACCGTCTAGTTTTGCTCGTTATAGCCGTTAAACTTAATATCCGTGAAGGCAAAAGCATGCATGCGTATGGTGAAATAAGACATAAGAAGTAAAAGTGAATATATAAACAGAAAGTTTATTTAGTAAATTTATGGAAAAACATAAAAATGAGAATAAACTAGAAAATATAAAATAAACATTTGTACATATAAAATTTACTCACAGCTGCATCCTTAATCACTCCCCTTTTTACAAAAATAACTTTGAATGGTAGCCTGTTTCATAGATTTCACTTTGAAGTCTCTTAAGTTTTCTCTTATTACACTTATTGCACTAAAAACACCATCGGAAATGTCAATGTTTTCAAAAAAATCATTTAATGTTTCCACAGCATCCTGAGCTTGAGAGTAAGTTGGCACGGCTTTCGTCGGGATTGTGTCTTCGACACATTCAACAATGTCTTCATCACTGTCTGCTGTGTTTTGTACTGTCTCTATTATTTCACTCTCCGTAGGAATTCCACTGATAATCAAATCATCATCAACATGAACAAAATTGTCAATGTCATTTACATGGTCAAAATTCGCAATTCCATTTTCTTTAAGCCATTCTGACAGATCGAAAATTCTCCCGATATTAAACCAGACTTCCGAAAACAGTTTATGATCGTTGTAGGTGAAACATTGTCCCATGCATCTGTCATGAAATGAATTGCATCCAATACAGAGACGTTGCCATCTAAACCTCTTTCCCTCCTTTCAATCAACTGTAGAACAAAAAATCGCTTGAAATGGCCTTTAAAACATTTAATTATCCCCATGTCCATTGGCTGCAAAATAGAAGTCGCATTTGTAGGCAAAAACACCAGTTTTACATTGGATAACTCCTGCATATGTGGGTGCGCAGGAGTTATCGACAAGGAGTAAAATGTTTCTATTTTTCCTCCGTAACTCGTTGTTCCACTGACTTACATATTGCTGAAAAATATAGGAAGTCATCCATGCCTTTTTATTAGCTGCATATTCAACGGGAAGCTTCTTTACATTATTGAAGCAACGCGGCTTTTGTGACTTACCAATAACAAAAAGTTTTTTTTTGTCACTCCCATTCATGTTTGCGCACATTAAAACTGTTAAACGATTCTTAGGTCTTTTGCCACCAACACATTTGTCACCTTTGAATTTAAACGTTGCATCAGGCATCATGTTGTAAAACAGTCCAGTTTCGTCGGCATTGTAGATGTCTTCTTCTCTGTAACCTTTTCGACACTCCTCCCAAACACTTTTCACCCATTCACTTGCCGTTTTTGAATCTGCTGACAGGGCCTCTCCACTGACTTTCGCATAAACAATGTTATGCCGATTTTTAAAACGATCGAGCCACCCATTATTGCATGTGAAGTTTTCATGTCCTAACTGTTTTGCAAATTTATCTGCCTGTACCTTTAAAATGGGGCCGTTGATGGGGAAACCAGCATTTCTCTGCGTCTTAAACCACTCCAGCAGTGCTTGATCAACAGTACCCAAGTCACACTTCCTCATTTTCTTGTTCGTTGTTAGGTTGTTCTCTAATGCAGATAAAATCGCTTCTTTGTTTTTCCATAAGGTTGAAACCGTAGACGACGATAAATTAAATTTTTTGCACACTTCAACATTTTTTTCACCACGTTCTAACTCTCGAATAATATCAACCTTTTCGCGAATAGACAGACACTTCCTTTTATGTACGGACATGTTACTCGTTCAAGGGCAAAATCTCAACTGATTTTTGTGATCAACGCTACGAACTTTCTTTGCAAACTGCGAGCATACCAATTCCAGGAAGAGTTAATGAGGAGACGGATTAAATCTGGGATTTCCCACCTTTACGTGGGAAAGGGTGTTGGGTGCATTCGGCTGAGCGACGGGGGCGGGCGCCATTGTACATGCCCTTAGCCCCTTACCCCCCTTACAAACACAACCTCCTGGCTGTAAAAGAGCTGTGGGTTGGGAGGAGAGGACAAAGGACCTCCGAGGGTGCCACTGTACCTGCAAGTTGGGAATTCTTGGTTTGGACGAAGGGATTATTTTTTAACAACAACGCCGCGGTCTTTAACCTCCCCGAGGGATAGGGTGTAGAGGCTGGACTCGAGAACACAAGGTTACATATCTTGGGTCACTATGAGGATTGAAGGGGCTGACCGCCACCGCGTTTGAGACAGTGAGACGTGGTCGAAGTTTGCTCGATATATCCGTGAAGCGTGCTCGTTATATACGTGAAATATTTGTATGTAAATACTCGTAAACTTATCTTGGAGGTAGCATTTGCTCACTATAGCCGTGACCTCGTTACAACCGTGCTCGTTATAAACGAGTTTGACTGTATATATATATATATATATATATATATATATATATATATATATATATATATATATATATATATATATACCCTCCTTCAAAGTTTTATTTCCGTATATGGTATACCCTCTGCTCTATATATATATATATATATATATATATATATATATAGTTTTATTTCCGTATATGGTATACCCTCTGCTCTATATATATATATATATATATATATATATATATATATATATATATATATATATATATATATATATATAGAGCAGAGGGTATACCATATACGGAAATAAAACTTTGAAGGAGGGTGTTACCCAGTTTTTTTTAAGCAGAGGATATACCCTATTCATTCAGAAAAAGCAGAGGGTATAAGGCGTATACCACCGTATACCCTCCACTAAAGCCCTGGAAAGTAGTAAAAAAATATACAAGTTTTCTACAATTGCATGGGAAGCTTTTTTTTCTGCCGCTTATTTAATTAAGGCTTGTCAACTGTGAGTGGTAGAGTGCTATCTGGGCAGTGGCGTAGCTAGGTTCTCCTTCGCCCAGGAGAAAGTCACAGAGATGCACTCCCCTCCCTTTGCTCCCTGTGCAATTTTCTAGACAAAAGTAATCTGGGAAATGTGATGGAAACTCAAACATACTATACTAGCATTTTATTTTGGCATATATTATAATATTATTATTGTTTATAAACAAACATTAATTTTCCATCAACGCATTTGTGCCTTTTCAGCCCTGCACCCCTCAGTTCCTCCCTTGCTATGTCATTGTATCTGAGTAATCTGTATCAGACCTTCCAAATGCCTTATAGTGTAGACATACTTAAATGCTTATTAAGAAGATTTTGACTAAAAGTGAAAGAAGCTTATATAAATGCTGAAATCCAATTGATAATGAAAATAACTACTTCACCCAGAAAACAATTTAAAAAACCATTTCAGCTACAAAGCAGCCATATTGAGCCATGGTTGGTTATATCTAGAGTATGAATTTTTCAGGTTTAAAAAATTTCATTCGAAGGATAAATATCAGGTTTTATTATTTTCATTTTCATTCAGGTTAAAATCGGGTATAAATAAGTTACAGATATTTCGAGGTTTTAAAAGAAGTTCAAACTTGGGTTATTTTCGGGTTTCATTATTTTGTAATTCGGATAAAATTATTTTAAAATAAAAATCTTGTTTAAAAATTTTAAAATTTGATCAACTATCAAAACTTTTTACTACACATTAGGTATGTTTGAGAGTGTGATATCTTGTGTTAAATGCCTCCAGGTGAAGAGGAACACCTCACAGGCTGCTCAATTATCTTGCTTCCTGTTCAACTTCTTTTGAAAACACACCATATATTAGTGAAATGATTTTTCTTTCATAGTGTTTTCAACTAACAGACACAGGGCTCTTTTTTCTTTATCCCATCGAAGATCTAGCAGTGAATAGCGAAGGCGAGGTCCTTAACTATTAGTGGCACGAGCAAACTAAGGAGATTAAGATTGCGTTACAAAGTAAGCTTACGAATAAATTGTTTACAAAGAGAATAAACAGACTGATCACGAACATCTTGGACTGCACTCAAGTGCTGAGATGCCTAAAAACGCCAGAATAGAAATTCTGTAAACAAATATAAAAAAAATTGTTTAAAGAAAACTAATAATTTTGGGTTTTACCTGAACTTTAAAAAGGCAATTGGAGGGTAAAAGTTGGTAAAAATCAGGTAAAACACAAAAAATCCATATCCATGCCATTGAGGATGATTGCTTTGTTGCTGAAATGAGCAACTGCTTTTTCTAACTCTTTTATGGATTTTGGAGTTATCCTTTTCATTAGTAGGAAAGTATAGAGCAAAATTTAAATGTTAAACATGGAACAAATAATTCATCTCTGAACATTTTTTGGAAAGCTAGCCAACTTTTATTAGAACATGCAGTGGTAGAGAGACAAGGGGATCAAAATGCTTTATGGTACAATAATGGTGAGAAAATATTGCTGAAGGACAGTCTGTCATCTTTTATTAATAACTTTTATATTAACCTCACATATATATATATATATATATATATATATATATATATATATATATATATATATATGTGTGTGTGTGTGTGTGTGTATGTATGTGTATATATGTAGGTTTATATATTTTTATTCAAGCACTTCAATATCAGAAAAATTTCTTACCTTTAGCTGGATTCGAACCACCTCAGGCTATAGCTTAAACCAAGTATGCCACGGTGAGCATGAAGAACAGTTGAGAAATCCATCTATATATTTGTTTATCAAGCTCTATAAAATCGATAAAGAATTGAAATAGAAAATCTAAATTTGGCAAGAATCCTTTATTCACATATTAACACTGATTGACGAAAAAATATTTGGAAAAACGACCCGGGTTTCACTCAAAGGAAGACATTTCCATTTTCCATAAAATGTCAACTAAACATCAAATTTTCGACGTGCAGGCTTCTATTCTTTTTGAGATCTAAATTAGAAAGAATTAACCTACGATCTTCGGATCTGAACCATTTTAAAGAAAAAATTATAAAGTTTCTTATTCTGTCCATCTTTTTTTGCCTTCAGTTCCAAATCCCTCATGTTAAACATTTAATTCACATATTTTGAGGAAATCTTGTCATTTTAACAGAATGTTGCCTTGCCAACGAGTTACATTGTTGAACCTCGAAATCCCTTTGTTATTTCAATCCTTATGGGTGAAAACGTACTCTGAATGCTTTTAATGCAAGAGAGAAGGAAGGAGAGGGAAATGAATTGTTGCATTATATGCAAGAAGGAATTAATCAGAATGTAGAACATTAATCATTCGCATATTAAAATTACTTAGAATCGTCATACAAGGTTGAGACTTGAAACTACAAATGCTTAAAAGAACAAAAGTTTGTTTTCCTGCCATCAATTTTGGAATACATATCAAATCGATCAATGGATCAGTTTTTAACGCGAGAATTTTATGCATTCTTAGTGATTTGCATTGTTGCCGGTTTCATTTAATTGGGTACCATTGACTTGGATAATCTATTCATGAAATTTTAATTAAAAACTTTCCCATAGAATTTCAATGGGCATTTTTAAGTGATAACTTTTATGAAGCACACAAAAAGTGTAAAAATAAAAATTGATGTGGCCGCCACATGACTTTCTCCATACCTGTAATATTTCTAAAAATTCCAAATAGGTTAAATGATAATAAATATGTGAAGGAACTGCGAGAAAAATTGAAAGACTTGAAAGAAACAGAAATAAACTCAAACAGTAGCCTTCTGATATTGGATATAGCCCCCAAGCTCCAACAATTTAGAAAATAAAAATGAGCGTCAAGTGTTTACAATAGTCGCTGGTAGGTGGTATGGTGATGGCAGCTAAAAAATTTAGTTTTTACAATATCTCTTCAACAATGCATTATATGGGAAAATGTTTCAGACAAAGGTTGTAGAATACTAAATTTCCTACAACTTCTATTCTAGTACATTTTTATATTTATCAAATATTAAAGCAAATATTTCAAAAAACAGATTAGTGACAAGAGTAAACACCCACTTCTGGTTGACCGATGTTTACCAAAAACTAATCAGCGTGTCTTCCTTTAACAAAAATGTCAAATATAAAATTTCACGCTGATTTGATTAATAGTTTTTGAGTTAGAGTACCCACAAAAACCTGGTCACAGACACCCACAGACATCGAGAAAATAGTCAAAACGTGTTCAGGAGACCTTAAAACATGTTTTTCCGTTGAAATCTCGAATTTGATTTTTTTCATGAAAACAATATACTTTGTACAATATACTTTGTATATGGAGAAAGTAAAAATATAATAATTTTGTTATTATTAACTTATATAAAATCCACTGAATGAAAAAGAAATAATTTAAATTATTGAATTAATAGAGATATTGAATATATAAAAGTTATGTTGCAGTCTTTAAAACATCGGAACTAATTATTAGAATTGCAACATAACTTTTATATATCCAATCTCTATTAATTCAATAGTTTCAATTATTTCTTTTTCATTCAGTGCATTGTATATAAGTTAATAATAAAATTATTATATTTTTATTTATTTTTTATGTTATTCAACTAGTTCAGGATGAAAGTGTGAAGGAAAAATTTTGCACTCTATAGCCAGTACTGCCACTCCCCAACTTACGTAAGGGTTCCATTCCGCAAACCTTTATGTAACTCGAGTTTTATGTAAGTCAGAATTTGCTTAACTACCCACACAGTTCAGTACAGTAAATAAGATATTGGGAAAAAATCATTCTAATCATAGAAATTAAGGAAATTATTTAGACCCTGTGATATCCCTCACTCAGAAAACAGTAGCCGCAAAAAGTTCCAGCCTTGCGAGCAGTGACCGGTGGTAATATTCCTGATATGCAACAGTTGTGGGAGATGCCATAGATCTTGAATACATTGTTGCATTTAAGATCTATGGGAGATGCTGTCCACCCCGACTCTCCACCGCCATATGCAGTATCCCTTCGCACACACTGAACTACCATATATGCTCGTGTAATTTGCAACTTTTTGAGACCTATTTTTAGTCATAAATTAGGGGGTCACAAATTACATGAGTTATGTTTTTGAAACAGTGAAATCATCTCTTGTTCTGAACATATTTTTAAGCGTAGCCTTACCCGTAACCTCGATGTGATGCCTTGCCTGACTAACTTCTAATTTTTAAGTAACTTATTATTATGAATGTAGATTTAATAAAGTTCTCATATAACCTTATTTAATCTTTCAACCTCCATTATGAAAAGAAAAATAAATATCCACAAAATTACCAATAATTCACAAAATAAATGTAAGAATAAATGTTTGTTTACATGCAAAGACCTTGTTAAAATCAGGTAGCCATTCCCGCAACACATTCTAACGTTTAAGGTATTAAACTGAGTTGCCAAGTTTATATTTTTTGACCATATAATATGAGTAAATGAATTTTTAAAAAGAAATGAGAGGAGCAAGGTAGAAACCATCTATGGCAACATTATTGTGTTACAATTGTACGATAGTTAAAGATGCACTAGTAGATAGGCATTTGTTTGGCTCTTAGCTGTTCCCACAACACAACATTCTTAAAACATTTCTGACTAGTGAGCTACAAACTGTGATAATTACAGTTATTCACTCATTTTCTCTTCATTAATATGTAAATACAGGTAATTAAAAGGTATTTTTTCAATTAGAAGTACAGGTATACATTTGAATGCATTCTCTTTACTTTCATGAAGATAGAAATCATATGGAAACGAACTAAAGAAAATGCACTATATTTTAGGGGAACTGTAGGTCGCACTACCAGAACTCAAAAATTCCAACTCGCACATTACATAACACATAGATGAAAACAAGATTTTGAGGCAAATAATAAGGGATCGCAAATTATGCGGAGTCGCAAAATACTGAAGTATATATGGTATGTACTTTACGTTCCGGGTGTAACGTAATATGTATGCACTTTCACACTTTGAATTTTTTTGTTTGTGGCTTATGTAAAAGTTTACGTAAGGTTGAGTTTATGTAAGTCAGGGCTTACGTAAGCCGGGGAGTGGCTGTATAGTAAATTTTGTTTCAAAATATCCAAGAATATAGTACCCTTAATTGTTGCGCAATATTGTTCATCTCTTCCGAGTGTCTATTATGAATGATATTATCCACGAATATGAGATATCATTCGATTTGGTTCAACCGTCTAGGCCAAAGGTCTCCAACTTCCAGGCCAAATGTGGTCCATGAAGCTATGATGGAAAGATGATTGGTAAAATTTGATATAGACAATTTCATATTTTTTCAGTATAATTATCATCTCAAAACCTTTTCTGGTGGAGCTTTAACCCTAGTAATTTATTTAGACTTGATTTTCGCTAATATGAGACCACAGAATCCCTTGGTAGCTTTTAATGTTAACACTCATCTGGCTTGCTGAAGCTCTCATGACTTCCAATGCGGCCCTTCGAAGTATTTGCAGCTACGAATGCGATAAGGTTGGGCTCCACTGGTCTATATTGTAGTAAGATTTTGAATGGATTACGGTGGAGGCGTGACGTCATAGGGATTAGGTAAGGTAACTTAGCATATATTGTAATGTCACTGGATGCCATATAGTGATTTTAAGAGATATGTGGCTTACGTAGTATTATTTGTGACATCAGGCTCTATAATTGGATTGATTTTAATCAAATTCTCTGGAGGCATTTTTGAGTAAATAAAATGTTTCTAAAAATCGCCAAGAATAAACTACACTTTATTTTTGTGCAATATCATTTTTATCAATAAAGGGTCTGCAAAAGACGATATATTGCATAAATAAAATAAATCATTATAAATCATTCGATTTTATATATGTTTTTGGGCCCTAGAACCGCGAACAGACAGATAGCATGGCAAAAACCAGTTTTATGGACTCGGGGACACCTAAAACGTGTATTTCTACCAAAATCTCGAAGTCGAATTTTTTCAAAATTACAATGCTTCTCTATAAACTATGTATATGAGAAAGTAAAAATAATAATGTGCTTGTCTTAATTGCCATTTTCTTTAAACTTCCTGACAACAAATTTTAACTGTGGCCAAGCATGTGATCTGAACATTATGTTTTACATGTAAAGATATTGATTTTTTTATAAAATGCTTTGACGGAAGTAGGATCACATATGCAGCATTACTTAACACAGCTCAAAAATGTTTACTTAATAATATTAGTCCTGGAATAAAATTATGTAAATACTATTTATGGTCTATACCAGTGGTGCCCAACCTATGGTGCATCCACCTCTCAAATTTGGCACATGTCGCTTAATACAATTTAAGTATACAGTCATTTTGTTTTCCCACAGTTGAAATATATCTGGGATTTAAAACTGATCTCAAACTTTTATTGCATTTTATGTCGATATATCGGCGTAGGTTTTGAATGAATGAATGGATTTGTAAGTAAAGATTTAATGGGCGAGTGATTGTAAGGAAACCTTGTCATGTCTGATGGCTTGGGTACTCGAAATTTCCACCCCAAACTTACAAGTATCCTATCCTCTTCCCACCATTGTTTACTCATCATGGATCGACTTCTAAAAAATAGTCATTTGGTTGCCTCATGAGCAATTTCCACAGCTTATAAAATGTGCTCAGTCTGTTGATTTGCAAGCTTATATGCATGTGAACAACTTTTCTCATCTATGAAACTTATCAAAAATAATCAATGCTCACGACTAATTGACCCTAATCTATAAAATCTGTTGATACTTACAACAACAAATTTACAACCTGATATGGGCAAGTTGGTGGAATTGAAGTTACACCAGAGATTGCATTAAAGATAAGATTTATTTTCATCATATCCTTATATTCACTTATTGCATGCTTAGAGCTAAGTGGTGCATCGACACTTAGGCGCTGGAAAAGTGGTGCACGATAGGTAAAAGGTTGGGCACCTCTGGTCTATGCTAAATTATTTAAAGGTGTATAATAAATATATCACTAAGTAAAACTAATATTTATCATCTGAAGAATAATTGAAGCAAGTCATTTACAATTTTATGAAGCTCATATTATACTTATTATGGACTTAATACTTCCATCATCATAACATAGTTGTGCATGTGTTATGAGATGGTATGATTTTTTACCATATGCTGTTAAGTAGTGTCACTTTTTTAATTCTGTTCTTCATTCTCCGCAGCGTTTGGTGGCCTTTCTTTGTCATTTTGTTTCACATATTGTCACCTTTACCTACTCTTGTGGCTCGTCGTTATGTTGAAAACACTGGTTCCAGTAGTGCCTGTCTGGAATTTGCTATTTTCATAACAATGGGATTTGTTGTGTCATCATTTGCTCTACCCCTTGTACTTGCTCGTTCTCCCCGTGAAGCCCCAGTGGTAAGTAATTATTTCAGATTTTGTAAGAATGTTTTGTATTTAGTGTTGATTATCATACGTTGCTTTATCTCTTAGCGAAACTTGCCATTTATTCATTTTGGCTGGTGTTGTTTAACCAACCCCAGTAAATCTAATGGTGTAGTAAAAATAAAGTTTTATATACCTATATTATATTTTTAAATATTATTTGCTTTATTTATCACTTTGAAGAATATAAAAGCCATTGTTGTTTTTTGTAATTTTAGCTTAGCAGTTGCTTTGTGTGTAGTGTAACTTGTTAAGTGATTGCTTGTACAGTATGACTGCCAACGGCAAGAGAATTCTAGATAAAAATTTAGAAGGCATTATCTGTATTTATATTAGAAATATTTATTATTTATTGAAAAGTGTTCCAAGTTATTTTTAATGCTAAATTAAGTCAAAACTAACTACGAAATTCTGAATTTCTCAATCCTGTTACATGAAAAATTTGCTCTCTGTAACATTTTTTTAAGGTCACAACCTACATTATCTGTATTGAAAGCAAATTAAAAAAGTTAATGGACAAGGCCGAGACTTCATGGAATTCCATAATCAAATAAAATAAACAATACAAGATATGTGTGGAAATTAGCAAAAGTCTTCTAATAAAAGATACTATCTCATATTGTTTATTTTATTTGATAGCAGATTAGCCTCAAGATCTTGTTAGTCATGAAATATTCAGCAAAATTTAAAATTATGCAAATGGAAATAATAAAACTAAGATTGGTAAATAATTAACCCCTCAAACCGGTGTGTAAATGCCTGAAAGTTTGCTTATTTAAATTATTTATACTCACATTGAGTAACGAAAAATGCATTGTGTTAATTATGTGGTCATCGTTTAAAAATTACTTTTCCAATCCATTTCAAACTTTCTCAGGTATTCAATTGTGGCATTAACTCTTTGAGTGGTCTGAGTAGGTACTCGCTGGACAATATTGGCCCAAGGGGCAGTGGAATGAGTACATACCAAATGCAGATGCCGAATAAACCACAGTTCTTTTGCCATCAGATAGTCATTCATGAAACTACTTGTTACCCAACAGACTATCTATATTTGATCTTTCAATAAATCGCATATCAATAGTCTGCTGTGGAACAAGTAATTTCATGAATAACTATTTGATGGCGAAAGAATCGCTGTTTATTCAACATCTGCATTTGACGAGTATGTACTCGGGCCGCTAGCTTGAGGAGTTAATGTATATGAATTTTTCAGCTATCTGTGAGAAGAGGTTTTGAATGCTAATGACATATGGAAAAGTTTATTGTTCCTTATATTCTTTCTAAGGAGGCTGTCTTGAAATTGAGCATTTCTTCTGAAGCAAATAGCATGCTTACCTTTAACCATGACTAAGACCAATCATCCCTGAATCGGCTTTCTGAAATTTTCATTAAATATAAAAAGCAGAATTTGTATTTTTTTGCAATCCTTAGTTGATAGAATTGCCACTTTACTTGAAGGCCTAAAAACATGCCAAATTAAATCCCATGGGGCTAATGTCTGCTCGACTGAAAAATCCCACAAGGCTAATCATGCTGGGGGTAAAGGAGGTATAGATTCCTCTCCCCTAGAATTACTGAAGAAAATGCAAAAAGTGTATAATTCCAAATATTATAAAATAAGGATAAATTAAATGATAAATATTATTGAAAAGTTGAATAGTGTATGTATGAGGTTCAGTTATATTACTGCTTGGCTCAAGTTAACACTGGCTTTTGCCTCCTCCCCTCTCCTTAAAAAGTTACTGTGAATGCACATGAAGACATTCCATCTGCTCCAATTTTAAATTCAAATGTCAAACAAAATATATTTGATTCCTTAGTTTTTATTAGATTTCAGCTTCCATTCTTAATTGTTTGGTGACCATGGAGTATCGCATTTCATCAAATAATTCAACTTAAAATCAACATCCTAGGACATTTAAGTCAGTCAGACAGGGCCAATAGATTGACCCTGTATAAAGATAAGGGTTTAAATGACCGCTGAATTGATAAGACATTGCATGCTCAATCTCAAGACCTATTAAAACAAGTTCACTATAGTTCTTTGAATTCTGGGGAGGCATATGTGTATTAAATATGTCTTAAGTAGCTACCATTTTCTGATTTCTAAATTTATTAGAATTGGGAGTAAACCATTGACTTCACATGACATCATTTTCCCATCCCTTTCCTCACTCATCGAACTTTCTACCATTTCCTAACTAACTCTAACTTTTCTATTTCTCCCTTTTCCTGCATAGATGCCAATGGCAAGACCAATCCCATCTCTTCTTCTCCCTCTCTTCCCCTTACTTGTTGGTATATATGTCACGGTAAATGTGCACAACTAACTAAACTAAATTTGAACATGAAGGAAAATTTTACTCAGCCCCACCGGGTTGGGTAAGGTAGTCTTAAGTGTTTTTGGTTCCTCCTCACATTCACTGTGTTCCCCCCTCGGGTTGGGAAGCGTTCATCCTAATATACACCAGTGGAGCCGAACCCTCGATGATTGTTGTTATAAATTAATGTATTTATTAAAGTGTGGCATTTCTCATTCTTACTTATTTCCACATTTACCAAGGCACATCAGTAAAAGTGCACATTTACCGGGAAATGTAAGGATAATATGTATTTCTGGAAACTTAAACTTACATTTATCGAACTTGGTGGTAAATGTGGACATTTACCGGTAAATACACACATTTCCCAATTACATACCTTTACCGTGACATATATATGTTACGCTGAATCCATGAAATTGCTGAATCCATGAAATAGGCAGCTTAACCATGTGGGTAAAACCAATCAGCAGACAGATGGATGGAGAACAACATAAATTATTTTCCTGTAATCTCCTCGTTAAGGCAAACAACTTTTGCATTAAAATTTTTTTTCTATATTTCTTAGTTTCCGAGACACAGAGCATGAGACTCAGCAGAGAGACGGATGTACAGAGAACAATAACAATAATACTTGTTTTAATTTATTCAGTATTTCAAGTGTTTGCCCAATTCATGAAATAGGTAGAATTATCTTTGCCCAATTCATGAATGAACTAGGCACTAAATTTGCCTATTTCATGAAATGGATAAAGCTGTTGCCCATTGCATGAATTAGGGAAAAAAGCTGCCCGTTTCAAGTATTTGACCATTTCAAGGGTTCAGCGTAACATATATACAGTAGGTCATCAATTATTCGGCGATCGGTTATCCAACTTCCAACATTATCCGGTGGTCCTGACCAATCCAGCGAATTTTGCGAGTAATTTGCTGTTCGTCGGAGAATCACATCAAAGGCAGTATCAGTCCAGCGATAGCGCACCGAGTGGTGCCAAGACGTTTTGGGACGATCGCGAGTAGTACAGTAGGATCTGGGTTATACGTAGGCTTGGTAGGATTCGATTTAAATCGGTAAATGTTGATAAACATCGAATTTTAATAACTTTTATATTCGATGAAAATGAATTGTCATCAATAAGTTTCGATTTTTCACCACAACATTTTCTATGAAATTATGAGTCATGATTTTAAAATTTGCCTTGCCACACTCAAACTTGATATATTTTACCATCAAACATCCAAAACGGAAGAGAATTTTATAGTTGTCATATGAAATGGCCACACAACATTCGGAATTCATTACACTTTCCTTTCTGATGTCACTGCCGCGAAATCCAAAGCCCAAGTTAAGGGACAAAACAATATGATCTATTTATCACGCTCTGTCTAGACCCCCAACCGGATCCAATAATCCGTACGTGCTTTGGATTTCATTTACTGAAAAGTTGGGTGACGTTGATTGCGTTCTGTGCGACAAGATCTACCGACCACCTCCAAAAGCCAAAAAGAAAACTTTTCCCAAAATGTAAAATGACTACCGATCATTTAAAAAAGCACCCTGTCATAAGATTTATGCAATCCTACCTCCGAGAGGGTCCCCTGTGCTTAGCTTCTTTTGCATTACTGTCGAAAAAGCATCATTCTGTATATGAACTCTGGGCTTTTTTCTGCATTCATAGTCGTTTGTTATGCAACAAGGTATGATTTTTTAAATCAAAATATTCATTCATAGATTAGGTTATACATTACATTCATGTCACAAATTTTTCCATGAATGATAACAATGTCGTGCATAAGGGGGTGTGAATTAACGAGTAAAATATATGTTCTGATTTTTTCCGAAAAATTAACTTCCAGGTTGGTGATCGAAGTTGAACAACACATTCACCAAAATATAGATAACAACAAACAAGGCAGCATACAAGAAGCCTTCTTTTTATGTACACACTGTTAGTTAAATTTAATTAGAAGGAATTCAATTTATAAAATCTTTATAGATAAAAACTGATAAAATGTATTAAAATTAACATCTATATTATTGATTGCTTTTTAAGAAATATAAAAGTCGAAAAGTAAACATTGATATTCATCTCCAGTTTTTAGAAAAAATAAACATTGATTTTAGTCGTCGAATTTTACAAAAAATAAACGTTGACAATTACCAAACCTAGTTATACGCAACCCAGTTATACGTAATACTCGTTTGCCCATATTTTTATGTAATCCTAGGCGAAACACTTGGCAAATTCATAACCATACATACTTAGTTGTATGTAACTGAATTGTTCATCATTCTCATAATTCTGTATTACAGTACTGTATATATGTTTTTAAATATTCCATGCTTTATTTATAACATTTTGTATGGTAAACAAATTCAAAACATTAAACAACACTTATTCAACACAAAACAACAATGTTGTAAAAGAATGTTCAAAAATAAGCTTTATAAAAACTTGGATGTGATTATCCGGTGTTTTTGAGAATCCGGCGACCCCTTCCCTCCTAGGCCACCGGATAATCAGTGATCTACTGTATAGCATTGTGTAATTCTGTACCTGAGGACATTACTGTGCAATGAATCTTAGGTCATATTAAAGTGAAATTGTTACCAAGCATTTTGCTTTCTTCTTTCCTAAATATTGCTTGTTTCCACAAAAACAATTTAAAAAGATAGCTTCTATAGTGGTATAAATATTTCTTATGATAAAAAAATCCCAAAATGATAATGGTTAAGATGAAATTATTTCTAAATCAAGTTAACTTAATGTGTATGAATAAGAAATATTAAGACAACTCAAATGGGACTCTTTATTTCTTTTTTTCAGATCGAGTGGGGTGCTTGTTATCTTACGCTGGCTGGAAATGTAGTAGTGTACCTTACAATTTTGGGTTTCTTCATGGCATTTGATGGTGATGATGTGGACTACAGCATGTGGTGATTACAAGGATAATATTAATTTTTGCAGTTTTGGTTTAGGATCCCTTAACTTTTCTCTTTTTTGTGCTACTGTAGAATAAAGAAGGGCCCTCATCTGTCGATAAAATAAGTTATGCGGAAGGCAGGGTGACACTGCAAAACAGGCCGCAAGTTGGCAAATCAGAAAATATCATCAAAAAAATTAAAAGCTTTGCAAGCTGTTAATCAAAATGCCCTGATCTTCACTTCAAAGAAGTGGCTTAATAAAGGGTATACAGTACTCACGGAAAACTATTTTTTGATGACCCAACCTTGTTGAATAAAACAAAGAAATCAGTGAATTAATAAATAAACTAACTGGAACACATTAGATCCAAAATACAGCTGGTTAGGGTTGTATTATGATTACATTTTGCTGAGCTTCCTAATCAGTTTTCATTACATTCGAGTGAATAACAACTTTTATTTATTAAACAAATTACAACTCCAAAATTTTATACTGCTGTGACACTGTAAAATGAAAAGGAGCAAATTTAATGTATAAATGGTGATTCACTCTTTAGGAAAAATATTTTCATCTTATAAGCTTCTGAGGATGACTGTGAAAGACTTCTTTATGCACTGATGTATGCTTTCGATACTAAATTCAGTGCATGCCTGTTAGTATCCATTCCATGTCTTTTGCATCTAACATGAAGTTTTAATAACTAGTTTGCTCTGTGACCTTTATTGTCCATGTCTTTATACAATCACCTTTAAATACTTAAGGCATGAGTTTATCATACTTCATCACTCACTGTGTGCATTCTCACTAACTCCTCTGCCTGCACCATGTAACATATCCCATCCTTTGTGTAGCAGTATATATTGTATGATTTTTGTTAATATTTTTGAATGCTGATATTGTGAACAAGAATACAATGCTTGAAGAATCTTGGAAAAGTGCTGTTGAGCACTACAAATGCATAACCAAGAGTCATTTGCATTCAGGAAAGGATTCTCATTATACTATTGTTTTTGTTACAATCTTACTTTAATACTCTTTATTTATTTCTTTTTGTTTCATTAAAGTTCATTGGTAGCATAAGAGTTTTTTGTCTCATTTTCTTATTCCGATTCCTTTTTGTTCTTGTTTGCAGAATTGGTTGTCCTTGACTTCATAAAAGGCCATCATTGATACTTGTGAAGAGAAATTGGGATATTTTATCTCTTTTTCCAATCTATTAAGATATATTCTCTTTTTGGTAGTACCTTTCCACATTAGTTTCCTAAATGAAACTTTAGTATCATTTAATCATTCCATCATGAATCCAAAAAAAAATCATTAAAATGGCAGTTTTCACTTTGTGTGTTAGTATGTTGTGTGTTCATACTATGTATTTGATAAACCCAATAAGGTAAATTTTTGTAACATTCTATGGTATGTATGCTTTTACTTTACCATATTGTATATTATATCAGCATTGATTACATTTATCTACTTATTTCAGTGCTATAATCCAAACAAGTTGTGTGCTTTGTAAATAAAGGTGGTTTGTATCTTAATATTCAATGTTTTACATACAGTTCTTTGTAAATATGGAAACAGTATATACACCCTTGGCCAATAAAAGTTTCAATATAAATTTTCTTTTTGATTTTATAACTGGCTCTGATTACTTTAAAATGGCAGTCAAGGAAATACTCATTTGTACAGAGAGGGGTAAGCAAACGGATCAAATTGCCTAAAAACTCATCATACCCTTCCCAACAATTTTAAGAATTTTAAAAATAAGTTGAAGGGTTTAGTTTCAAAAGTTAATTTCCCTGTGTACTAAATATGATGAAGAAGTTGGAGGTATTATAGGATGAAGTGTGGCAGGAACCCATAACTCCTATGGTAGTCATGAACACTGAACTCAATATGTTGAGCATAATTATGTATTCCAGAATAAACATGTATCAAAAATGAAAAATTAATACTTGTTTTAGGTATCTCCAATAGCCATAGCAAGGCTGTTGTAGATACCTGACACAAATACATACTTAATTCCCATTTTTGATACTTAAGTGCTTATTCTGGAATTGGTTTTTGTCCATTGATGAGATCAATAATTCTCTGTTGGATGATTATATATGTATGCAATTTTCTTCTTCCTTGTCATTTTGTACACTCACTTTTATCTTGTCGTCAGATTGCTAATTGTAATATATTGAAAATAATTATTATGATAATTTAGAATCTTTTATAAGCAAGATGAATAGGTTACTTGTCTAAAAATTTTATATGCAAGATTTTTATGATAAGCTAAAAGTAATTAAATTGTGATGACTGGTGATTTTTAAATCCTAATGGTATGACTGTGGAGAAAATTAAATAAGTGCCATCTATTTGTTAAAATAATTTATAACCTTGCATGTGCAAGTCAGTATGTTTGCATTGCCATTGTCTTACTGCTTGATGAATTTGATTTTGCTGTTTTTTTAACCCTTATTCTGTTATTATTAGTGATAATTTACATTTTCCATGGATTACTTCTGCTGATGAGTGGCAGATTTTAGTTAAAAACTTCCTCAGTTGAAGCAGTTATTACAGAGTACACACACAGGGTGTGAAAAACTCCATTGTTCACAGTATTTTTGGAAATGTAGCCTCTGTTACCTTCCATCTCATCCATATAGCTGATGCTGCTACTGTTAGTTAAGGGCATTGGTTTTTCAAAATGTACTTAGTTTTATTTAGAAATGTGTTGTAAATATTCATTAACTGTGGTTTATATTTATTGTATTAAAGTATATCAAATTTTTTATATATTAAATCTTTTAAAATAATATACCAAGGAACACCTTTTTTCTTTTGTAATGCATATAATTTAGAGATAAAATGATTCTAAAGTATATACTTTTGAAGAAGATATTCTTGCACCTTGTTGATTTTTGTCTTCTTTTCTTCTTCTATCTGTTGTTAAAAGAGTCATTCTGTGAAAATATGAAATAAAATGGACACTTTGAGTCTGTAGTTTACCTTGATATATGTATTGCAGGCATTATGACTAAATTAATGGAACCCCCATTTCGTAAGCATCTGCATCAAAGCATCTATGTACATAATTGATACTTAACGTGTTACATCCAAAAAATGGATAGTTATACCATCACTCAATATTTAAAGGAACCAATGAGAAAGTGAGAATCAGGTTTGTGCACTTCATGACTGAATTTTTTCTCATCTCTGTCCAACTTTTGCATAAAGATCTTTCTATACTTTCAGGGTATGGAAGGACTTCCTATGCAAATCTTCACTAGAGAATACTTAACTATGAAACAGCCATTGCCTATGAAATAATTTTGAAAATGAAACCATTTACCTAGTTTTGAGTTGATTATATTGCATTTTCAGTGTATCATTTGCATTTATTCTCGTCTTTATGCTTTGGTTGCTTTTCCTTTAGCTGTAAGCCATATTATAATGGAAAATTATCTATTATAGGTTTGTATATTTTTTATGATCAGGATAAATCCTGTAGTCACGTAATGGTTGAGTAAAACAGACATATTTCAATGATCAAGTAAATGCCCTCATTGATTATTTGCCAGTTCTTGATTCTTTTAGAACCAATTATCAGTGAATTACCACTGATGATGGCAAGTTTTCAGCTGAATTATGCATGTGGTTTACTGAAGTTTTACTCCTACTGGATTTAACTTGATCATTTATTTGGATTCAAGTCATAAAGTGAGGTTGATTCATTTTTAAGTATATTTTGTAATAATTGATGTTGAATTTTAGAAAATAAATTTACTTTGGATCAAACACCAGTGACTGACAGTCTTATTCTGTATTGATATTTTTTTAAACAGACTTTATGATCTAACAACTATAAAGTGCTTAAAAGTTCTCCTATTTACATAAAAATTGCTCTCATAGTGTAGTAGAACAGTAAAACTTACTTTTAATTACACAAGCTACTTTATAGTATTAAAGTAAGTAATCCCTTAAATGCCAACATAATTTTGTTGATTATAATAATTTATCTGAACTATGTAATTCTCATTCAAAAACTGAATTTAAGCACTGCTGTTAAAATATCTTCTGCTTATGTACAATAAAATTTAATAAATCACATTAGGAAAGCAGTGAATGGAAATTTCGTTGTCTACTGGAACTATTATAGCTCTAAGTATTTAATCATAATCAATATAGCCACAACAGAGGCATTTCTACATAATAAAGTCATAAAAATATCGTAATATTAATGTTGCATAGTTGTTGTCTTTGTTATTCTGTTCCACTCAAAAAACCTAACTTTTGCATTAGCAGCATTTGTGAATTATGGTTATTGGATTAAGTTATTTTTCGTATTATTGAAAATTTTATTTTGCCAAGAACTTTTTTATAGATTAATGTGTTAAATTTTGTTCTTTCATTTTTGTTAGTCATTAAATAATTCCTGTGATGATTACTTGTGATAAGGTGTATGAATTATTTTGTTCAGTTTTGAATAAATATATTAAATATAACTCTTATCTTTAAAACTTCCATATCAATCTAAATAGTTTTATTAATCACTGTATTCTAACTATAAAAGTAATGAAACAAAAGTTCAACATATGAGTACCTACATATATAATCTCAAGAGTATATTTGCTTGTAAATGTTGTTAAGGACAATTACAATAAAAGAAACAAAAGAATTGCATATGCAAGTTTTCCAATGTACTCAGAATTTCTTGATAGTAGAATGCATGGGCATCTGCTGGAACTTTTCCAGGAGGGGTGAGGGGATAGTCAAGCTCCCACAGTCAGTTGTTTTCCCTTGACGCATACGATCCAGAGGGGGGCAACTGCCAACTCCCTCCCCCAGCAGACACCCATGGCAGGATGGAAACATTATTTGTATAAAAATTCCTTAAATTATTTCAAATCAATTTTTATGTGTAAGCTGCCAAATTCATCTTATTGTTAGTTATTGTTTCCTAATATAACAAAGTAATATTTATTTGATAATGTTCTTTCATGATTTTTAACTGGTTTAAAGCTCTCAGTTCTGCTGAGGGGAGAAATGTTTTAAGGAGATATTTGCATGCAATGAAAAATAACATTGAACTCGTAAGATTTATTTATGTTTTAGAAAAATTGGTATTATTGCCTTCCCATACTCTTCTTTCAGTCTCATCGACAGTGTGCTGTCTGCATGCGTGGCTAATTACCTCCTGCCCCTCTATATCTATAGTCGTTGCTATGGCAACACTCATAATGAGTGATTAAAACTGCAAAAACGCTAGTTTTTACGCAAAATTCGAAGAAATACGATCGATAAGCAAAATTCTACAACAGAAATTAGAATCTCCATTTCTTTCCTCAGAGAATAGTACAAATTCCGCAACGCTATTACAATTCTGAGATATTTTAATGTGCAAGAGGAAAATTTCCCTGCACGATGGTTTTCAGATTTCCCATGTAAATCAAATAGGAATGATAGTTCCTGCATTTGATCCCGGGGCTTGAAATATTCGCAACAAAAACTATCCTCGGGAGCTCGGCTCCAGTAGCTGAGGATTTCCACAAAGTGTCATAAAAATCGGTCTATTGGTGCAAAAGTTAATAGGGGGCGACAGACAGAACTAGAAGCCTATTTCCATTCTGGAAAGAAGGCTAAAAATTTGTTAATATATACAGTAATACCTTATGCAACGTGAATTCCGAGGACGCATTTTCATTATTACGTTTTAATACATGTCCGTTCATAGGGATTACAATTTCTGCGCGTTCGCGATGTTTTACTTCCTAATTAGACCGTTGAATAGTGCGATTAATGCCACGGAACAGTAGAATTCGTGTAGATGCCATAAATATTTTATACATATCTAAGATAAATAATGTTACGGGTATTGAGATCGCAATAGCTACAAAAGTGATAAGGTATGCCTAAACTGTTAGCTATAAGCTTCAGGCGATTCGATACGCAAAAACGCGCGGAAACCGAGCAGCAGCATCTCATTTCAGTCCACCTCCCACAGAAAAAAATTATCCGTGAATGCAAAAAACGAGGAAAAACTGAAGCTTGATCTTAAATGACCGCAACTAGAGGAGGAAGTGATGGTTAGTAGAGCAGAGGAAGTTTGGTATTGATGCATCGATCAAAATAGTTATGTACGAGGCAAAAAAGTGTCAGAAGACAAAGAACTAGTTGACCGTACGTATCGTTATTACATATGCATTCCATTTATTTTTTATCCCATTATCATTACAAATAGCTGTTTCTTACATAGGTACTAGTAAAAGGTGCTTGCATTCTGCAAGAATTTCATCTCACCTTGAAAAAACACGTTTTTCAGAAAAATATTTCATCATTGGAAATATTTTTTTAATTCTAAAGATTTCACCGATTTTCGTCCTTTCCTTATGTAAGAATGGTAGGGGAAAACAATCCCTAAAATTTGCAATTTTAAGAAAATTATACTTTTTTAACAATAAGGTAGACACTAAAGCCACACATTTCTGCCAAATTTTAAAGTTGTAGCTTATCTAGAAGTGAAATAATATTTATCTATTTGTTTAAATTTTAAAAAAATTTAACGACCGCAGCAACATATTTATCGAGATTTTCAAATGTTTATTTTGGTATGTGCACTAAGCTCTAAATAACTTTAAAATTTCAGTTCCAACACAACATTACTTTTTTCACAATTCTCTAATATTTCCTGTTTTTGGATTTTGACATCGTTATAAGTTTACGCTGTAGTTTTAAATCAATTGCATTATAATACAATCCACTGACTCTGTTTAGAAGCACTAAATTAAAGCTATTATTATATACAGTTCATCAACCCCCATAATTGAAAGAGGTAACGATCTTTTATTTAATAACATATATCGCGTTTTAAAATTATGACGCCATCATAAGTATACGTCTTTGGTTGAAATCAGTGGGACTATAAGAATTTTCCTATTAAAAAGCATTAAAGCGATGCTATTATAATACGGATTGCCAATACCCATTGAAAAGCATTGTCCTGGTTACTATAGTAGCTGAAGTTCTTTATTGCTGAGCATCTGCTTTTTTCCCGATTAAAAACATATTTCTTCGTCAATTCGGCACCGATTTGAATTTAGTCTTCAAAAATATGAAACCTCATTCTTTTAGCTATAGAAATGTTTTCGTCCCGAGTTACTGCCAGAATTATAATTAATTTAAAAACACAAATTTATGAAACCACATATTTCCATGTTTTTTTATGGAGTACCGAAATGGAACATTGGTGTCAAAAATACCCCACTAAAAATTAAAAAATTTGGACTTTTCGATTTTCTGGTTGGTTGTACCTAATAACCTATCATCCTGCCCAATCTCAGGTCCGTGGCATATTTAGAAGTACCTTAAGTTTTATCATTATATATAGACGTTCCTTACAGAGGAGGAGGAGGATATAACATACAAGTAGTTGGTGCTTGCATACTGCAAGCATTTTATCTCACATTTAAAAACAATCATTTTTCAGACAGACATTTCATCATTAAAATTTTCTTTTAATTCTAAAGATTTCACCTCCGCAGCGATTTTCGTTTTTCCCACATGTAAAAATAATAGTTTAAAACAATCCTCAAATGTTGAAATTTTAAAAATTTTACACTTTCTCCATTTTAGGGTACTAATGCTACACATTTAAGCCAAATTTTAAAGTTGTAGCACTTCTAGAAGTAAAATAATATTTTTCTAATTGTTTAAATTTAAATAATTTTTAACGGCCGCCGCAATTCATATATGGTAAAATTGAAATGTTTATTTGTGCAAATTTACTACTCTGTTAATAATTTGAAAGTTTCAGCTTCCTAGCTTATCCCGTAGTACCAAAACAGTTATCTATTTGTTTAAACTTTAAGAATTTTTAACTGCCAAACAAATTAAAATATCAAAATTTGTTTAATCCCTATTTCGTTTTTTTAAGAATTCTACTTAATAAAAAAATTTCAGCTCCGTAGCACATTCGAAAATGTCTAAACCTTGAAAATTTGTTTAAACAATTGCCAATTTTTAGCGGCCGCATTTTTACACTTTTTCATGATTTTCGTTTTTTCTAGTCGGTTTTGCACAAAATCCTACCTAAGAAAAAAATTTCGAAGCTCCAGCTCATCTGAAAGTGCCTAAACATTAGTATCCTCCTATATATATGTTATCATTATATATCGACGTATGTTATATCCTCCTCCTCTGTAAGGAACGTCTATATAGAATGATCATTATATATAGACGTTTCTAACAGAGGAGGAGGATATAACATACATATAGGAGAATATGTACTAATGTTTAGGCACTTGCAGATGTGCTGGAGATTTGAAATTTTTTTCTAAGGTAAGATTTTGTGCAAAACCGACTAGAAAAAACGAAAATCTTGAAAAAGTGCAACAATGCGGCCGTAAAAAAATTTGCAATTGTTTAAACAAATTTTCAAGGTTTAGGAATTTCCGAATGTCCTACTGCGCTGAAATTTTTTTGTAGGTAGGATTTGTAAAAATACGAAATAGGGATTATAGAAATTTCGATATTTTAATTTGTTTGGCAATTAAAAATTCTTAAAATTTAAACAAATATATAATTGTTTAGGTACTAGGGGATGAGCTAGGAAGCTGAAAGTTTCAAGTTATTTGCAGAGTAGTGCTTTTGCACAAATAAACATATTAATCTCTCCATAAATATATTACAGCGGCTGTTAAAAATGTTTAAAATTTAAACAATTAATAAAAAATTATTTCACTTCTAGAAGTTCTACAACCTTAACATTTGCCAAAAACATGTAACGTTAGTGCCCCATAATGGAAAAAAGTATAAAATTCTTAAAATTGCAAAGATTGGGAATTGTTTTAACCCATTATTTTTACATAAGGGAAAAACGAAAATCGCTGCAGAGGTGAAATATTTAGAATTAAAAAAATAGATGTAATGATGAAATATCTGTATGAAAAATGAATGTTTTTTCAAGTTGAGAAGATATGCTTGCAGAATGCAAGCACCTTCTATTAGTATGTTATATCCTCCTCTGTAAGAGAAGTCGATATATAATGATAGGAGGATACTAATGTTTAGGCACTTCCAGATGAGCTGGAGATTCAACATTTTTTGATTAAATAGGATTTTGTGTAAAACCGACCAGAAAAAACGAAAATCTTAAAAAAGTTCAACAATGTGGCCGCTAAATATTCGCAATTTTTTAAACAAATTTTCAAGGTTTATGTTTTTCCAAATGTGCTACGGAGATGATATTTTTTTTAGAGGTAGGATTTGTAAAAAAACGAAATAGGGATTATACAAATTTTGATATTTTAATTTGTTTGGCAGTTAAAAATTCTTAAAGTTTAAACAAATAGATAACTGTTTAGGTACTACGGGATGAGCTAGGAAGCTGAATTTTTCAAATTATTTACAGTATAGTAAATTTCCAGATTTTTCATAGGTAGAATTGTGTACAAAACCGACTAGAAAAAACGAAAATCTTGAAAAAGTGCAACGATGCGGCCGCTAAAAATTCGCAATTGTTTAAACAAATTTTCAAGGTTTAGACATTTTCGAATGTGCTACGGAGTTGAAATTTTTTTTATAAGTAGAATTCTTTAAAAAAAAAACGAAATAGGTATTAAACAAATTTTGATATTTTAATTTGTTTGGCAGTTAAAAATTCTTAAAGTTTAAACAAATAGATAACTGTTTAGGTACTACGGGATGAGCTAGGAAGCTGAATTTTTCAAATTATTTACAGTATAGTAAATTTCCACAAATAAACTTTTCAATTTTACTATATATGAATTGCGGCGGCCGTTAAAAATTATTTAAATTTAAACAATTAGAAAAATATTATTTTACTTCTAGAAGTGCTACAACTTTAAAATTTGGCTTAAATGTGTAGCATTAGTACCCTGAAATGGAGAAAGTGTAAAAATTTTAAAATTTCAACATTTGAGGATTGTTTTAAACTAATTATTTTTACATGTGGGAAAAACGAAAATCGCTGCGGTGGTGAAATCTTTAGAATTAAAAGAAAATTTTAATGATGAAATGTCTGTCTGAAAAATGATTGTTTTTAAATGTGAGATAAAATGCTTGCAGTATGCAAGCACCAACTACTAGTATGTTATATCCTCCTCCTCTGTAAGGAACGTTTATATATAATGATAACATATATATATAGGAGGATACTAATGTTTAGGCACTTCCAGATGAGCTGGAGATTCGAAAAATTTTTCATAGGTAGAATTGTGTACAAAACCGACTAGAAAAAACGAAAATCTTGAAAAAGTGCAACGATGCGGCCGCTAAAAATTCGCAATTGTTTAAACAAATTTTCAAGGTTTAGACATTTTCGAATGTGCTACGGAGTTGAAATTTTTTTTATAAGTAGAATTCTTAAAAAAAACGAAATCTGGATCATACATATTTTGATATTTTAATTTGTTTGGCAGTTAAAAATTCTTAAAGTTTAAACAAATAGATAACTGTTTAGGTACTACGGGATGAGCTAGGAAGCTGAATTTTTCAAATTATTTACAGTATAGTAAATTTCCACAAATAAACTTTTCAATTTTACTATATATGAATTGCGGCGGCCGTTAAAAATTATTTAAATTTAAACAATTAGAAAAATATTATTTTACTTCTAGAAGTGCTACAACTTTAAAATTTGGCTTAAATGTGTAGCATTAGTACCCTGAAATGGAGAAAGTGTAAAAATTTTAAAATTTCAACATTTGAGGATTGTTTTAAACTATTATTTTTACATGTGGGAAAAACGAAAATCGCTGCGGAGGTGAAAACTTTAGAATTAAAAGAAAATTTTAATGATGAAATGTCTGTCTGAAAAATGATTGTTTTTAAATGTGAGATAAAATGCTTGCAGTATGCAAGCACCAACTACTAGTCATTATATATAGACGTTTCTTACAGAGGAGGAGGATACTAATGTTTAGGCACTTCCAGAAGAGCTGGAGATTCGAAATTTTTTTCATAGCTAGGATTTTGTGCAAAAACCGACTAGAAAAAACGAAAATCTTGGAAAAGTGCAACAATGCGGCCGATAAAAATTCGCAATTGTTTAAACAAAATTTTAAGGTTTATGTATTTCCGCATGTGATACTGAGTTGAAATTTTTTAATAAGTAGATCTTTAAAAAACTAAATAGGGATTATGCAAATTTTGATATTTTAATTTGTTTGGCAGTTAAAAATTCTTAAAGTTTAAACAAATAGATAACTGTTTAGACATTACGGGATGAGCTAGGAAGCTGAAATTTTCAATTTATGTACAGAGTAAAGAATTTGCACAAACTAACATTTGAAACTCTCCATAAATATATTGCGGCGGCCGTTAAAAATGTTTAAATTTTAAACAATTAGAAAAATATTATTTCACTTCTAGAAGTACTACAACTTTAAAATTAGGCAAAATGTGTAGCATTAGTACCCTATAATGGAGAAAGTATGAAATTCTTAAAATTCCAAAGTTTTGGGATTATTTTAATCTATTATTTTTACATAAGGGAAAAACGAAAATCGCTCCGGAGGTGAAATATTTAGAATTAAAAAAATATGTGTAATGATGAAATATGAAAAATGAATGTTTTTTATGTTGAGATGATATGCTTGCAGAATGCAAGCACCAACTGCTAGTATTTTATATATATATATATATATATATATATATATATATTAACTAAAGGAAAAGAAAAGGTAATGATGAGGGTGGCAACAAGGTGTTGAGGGAAGCCCAGCGGACACTCACCAAGTTATATATATTATATATATATATATATTTATCCTCCGTGAGAAGCAACTATTTATAATAGATATCGTATATCCTATATATGTAAGAAGCAGCTATTTATAATGATATCCATCATATCATTATAAATAGCTGCTTTTTACATATGTATATAGGATACATCATATGAAACCTAAGCTACTTCTAGAAAAGACACAGAGCTGAAATTTGGAAGGAAGATAGGTCATTGGGTACAACTCCAGGAAATAAATCCGAAATTCCAGAAAATACTATATTTAAGGGGTGTTTTTGACCCCAAAGTTCAATTTTAAACACCCATAATAAAAGCATTGAAAACTGTGCAGGGCTATATAAAATTGCTTTTTTAAATTATTTAAAAAATTAAGATACAAAGTAGGGACATGCACCATACTGTGGAGAAAAGAATGAAGTTTATTTTTCTTGAAGACAGAATTCAAATCCATGCTGAATTTGGGTAAACATTTTATTTTTATTAAAAAATCATGACATTTTTTCCGTCTTCGACAATGAAAAATATTAACTACCATAGCAACGACTCTAATGCCTTTCAATGGGAATTTTCCAAAATTTAAGAGCATTGAATTAATGCTTAGACTGCATTATAATCCATTTGATTTTAGCCAATGACGTATACATATGATGACGTGGTATTTTAAATTAATTTTTTATCCAGATACGTACTAAAAGGCACGGACGATGAAACCATAATCATAATACACAAAATATCCTAATTTTTACATAAATTTTAGTGTAACATATAAGCTATTTTCTTAATGATGATTATAGTTATTTCTTAAAAAGGGCGATTGGAGCCATGAAACTTGAAATTGGAAAACTTGGACGCGAAGCCGATTGCCAGAGAATTTATAAATTCTGGATAGATGCCTTAATTTCGCAGAAAATTAATATTATATTATATAAATGGGCTCTGTGTAGTTCAAATGCTGTCACGTTGGATTATTTACGAGTTTATATCTTAGTGTATGGTGATTTTTTGAACGCTTGCAGTATGCAAGCACCGACAACTCGTATTAAAAAATCATCTTGCATTTAAGTTTAAGTACTATCGGTAAAGGGTATCTTTAGGTGCGACGTGTGTGGCGCACTCCGACAGCTTTAATTAATACGACTGCCGACTTCACGCAGGGCACATTTAGCTATACAAGTCTCGAAGTAATTATATATGTTTTAGATCATCCCTATTTATTTTACGAATTAAGTTTATCTAAAACGTCATGTTTTGCTGTTATCACGTAGTAATATTTTCTGTAAATGTTGCCGGATACGGAATTAATCACTGCCGGAAATGGTGCACGACGTGGCCCTTCCTAAATACCTTGGTGAACCAAAATACTTTTTAACTGAAAAATCTTAAGAACCAGGGTACGTCTTATACCCTGGTGCGCCTTATATGCCGAGAAATACGGTAATTCTTTTTCCAAAACTTGACTTAAGTCCCAACTTCATATCTTTATTTTAAAGAATTATAAAGTGCAAGTAAAAAATATACTATACATGTTACCGTGTTATTCAAATGGAGGAAAATAAATAAGAGAAAATCATTTTTTTATTCTTTTTATTGAAATGGTTGGAATTATTGACCCCTCTAGAACACAATGCTGGGAACCCCAAATAAACAGAGAAGGTTTGATCAAAATCTAATCATACATTCCTTAGAAATTTCCAAATTATCTTTGCTGGGGAACTTTTGGATAGACACTTAATTTTTACTGTATGATTAGGTTAAACAATGGATCAAGTCATGTATATGTTTTAGATTTCTCCATGTATTTGGTGACTTGTAGAGCTATTTATTTTGTATATATGCATTACGTTTTTTAGAGATACATTAAAATTTTTAATTGAAATTAATATTAAAATATTTAATTTTAATACTATTTATACCAGAGATCTCAATCTCATGGCCCAACAGTCCTGAAACTGCGGCTCACTCATTCCTTTTTCTTCTGTAAATAGTTGGAAGAAGAAGTGTGAAGGAGACAATCGTGGAGTAACCAAGGAATACAAAACAGTATAAAAGAGGTAGTCCCTCTTTTTGAACATTATCATATTTCCATAGTGCTCAATGCTTTTTAGCCTACTTTCCAGAATGGAAATAGGCTTATAGTTTCTTTGTTGTGTCCCCCTATTAACTTTTGAAGCAAAAGTCCGATTTTCTCTTGCTGCTTGGGCCAAGCTCCTGAGGATAGTTTTTGTTGCAATGATTTACAAGAGTGTTACTATTGCATTAAATATTGTTGGACTGGAATTCAGTATAGTCTAGTAGACACATACACATATTATTTTTGCCACACAAAAATGCATAATCAATGTATTTGTAATATTTTATAAGAGAAAATTATGAAATTTGGTAACAGAAAGACTAACTCATTCACAGTGATTTTAAATCTATTAAATCCAATATAAGTATTAAATAAATAACTATGTGGAAAGTAGGCATCATAAATTCCATTCGAGTCATCTTGTTTTTAAGTATAAAAATGTTGGATATTTAGGAATAACATGATAATTTATTTTTAATTTAAATATATGTACCATTTCAGACATATGCTTTTAACAGTGTAAAATTTCTGAGCAACCTTAAAATTTTATAGAAGTTTTAGATATTTCAAATACAAAACAAGTTAAATTTCTACTTAGATTTGGGACTGAAAATTTTTATCTACTGAAATATATTAATAAGAAGAGGACTAGATTAATTGATGCAAAATGAAAAAAGGTACATTGAAGGAGGTTGTTACAACAATTGCAATTGTATAAAAAAAATGATGCATCAGCAATGCTCTCGTTAAGTTTAAATTATGGAGCCATCTAGTGGTTGTGCTTAAATTGATAAATACAGCTAGTTTTATGGATAAATCATGGCAAAGTTTACAAATTGACCAATAAAGATGAAAACTAATCAAAGAATAGAGCCTATAAACAGGCTTCTGTTAGGAAATTTAGAAGGTAGTTGAGAATCTTAGTTTTTTTAATAGATACAGCAATATCAGGTAAATAAAATTATAATTGTGTAGCAAGTCTTAATTAACTGAAATATCAGCATTTAAGCAGCTAATAATCATTTAATCAAAAATACATTCTGAAAATTTCATTCTTTAATTATTAGATACATGTAGCACCTTAATTTTTTAAGGACCATGGTCACTCGCAGGTCATCTTTAGTTCAACCTCATTCAGACCTACAGTTGCAGGTAGGATTAACTGCAGGCCACTGCACTGTAGAAAAAATTTAGAATATGTTCAAAGTAATTTTATCTGCAAAATATTTTGCCGCTCTCCTCGAAATACTCTTAACCTAGTACTTGAGGTGTTCCTCACAAATTCTCAACTTAGTACTCAAACAGTTCATTGATGTATAAGAGCAAAGATCCAACAAAATAAAGGAAATTAAAACTAAACAACTCTTACCTGTCTTTTTACATGTTACTTAGTTTTAAAATAAATTACAAATTGTTTAAAAAAAGAGGACAGTATTTCAATATTTTCATAATACCTATGTTGTTAGTGTAAAAACACTGATGGGCAATAAAAATGTTACTAGAATTTGAATAAGAACTGCAAAGTATGATTGACTTGTTTCTTTAGATGAGAGAGAAAATGCATAGTCAACTATTGTGGCATAATATGGCATAGTAAATGCACTGAACTTACGAAACAGTATCATGCTCACTCCAAGTTATTTTCCAAATGAACTACATTTTTGTTGTACATTGTCCTATTTTAAACAAATTTAAAGAGACCTGCTATCACACAATCATACTATCTAACTCTTGACAGAGGATTCTTTGAAGTTGGATGTCTACATTGTCAAATAAATTAGTGATTCATGTTGATAACTGAAGTTTTGTAAAATGCTGCATTAGATGGTTTGAAAAAAAATACTTTATTGTTATCCAACAATTTTGGCCTTTTGAAGTCATTATGATTTGTGGATATAGTCAACATAATATAGAAAACCAAACTTAAAAGAATCAACTTCTTAGCTCTCACGTATAATTTATTAAATATGACTATGCCCATTGTAGTAAGAATCTGCCAAATAGTAGTAGTGGAATAAAATCAACTTAATAACTGAGAAGAATTTTGTCAGGTTAGATTTCTAATATGAATGGAGGAGAGAGGAGATAGCCTGCAAGAAAAAAATACTTCCACTTTGATAAATTAGCTAATCACAAAGTCTTTTACCATAAAAATGTTAAGTAGCATAATTTATTTTACCACTAGCTGAAATTACCCGGCATTGCTTGGGTATTTAAGTCAAGACAAAAAATATTGAGGAAGATTAAAGAATAAAACCAAATAATGAAACCAGGCTAATTTTTATTGTAGTGCTTAATGGTATGCAATATTTCTTGTATTTCCATTTTTGCCCAAATAAATAAATTTTTCCTGCATCCTTTATCGATAAATTTGGTCATTGTATTTTTTATCAAATAATAAACAATAAATATCGTTATTTCACTCAAATTAAGTTTCAGTGGAAGAAACTTCATGATATTATGTGGTCATAAATCCCAAACACATTAAAAACTTGAGCAGAAATTGCAAGCTCTAGTGATGCAACTGGTGGAAACACATTTGAAGATTTATTCAAATTTAGCTTAACCATATGTTATCCCATGAAAAGGCTGATTTTGTGGGTCTAATTTGTCATTTGAATATTTAAAGTTGTCAAACCTATGAAACAAAATGAGTTCCCAAACTTTGAAATCCATTTAGGTGATAAAAAGTACGTTAGTGCAACATTGAAAGTATTGTTTTAATGTAATAAATTCAGTTAGCTTAATTGATGCATACAAATGTTCATTTGAAAGAAAAGTAAAATGCACATATAGATGTTCAAGGGAGGAAGAGTGAACGATTATAAATTTTGGTCTAAATTAAAGAATTGTTATAGAAGTTTTCTTATTTTACCTTTGGAGATATCTTTCAATTAATTCATTTTCAATGTTAATGAAAAATATATTTCACTGTCTACTAAGTATAGAGAATATGCAGAATACATAAAAAGTTTTTAGCGAACGAAAGCACTTAAAATTGCACATTAAAACTGTCTTCCACTTACCTTTTGAAATAATTAGCCAGATTTATAGTTATTTGTGATCGTCCTTCTTTGAATAACCTTAGTGTTTCTTTCTTCCCTGTTTTAGTTAATATTAGGTATATATTATTTCTGTTAGTTAATATTAGGTATTTTTTATAATGGTTGTCAATTATATTGTTAATCCAACAATATGCTCATTTCCATGTTATTTAAATGGGAAAATTAAAAGACAAAACATTTTTTTAAAATGTAGTTCACATCACTTAAAAAACCCTCCCATTTTTTTAAACTTTTTATTGCAGTTAAAATGGCACCTTCATCTTGCTTCTACGTTCTGTAGTTGTTGCATTATAAATGCACAAACAAACCAACAAATTCTTCAAAATATTTATGGTAGAGATTAAAATGTTAAGTAGTGTAACATGTACATAAATTTTCAACAAAAATGACATTAAGTAATAATTTCCTCTACTTCCCTCCCACTCTCTCCTTCCCTCTATCCCTCCCTCTCTCTCTCCCTCTCTCCCTCCCTATCTCTCCATCTCTCCCTTACTATCTTTCCCCTCTCTCCCTCCCTCTCTATCTCATTTCCTCTCTATCTCACTTCCTCTCTCTCCCATTTCTCTTTCCCTCCCTCCTTTCCTCCATCCCTCTCTTTTTCTCACCCTCCCTCTTTTCATCTCTCTTTTCTCCCACCTACCCTCCCCTCCTCTCACTCTCCCACCTCTCCTAATCCATCACTCTCCATTTTGTTCTCCATCTATCTCTTTATCTCTTTCCTCCTGGCCTGTTATAATTCTATCCCTCCCTTCCTCCTTATTTACCCTCCAGCCTATCTCCATCTCCCTCCCTCTTTCTTCACATTTATGTAGTCATTTAGATAAGCAAAAGAATCCACACTAAATGCCACTACCATAAGGATTATGTAATTTTACAAAAAATCCAACAATGATGGTTGCCTTGATGGTGAAAGATTTTTCCTTCAAAAAATGTGAAATGTTGGCATTAAAAATGAATTTATGGACCGATTTGACTTGTATCCAAAAATCAACAGAGAAAAATAAACAACTAAAATCTGTTGGGAGTTGAATAATCTAGATTGGGCTTAGACAATAGAAGTCATAGCAATAAGGCTGCAGCAAGACAATTTTGAATTCATATTTATTAGGTTATATTGATAATTTTAAATAAAATTCAATTTTTTGCAATTATTCCGTTTTCTGATCTAAATTCAGCATAAAGAATTCAATCAAACAGGCCAAGATTTTAGATTCTAAATCTCTTTTGCCTAATGCCAAACTAGTCTCCTTTGATGTAACAAACTTATTCACTTGTGTGTCCTCAGGAGAAGCATTATCTCTTCACAGAACCTTTTATTCGACAACTGAACCAATGTGTGCCCAGTGAACTAAAACTTGTATAGATCAAAATTACTTTAAATTTTAATAGTTCTTTTTACATACAAACTGAGGGTCTGACAATATGATCATACCTCAAGGTAGCTTTTTATACCCCTTTTAAACTAATCAAATTACTTGGCAACTCTAAAGACAAATTGGAAATTGAAGACAAGTGTGTAGTGTACAAGCTGGCATGTGATAGCTGTAGTGCTTCCTATAGTGGACAAGCAGGCATAAATTTTAAATTGAGAATGAGGGAACAAAAACAATCATCCAGATTGAAGGATGATTTGCTAAACATCTTTTGGAGGAAAATCACAGGAGCTCCTTCCCTGCAGAAGTGTTACACCTGCCAAGCAAAGGGCTAAAGATGTACACCCTAGAACAATTGGAGCTCATACTGTGTGCTTCCCAGAAAGATCACCCTATCTTAAATTAGCATGTTTTCTCCACTCATTCTCCTTTGCTTGCCATCCCTCACCTCTCCCCTTCATCTACAAACCCTCACCGGCATCTCCCAGTGACATCCCTCACTTAACCTACTCATTCCCCCTCCTATGGCTAACGATACTTCAAAGTCCCTCCTCCTCATTCCACTCTTAACCCCTTTCCCAGCCTTCCCTCTCCCTGCTCTTTCCTCCCACTGCACCCTCATAGACTATATATATTATCTCTGTAACCATGGACATCTGCAGAAATTTCTCTAGGGGGGAGGGGCAAGAATCTTTCAAAGAGCGCCATTGCTTTCTTTTTAGATAATGGACGTGGCTTCATAGAATGGGTTTAATCATATCTAGTGTTGTTTTTATTAACTGTTTTTGTTACAAAAAATAGTCATTATAGGCTGTTAACTTAAAAAATTCACATTTCTAGATTTCCCCCATTGCCCATCCCCTGCAGATGCCCATCTCTGTAACCACATTTCTTTACATGAAAATGAAGTATCACGCAGATCTTGTTGAACTATTAAAACAGTGGAAAATACAAAGTTGTTATTTATTTGTTCTTAATAGGCAATGAAAACAAATTATAAAAGTAATATCTTCAAATTGATACCACAGATATATTTGTTAGTAAATGAAGATACATTATTGATTGGAATAATATTTTTAACTAGAGTTCTTGTTTTGATTACATATTACACTTTAGAGCTTATCTTATACATATGTAATACATATATAATTTCAGTGTGTGGGTTTGTTTGTTTGTATGTGCTGTTTCCTTTTTCATGAAAATGGAAAACAAAACCTCTTTAAATGTGGTATGATGGGAAAGCATGGATTCCCATGAGGGTTGTAAATTTTTTTCTCAAGTTTGTTGGTTCGATTCCAGACAAGTTTCTTTATTCCATTTGATTAACATGTAATCGCCTGAAATCCGATGTGTAGACCTTTAGTCTATAACATTTTTAAATGTCTTAGAATTGAGATATAGCAGAATTTGCACTATTTTATGGAGAAAAGAATATAGATTCTTACTCCTATTGCCATTCATTAATCTAATTTGAATAACACTCAAATTTTAAGTTTGTAGTAGAATTTTTCCTGATTTTTTCACATTTCAAAAGGAGATTACTGAAGTTACTGGAATTGTTGTCCTCTGTCTATTTAGCATATTTGCACTTAGATTGATTGAAAATGAAGGTGAAAGCAGTGGCAGATCCAGGGAGAGGGCATTCGCCCCCCCCTTCCCCTATAGCTTAAGCAGAACCAAAAAAATATTAGCTTCACATTTACGAATTGACCCAGTAAAACTTATAAATTATTATTTCATTATTATCTTATTTTATTTTATTGTTTTGTATTAAATAAAAGAGAATTTATGTGAATAACTTTTCAATTACTATAAAAACATGTATTTAACTGGTATATCGTCCCCCTAAAGACATTTTCTGCATCTGCTGCTCTGCTCCCTTTTGAGACCTAGCTTAGACTTTGAGACTAGATGTGATATAAGGAACTATTAAAATTTTATATGTATATGTTGAGTGGTTCATATCGCAAAATTTTAGTATCAAAATTTTTATGCAAATAATGATATTAACCAAATGGAAGTGGTTATAAAAATTCATTTTTATATAATCACTTGTTCATAAGTTAATCAAAATAATTGTATGGGTCTCAGCTAGTTAAGATTATTCTCCAACAGCATGGAAAAGGATGTCTCTTTTCAATCACCTATTGACAGTGAAGGAAAAGTAAACATTCCTTCCATTTTCATCTTGTCATTAATCTCTTCCATCAATTCTCACCAATAACCCCATAACTGCTACATCCTAACATCAAATGAAGAGACATTCTTGTTTTCCAAGAATTGCCCCAATTTTCAGTGCTATGTCCCAAAAGACTCTTTTATTGATCATTCGCAGCATTATATTTAAATTAATATCATTTTATCTTAGTAATTTGTATAAAATGTGACTCAAAAATATTTCTTCCCATTGATTTCCTGACAAATTTTGTGCATGTATTTTTTGAATTTGTGAGATAATCTGCTACTTTTGGAAGAAAATCATAACCAAACTATGTCAAATTTGTTCATATAGCATATAAATGACAAAAAGACTAAAAATCACATACTGTTTCAGTTATGTCCTAGTTTTGCTTCCCCAGAATTTGGTCTCCTGACCCTAGACTAAGATGCAGTACACTTAACTTGGATTATGATTTTTTTCCTGTGTATAGCTAGTCCACTTGGATTTTATTTTTGAACACCCTGAAACAGCTACTATAGTGTATATAACTATTTTAATTTCATACTAATGTACATATTACTTCCATATTCAGTTTGGAAAAGTTATAAGTAATATTACTTTACATTTATACTTATAGTATTTAAAGAAAATTTCCACAATAATCCCTAGTTCATTATATGTAACATATGTAATTTTTCTCTTATATTTCTCCTGATATACTCATTTGAGAACAAATTACAAAGTCCATCCTTTTCTTCGTGTTGTAGTAATTGTATGTCATTTCCTTTCAATTGCTGAAATACAGCATCACAAGTGCAAATTTTTTCTATTACTGAAGAATTTCATGATGTTGCTATGATTCCTAAATCAAGTATGTGAGCTTATATGCCAGTTGGAGTAGACATTTAACCTTAGAGAATAGCTGCAACATCACATCAACATCATCCACCGTCATTATAAAACTCTTGAAAAGTGCTGAGCCACACTTGGGTAGGAGCTGCAGCAGGAAATGTGAATATTTAGTCACACTCCTCATGCAAACTGTATGTTACACCTTCAATTTAAATTTGCCGTCACTTCATATTTTAGTAAAGAACGTATTTTTCAGCATATAAGACCCACTTTTTTCCCAGAAAAATTATCCTCTAAATCAGCCTGCATCTTATACGCCGAAGGTAAGATTATTATTGTCCTCAATACTGACACTAGCAAGCACACTAATCCCCAAAATGGAATAATTGACAGTAATTCGTCGCAATAACAATAAAATAGACATTATTGATAAATAATAGTGAAAAGTTTGTTAATAAATGTATACAGTAATACCATATGCAACGTGAATTCCGAGGGCGCATTTTCATTATTACGCTATAGTGCATGTCCGCTCACAGTGATTAAAATTTCGGCGCGTTTTGCGATGCATTAATTCCTAATGAGCCAGTTGAATAGTGCGATTAATGCCACGGAACAGTAGAATTCGTGTAGATGCCATAAATATTTTATACATACCTAGGATAAAATAACGTTACGTGTATTGAGATCGCAATGGCTACAAAAGTGAAAAGATATGCCTACGCCATTAGTTATAAGCTTCAGGTGATTCGAAACGCAAAAATGCACGGAAACCGAACAGCAACACGTCATTTCGGTTCATCTCCCACAGAAAACAAGAAGTCCAAACCAGAACTAATGCAGGCTGGGTTACAAAAGTTGACGTTCTGAATTGATTACTTATATTGACAGGAAATGTGTCAGTATGTAAGGAATTCTCTTACCATAAATACCATTTGTAATTCGTAGTTTATCAATGGTAGAAAAAAATTGGAAAACAAATTAATAAAGGTTAATCAGGTTAAAAATACTAAAAGCAATGTCAAAATCTCTTTCTGACATTATATTTTGCGTGTATTTTTTGAATAAACGAATTTAATAAATGTTACTGTTTATACGCTAGTATGTATGGACCAACTGTCCGTTTCTGACGGATAGTCGAGTGCAGGACCGACGAGAGGGGGGTTGATTGGGTCTACAGTACCCCGGCCCGCAATTCTTCAAGGGGCCCGGCCGAGTATACCGGTATGTTGTATACTTGTATTGTTGACAAAGTGGATGTGCGGGGAAAGACGTTAACAAAAATTAGAATGGCCGGAAATATAGATCTCAGTGGTTTCCTAGTATTCCCGGTGTTAACATCCATTTATCACGGTTATTTATACGGTATAAATATATACTATGTATGTATTCAATATTTTAGTTCAACCAGCATAAATTGTATGGACTTATATTTTCAAGATGTTTAATTGGGATTAACAATAAAGGTAACTAATCGCTAGCTATATATTTATATTAGTTATATTTACTTAAGCAATAATATTTTAATTGATAACTAGTACAAAATCCCGTCAATATAATGGGTATGCGTGGATTAAATATTAAATTTAAGGCACTTCCCATTCTTCCTCCTTTTCTCTCTTCCTTTCTCATCCCTCATATTTTAAGTTTATATTAGATTTTTTCCGATTTTTCGACATTCCATAAAGAGGTTGCAATGAAACAAAATCATGAAGGACAAAAACCGATTGAAAATTTATGTGAAAAGTTTCATGTAAATTTAAAACAAATGAACACGTAGCGTAAAAACTTTAAGTCAGAAACGACTCCAATGCATTGTAATGATGGGCAACTCAATATTTAAAATAGGAAGATACTTCATGCGTACATTGAAAATATCTTTTCGTTTGCAAATTTTATTGGGCAGTTTAAAGCAAATTACTATATTGACAATGATTATTATTAATTTATTTCGATAATTAAGCAAAATATTTGACGCATGGCCGGTGCATTTATAGTGATTACAAAACATCTGTGAATTAAAAAAGCTACTTACTAAGTTCTTTCGTAGTCAAGGTAAACAAAACAAAAAGCTAATTAAAATATAAGCGGTCGTATGTTCGTTTGCATTTCTTCACGCCTTAGAAATGGCACTGCAGAAAACAAACTTATCGTTCAAATTAAGCCATCATTACTTCTCTTTCGATTAAAATACATTCAAAATATATGAGAAGAGTTCTCACAATCGATTTCAAATACAATATCCAAGTTCATGTAATTGCTTTTAGATATAGATGTAATTTTTTTAGATCAGCAACAATGCCGTGGTCAAGGGCGACGAAATTTTGTCGTCTAAAATTTAGCCAAATTTTGCGTTAATAACAAACTTGTGGAACGATTCGACGCGTATTCGAAAATCAATGGCTGGAAAATTAATATCAGTTCTTTTAGGCGTCGTTTGGTGCAAGTCCTATATTCATATCGCAATTCTAAGTGATTTTAAAATGCAAATGAAAAATGTGCTGCAACTGTGCAAACGTGCAAACACAGAAAGAAGAAGAGAATTCTCTTTAATATATGCATTAGATATTAGATTACTCATAAGTTAAATACCGTATTTACTCGTGTACTCGTTATATTTGTTTCATTTTTATGTTATATTCAGTAAATTGTTTTGGGTGTTTAAGATTAACACGTTATTTTTTCAATAAATATAGTAATTATTTTCAGAAATGACTGGTTGCTTTTTAACCCTCATATCTACATGCGGACACACACGCGCACACAAAAACAAACACATATATACACACAAGGGGGGGGGGCGTCATACACTTTGCACCGGGGCCCGCGTTAGCTCTCGACGTCCCGGGTCGAGTGGAAAAAAAGCAACCCGTTTGTTCACTCGTCTATGCTAAAGCCGATTTCGGTAATAATCGTCTCTGCGGCAACAATCCGATAAAATGCAATTTAAAACGCAAAAACGCTATGCCTTAGTAGAAATTCAAGATAATACGATCAATTATCAAAATTCTGCTATAAGAATTATAATCTACATTCTTTTCCCCTTATTACAAACCTCGCTCCGATATCACAATTGTAGGATATTTTAAATTATTCAAGAAAACATCTCTGCACGATGGATTTGAGACTTGCTATGTAAAACAAATAGGAAAAAACGTTCCTGGAATAGAACCCGGGACTTCAATCTTCGCCAAATAAAATATAGCCCGGAGGTGGACCCTGGCAGCACGAACCTCATACCAAGTTTCATGAAAATCGGTCCATTGATGCAAAAGTTGTTAGTAGGGGAAACATAGCCACACAGGACCATTTCGTAAGGCTGTTTTCTTTGGAGACCAGCTTAAAAACGATCCGTGAATGGAGAAAACGAGGAAAAACTGAAGCTGACGTTATTACATATGCATTCCATTTATTATTTATCCCATTATATTAAAATATCACCTTGCACTTAAGTTTCAATAAGTACATACTATCGGTGAAGGGTATCTATAGGGGAAAGCGAGAAGAGATGACGCATAATGCAACAATCGTAGATTTTAGAATAGGTGAAAAATCATAAGATCGCTGACAATAATGCATTCTACAGTTATTAGTTGCATTAGGGAAAATAGAATTAATTCTAATTTGATTGTTACCAGCGAGGACCGACACAGCTCCCCCAAAGTTCAGAAAATACACAAAAATGTGCAATAATTCTAAGTAATAAGACAGCAAGTATGTAAAAGAGATTGAAAAGTAGTATTCTCTGGAAAACAAAATAACGAGAATGTTTTTTGTTTTAAGCATTCTTGTAACTCCGACGGCAATTTTTCTTTCTTCTTGCATTTGTCATCAGTCTTCTATGCTTGGATACTATTTTCCTTGTTATTTTTTGTGTTGTACGCTGAATCGACAATGTTAGCAGCTGATTGCTTCTGCAAGAAGATACTTTTTATTTGATTATTATATTATCAATAGTTCACGAGATACGTACATTTATTCAGAAATTGGCAAAAAAATTAAATACCGCGATTTAAATACGGCAGCCAGACCCTATAGGCGGGATTTAAATCCGGCGGATAAAGGTTAAGTACTATCTGAGAAAGTAAAACAGCGTCTTCTATCCTCTCTCCGTTAGCGGCCGTCTCTCCTAAAAGGTTAGGATAGATGACGCACCCTTCTCCTCCGGACAAAACATGGCGGAACAGTATACAAGTAAAAATACCACGTGTCCATTTACCCAACTTCATCTACAGAAAACAAGTTTTTCATTATTGGTGTGATAAACATTCGAAATGAAAATAATAGAAATGATATATGAAATTTCAGGCACTTACCAACAACAGATGTGAATGAAATTCATTTGTAAATCACCCAAAAAACTGCTCATTAAAGAATGAATTTGTCAACGTGTACTTTCTCCTTCGCTTTTCACACTGCACTGACCGCTGATGCTGCCTCTTGTCTATGACTATTAAAACTAGAGGTGCGTCATTTCTCCTACTCCTGTCATCTCTCCTCGCTTTACCCTACATGTGACGTGTGCGGCGCACTTTTATTTATTTATTCAATTATTTACGTCTTCAACAGCTTTAATTAATAAGACTGCCAACTTCTGGCAGGACACGTTCAGCTAAATAAGTCTCGAAGCAATTATTTATGTTTTAGATCATCCCTTTTTATTTTATGAATGAAGTTTATCCAAAAATTTATATTTAACTTTTATCACGCCGTAATATTTTCTGTAAATGCCGACAAATACGGACTTAATCACGGCTGGAAATGATACATGACGTGGCCCTTCCTAAATGCCTTGATGAACCAAAATACTTTTTTCTTGAAAAGTATTCTAAAAAAACGGGGTGCGTCTTATATGCCGATAAATACGGTATATATTTAACAGATTAGATTCGTGCAGTATAAATAACAGAAATATTAAATACTAGCGTAATTGTCCGTCAAATATGGTGGGTATGCGCAAATTAGGTATTAAGTTAAAATTGAAATAAAAATTAATGAAACCAATATGCATGAAAAGTAAGCAATAAATATAAAATTCACATAATTGAGTGTTCCAGAGAGTAAAAATAGTTTTGGGCGAATAGAAATTGTTTGACAAAGAAATACATTATGCTATACCATTCTTATACACCCAAAATTATTTTAAATCTATGTAGTATTTAATTTTGTTTCTCTCCCTCTCTCTCTCTCTCTTTCCCTCTCTCATATTAAAGCATTCAAATGCACGCATTCCTTACGCATATAGTATAAGGATTAAGGTGACAATACAATCTCGAGGTTTAACAATGATATGATCGACAAGGCAACATATTGTTAAAAAGCATAAATTTTTCAAATGAATAATAATAATAATAAGTTTATTTGTTCAAAAAGACACTACAAAATAATGCATAGAACACGTCAAAAACATTAAAAAGGGGACAAAAACACAAACTATCTCAAGCACCAGACGTAAAATCGCTAATATTGTAAAGACAATTAGTCACAAGGAGCTCATGAACATGCTTCTTGAATGACTGGAGTGAGCTTACTTCTTTGATTGCAGCAGGCAGAGCATTATAAAATTTAATGCATCTTGCTTTTGGTCCTTGAGAGCAAACTTTTAAGTTTTGTTGTATAACATGGAGATCATCGTTTCTTCTTGTGTTGTAATTATGGAAATTACTGTTTTTCTCATATTCAGACATGTTTTGCCTCACATACAATACAGCATTATATATATAAATAGAGGGAACAGTCAAGAGTCCTAATCTTCTGAATAGGGGCCTGCAGTGTGCTCTGAATTGTGCATTGCACATTGACCTGACAATCTTTTTCTGGATCTTAAAAACCTCAATTAATTGGGAGGAGGAGCCCCAGAGGACAATGCCATAGGCAACACGTGAATAGAAATAAGCAAAATATACTTTTTTTAATACCTTGATACTAAGTGAGTGCTTCAAGACAGATAGTATATAATACACAGAGTTTAGCTTTTTACATAACTTGTCAGTATGATGAGACCATTTCAGTAGAGGGTCAATATAGACACCTAGAAATTTGAACTCCTCAGTAGAACTCAACATATCTTGGTCAAGGCAGGAGTATAAATTTCGGCACCGTTTATGCGAGGAGGAGAAAAACATAGCCAGTGTTTTACCTTCATTTAAGGAGAGTCTATTGCCCTTACACCACTCAGACATTGCCTGCAAAACCACCCTGCTACTGTCTACTAGTGTTTTGTCAATAGGATTGGAAACTAAAACATTCATGTCATCGGCATACATAATAACATTATTACACACTTTATTCATAAGGTTCTCTGGTAAGTCATTAATAAAAATTAGGAAGAGGACAGGGCCTAAAATGGACCCCTGTGGCACACCAGAGAGTACTAGACTAGGGTCAGAGAAATATTTTTTGCCTTCCTTGAAAATGGAGACAGTTTGCTGACGATTTTTTAAGTATGATTTTAGCCAGTTGTAGGCCACACCTCTAACACCTAGCTTATCACACTTAGCCAATAGGAGATCATGATTAACTGAATCAAAGGCTTTACTGAGATCAAAGAAAACCCCCAGAATACTATTTCTCATATTCAGTTGTTCTATGATGCAGTTAATAGCAGAAAATAGAGCCTGCTCTGTGGATTTCCCTTTCCTAAATCCAAATTGGCAGCTTGACAGGATGTTACATTTTTCAAGAAATTCTAGTAGTCTAGCACAGAAAACATATTCAAATATTTTGGAAAATTGTGATACAAGGGATATAGGTCTGTAGTTATTTATTTGGGTTTTATCACCCTTGTTTTTATAGATGGGAATTACCTTAGAGATTTTTAAAATTTCTGGGAAAATTCCTTGATTTAATGACTGGTTAATTAGGAACAAAAGTGGAGATATAATTGTTTTTCGACATGCTTTGAGTAGTTTACCTGGGATATCATCTAATCCAGCAGAGTTCTTGAGGCCAACTTTGTAGAGGTAAGTGGATAATTCCAGTTCATTACAGGGTCGGAGGTACATAGACTCAGTATTTGAGAAGTTGGTTCTTATGACTGGATTATGTCGAGTTGTGCCATCAGGAGTAGGTGTGAGAGGTAAATCAAGAAAGAATCTGTTGATAATATTTGCTAAGAGTGAAGGGTCTGTAATTTCATCTGAGTCAATGCCTTTTATCACTGGCAAGGACATCAATTTTGTGGAACCGGTAACTTCATTTATAATTTTCCAAGCTGCCTTGGTATGATTGGGTGCATTCATAATTTTTGAGTCATTAAAGGTTCTTTTACTAATTTTGATGAGATTCCTGTACTGCTTTTTGAGAGCAGAATACAGCCTGTGGGTTTCCTCATTACCAAGATACTTATCATTGTAGAAAAGTCTTTTGATGTTGCCAGATAACATACGAATTTCAGGCGAGATCCAATCATGTGTAGAATTTAGCTTTGGTTTAGCTGGAACTATTGGAAATGTAACATTGAAAAGGTACAAGAATTTGTCATAAAATAAATTAAAGCTGTCATTAAAATAATTAGCATTAAAAATAACAGACCAATCTTGGCTGCTTAGAAGATAAGAGAAGAGTTGGAATTTGGAGTCACAGAACAATCGAATGCTTGGAGGAGGACTGGGGTTTGACACAGTTTCCTCTAATAAGAACTTAGAAAGAATAGCTTGGTGGTCGGATAATAAGGGATCAAAAACTGAGGTGTATATTTTAGAGACATCATAGTTAGTGAATATGTTGTCAAGGAGTGTCTGAGATGTGGGAGTAATCCTAGTTGGATTGCTCACAAGAGCCTTCATGTTGTACAAATTAAAAATGTTTCTAAGTTTTTTTTCATTTGTGCTGTTAAGCAAGAGATTAACATTGAAATCGCCAGCAATTATTAAAAATGGCCTCTTAGCATGGTTTGTTATTGAAAAGAGAAGATTAACAAGTTTGTCACAGAAATAATCTAGGCAGCCGATAGGCGAACGATAAACTACGATAACAAGAAAGTTGAGGTTTGTGTAGCTGAAACTGATAGCTGCACACTCAAAGGATAGCTCTTGGTTTAAAAGCGTTAAGTCAAAAGAAAAATCACTTAAATTGATACTGTTTTTCACCAAAATAACAACACCACCATGTTTATGTACTGTTCGACAATAAGAACTAGCACAAGTATACCCTGGAATGGAGATAGAAACATGACACATCCAATGTTCACAAATACATAATGCATCTGGATTTTCATCGTGTGATAACATTTCAAGCTCCGACAATTTATTACTTAGACACTGAATATTAATTAATAATACTGTTAGTTTACTAGAGACTGAGTCATCTAGTCACATGGACTTAGGCTTAAGGGATCCAGTTAGTGATCGTGTCACCCTATCTGAGGGGGTGACTTGTGGATCAAGGATACTCACTGAGTTGGTGATTGGAAAGCTCACAACTGGGGGTATGCCTGGGGAAACATCTGGGGGTGCAACTACTGGCACATTAAGATCACTTACACTAGCATTAAACACTTTAGGGAAACGGAAACGGGAGATAAACACTCCATTAGGCCAATTTTCACACTTTATAAGATAATTCAAGAGGGAAAAATCTGCTCCAATTTTGAAAGAGCTGCTCTTTTCACTGGCGTAAAGTTTTTCGCACACAACATCTTCGGTTCTGAATTTCGTTTTCATATAATTGATAATGTCATCGCATTGCGTTAAAGGTGTTACACGTTTTAGGTGTAGCCATGCACGTCGCTGAACCCCACTAAAATTACCATTATGGATGTCACAATTTTGTCCAATAACTAAATTGGTGCGTCTACGGCGGCATCTAACCATGGAAAAGCCATCGGTATCAGATAAGCTATCCTTCAAAGGAATGGCACTAGAACTTGATGCAAATTGATCTGTCGATTTCTTGCTCAAATTAAAATTATCACAGGGTTTTTGACACGGAGTTGGGTGTTTATTTGTCAAGGGAGCTTCACGTACACTCGTTTGGGATATGATATTTGGAAGATTGGTCACTTCAGGGGACTTTTCAATATTTTTCACATTTAACTGACGTACTAGGACCTCAGAGAAGCTATCACAAGGTTTTTTGGGGTGGAGAGGAGAGGCTACGGTGTCTTTCAATAAGCACATTTCCATTTTTAATTCAGCGATCTCCGTCACCATGTTGAAAATGTGTCTACTTCTATCATTCCGGCAGAAAAGACACATCCAGAAGATGAATGGCGATTCGATGACCGCTTTAGAACATAGCTCACTCAAGTTTGCACACTTAAGATGATGAATTTTCAAACAAATACCACAAGAAATTACTTTTTCTTGCGGATTTATAACTTTTTGGCACGAGCTACATTGAACGCCATCATGAAGTGACGCCATCTTGGTTGTATGATTTAAACATTTAACTTGAGCGATTTTATATTTTATGCAAAATGCGACAATAAGAATAAGAAACTTTTTTTCTTTAGGAGGGTTTAGGTCTGAAGATCATAAGTCAATTCTTTCTAATTTTAATTTGCAAAAGAGAAAAAGCCTGTAAGTTTAAAAATTGATTTTTACGTGTTATCTTATGAGAAATAAAAGTTGTCTACTGGAGTCAAATTCAGGTCTTTTTTGTGATTTTGTTTTGTAAATGGCTTTTACTATAAGAGAAAAACATTCCTGCCAAATTTCAATCTACTATATAATTGGAAAGTTTGTTAAAAATAGCATTACAGTCAGTCAGTGGCATGGTCTGGTGGTGCATAGTGGAAATTGTTGCAGACGGAGTAAGAGAAACATATATAAGATAACATACTAACAACAGCTTTCCCACAAAATGGCAACAATGCAAGGTTAAAGGCAATTGAAATATTAGGTGCCCTGCTTTGATGTTTAGAATATCACCCTTGTGACAATGAGGACCAATGAGGACAATGATCAATTATTTCTACTCGCTAGTTGGGAAGCTGATACTGAAGGTTGATAATTGCAAATACCTAGCCATTCATATTGAAAACAAACTATAATGAGATATACACATTGATGATATCATAGGAAAGGCTTATAAAGTCTTACATTTTGTGATGTGTAGTCTAAAAGGAAGTAATAAGACAGTTAGGGAGTTAGCATAGAAATCAGTAGTTAGGCCAATATAAGAATGAGCAATGACTGTATGGAACACTTGGAAAAGAGGGCAAACAAAGAAAAAGGAGAGGGCTCAAAGAAATATTGTGAGATATACTATATAAGATAGATTTAAGAGACAAAGTTGCATCACAGAAATGGTGATAATACTAGGGTGCAGGAGAATGTTAAACAGATTAGCATATTTTTGGCACCTAGTAAAAATAAGGTATGGTAAGATTTAAGAGGTAGGATAGAAAAGTCAGATTTTATCAGGAATGACAGACATGAATTTTAAATTAAACAGATTTCAAAAAACAAATTGTGAAATATTCTTTTTTATTAACAAGGAAGTCAGGGAATGAAATATGTTACCTGAGGTACTCTTAGAGCCCTTACCTATAACTGTCAAATTGAGAATCTTGTAAAATATGATGAAGTTGGAGTAAGAGAAGAAATGCTTCATGAGGTAAAATGTGGAGAGGACCTCGTGAGCCTCACAACCACTATAGTAACCAATGTGTATATTATGTAATAAATATTATTGTAAATTTTTGCCACCTGGTTTTTAGCCCTTTGGCAACTATTGTATATATAGTGTTTGTGTGTTTTACGTGTCTCTTCGATGCCCCCAGCAGCCTGCCAGCTTGGTCCTCAACTTGGTAAGTGTCCGCTGGACTTCCCTCAACATCTTGTTGCCACCCTCATCACTACCTTTTCTTTTCCTTTAGTTAATATATATATATATATATATATATATATATATATATATATATATATATATATATATATATATATATATAAACATCTGATCCTCCCAGGTATACTGTCATGAATGTTGAATGTTGACTGAATTCTATAATGAAAAAATTACCATTTCAATATGCCAGCTGTAATAATAATTTTGATCTAGTTTAAAGCATAAATGTTTACCTCTTATGCAAGTTGATGATTTATTTTGCTGCCACATTTTGGAAGTACATTTTTATTATGAAACTCCTAGCAGTGAAGAAAGTTCTTACTGGTTATCACTCAACTGTTTTTATGTAATTATCTACTAGCCCATCTTTGGATTAGAAATATAAAAATAGGCTCAAAATATTAAATTACTGTGATAAATCTAGGATGGTTCTTCTTACTATTAACCTGACCTGATGGAAAAATTTGTTACCTTAAAATTATAAAGCTTAAAACACCATAAACTTCTTATAAGTTTATGATATATTTATCTCCTTAATTAACACATTTCACTAATGAGGTCTTTACATGATAAAATAAGGCAAGATTAGCAATAGTAAATGAGGCAGTCATGATAAACGAAGTCTTAATTTTTAAGGTCTCAAAAACAGTTTTTTTTCCCAAATCAAAACAAATATTTATGTTAACTCAAAATGAATATCAGTACCCACTGAAATAAAAATAAATCCTGCTCTTATAACTATAGGATGGTCTAAGTGCTGATTTTGTGTCACAATTCTAGATTCTTTAAATAAACAAAACTATAAGAGGTCTGTCATAGTATACAACCAATGAGAGTAAAAAATCTCCAATAACCACAAAAAATAACCAAATGGACTCAAATATTAACTCAAGTTACAGGAGCTTTACACCTTGCCAGAAACCTATTCATTAATTCAGAATTCCTTATAAAAAATTTTTTCACCCAAATTAGCTTTTGTAAAAGGAATATGTCTTATATTTAAAGTCATCTTATAGTCTGATAAATTCTGTATGCATGCCTTGGGAACACTGAGAGAAGAAACAGAACTTTCTTTGTATCAGGATGATCATCTCAGGCAGTGCCATAACTAGGGTATGGCAAAGTTGCCATAGGCACTACTTGCAAAAGGCACCAGTTGGAAAAGGCGCTGCTTGCAAAAGGCACCAACCGATCCCACAAAAAATGCCAAAAGTTAATTTCTCATAAATAAGTATTAATTTAATACTCAAATGTTAAAGTTATTGTTAGCAAAAACTATTATTCATGATTAAAACACAGGAAAAATCAAATTCTACTTAAACAAGGTGTTGCCTTAAAATTTTGCCATATGTGCCAAATCTCCCAAGCATGCCTCTGATCTCAGGTTCACTGTCATCTTAACCCTTTGAGTACCAAAGTCAATTAGATCAAACCATTAAAAACTTGTGGAAATTGCCAATGTCAGTCATATTTTGTGTAATTTCTCTCTCTATCCAGTGGCATCAGCTGAATAGGGATAGAAATTGTGCAAAATCCTGAGCATCAATATGATCGATGTTGGCATTAATCACAGTTTTTTTAAGAGATGATCAAATCAACTCTTAAGGTTTAATGTTGATTGAATTCTTGAATGAATTCAGCATGCCAATTGTAACAAAAACTATCATATTTGTTAAAGCAAAAATGTATTCATCTTATACAAGTGGATGCTTTATTTTTTCCAATTCTTTTTAAAGTATTTTTTTGTTATGAAACTCATAGCATTGAAGAAAGTTCTAGCTGGTTATCTTTCAATTACTATTTATGTAATTAGACTTAATAATTTTACATACATTACAAGTAAAATAATTTTCTTATGTTTTTAATTAATTAATTATTAATTATCATTTTCTAAGAGCAAACCAAGGAATGTTAAAGGAAAAATTTAACCATATACTAGTGATATAGATGAAATTACAATAAAATAATGCTTGTGTTTGTCTTAGATATCTACCTTGTTATGGCTATTAGAGATACAAAATGTATCACTTAATTTTTCAATTTTTATACTTATATGTGCTTACTCTGAAATGAAGAAGGTCGATAATTTAAAATGTCATGCTGATCTTCTAGTAAATATGTAAATTAAAACATTCTAAAAACCATCATTAAATTAAAATTTGAATGTGGATTGACAGTTAACATGCAAGTAGGCACAAGATATTCCCAAAATCATTTAGCTATGTTCATATCTGTGTGTCCAACTACAAATAAAGGGGCAGTTGCCTGGCTCACCCATAGCTCAGGTCAGCCCTGCATATAGAGATTGTATAGATTGCTTTTTCCTAATTTTAAATTTAAAAGTTGAATGAAAAAGTCAGTAACTAATAACAAAGTATTTTCAGCTGTGAAATGGTATAAATTATTTAACTCCAACTTTTTCTCTTCACAAAAGTGCTTTATTCCATTGATGGATTTATTCAAATGCTAAATAAGATTGTAGGTATCTTATGTAATGCTATTTTTTACGCTCATGAAACCTGAAATATTCCCATCTAATGAGAAAAAACTTTAAATATTTATTTAATACCGGCAATAATTTGCCATGTATTACTTTACTAAACATGAATGCCTCTCTGAATTTTGATCCCTATTTCTTTTAGACAATTTTATCCAACGTGATGACAAATTGCATGCCTAATTGCTGCAGAATTGCAATAAATGTTTATATTTATGATTAAATATTGTTTTACAGAGATTTAATTGAAAATCAAGTTCATTTTACACTAGTGTTTTTATAAAAAGGATGCTACTTATGTAAAATATGAAGTTGAATTATATTTATATTTCCTCATCATTATTATATTGCGTGTATATGTAGTTTTAATGAGATCTAATTAATGCTATCACATGCAGATACGTTTGAAATTCAGTGCTAGCAAGATTCTAAACTTCGAAAACGACCAAGGAGATTAAATAAGCTGGCATTTCTTCCAGCATATGGAACAGCGAAATCATCGATTTTTCCGCACAATATAAATATTGGGACCGGAAGAGAGGAAACCCGCTCCCGATAAAAATGCAAACATCGTTAAGTAATTGACCGAATGCTGGCCACATCGGTGCTTAACGATGATGCACTTGGAAAACCGTAATCTCGACACGCGGCGTTACACGCGCCGACAACAAGCGACGGCCTTAAAAAAAATCTCCCGACCATAACTCGGTTACGATAAAAATTAATCTATTTCCACGACGAATCGAGTCAATCTCGACGAGGTCGTGATTGATTCGAACTTATGTAAGAATTCAGCCTCGGCCGCCGCCATTCGGGACGCGCTCGAGTTTCGAAAAATTTCGTAATCATTTACGGTTTCCATCCCTCGAAAATCCTTCATTCATATTCGATCTTTCGGCATGAAATCTTCCACAAGCCCTAGCTCCACCCTTGCAGGAATCCCCTCTCCACCTCCTCCTCCCACTCACACCTCCCACTCAACCCTATCCTCTCTGCTTCCTCTTGATCCCCAGATCTGCCTTCTCTCTCTCCCTCTCTTCTCCCCTCGCACCCTCAAGCCCACCCCTCCCACCACCTCCCTCCCCTTTTCGTGTGCCCCACTCGACCCTCCCTCCCCTTTTTTTTTAAAACCTCTCGCTCTCCCTTCCCTTCTCTCACCCCTCCGCCAGAAGGTTCGAGTGGGCGGGGGAGCGCAATTAAAAAATATGGATGCGAGGAGGTAAAAAAAGATAGAGGGAGAGAAAAAGCAAAGGCTAAAATAAAAAAGAAGAGAGAGAGAGACTGCGGACGAGGAGGGCGTGGAACCCTCACTCCATCTCGTGGGAAAAGGGTTTATTAGCATGATGCTGCCTCGGCCTCCCCTCCCACTTCCCCTTCCATCCTCCATTTTGCCTCCCTCCTTATGTGTGTTGGCCCTCCTAACTCCTCCCTCTCGTTGTCCCGCAGTGGGAGAACAACTCCACACGCACACACACACACACACACACGAAAATCCCCTCTCTTTTCTCTCTTTCTCTATCTCTCTCTCTCTTTCTCCCTTCGGAAGAAAAAACCGTCTTTAACCACCCTCTCGATCATCGAACATTTCTCCCTTTCCCTCTCTCATCTTGGACCGCGGCATGGAAGAGGGGTTTGGCCACACATCTCAACGCCGGGACCCTGCCGACGAGAAAGAGAGCAAGCAAGCAAGCAATCGAGGCTGTATGGAGATAGAGAGAGAGAGAAACAGAAGAGGCTCGTTGCGCGCATGCCCTCCTTTTGCCTCCCCTCTCCCCCTCCTCTTCCCTCTTTCCCATTCCATCCACCATTACTCTCTCTCTACCTCCCTCCTCACTCCCCTCCCTCCTCCACCGTTCTCCCCATCGACCTGTGCCTCCTCCCGGCAGCCCGACTGTAATATTCGCGAGGTGAGGGGAGGGAGAGAGAGAGGGGAAGGGAGGGGAGGGAAGGGAGAGAGAGATGAAGGGAGAGAAACGAGGAGTTGGTGGTGAGGAGAGAGAGAGGAGGGGAAAAAAGTCTTCGTTAAAGAGTAAAGATCGCTAGTTCTTGGGGGCAATGGAAGGCAGAGGTCGGGAACCGGAGGACTCGGAGAGTTTCTCACGCACCAATCCCACGGGACTCGGCCGGTCCCGTACATTACGTCCCCCAAAACTCCGATGCTGCGGAACTTAGGAAAGAGGTAGAGAGGGAAGGAGAGAGAGAGAGTCCACCTACCACCTACGATCTCCGCACCGAAATCGAATCCCTCCTCTCCCTTCACCCTCTCCATCCCTCCCTTCCCTCACTCCCACTCTCGATCCTCGATCCAGGACCGGAAGTGTCGCAGCTACGACCTTCCACTAAGCTACTCAGGTGACTCGCGGATGTATAAAAAAGAAGGATGAAAAAATATAAACCGGAGAAGGACCGTGATGGAAGGAAATAGTAGGGAGAAGGGAGGGAGGGAGAAGGGTCAGGAGGAGAGAGGGGGGAGGGAGCGGAGCCGGTGGCAGGTGGGAGGAAGGGAGATGGTTGCTATAGTGACGACTTGGACGCCTCATTCCGCCTAAAGGTAAGGGGTGGTGTTGGTTGGGTCCGTCGTCTGAGCGACGGGTGGGAGGAAAGGAGGCGAGGGGAGAGAGAGAGAGAAGGAGAAAAGGGAGGGGAATGATGAGGAAAAGTGAAGAGAGAGAGAGAGAAGGGGAGGAGGAGGTGGAGGATGGATGGATGGATAGAAGGACACAGCGCGGAGCTCTGTTGAAATCAATATCGGTCCGCGACGAGACAGTATTGTGTGAGAGTCTACAGAGATGATGAGAGGGATGAGGGGAGTTGTGGAGAAGAGGAAAGAGAGATGAGGGGGAGGGTTGTTGAGGGAAAGGAATGAAAGGCAAATGAGAGTAGGAGGAGAGAGGGAAAGAGGGAGGGCGAGCGAGCGAGAGAGAGAGAGAGAGAAAAGTGGAAGGGATGGAAAATGCTCGGTTGAGACGAGGAGCTTCCAAAGTTGGGTGGGATATTCCGAGAGAAGGAGTGGAATAAGGATGTATATAAAAAGGAATAAAAAGAAGAGAGAGAGGAATGGCAATGGAAAAAAGGAGGAAAGGAGAGAGAGAGAGAGACTTGGCGATGCCATTTATTTGGCAAGCTGAGGGAATCCACCGTGGAAGATGAGGAGGAGAAGACATCGTACAAACCGTTTCTTTTTCTCTGAGAGGGAGAGAGAATATATATATATATATATATATATATATATATATATTCTCTTTTCTAAGATACATCTCCGTAACCTCCCCCCTCTCCCCACTTTCATCCCCTTTTTTCCTCTCTTCTCCCCCCTCACTCTCCTTCATTCGATTCCATTTTGAACCCGCTGATTGAAAGCGTCTCAAACTTCCCGGATGAGGTGAGAAAACATATTTTCTGCTACCAGCCGAAAGCTGAGGGGTATTGGGGAGGGGCAGGAGTAGGAAGAGGTGGAAAGCGAGCGAAGGAGGAAGGAATCGGATCGTGCGGGAGAAAATGGAAGGTAGAGACCGAGGTTGGAGATAGAGTTCTAGAGGGATAGAAGAGCGAGAGGAAAAAAACCTGGGAAAATGGGAGTGGAAGAGAGGGCGAAAAAACGGGGGAAAAGAGAGTTGCTTGAACCGTGAGAGTGGGGAGGCAGATATGCCCACTGGAGAGGTCATGTGTGGGGAAACAAGGAAAAAGGGGTAGGGGGAGACGTATGAAAAAACGAGTGAGAGAGAGAGAGAGGTGGGGGGAGATGAGGAGGGCTATTGAAAGGAAAAGGAGTGGGGATGGTTTTGGAGGGCGGTATTAAAGTCGGGGAAGTGTCGGGAAGGGGAGGAGGAGGGAAAAATGCTGAAGAGGTGAGGAAAGAGGGTTTCAAAGAGGCAAGGAGGTTTGTGGGAGGAGGAGAGTAAGAGGGTGATCGTGAAAAAAGGAACGGATGAGGTGGAAGGAAGGGGTCATACAGAGGGAGGGAGAGGGCGAGAGAGGGGGGGGGGTTAAAGAGAGAGAAAGGGAGATAAAAAAAGAAAGGAGGATGAATATGTAATATTGATTGTGCTCCAAATGATCCGCGGGTAGGAAGGAGGAGGAAAAAACGCGCGGAAGCTATTATATGTGTTTGTGTGTTTTTTTATCATCATCATCCCGGCCTCCGCGATGTACTCTTTAGATTGGGTGGAGGATGCGTGCCGTGATTTGTATTAAACGGGTTGTTAAAGAGTGCGAGTTGAACGAGGTTTTTACGACTCCGGCTCGGCCAATGCATAACCGGAAAATGTGTCCGTAGATATAAATGCTTTATGCATATTTATACGCGGTCGAAAAAAAAACTATATCTTCTTATCCTACTGACTCACGTCCCGAACGTTAAACGACCCATCCCGAAAACAAAATGAGCGCGTTTATGAAAAAATGATTCGGGCGGCGGAGGAAGAATAAAAACGATTATTTTTTTCTTCGTTTTATCGTCCATATCTTTTGGAGATATGAATGGCCCGGAATGAGGATTACGGGCGAGGAAATAATAAGCGATCGGTTAGAGTATGCTCGAGACGAATAAGTTGTAATGTAAACTGGACTTCACTCGAAAAATTAGAGAAAAAACTTTTTTCGTTTACCTCCCGCGAAAGAGTTTTCTGTGTAAAATAATCAAACCGACCGAATTTATTAGTAAAATTGAATAAATACAGTCAGGCATCCGCGATCTTTTTTCGAATGCCGTGTTCAATTAAAGAAAATCCGACTGAATAAACAGTTTGTGCCGGGGGTATAATAATAATTTCGAAAAATACGCCACGCTCGCTCAAAGCATTAAAGCCGAATAAATAAGTGTTTCCACAAAAACGGAATAATTTCCGTTTAAACTTCGTCCGTTGACGTTTTTTTCGCCGCGTGCGCATTTATTTATTTTCTCGTTTCGCGAGCTCTAACGTTTCTTGCGCTATTCAATTAAAACCAGAAAAAAAAGGAAAGTGTTCCGCTATGATCTGCGACCTCAGCCCCAGTTAATCAAAAAAATCAAAATAAAGGACAAAACGAGAAACGCCATATTTTCATCGCAGCTCCTCAAACAAGTAAAAACATCGAATGCTTGTGCTTTTCTTTTTCTAAAATGCAGGTAAAAATCTTTTTGTATCCTCTCGAAAACTTAGCGGTATCCGATTGCCGGCATATAGCGAACAAAAAAATATACCTTTCGCGTTAAAAAAAATAAACGTCATCGAAGGTAGGTAACGTTTTTCGAGTATTGGGTAATATGAAAACTTTATTCATAGGGAAAGAATGCTTCGAAAACTTTCCTTTTATTGATATTTAAAAGTTAATACGGCAAAGTGACTCCTCTCTTTTTTTCTCTCTCTCTCTCAGCCTGGTAAATAACTCTCGAAAACTTCTATTAAAACTGCCTTCTCTTCCCCAAGAGAACACTTGCTCAATGGTATATACATGCCAGTCACTCATGCCGAGGGAATCGAGGGAAAAGAAGGAAGTTGGTCTTGGAAGAAAGCGGCCGTGAAAGGAGAAGGGAAGGAAAAGTTATGAAAGTGCCGGGCGGGACGGTTTTTGAAGCTTTTGGCCAAGGAGGGATAGGAAAAGGAAAAGAGAGAGGAAGCGGAATAGAATATGAGAGAGAGAGGAAAGAGAGAGAAGGAAGGAGAGAGAGACGATTGCCAGGCAAATATTTGAGCAAGGAGTACGCGCCATTGAGCGCAGCGATCCGCAAGCTAGCGTTTAAATTGCAGCCAGTAATTGAATTGCTTTTCGAAAAGGGGGAGATCGTACTTATTTCGATCGAATAAGAATTTGTCCTCGAGGCGTCTCAAACGGCGTCTCCCACTCCTTTCGAACAACGGTTCTTGGGAGATTTATAACATTTAGCGGGAAGCGTTTTTCTTTTCTCTTTTTCTCTCTCTCTCTCTCTCTCTCTCCGAATCGTTCGTTTCCTTTTTTTTCGTCTGTTCAAACCTTTAAAAGAGAAGACTGATAAACGGTCGAAAATGTGATTTCTTCGAGACGGTTTTTGGAGTTTTCGATGGAGTGCGAAAATTCTCCCAATAAAAAATAATCCACTAAATTTACCCGAGGGGGACTCCTGAAGTTTTATTTGAAAAATTCTCCGAGGGTCGTGTGCTCGTTCCAGATGTCTTCTGTCGTGTAAATTCGGTAGGGTGGAATATTTCGCGCTACTGAAGGTATTTGGCAACGTCCCCGCTTCATAAATCTTTCAGTAATGTAATAAGACTGATATAAAAACCTTTCTATTAGTGAAAGAGAACTAATAAAATTATGTTACAAGGTTGTGGCAATGGTGTTGTTTTTTTGATCCGGAAGAATTAAAACTGGTATTGTAAATAAATTACGATAATAGTATTTCGAAACTAATTTTATGCTGCATAATTTTATCTAAAAATTGGCGAAATAAAATATGCATTCCCGAACACTTCATGTGAGCTACAACAATTAAACATTTTAAATAAATAATGAATAATTAATAACAGGACCTTGAGATAAATTTTATGGCGAATAACTTGATACATAAATCGATGAAATACAATATTTATGGTGCAAATATTGACGCCGAACAAGCGAACTGTGCCTTAATTTTGTTTCGCATAAATTCGTATACCAATAAGACATTTCAGTGTAATTCTGTAAAAAGGAATGCTGTCTCGCTCTAAGCATTTCCAGGAGAGATCAAAACTCAGTTTCTGCTATGAGAAAGAAAATAATTCCAATTGACTTTCCATTACATTAACAATTCCAATTCACAATTCATCAATCAGTAGCCATGTTTTACATAGCCCTTGACAAATTAAATCATTGAGCGAGTTCGCTATACTTGCTAATTTAATAACCTGAGCTTTTAAGGTCTCAGTCATCAAAATTTCCAGTATATTAACTCGTACATTAACAATCAGAAATTAACAGAAACAAAATAAAACGATTTTTTTCGATTTTGTAGAAAAAATTTACATTTTAATATTTGTATATTTTTAGGCATCCGTCCGTCCGTATGCATGTTCATTTTCGGCTTCTACCGAACGATTTCTCATTAAATTTGGTATTTAGGACTTATGGGCGAAGGAAATAAGAAAATGACATAAATGGTCCTCATAAAATAGTTTTCGATTGTTTGATTAATTACAGCCTATCAGAAAATAAATCGGTAGATCAAAAACTTAATATTTCCCTGGCATCATTTCTGATGTATCGTTTTTCCGTATTTAATAATTATACGAAAAATATGTAAGTACGTTTATTAATGCGCCAACCTAAGGTAGGGAAGACATTATTATGCTTTCTTTGCACGAAGTGAACGCAAATATGGGGGGAGGGCGTTTCCGTCCGTCCGCATGTCAAAACTCGGGAACCGCTGACGTATTTTGATGAAATTTGCTATTGGAGAGTTTTGATAAAATTGATCGACCGTTGCCAATTTTGGCTAAAATCGGAAAACAATTACGACCACTTTATATGAAGACCTACATGCAGTTTACAATGTTCCTGTTTCAACTCGTGGACCGCTTGACGAATTTTGATGAAATTTGGTATTGGGAGTTTTGCTGAAATGGGTAGACAGATTCCAATTTCGGTTAAAATCAGAAAATGAAGACCTATACGTATTTTACAACGTACATCGCTAGCGTCTCGTTGAATCTTCATCTGAGCGAAAAATATTGAGAACATTTTTGAAATGTCAAAGAACGGATTTGGAAACTCTGTGTACTCCGACATGAAGTACACCTTTCCAATCTTATTAGTAGGCAGAAACACAATCGGACCGTGGCGTTCCGCTGTTTTATGATGTGCGCTCGTTCAAACTATATCGTTAGTTTCAAATACTCCCCCGCACGAAACGCGCATATTGGTGGTACACTGTACACTTTCCTAACTTGTTCTGAAAAGCTAACTTTGCCAGAATAATCATATATAGGATATAAATTATGGATTTATTTCCTTTCGTACTTTTGTATCGTTCTGTGCTTACAGGCTTAGCTACCAAAAGAATTCTTGAAGGTGGCCTATGTCAAAAGTTGGGAGATGTAAGCAATAGTGATCCATATACTTTAAAAGAAATTAAATAATTCATGACGGAAGTTCTTTCATCAAATTGAATTCTAAATTAATCCGGCATCATTCTAACGACCAACAATACTAGACAAAGTTTACCTCCCGAGCTACGCCGAAAGTTTTATTTCCTTCGATTTAATAATTAAATATCTTCCACAATTTTTACGATCCGTTCCTATTGTTATACGATCCAAAGAATTCACAAAATATATCCAGAGGAAATCTTAATAAAATATTCCTTATATGATCAGGGCGATATAAAAATGTCAAGAAGATTGTCGAGACACAATAGCCTTCAAATATAATCAAAGTAATACGATTTATTTAACCCTCGCCGTAAATTGATTGCAACCTCGATATCGCTTTGGTTCATTATTTTGTCATCCTTGCGAAAAATTTTCACCATCCCGTGTGAGTTAGCACCCTACAACCTCAACAACGGTCGCATCGCCGTGATAGAAAATAAAAGAGGTTATCGAACTCACTTTACCTGTCCTTCCAACCCTTCCCCTCTTCCATCCCCCCTCCCCCACAACTTCCCCCTCTCACGTTCCGACTCATTTCATCCAAACGTAAAATTCACGCCTCCGTGTTTACCCACATTCAATTCCCGACCGAAAACTCATCGATTTGGAATCCCCGAACCGCTACGTGCGTGGTTCACTTGTATGTGTGCGCGCGTGCATATTTGTGTGGGCGTTTGTATGAAAACGGAAGAGAATCGGGAAAGACTAAAAAAGAAAAAAACAAGGTGTGAAAGAAAGGGAGACCGTGGATGAGATAGCTAACACCTCGGGAAAACCTGAACACCTGAAGCGACAGAGCCTCCATCTTTGCCGTAACTTCTTTCGCCCTTCCTCCCTCCCCCTTTCCCCCTTTTTGCATTAGCCAATCTACATGCCAAGTTTCTCCTCTCTCACACACTCTTTCTCTTTTTCCCCCTCGGGTAAACTTTTCACCTCCATTTCCTGAGAAAGAGAGAGAACCTCCCTTGCTCACACAACACACATCCGGATGACAAGGTAGCTCCATCCATACAAATGCCCCCACCCTTCTCTCCCCCCCCTTTTCCTCTTCTATGCCCTCTCCCCCTTTTCCTCTCCCTCCCAGAAAACCACGGCGCCATGGGGATGGGATGGGGAGTGTGGGGAGGGGAGATCGGAGAAGGTGGGAGTTTTTAAGGAGGATGGGATGGGAAACGAAAGGGTCGAGACACCAGGCACCCTTTCCCGCGTCACTCCTTTCTGTCAACCTCACAGTCAGCCCTTCCCTTTCTCAAGAGTCTACTATACTCTCTCTCTCTCTCTCTCCTTCCCAAGTACACACTCTCTCTCTTCTCCTTGAAATTCATGTCCCTTCTCTCTTATTCTCCACTCCTTCATCCAATCCCTAAACCCCTCATCCCACCCCACTCTTCTAATCCAACTCGTCCCCCTTCCTCCTTTCTCACTCCCCCCCGAAACTTCCCTCCCAGACTAATCCTCGAGTCTAGATCCTGGCGGCGTAAGATCATCCTCACCTTCCCATACGTACGTTTATATAAGGTTATTCCATTTGGAATTCTGTTTTGAAAATTGTCGGTCTATGAAGAGACTTTTTTTAAGGCGAACGATTCCAAAAGATTTTTAAAAAGTAACTAGTTTCCACGGGCTAGGTGTAAATATAAAAAACGATAACTTTTGATCCAAAGACGTGATTAAAATTCCGTTTCCGCTTTGATTATTTTTGAGGTCAATATTCGTATCGCGTTTTAAAATATCGGATGGAGTATTATTCCGAGCGGATGCAATGGGAACCTAAATCGCGAGATGGTGCTATGGTTTGCATTTGCATAATCAATTGAAGTTTAAATCCGTGCGAATCAGGAGGGTTTTTTTTGTAATTTAAGATGTGGTCGCGCGCAGAAATTACAAGGGTTTCGCCGCATTATGGAAATGAATTGGGGCACGATCGAGAGGATTTCTACACGGCGATACATAAAGATTTCGAAATGTCAGAAAAAGGAAGGGATTTCCGCACATGCTTGCGAGAATGGTCGTGATAAATTACGACGCGTTTTTTATTCTCTTCAGACGCACGTTGAAAAAAGAAATGTCGTCTCTCTGAAGTGAAGGGAAACGTATCAAAAATGCCTTCTGCTTCAAAAATGGATTTTTCCTCCCATCGATGGAATATAAAAGTAAAAACTTACACAATTTCGTTTCTATCGCAGTGAATAAAACATTTACCCTAATGTAACGAACAAGTTTAGTTTTCTTTCTTTGAAACCTTGTATAAATTCGTTTTTCGTTCAAAATAATACAAATTATATATTATTCTTATTTTATAGGAACATCTTGTGATCGCAATTGCATGTCCTTAACTAAGATTCAACTAATGAAAGAAATTCTGTTGTAAGAATACCTTCAACAATAATTCTCTAATGTCACTTAAAATCACAATGGTCATATTCAAATATTTGGAATATTTTTGGATTCGTTGTCGAAGAAAGAAATCATTTTCAACTCATAATTGAATTTAAACTTTCTCAAACCTATCACCATAATTTAAAAAAGTTCCGCCATGAAAATTGGCAGCAATAATTATATTTAACTGTAGTATTTTTCTCTTGCTCTGAAGTAGGTACATTTTTAATTCAAATATTTATTACTAAAATTGTGTATTTATATATAGCCTAATTAAATTTTTAAAATTTTCAAAATTGTGGTTCGAACTATTTTAAATAGCATTTCTTGAAAAATGTTCACTAATTTGGTCTTTCAGGGTAGCAACCTGATCTGTTTCTTAGCGATGTGTACGTATATTTAGTCGGCTATGTAAAATCCTTTCAAAAAATCGCTTAAGTATATCCACAAAAATACCTATTTTTACGTTTTACTTTTAAGGCGCTTATATTGTAGAACTTCAAACGCCGCGCATTCATTGTTCCCATCATCATCATCCTCCCACAACTTCCTTCAATTCATTCAAAGAATAAGAACAAAGGTGAAGCCACGGAACGCTTTCTTCTTTTCGAGGTCGTAACTTTTTCATATGTCGGCCTTTCCAACGAAATCTGTTTTCCCTTGTTTATCACGTTTTTCGCTCCTCTTTTTTTCGCCTGTGGAATTCTTCGCTATTTCTTACGTCCCTCAACGTTCTCTTTCACTTTTTTCTCTCTCTCTTTCTTTCCCTACCTCTCTCTCAGTCACTCACGCACACACACACACACACACACACGCAGAGCCTCCCTAAGTTGAATGAATCCCCATATCTCGAAAAATCTCCCCACGCCTCTAACCTTTTCCTTCCCACCAACCTCTCCCTCCCTTCCTCTCTCATTTTTTTCCTTCTCAAACCTCTTTCTCCTCCCACCCTAAAGAAGAAGAGACGGAAGAGGAGGAAAGGAGGAGGGAGGAAGAAGAGGAGAGGGACTGCGGCTTAGGAGCTGAGCTCTTGTGGCCTACGTGGGTGGTGGATGAGAGACCGCACCAAGCGAAGGGCCAAATTGCTCACACGGAATTCTTAATAAAAATCATAACGGCTACTACTACTAAGACAGATTAGCTGATACCCTATCCAGTTAGTGGCGTTGCGGCTTTCTCCCTCTTGATAACTTCTTATTTTCGAGACTAATTTAAATGGTCCGAATTGCGTCCTTGCGTGTGTGGGTGTTGGTGTATGTGTATATGTGTGGAGAAGAAGGGGGAAGGGAGAAGAGATTTAGTTGCTATGGTGCGAAAGCGGTCTTTTTTCGCCTTCAACGTCGAAGCTGAAAAGGAATAAATGAGTGGGGATTTCCTTCTCTTCCCTCCGCGAAATTTTTGGTGAATGAAAAACACGGCATTTCGCGTTTATTTTTATCTCCCTATCTCTCTCCCTCTCCTCCACGTGATACATAGCTCTGGGCACTTTTTTCCAGCGGAGCATAGCTTCGGCTCTTTCAAACCTTTTGTATTTATTTGCATGTCGTGTTATCCCGAAACTAAACGAAAATGTTTCGAATTTTCAATTACTATTTTTTTCGAAAGCCGTGAAAAATCTTGCGCGATCCTGATAACCTTATCGTGCCTTTCAGAGCCGGAGGTAGTAACAAATTTTCACATCCGTGCTATAACTTCCTTAATGTTTTTAAAAAACGAGGAAAATGTCTTGATTTTTCGAGCGGGGAAGATGAAATTTGCACGTACGCTATCTTAAAATAAATAAATAAAAATTCATTTAACGAAAGCACGTGCCTGAACTGGAACACAGTGAAAACTTTGAGAAAGAAATAACTATCCACACAGTCATGGCTTTACGCTATCAAAATTTTCATGTTTTATTTAATACGATCCCTTCCCTTGAAGTTTTGCCTTAATGTGATCAAACTTCAAGGACCCCGAGGAATAATTTTGGTGCTTTGATGGAAGCCCTTCAACATGTTCGTTTAATGAATCTCCTTAGAATTGCAGCCATTGCCCAAAAGCGAGAGAGAGAGAGAGGAGAGATAGAGAGAAAAGAGAGAGAAGAGAGAGAAAGATAGAGAGAAGGTAGCCTAGCGATTAAAAATTGAAATCATCTCGACGGAAATCGAGAAAATTTTTCGAAAGAATTTTGATTGTTCATTTTTATTTCTTTTTTAATTGTATCGTAAACAGCACTTCACGGACGTTTACGACGACCTGATCATAAATACAGAAAAGACCATGTCAAAGACAGGATCCGAACCTGCGACTCTATCATGGGATACAGAATCGCTACACGCCCCTAGATTAAGGGCTGCTAAATGTTTTTTCCTACAAAATCATTCAGTCTCATATAAACGTCCCGAATAGTACTTTTATCACCACGTTGGTAAGTAGTGGCATTTCTATAAAAACCACAAGGGGTTGACGAATAGCACATTTCTTGTATAATAACTGAAGCATCGTAAACGGATTTATACTAGAATGGAGCAGAAAGCTGTATTTTATTACAAGTATACCAAAATATCGTGAGCCGGTTCTGGTGACGAATGTTTGTAAAGTTAATCGCGCATCATTTTTTTAATTTCAAAACTGTGTATTTCCTTTATCGTTATGAAAAAAAATAGAAAAAGGGTAGCTTTATCGGAACTCAAATTTAGTTTTTGTAATGGAAATAATTTGGCGGGAGAGATTTGGCATCCAAAAACTTCCTCTCTTGGTCACGTTACTGCTGGTAAGAATATGATTGCAAATTTGCAATGGCAGAAACTAGGCAATAGAGCCCTATCAGATCTAAAACTTTGACTCTATTATTTTTTGGGATCTACCGTAGACACGTCGAAGAGAGAGCCTGATCATAGTGCTATACTTTTATAATCTAAGAAATTCGGCTCAACTTTGTGGTGATAATCATATTTCAGAATAAAAAAACAACTATGTAACTTCCACACAAATTTTGTTTAAGTTACATACGTGTTCTTTTTTTTCTGAAAGTGTTATGCTTTGATTACATAAAATATTTATCATTTTATGTTATGTTTTATAGTCTTAATATTATACTTATGCTCATGACTGTTACATAGGGCGCGCAAGAGTAAACCCTTGCCATTCACAGGAGATACGTTCCTGAGACAGCCGCGAATGGTGAAACCGCGAATTATTTCGTAAAGTGTTTATATACAATATAAAGCTTATTGTTTCGCTTTTAAATAATAAAATACTACTAATTGTAAGTATAATTTATTTAACAGAGACTGAGTAAGAATGCACCACGCGGGTGGCAGGAGATTTTTCGGTCGAATGACCCAAGCCTTGAATTTGATACTATATCTTCATAGGATAGTCAACGATCACCTCATTTTTCGTTAAGTGTTTATATCGAATGAGAGGCAGGTTTTCTCGTTTTTTATTAAAGCAAAGCATATGCTGCAATTTATTTCCTTTCATCATAAGGATAAAATACAACACCGCGCGCGATCTGCGAATATCTGGCTGTTTAGGAGAAGGCATGTTTTGAGAGGCTGATGCCCGCGAATAGCCGAAACCGCGAATGGCGAGAGCCTTGCTGCATCTGTTTGGTCCCGATGCAATTCGAAACCCTTGCAACAGAAAAGATGGCGGGAAATTTCGGCAAGCGGCTGCCCGAAATCGAACATCGACGAGCGAGGGATACAGATGTCGTGAATTTTAATCACCCGTCATCGCCAGGGATATATATCCCCTCCCCGAAATGGCCATCTTTCTCTGACGTGAAGAGGTGAAGGCGAAAATAATCAATCAATCGCGAGAAGCATCGAGGGGAGGGAAAAGCGATCGAGGGAGAGGACGGGTGGATTCATGAGTTGGAATTCCCGCCATGATAAAATTCGAACCAAGATCCTTTTGAGTGGCGTTCCCCTTCCCCGAGCCACCTGTGCATCGACCGAGGAATGGCGATGGACGTGACGTTGGTTTAACGGAGAGAGAGAGAGAGAGAGAGAGACGGAGGAGGGATGTTTGGGGTGGCGAAGCAATGTCGGGGGTATGGTGAGAGAGAGGCGAATGAAGAAGGGAGGGTGGTGAAAGAGTAGGAGGGAGGAGAGGAGTTCGGCAAAAGACGAGGGGGTGAAAGAGGAGTGAGAGGGCAGCATCAGCGTTTGTGAAATGGAAGGGGGAGGGGTAACGCTTCCACGCTGCTTTCACCCCCCTCCCTCTCCCCCTGCAGCGTAGTACGGGTACTCACCGTACGTGGATGAGGGCGGCGCTGCCCACGGTGCTATAGTAACAGCCACGGCGGGGATATTCGGACGAAGAGAGAGCAGGGAGGGAGAAAGGTGAGGAGAGGAGGAGAAAACGGGATGGGCGTAATGGAAATGGAGACCTGGGAAGGGAGAGGTGTCGGGAGGGAGAGGGAAGGTGCGGAGAGAAGCATGGTATAGGAGAAATGACGAGAGAGAGAGGGTGGTGTAGAAGATAGTGTGTATGTGTGTGTGTATGTGTATGTGAGAGAGAGCGGTAGGTTGTAAATGGCGAGTGCGGTGGAGGGGAGGGAGTAGGGCGTGGTGGAGGGGGCGGAGGGGAAGGGAGAGGAGGGTAGTGAGCGAGTAGTGCACGCCGAGGTCGAATGGGGGAGGCACGCTCGCTGGGTCTCCCTACCGTCATGCCACCCCCTAAAAAACCTCCCTCTCTCTCTCCTCCGTTTATGCCCCCTCCCTCCTCCCACTCTTCCTCCTCCCCCTCCCTCCCGCCCCACGCTCTTCCTCCCATCTCTCCTTTCCTTTCCTCCACCATTCCCCACCCCATTTACGCCTCTCTCTTCTCCCATCGCCGATCTTTCTCTCTCTCTCTCTATCTCGCTTTCTCTTTTTTCCTCCTTATCTATCCCCTCCCCTCCCTTACTCTCTCATCTTCCCTCTCATTCTTTTTCTCTTTCTCTCTCTCGCTTCATTTCTCTCTCTCTCACTCCCATTCTTTTCGACCTCCTCGTCTTCCCTCTCATTATCTCCCATTTCCTCCTTCCTCCTCCTCGTCCGCATTTTCTTTTTCTCTCTCTCTCGACTCATCTTCTCCTGTCCCTCATCCACCCTCCCTAATCTCTTAGTCCAACTCTCTTCCTCTCTTCTCCTCCCTCTCTCCTCCTCCTCCCTCCCTGTCTCCTCCTCTTCCCTCCCCCCCACTCCCCTCCCCTTCTCAACTCGCCATGGATACGCTTTCTCTTCAGCTTCCTTACTCTGCTACGCCCGCCATGGCCATTTCCATGTTTTTTCCCTCTCCCATAGCCTCCGCTCATATTTCTCGGAATTTCCCCTACACGTTATTACCACGAGGAAAAGTTGTAAACTTGATTATGCCGAAAACATGCCACGCGTAATAAATTCATACGTGTATAAATACGTTATTATTTTTTTCCTGAAATCTTTGCGCAAAAATAAACGAATAAAGCTATTCCCCTCCGCGCCATTCCGACGAGGCTCTCACGGATGTCGCGGATATTTCGTTTAATTAAGGCGTGACTAATGCCATTCCGACGTTTGTCATTTTTTCCCTCTCTCTTCACGACCCTAGGTTCGTCGAGAATTTCGTTGCAGTCGATACCGGTACTGCTCGCGTATACATAGCATATATAACAAGCCGAAAAACTGTGAATGAATGAATGGGTGATTATTTTGAATTTTTGTTTTTCTTCTCCGAGATAAAATGGAATGACGGTGAAAAAATAAATGAAAATCCGAGGATAGCCCGAGCAGGTAAAAAAATTGATAATTTCTACCGGGCTCATTTTGGGTCGTTAGTCGGCCGAAATTACATTGCTCTCCGATGTTTGCTTTCTCTTCTCGTATTTGTGTGCCATGATAAAGTACCCCTGGCTATCTCTCTCTTCCTCCCTCCCTTTATCCTTTTATACCTCGCGTGTTTTTACCGTCGAACTAAAAAAATATGTTCGGCTCGCGGAAAAATTACCTCGGCGGCGTAGGATTTTTAAAATGTTTTATAAAAAAAATTAATTTTCGAATTGTTATTTTTTGTCCGTACCGTGGGGATTCTCGTGGAATTCCGGTAAGATCAAACAAATGGTGTAAATAAGAGCGGGGATTAATTTTAACGGCAAACTCTTCACCGTTCTCCCGAATGGATTTGATTCCGGGAATTCATGGCTTTGGACGCCAAAAAAACCGGGAACGTTTCTTGCACGTTCTACGAAAGATCGCTGCATCTAACGCAAACAATTCTCCGCACCACATTCAAATATTGGATTTCTTCGTATTCGCTGACATTTTTTTTCAATCCAGCCGAGATATAGAAGGATAGAGAGGTTTAGTTATAATATTCGACATCATAGCGAGATTGAAAAATATATAAAAGGTTTAATCCTTTTGTCACTTTGTGTATGACGCTTTTTTAACGTTTTATCAAATTTCCCGACTAAATAGACGGTTAAAATTTGGCAGGAATGCTTCATTCGAGCATTAAAAGTCAATGACAAAAAACATCGAAAATATACCCGGGTTTGACTCCAGGATGTTATTTCTATTTCCCGTAAGATAACACGTAAAAAGCAATTCTGCAAATTAAAAATAGATAAAAATTACCATCAATCTTCGGATTTTGACTGATTTAAAGAAGAATGAATTAAGTTTCTTAGCTCAAATTTATCGTTTAAATCACATATTTGGGGAAAAAATTCTTTTAACAATTTGCTGCCTTGGCGATCATGTTGATGTCAAAACTCGAGCAACTATTTGTCTTAATACTAATGTACGCACAAAAGAGTACATTATACTCGAGAACATTTAGATTCATGTCCCGTCATTTTTGAAGGGCACTTACTCTAGTATTAAAAATAAAAACGAGGACGCAGGCAACAAAATAATTCTTCCTCTTATATTGTGCGCAAATCAAACAAGAGAGTTCTCTGATAACCTCCGAGAATTATCAAAAAATGAAACGCTCTCAGAGTCGAAATAATGATATATGACTCTTTTCGCCGAAAGGGTCAGGCAATAATTTCTCGAAGTGTTTTTTTGCACCGCGTATCCCAGGGTACAATCCGAGAGTCGTGAAACCCGATATATATCGTTTTAATCAAATAACTTATGCTCAGGCGACCGCCATTTTCTCCTCCCGAGCAAGAAAATGGAGGGGTAGAAGAGGGGCATTACGCTCCGCTGCAGTTAAAAAAAACAAAGATAAACTCCCCTAAAACGTTCAAACGGTCGAGAGACGGTGAAGAAAAAGGAAAAGGCATCACATACAGAGACGTATAAAGAATAAATACTTTAAAACTTTTATTTTTCTCGAAAAGTTTACTCTGAATAGTAAGTGTCCGAAAAATGGTTTTGTTATTCTGGATGGTGAAAGTGAAAGGTCGGCGGAGTGGGAGTAGGAGGAGTGGGAGTAGGAGGAGTGGGAGGAGGAGGAGTGGGAGGAGGAGGAGTGGGAGGAGGAGGAGTGGGAGGAGGAGGAGTGGGAGGGGAGGAGGAGGAATGGGAGGAGGAGGAGTGGGAGGAGGAGGAGTGGGAGGAGGAGGAGTGGGAGGAGGAGGAGTGGGAGGAGGAGGAGTGGGAGGAGGAGGAGTGGGAGGAGAAGAAGAAAACCGCGCTATATCCCTAGAAGCCGTGCGCATCATCGTCATCCTAGAGCCACGGACATTCCCTCCTTTTATCTTCCTTTTCTCTCGTTCTCTCTCCCTTCATCCCTCCCTTTCCTCCCTCCCTTTCCTCCCTCCCTTTTCTCCCTCCCTTTCCTCCCTCCCTTTCCTCTCTCCCTTTCCTCCCTCCCTCCAACCTCCCACAGCCCGCACAATAGTGAAAAATGACGCGAATAATGGTGGAAGGGGAGGAGGAAGCCTAAGGACCAATTTCTCTACATTGAAACAGGAGGAAATCGCGCTATATGCGCGCGGAGCATTATAATTCACATTTATTTGCGTAATTCCGCGATAACCGTGTGTAATTGAAAGGAAAGGTGTTATGAAGTATGCATTGAAAAGTATAATGATCGCCTTATCATAACGCAGACACGATGAAAAATAAACGCGGAGCGTTTTATTTATGGGGGATAACCGTAGTGGGAGAACATTTTTCCGAGTTCGGATGCCTGGTAAGATATTTATAGGCAAATTTATACTGACATTTCTTAGATCATCTTTCAACAAATACGCGGGATTTAAGCGGCACATCTTCTTGGAATTAAAATGAATGAAAAATAGCCGGATTTAAATTAATTTGATACAATTGGTAGAAACATTTCAACTGTAAATTAATCCATTTTCTATGTTTTATATAAGTACTTATATAAATATGTATAACTGTCTTTGTGTGTATTCCTTTATTGTTATCCTCTCGATTTTTAACTAATGCTATTAGTAGATTTGGCAGGTTTTTCACATCCCCCTTCTTGTGTGGCTCTTTTCCTGGAGTAGGGTTTTTCCTAAGGTATAGCTACTTAATTATCTTCAAATTACAAGCAAGTATCCTTCTCCTTTTCTCTCTATCTTTGCATTAGTACTGGCATAGCATATTCTTTTGTATCTAGCAATTGATTAGATGGAAAAGATATTTTCTGATATCAATGTCGCCCTAATGACGCATATTTATCTGTCTATTCTCTCCAGTTTAAAACACATGGCCTACATGAATTTCAAAAAAATAATACAATATTTTATATCTATATATATCATGTTATATATTCATGCTATTTATTCATGTTACATTATTTAAAAATGTTTAATGTTAAAATAATCTTTTCATAAAGAAATATTTTCTATGAAATATATACACATAGTGGTGGAACGAGTTATTAAATAACCTTCAACATTTAAAATTTCTTTTGACGTTAGTTTCAATTAAGTGTTTAAATTGAATGCACCTCAAACGCTTAATGGATATATAAATTTAATTAATTTCGATTCGCATTTAAATTCTATTTAATTTTTAGTTTTTAACCAAGAGAATCACAATCTGGTTCCTCTAAAAGAGACGAGATGTTGATTATGATAAAATGCTGCGTCTGGGCAGGGAAGAAGGCTGAGTTAATACATATAGATCTGTATTTTGATAAAATTTGTCTCGACGCGCCGCGAATTAATATTAGTAGGAGACGGACGCTAAGATTCCTACTAATGTTTACCAGCGAGATCGATATATATATATCATCATAGGTAGTCTGTCCGTAGACAGCTCCGTGATTATTCGTGGTTAAACCTGGTTCTACATATACTCCTATTTTCCGCTGTACCCATCATATCTTGATAACTCTCTTTCTCTTTCAAATCGTATATCAGCTGAAACCTTTTCCAATCTCTTTCCCTTTTTCCATCTAGTCTTCCTTCTAACACGTCTTTAATCATACTCTCTCTCCTCAGGTAATGTCCAACCCAGTTAGCCTTCCTCTTTCTGATAGTCTGTATAATCATTCGCTTCTCTCCTACTCTTCGTAGCACTTCATCGTGTTACATCCTATCTGTACATTTTATCTTCAGCATTCTCCTCCAAGTCTTCATTTCAAAGCTTTCCAAGTATTTTATGTCATTTTTCCTTAGCGTCCATGTTTCTGCCCCGTACAAAGCTATACTCCATACATAGCATTTTATGAACTTCTTGCAGATATCTTCCCTTATATTCCCCGTAAGTAGGTGTTTCCTTCTTCTGAAAGCCGCTTTTGTTTTTCCTATTCTAGTCCTGATCTCATCCATACATTTTACTTCTCTTGTTATGATGCTTCCAAGGTATTTATAGTCTGAAACTTGTTCTCAAGGCTTTCCTCCAATGCTTATGTTCAGATTCTCTTCTTTGCCCGATATTCGAATGATCTTGGATAAATATATATATATATATATATATATATATATATATATATATATATATATATATATATATATATATATATATACACATATATATATCTTGCTCGGATTATCGTTTTTACATTCCTCAGTGGCTAGAGCTCTCACTTGGAAGAGGGAGAGACGACCCCGACTTCCTTCCGTTTAAATGAGTTGTGTTGCTATGCTTAACACCTCGTAACCAAGATAAATCGTTATTGTAAGCGAAATGTGTTAAATTTGTCGGAATTTTATCGCGTTTATTATCTCCGGTTCTTCTCGTGTTTAAAAAAATTCTGGCTATTATACTTTCTATTAAGCATTTAAATGAGGATCCAAAGGGGGTTTAACGGCTTTCCTCAGGCAATAACATAGCTCAAACCTGTAGTTAAATCAACACCGCGGCGTTTCTTACTAATAATATGCCATCTTCTTACCCCTAAAAGCGAATAATGAAACGCAACTAGTTCCCCGGGAAGTTTTCCTATCCAAAAATTTGTATAAAAGAAACTTTCCGTCTTCTCCTCGTATCACTCCTCGAAAAATAAAATGGCCGATCAATTTTCCCCGCGTTATGAGATAAACCCGAGCGGTAATAACCGCCCCAATAACCGTCCCGCAAATAAAATGGCGTTGAAAATTTGCCGCACTCGCTTTCTTCGGCGTATTTTTAAAATATTTTTTCGAGGAAGTGGATGTTAGACGAGCTATCTGTTTCGTATTTTCTCGCCTTCCTCCTCCCCCACCAACCCCTTCCATCATCGAACCCAAAAAAAAGTTGTTGGTAAAATAATCTTCCCCTTAAGTAAAAAAATGAAGAAAATCCTCTCGTATCATTTTGTTTACGATAAACATTTCCCGAACCCTTCTTCTTTCCCTACCCGTTCGGCCGTTACGCTTTGAAATTATGCAGCCGGCATTTCATCAAGATTTTTGCCTCCGACGTCGACGTCGTCCTAAAGCAGCGTGACATATCCCGAGGAGAAATAAGGATGGAGAAGGGGGAAGAGGGGAGATGAGAAGACAGTCATCATTGAGCCAGCGACGAGAGAGAGAGAGGGAGAAAAGAGATGGAAAGGAGGAAAGAGAGGAGGAAAAATGGAGAGAGAGAGAGAAGAGAGAGGCTGAGAAGAGTAAGAGGGGAGGTGAGAGAGTGAGAAAGAGATGGAGGGAGGGGAGGCGAAGGGAGAAAGAGAGATAGGGAAGAAGAAGAAGGGAGGAGGAGGGGGAGGCGAGCGCAAAATCGATTGCTAGGGGTTGTACACACCCTCCCCTTTCTCCCCCCCCAGCCTCCCTCTTCTCCCTCCTCGCCTCCACTCCTCTCCCTTCCACACCGTTGCCTCCTATCCCCTTTCCTACTCCCCTCTCTCTCTCCCTTCTCCTCTCTCTATTACACTTCTCTCTCCCGTTTATCCGTGCCTCTTTCCTCGTTTCTTCTCTCTCTCTCCCTTCATCTCTCTCCGATCCGTGCACTCTCCTATCCAGCGGTACTTTCGCATGCATTAAAATAGATCTCTCTATGAGGCTCCCATCTCCTAATGACCGGGGTTGGCCAAACACACTTGCTCCTCGCCCAAAACTCTCCTCCTCTTACAGCTCTTTCTCCCCTTCTCTCTCTCCCTCCCTCCCTCTCTCTGTCCGTCACTGACCTCCTAAATGCTTTCATGTCACCCTTGGGACCGTTCCGAGAATTTTAGATGACTCCTCTACCATTAGATAATCCCCCAGCGGCTAGCTAGAGGTCGTAGTGTCACCTGCGCGCACTCTTCCAGCTCCCATACCCCTGTCTTTCTCTCCTTTTCCTTCTTCTCTCTCTTTCTCTCTCTCTCTTTTTATCCCTCGCCCGGGCTTAACGCGGGAGAGGAGAAAATTCTCCTCCCTTCTCCGCACGATTATTGCGTGAGATGTCTCCCGAGCAACCGGAGTCGCTTAAGGAATAGAATTATTTAATGGTGAGTTCCATCCAAAGGAGGCGGTCCGTGACTGACTATGGAATCGTTTGAAAGTGGATTTCTCGCTTCTCTTTCTCTCTCTCTCTCTTTCTCTCTCTCTCGCCACGTTTGCCCTATTACTCTCTCTTTCCTCCCTCTCCATCTCTTTCCTCTCTTTCTCACTCTCTCTATTTTGCGGTAACTCAATGAAAACAAAAGAGGAAGTTTTTGGGTGGGTGGAGGGGTGAAAGATTTTTGGGAAATTCGCGCGACAAGAAAACGACTCTTCTTCTTCTCCTCTCTCTCTCTCCCTTTCTCGGAGGGGACGGAAATGGGTTTCGGAAAATGTTTTTTTGGTGTAGGATCGGGTGGAAGTGGAAGATTTGGTGAAGATGGGATGAGTTGGAGGACAAAGGTTAACATTTTTTCAGACGCAAGGCAGCTAATGGGTGAATTACGTTTGGAAGTAATGATATAAGAAAGTGGAAACAGTATCTTTGGCACCAAAGGGCATGTATTTTTTGCCTCGAAAGCATTACAGCGCTCCAGTTTTCGGCTTGGTTAAAAAAGTACCTATGGTGAATGGTCCAGACTGACAACGCCTTTTTTAAGAGGAAAGAATTTACGTTATATTTTGGAATGGCATTAGCGTACCTTTCTTGAGAATTCTGAGGATATAAATGGTGAACTTCTTTCTTAAATCTTCTCTGCTTATCATAATCTAATTTTAGTAGCAATTGTGTTAGTCAGAGCGATAGTAAACTGCAGTATTAAAGAAAGGATTTTTTATAATTGCCCTTTTAGTCACAATAAATGAAACAAATATTCGTATCAAAGCTTAAACCCGTATATAGTTTCATATTTATTGTTGCTTTGTTTAATATTCAAAAAAGCAAAACAAATTATTAGCAAACGTTTCTAAAAATTATAACTCCAAAATTATTTGTTTCGGCGTTAATTTTAATTCTACCCAAATCAACAAATCTCTTTTGAGACATATTATTACTGTGCTTGTAAATGAATTTATATTGAATTGAATAACGTATTTACTGGGGCGAGATTGAGACTAAATCAGTTTCTTCTTCCAACTAACCCCTTGTCATTTATAAATACAATACAATTGTCACATAGATAATGATTCTGGTGCATATATATATATACACAAATAAATATTTATCCTGAAATTTGATAGGACAAAAAACATATGAATGTGCAGAGAAATTCACCTAACCATTAGTCATTTATAAATACAATATAATTGTCACATAAATAATGAAATAATAATTTTGAATCGCAAGTATCCATATAAAAACACATGCATATATACATACATAGACATATGAACGTTTTATAATAAAAGCAGTATCTCGCCGACTAAATACATCTTCTTTTGCAACGATAGCCATTATTTTTCGATCGCCTTAATAATTTTTATGATTTAAAATTCGTAATAATTTTATTTTCTGCAGCCTATACTTAAATAAAGATGTGTTAATATTTAAAATTTTATTAGAGAGCATTCATTAGAATGATGTTTAAATGCGCGTTATACGTACATAGTATCTGGTGGTATTGCCAAAGCAATACTTAGGATTACGAGTGTTAGAGGTGCACGTTGTATTCGGTATCAAACTAATTTAAAATGCCATAAGCGAGATTAATCATACGAGGCAACACAAAATGACGGCAAACGCCAAACGACGAGAATAATCCCATTCCCTTGACTGCAAAAATCATCCGAAGCCGAACCTAATCACATTACGTATTTATCCTTGACCGAACGGGAGGAGAGGAATCCAAAAAGACAAAAAAGATAAACAATTATGACGAGTTTTAAAATGGCAGTCAATTTTTTATGTTTAAGAGACTTTCACTACCTTGACACCCCCACCCTTATTCCCAATCCGTATCCCGGTGACACCGAAAACACTCCGGAAAAAACGGAATATTCGGTCCCATCATTCACTCTATAAACCTTCTTGAGGTCTTGAGAAGGAAATCCAGGAAAAAGAGGTAAACCCGCTATAAATCAAGATCAGTAGACATCAAGATGGGAAAAAGATCTGGCCGAAAAACGGAACTAACCTTTCCTTTCTGCCCCCATCCACCTCTTCCTCCCCCGTTTTTTTAACTCCCACTCCTCCCCACATTCTTCTCCCACCCCTCTCCCATTGCTTCTCTCTTTTCAAATTTTTCCCTTCCTATATTTTTTCGCGTTGCTTTTTTTCTTCCTTTTCTCCCCTCTCCGTTCCTTTAACCACTAGGAAGTCGTTGGAAAAGAGTAGAGGCAGGACAATGAAAAGGAGGAGAAGGGATGGAATATACGGGCTCCTCCTCCACCTCCTACATCCTACTCAACCCTATCTCTCACCCGCCTATCCCCTTCTTCCTGCCTCCCTCTAACCAGACTCATTGTGGGTGGGTGGCGGGAGGTTATGGGACACCACTTCCCTATCCTTAACCGTAAGGGAGAGTCGAAATTGCGATCTTCGCTATCAGTCTCCCTTCTCTCTCTCGCTCTCTCTCTCTCTCTCGGGCATATTCTCCTCATATCGCTTCCCGTTCAACCGATCTCACCTCCCCTCTCTCTCTCTCTCTCTCTCTCTCATCTCTCTTCACTCTCTCCCTTCCTCCCTTTTCAAACTTTTAACTCTTTTTTCCTCCTGCTTCCTCCCTCTCTCACTCAACTTCCTACCGAAATAAGGATGCATGGTTTCCCTAAAGTCGGTGTTAAAGGAGTTGGGATGGGAGATTGGGAGGGAGAGAGAGAGTTGGGGAACCACTAAACGTAAATATGGGAACCCTTTCCGCGGTTGTCGTAATTCCTCGCGTATTCTCTTCTCCTCTTTCTCCCCAAAACCCTCCTCCTCCTCCCCTTAAACTCTACTTGTGTTGGTGTCGGGGAGCCGTTTGGACTTGGGCTCAAGTTTCGTTTGGGGAAAGGAGATTGCTCCATCCTTCATCGAATAATGGAGAACGTGCCCTCACCTTGGGTCACATGGATTCTTTTCGCGCTTTTCTTTTGTTTTTTTATTATTTTATTTTTTCGTTTGTTTTTTTATCGGCGGTATAAATGTCAATATAAGAAGGGTGGGAGGGAAACGGATAGACCTTGAAGTTAAATCGGCGATTAAAAAAATGTAAAAAAATAGAAATTCTCTCGGGAGTTGACAGTGAATCGGGGGTTTACGTTTAGGAATGAAAATAAACACGGGCGAGACTAAAGCTCGATCTATATATACGTCTTTTGGAGATTTCAGCGAAGCTGTTTATTACGCTCTTTTGCTGAAAAGTAAATGCGGGATGATTTAGTGACTGCTATACAAAACGTAAAGCCTTATTATCTACTTAAATACGAATTGGTTAATGTTCAACTATACCGCTACGGTAGTTGTGAAGATATATCTAGAACCCAGAAAACTCTCTGTATAAAATTCTAAGTACGTTAACAATTTAATAATTAATGTACTTTATATGTAAAATTTCCTCACGTAATAAGACCAATCAGTAAAAATACAAAAATTTTGTCTTGAACTAATAATGAATTCTATAGACACGGTTATATGAAGAAGAAGTTTTTGTCGCCGCATTCCTGAGTTTTAGGGTAATTTCCATAGAAAGTTGGAGCAGATTTAAGTAGAACGCGTGGCTCACAATTGAAGATACTATATGCATACACGTGACCAGTGTTTGAAAAGATGGAATTGTACATAGTTTTTGGGGAAATGGAAATAAACTAGCGATGAAAAAAACAGAACAAGAATCTCGTTTCCCATAGTACGTTTTGGCGAGAATTTCTACGTTTCTTATGATATTTGATGCCGGACTAACATAAAAAATTCGCCTCACCGAGAGAGGAATATCATTTGTCCGTGAACATTTAAAAAAATAACGGAAAATACTTCGTCCTTGAAACTTCTTCTTGCTATTTCTTTCGCTTTATGAATCTTTACATCGTTTTTCCATCGGCGCCCCTAAAAGGTTACACGCGGCGAATCATACTTCTTGGAATAATAACGCGGATCGAGTAGAAAACTTTATAGTTTATTCATGGTGTGGGGTGCCATTAGGGAAAGGAGAAACTTCTTGGTGCTTCAAAATTCGTGAAGTGGAGATGGAGTGGTGTTCCTTCCGCAGTATATCTATGGAGCTATTCTCCAGCGGTGTCGGTATCAGCGCACTGCGAATTATCCCGGATGGAAGTTATAATGGGCGTTCGCCCGGGTCTCATCGGGAGGCACGTACGATCTCTAGTCCCTAGGGATGAAGATGGCTCAACAACAGTTTATTTTCGCCAAGAGAAATAAAGAAATTGTCTCCTCTGCCGTTGTTTTGCCGGATTATAAGCTATGATGATATCAAAAAATCACAGCGTGTTTTAATGCTTCCTTAGGGAAAAAATACGCCGTATCCAAGAACAAATATTGTGATAATCCTTAAAACTACGTTCGCTACGATAAATAGCGAATACGTTAACACAAATAAACGATTCGTTTTGCACGAATGAAAATTTAAGCGTACGTTTAAATAAAACGTTTTCGTTTGCCGCTGTTTTTATAAAATGAAGGCAAAAATTTTGCAAAAATTAAAGGGGATATTTCTGAAAGTTTATTTGTAATAATTAAATTATTTTAATGGAACTATCTAAATAATGTTTGTGAATAAATATTTTATAACTTTTTGTGGAATTTCTCTCCCGGAAAAATACATAAATGTGTGTTTAATAAACATCTGCATATACTATACAATTTCGTCCGGTTAGGGCATCCAATATATCATTTTAGTCGGAATATTGCGTGAGCGTTATGCGTGTTTGATCACAAAATTATATTTTTAAATGCTTTGTCTCAGCGTATGTTTTATTCATCTCGTTTTGAGATGCATATTGACGTAAACCTTGCTAAATCGTTTCAACAAATAATTCAGCAAATTTGCTTGAAATTTAAGCAAAATTTTAAAGTAGACTAACCTTGTTCAATCGTATCATTATCCTCTAAAATGCTTTTATTACAATCCAAACGAAAATCTACGTGATATGATATTTATTTTCGCTAGAAAAAGCTTGGGTATGATTGAAAAGAAACGTTTCTTCGAAGATCTAGGTGGTATTAGTTAATGAAATATATTTGACCTTATAATCTTTTTTAAATTGCCATTTCTATGGTATAAAACTATATCATCACAGATCATCCATTGCAAAGGAGAGATAATTATACTTTTAATATAAGTAAGATCTGCTCGGTAGCTAGAAGAATAATAAAATGAAGTGGCAACATTTTCTCAGGATAAGGACAGTGCATTAAGTATGTTATCATAAATATAATATTGCACTAATGTAGAAAAACGAAATTATATAAAGTCATTTGAATTACATTTTAACTTCATGACATTAAACTAAAAAGTATAAATAAAATAAGTTGATATGATTTCCTTCTTGAATTTAATTAATAACTCTACAAGCTGGATTTGAGTCCTAAAAATTACAGGTAATTTGTAGGTATGGACGTAAAACCGTGTATTTCAAAATTGTCTCAAACTTTTGAACGCATAATAAAAATTAATAATTAGATAATGTATTGTAGAGGAAAACGTCACGGTGAATGCTTGTAATTAATTAAACACTTTCCTGAGTTGGTTAGTATTAAACACACTTTTCATAATAAATCAACATGACTACATTTCGATATTTTTATGCAAATACGCAATCTGTTTTCGTAAACCTATCATTGAAATTCCAATTATTTGGTAAAATTAGCTTTCAATTACGAAACAATGTCCAACGAATAGACTGCTACGTAAGATTGAAGTAATTTACGAAACTATACCGCTGCTTTCAAAGAGCAAAAACCTCCAAATTGCAATCACATATGCCCATCTAACACGAATCAGCATTTTCATCTTCCATACTGCAACGATAAAGCACCTAGACACAGGATTATTTAGTTGAGTATTCAAATTTATGATTTAATAGTAGCATAAATACATCACCTGAATCTTTAAAATATATGTACGTTTTCAAAGTGAGTGAGAAATAATAACTGTCGCAGTGCTATTTTCGAACATTATCTTAATGGCGGTAAAGAGATACCTTTACTAACGTACGTGACACTAGGTAATTATTCGTGCATACATTTTTAAAGTATTTTTGCATTTTTTTAAATCGGATATTCCTCGAAGAAATCTAAGACTAGCTTAATGCGGAAGATCTACCATTGTTATATCTTTCTGAGTCTTCCACAATCTAAAGAGAAATATTTATTCCGTTAAAACGTGGCGAATAACCAACACGGAACAATTTCTCACCCTCATCTACTTAACGTCTATGCAAAAAAAAGTTACTCAACATGCTTTTTGATAATGTCCGTCTTTTTAATAATTAGATCGCTCTTTTAATCTATTACTGGCTATGAAGATATTTTTTACAGATTCCGTCTATTCATTCGTAAATGTTAAAGCATTTCCCTCGCGTTTTTTATGTAATTTCCTCTTCAAAATCCGCACTATCCATCCACACACACATACACGCACACTTTACACCACGCCACACCACCCACCCATTCGCTTTAATAATCATTAAAGCGTGTATTGCGGCATGCATGCTGGGCGTGGTCAACCATGCTCCTCTTCCCCTTAGAATGCTCCTCCCCTTTCCCTCCTTCCTCCCCTCACACCCTCCCTCCCCTCTCCTTCTACCCTCCCTCCTTCCCTCCTCTCTTCTCCCTTCACTCCCCACAGAAAACCCCACCCACCCCTCATCTCTCTCTCTCTCTCTCTCTTTCACCCCTCCTCTCCTCTTGACTCATACATGCCCGCCCAAATTTTTATTAGCTTACCCACTAGCGCTGCATGTGCCCCTTACGACGACGGAACAAGTTAAAAATTTCCATATGGATTTCCGATTTTTTCAATGAGAAAGAATATCTCTCTCTCTCTCTCTCTCAAGAAGACTTCCTTTAATACAGAAGTATTCGAGGGTATACATTATATGTAGTACGCGTGATTAAACGCTTTCGAGCGTACGATATATAGCTCCAAACGTCTTTTTATGTACGTACTATGCACGGTTTGTGTGTTTGTGGGAAACACTGTATACTCCATCGTTCCTCTTTTATTTTATTTTTTTTACAAATTTCCTCGAGACCGCATTAAAACTTCCGCGACTTCTCAATTTTCTTCTATTGCACGTCGCTTCGTTGCGTAGAGAGAGTTTTTTGTCTCACGGAATAGAGAGAGAGGGGAGAGGATAGTCCCTTTTAACTTTTTCTCGAAACTTCTTGATGATGCTCCCGTATAAATAAAAGCTTTACGGCGTCGTAGTTTTAAGTATCGATAGTCAAGGATTTCGTGAATGAAGTTGTGAAGTTTGCAATTAAGATTGAAAGGAGGGATGAAAGCTTAATTTTGAGTCAAAGGAGGGAGGAATTTCGCAGTAGTTCCCAAAAGACTCGACAGGAACCAAATTATTATATCTTCTCTGCGGCAAATAGATGCCTATTTTTCGTTCAGATTGTTCTGTAATAAAGCATCTTCCGGAAATTAACCGATATAAATGAATGCAATACTCAAAACGCACTCGATCGAGGTACAGGAATTCGTTTAATTTCGACGAGGAAAGAAATAACGAAGTTTAATGCACAGAATTCATAAGATGGATTTGTCAATTCATCAATTGAAAGTTAAATTTATTCACATTTCGGATTCAAATCACAATTAGAAAAATTTTCATTGAAAATTCGACCTTGTTTCAATATCCCGTAGTGTAAATTCAAAATAAAAAGAGTAAAAAATTTTTCTTTGGGTTTGACCGGTTGATCAAGCTTCACATTCATGCGTTACTTGACTACAAGGTAAAGTCAATAAATACGCGAATCTTGGCTGTTCCACAATATAGCCCAAAACTAAAGATGGCTACTAAGGTTTGATTAACAAAAGGATTAAGCACTCTAATTGTCGTATGTCAATTAGAGTTCATCCTTTACATATCATTCAAATTTAATTTTTTTTATTAATTTACAAAATGTAATTTTATTCATTTCTCTCAGACAAGAATTTACTCTAGATTTCCAAATATCGTAAATGAAACAACTCCTTTTTACGTTACATCGAGAATTTCCGTCGATGAATTTCGTTTTGTAACGTTTAACCGACATAAATAAAATCAACCGGACTACTACATATCGCAAAAATATGAATGAAAAAGCATGAGTAAAATGGCGCAAGTTATATTATATTTTTATAGGTTATTTCATTCTTGTTGGATCCCTTTACAGAGTAAACATTGAATATCTCCCATATTCCAGAATCTCTCTCTCTCTCTCTTCTCTTCCTCCCCGTCGTCCTAAGTGCATCCATATGAATGCAATCTCAGAACTTTACCCCACCCCATACAAATCTCAGTTCCTGCCTCTCGTCTGGCTTTCCCGAGGTTCTCTTTTTTTCGTTTTTTATTTGTCCCTTTGGAGGATAGTGCATATATCTTATCGTTTTTTTTTTACTTTTCCCGCCCCATCGCCCCAACCCATCCTCTTCCTAGAATCCTGCCGGGGCGGTTGCGCTTGTGGAACCCGGCCGTCGTCGTCTATTGGCCATTGGATATCCCGCATATCCAAAAAGAACAAAGCACGAACGGCCATCCGTCAGGTCCCAGCGTCGTAGCGTCTGGGTCGCACTGGAGCGAGGCGTCTGATGGCCTGTCTCGTGTACTATCTCAGTGGGCGCTGGTCCAGCGGAAGAAAGTTGGTTAAAGCGCATGCGCATAGCAAAACTTTCGAAATTCATCTAAGTTAAGGGGAGCGCCCAAGGCATTTCCTGCAATTCACAGGGGAATTTTTTTTCACAAACTTTCTCAGTAAAATCTATCAACCTAAGCGCTTTACGAGTCGCCTAGGAATGCAGATTTCGCTCAGTGCAAGGAATTTTCTTTTTATCAAATGAAATCCTTTATGCGAAGATAATGAATGCATTCGTATTAAGTACTTCAAGACCAAATTTAACACGGTAAGCTTCGGTTCTCGGAGATAAATCGAGTTAAGCCTATCCGTTTTTTATAACGATACAAAAACTACTTAAATCTCATCCACTGATTTGTAATCACTGATGAGCTCGTTTATCTTTGACGAACGCAAAATCCTATTTTGACAAGTTTTCAGCAAACATATAGATCAATATATATTTTATTTTGAATCGCTCCTGACAGAAATTTGTAGATAATTAACTAAATTTAATAATTAATCAAAATTGAATATCTGTATGTTTAATAATTTAATTTATAAATTCAACAGTTGTGACGATATCATCCTTTGCCTGTTAAAAAGCTATCGATTTTTTCACTCAACGTATTATTTCTCCACTATGAATATTAATGCATGGAAACGTAACAAGAGGGCATTACATTAAAACAAAATTTTCTCTTTTCACGGAACGTGCATAACGATATCATTATGCCTACCCATCGCGTTCGAAGAAACACTTTTAGGGGTATTGAAAACGCAATATGTCAAGAAAATTATTTACCCCCACATTTTTGCAAAGACGCAGCCAGGATTTTAATTATGTCCTTTCTTACCTCTTCCTTCTTATATTCACTTTTCATTCTCCAACCCTCTGACTCCGGTTTTTCTCTTTCCTCCATTTTCCTTGGAAAATGATATTCCACCTCTGAAAAGGGAGCAAAGTGCGAGTCATTTTGTGTGACTAAACAAGTCCCCCAAATGTCCCACTCCATGCATGGATTCTCTCATGATATAATGAGATCTTATATATGGAGGAACAACCCCGTCCCTGTTAGTTGAATAATCTTCTCAGTGTTTTTGGAAAACACGTTAAAGAATTGCGTCGAGTGTCTTGAGAGTCACGTTCACGCTTGCGGCTCCGTCTTATTATATTTAGATTATTTTATTACCTATTTCTCAAGTTTCACATGATTAAAATTGTTTCGTCGTGTTTGGGTGAAAATACATTCATTGAAGCATTCATGCACATGTATTTATACGTTTATCATTATCATCATCAATGTCCATTTTTATTAACCTAATTGAAAAAGTATGTTTCACATATTGCCATAAAAAGGTTAGGAAAACCAGAACCTCATTTGGGCACCAAAGCAGCCGTAATCAAAAAATATTCGTCATTAACATAATAGCTAATGGAGAGACATAGTATTTCAATATGACTTCAGCCATAAGGAGAGCTCGATCATTCTTTCTCGAACATTACTAATCTACTTCTAGCTTTCGGACTTCACCAAAATCTACCAAGTTTTTCCATCAGGTATATTTCTCTTCCAAGTTGTCAAAATGAATTTTGAAATACCTGTTTCTTATGATGACTCCAACATTTCAGACGAAGAGCAATGATCCATTTTCCTTCTTACGTTACATATGGAACATTGCCAATTAAAATTTTTTTTTATTCTTCTATCTTCTTGCTAGCCAATCACCAAATGGCTACTTTTTCAGAAATCTTCTCCTGAATATTCAACTCTACATCTCTCTCTCTCTCTCTCCCTCTCTCTCTCTCTCTCTTCCTCTCCGTTCAATTTCATGAGATGATTTCAGGGCTCATATGGAATGCTAAACTTTATCTTCTAGAAACGGAATCCATTACCAGAATACTTTTCTTATTGAATAATTCATAATGTATGATTTGAAAATATTTTTGTTAAGCCAAAATACTCTCAATTTTGTTGTTTTCGTTTAGTTAATTTTTACAATATGATCTTTAGCTATTCTCAAATGTCTAGGCGAACAATTCCATGTCTCATATCTATCATTGATGCCGTTTTTTTTCCTAAGCTAATATAAGGGTGATTTATCATCCCCGCTTCTTTCCATTTAATTTTAAGTAATAAAATATTTCCGTCCACAATTTACAGCAGCTATTTGATTTATAAGAAATAATTCATATTCATACTGATTTTTAATATTAAAGTAAATTATGTCGTAATATGTCTAAATTGATTATTAGAATTTGTCTGATGGATACCCCGTTCGTTCAATTTAAACTCTATGCATGATGTATTGAATTACATTCCCACCTCCAAACGTTGTAATACTACTCTCTATGACTGTGTCCTGGAGTCGACACTCATGAATATTTCTTTTGTTCTAACGTTAACTTCATCGTAGTGACAGCGAACATTAATTCCGCCGCTGCAGAACGGCACTTATTAGAATAAACGAGGGCCATCACGTGACGTCACGGAGGAACGATTCGAACCGAGTCACATGGACGTCAAGATCCCTAAATTGTTTTCAGGAAGCTACGCTCACACACGCACGCTCGTGCACACACACTCTGATAAAGAGAGAGAGATAGGGGGAAAAGGAGAGAGAGAGAGAGAGAGCAGGAGCCCTTCATCTTCAATATAGTCCTCGTCAAATATTTGCCGGAAAACAATCAATTAAAGGTGACGTCCTGGCCAACGAAAAAGGGGCGGGATAGGAAGGTCGGGAAGAGGAGGGGGCGGATTAGGTCAGCCAGCAGAGCTGCTTGTTTCCAGAACATGCTCCCAAGCAGCCTTTTCAGAGCTATCTCCTCCCAATAGACCCGCAGGTCAGCCGATGTCCGACCGAAAAGCGGGTTAATTCGATGCACCGAAGACTTCAGGTCGCCTCCGGCGGTTTGGATGTGGCGAGAGAGATAGAGAGGGATAGAGAAAAGGATAGAGAGAAGGATAGAGAGAGGGATAGAGAGGGATAGAGAGAGAAAGATAGAGGGATAGAGAGAGAGAAAAAGAGAGAATATTTGAGTCGAGGAGTAGGGTGTCGTGCTCTCCGCACGGTCCTGCCTTTGGATGTCTCCCGCTAATGAGCTACCCGCACGTCATTTCCATGGACGAATTCATATACCCTCCCCTCTTTCCGTCCTTCTCCCTTCCCCTCTCTCTCCCCCTCTTTTATCCCCTCACAAGAAGAACCACCCGGCGCGCACACACATACAAACACACACAACGCGTCTCCCCTCTTTCTGCAACCACCCACCTACGCGACGTCTTAAGTCCTCTCTCGCCGCCACCCTCCTCTCCCTCCCTCCCTCCCCTCCCCCTCCTTCCTCTCTCTTGTTACGCTCATTCCACACCCCACAAAAAATTTCGCCCACGCCATCTTCATACATTTTTCTCCGCCTCTAACTTCCCCTCCGTGGAAAGAAAAAATAATAATAATACCTCACTCGCGCCCTCCCTTCTCCGTTGCCTCTTACGCTTCCATTCCCTCCCTCTCTCTCTCTCTCCCTCCCTCCCTTCCTCTCTCTCTCCCTCCCTCCCTCCCTCTCTACCACCCCTCTCCCTCCCAAACACCCGACCGCCTCCACACCAATTCCCCTCCACTCTTACTCCTCCTCCCCTTTAACACTCTCTCAGCTCCTCTCCAAACTGTCCTCCCTCTTCTCTTTTTCCTCCCACTCTCCCTCCCTCTATCTCTCACAGTCAGCCTCCCTTCTTTTCTCCATCGTCGCCCTGTTTTTTCCCCTCCCCTCCCAAACACACACATACAAAAACTCCCTCCCCCCCTTCGCTCACGCCTCACTCCTTCCCCTGAATAAAAAAACTCCACTCCAACCGCCCACTCCTTTTTTTCTTTTCCTCCCTCCCTCCCATCCCTTCTCTCCCCTGACTACCTACCTACCTACCTACCTACCTACCGCTCCTTGCAGTAGCATCACTAGCAGCAGGTGAGATCGGAGTGGACGCAAATCCGCGGGAGAAGAGAGAGAGGGAGAGGTAAAAAGGGGAGGAGGGGGAGGGGAAGGAGAGAGGCGGAGGAGGGGTAGAGGCGTCGGAGAGGGGAGGGAGAGGGGGAAGATAAGGGGAGAGGGGAAGGGAGGGAGGGAGAGATTCGAAGGGTATCGGGCGTCGGCTGACCGCTTCTGTTAGTCGCGAGGGAGCGGCGGCGCCAACAGGAGGCAGGAGATGCGGGAGTGAGAGGAGGAACTCTCACGTGTTCTCACGCGCGGGCACGCACGCACTGCCACTCCTCCCCCTTCCACCGCCACCACCACCTCATCACTCTACACCACACCACTCCAACCCACCACTACTACGACGACCCTCCTCTCCCCTCCTCTTACTCTCCCTCTCTCACACACACACACTCGCACACACACACACACACACCATCGCCGCCGCCTCTCTCTCCTCATCTCTTCCCCGTTCATTTTTTTCCTCTTCTTTTTTTTGCACGAAAAGGGGAGGGCGACGACATTCCCGCTCCCAGTGAATCTTCCAATCGTGTGTGAGCGTGGTTTGTGGTGTTTGGTCTCGTGTGCTCTCTTTCTTTCTCTCTCCTTTATTACTACTACTACTACTATTCCTGCTGCTGATGCTGCTACTACTACTCGCCGGAGAGAGTGAGAGGGAGTGAGAATTATAGTCCTATTGTTTTCTGGTATGTGTCTTCGGATCGTCGTCGATTCTTTCGCGTTCTGGAGGGACGGCTGCTGCGAACGCTGCTGAGCTTGAAGATTATTTTTTTTTACATCGGCGCGTCTTCGGAAGAGAGATTAGGGAAATCCGAGGCGTTGTGAATTGTGTTTGGGAGTCCAAGAGGAGGAAGGAGTTCTCAAAAAAGGGCGGAAGGCCCTAGGGGTGACCACTGACACAACACGCAGCCGTGGAAGGTGCGGTTCTACACCGTGTGTGCCGCGGAGTGTCTCCAGGAGAGCGCTGGCGGTCTGGACATAGGTCAGTGTTACGATTCCCTCCCGAACGGTAAACCTAAACACAGGGGACGTGTAAGAATGCGAGGAGGGCAGATATGTTGCATGAGACGGGGTCGGAACGGTTTCGGAGATAGAAACGCGCCGAAACGCTCTCGTGTTTCGCTTATTTTTTATTGTCTAACGGTTCGGTGTTATGCAATTGGAAAAAATGAAGCACCAGCATGCCTTTTTAAATTTTGTTTGATTTTGGTGGATTAAAATTTTCATAGGTGTCAACAGACGCACAAATCTGGATCATAAAATTAGCTTTAAAAGACTAAAGTAATCAGCGGTAGATATTAAAAATTTTGCAATATGGAGAAGTGGTTTTAGTGTGTATTTTTTATGTATTCCAAAAATATCTTCGCAACTACCACTTCGACTATCGAACTATGATTTCCATTCACTCATTATTTTCTTTATATTTTGGGCATGTTCGTTTTGCATTTCGTTAATAGGGTCGCGAAATTGGATTTTCAATTATTCGAATGTCTTTTACTCATTTAGATAACATAATGCTCAGCTCAGCTTACAACAACGACGATTTTAAAGCAATTAAAATCATTTAATAATTACACTAGGTATAGCATCAGTTCCATTACTGGAGAAGAAGAGGCTAGCACGAGAGAGAGAGTAGCTGCAAAAGCTGATATTCCTAATGATTTCTGACGGGTATAAACAGAGCAAAGTAATTGCGTGTGCGAGAGCATATTTTCTTCCCCATTAAGAATGAAACTGAATTCCATCCGCAGAGGGAAGATTTCATGGAGAAGACATCAAACAAATTAAAGTAAAAGCAAGCTCAATTTGGCTAAAACGCATCACGTCATTTCCCGGTTCGTACACGATATGAAAATCAAGCTCCCCGTAAATGCCCATCTTCATATTTTTAATCGTTACGCACCATCCCATAACATTAACGAAAGTAATTACAAAACGCTTCCCATATTTTTTAATTGGAGAATGAACCGGATGAGGTAATAATCACGTCCTCCAAACGAGGGAAGCCGAAAAAATTACATACATACATACATACATACATATATATATATATATATATATATATATATATATATATATATATATATATATGTGTGTGTGTGTGTGTGTACATACATACATATCACCATCAATTTAGAATTTTACGTATAATTGTCCACGGATGACTCACTCGCTATTAGGGATATGAAGGGTCCACTCTTCCTGGACGACGTACGCACGTGCCCGTGCTTACGTCGAGTGCGTGTGTGTTCTCGAAATGCGGTTTTCGCCCTCTTACGCGTACTAGCGTGTGTGAATAATAATAATAATATATCTTCCTTTCTTTCCCCTTTGACACACGCACGAGTTTAGCAGAGACGAACCGCGCGTCCTTTTCGAACTGATTTGCCGGGAGGAATTGAGAGTCTCTCGCACAAACCCTTTTGTGATCGTCTTCAATGGGTTAGAGAAAGAGGGAGAGGGGTAGCGAGTAGAGAGGGAGAGAGAGGGGGGGGAGAGATGTGTAAGGGGAGGGTCGGGAGGGAACGGGGTGGGAGAACCGAGGCGTGAAAGGAATAGGAAGAGCTCGGGGACCCCCTTTTCCTCCCTCCCCACCTCATCCTACTCCGCTCTCTTCCCCTCCAGCGGTTCCACCCTCATTGCCAAAGGAGAGAGGTGGACCCTAGAAGGTCCGAGGCATACCCACATCTTTTATCTCCGCTCCTTTCCTCTTTTAACCGTCTCCCCGACTTTTCCCCTCAACTCCCCCTTCTCTTCCTCCCCTCTTCCCACTCGCTCGCCTCCCCGTCCAAATCATCCTCCTCCTCCCTCCCCATTCCCGAACTACGACAACTTCCTTACCTCCCCTCCCTCTCTTTCTCCCCCCTCGCCCCCTCTCTCTCCCTCTCTCTCTCCACTACTGCGACTAGTAGTGGAATCGCCGTGCGCGCGGGTGGCCTCAAAATCGAATGTGGACTGAGCGCAAAACGAGCGAAAAAGAGAGAGAGAGATGGAAGGGAGAAAGGGGAGGTAGGAGAGGTGGATCGTGTGTAGGAGGGACAATGGGTGCTCCAGCGACGGAACCCGTGAATCGTGTACTTCCTGTAGGGAGGACGGGTTAGGAATTCCAAACTCCTCCCTCTCTCTCTATCTCTCTCTCCTTTTCTCTCCATTTCTCTCGCCGTTATTTGAGAATCCCTTCACGTTTATTCAGGGCGCTTCACGATCCCACCTAGTTTTATTCCTTTTTTCATTTAATCTGTTTGTTTATGCCTTCGATAAAACTGCGTTCGCTGCCTTCTCTCTCTCTACATTTCTCTCTCCCTCACAGTCTCTCCCTCTCTTTCAACCTCTTTATCTCTACCACTTTCTCTCTACCACTTTCTCTCTACCTCTTTCTCTCTACCTCTTTCTCCCTACCACTTTCTCTCTACCTCTTTCTCTCTACCTCTTTCTATCATTATTTTTTCTCTACCTCTCTTTTTATTCATCTTTATCTCTCCATCTTCATATCTTTCTCTCATTGAACCTCAATTGTTATTCATCTTTCTCTGCTTCTACCTCTCTTTGATCATCTTTCTGGTTCTCTACCTCTCTCCTCTATCACTCTTCGTCTTCCTCTCTCTCACTCTTTGTTCATCCTTCTCCATCTCTCCATTCATCTTTCTTCCCCCTTTTCCTCACTCTTTGTTCATTTTTCTCTTTCTCTTTCTTTGTTAATCTCTCTCTACCTCTCTCTTTGCTCTTCTCTCTCTAACTCGCTCTCTCTATTCATCTTTCTCTCTCCCTCTCTCTATTCATCGCTCTCCCTCTCTTTTCATACACCTTCCTCGTTCTCTCTCTATCTCCTTCTTCCTTTCTATTTTCCTCTTCCTCTCTTCCTCCCTTTCTCTCCTCGCATATACTCACGCGTACCCTCCATTTCATTACGTCCGATAAGTCGAGCCTGACGCGTGTGAGGGGAGAATAAAAGAACACGGATGCACGCGTTAATTGCAATCGCGATGCAGTTTCGCATGCATCCGCCCGAGTTGCTAGATCAGTTTGTTTTGGAGTGCTTCCTCTCTCCGCTTCAAGTCTTCGTAAGGTTTCCAAGAAAGCAATTTCTATGGAATCTCTTTAGGGCAATTATTATTTTCTTGTGGCTAAGCCAGGCGTTAACGGAAACGTTAATATTTAATTAAGAACTTTTTTAAAATCCCCATAAAATATTGATGATTAGTATTGTCATAAAACTATAAATTTGTTAAGCTTGTTAAATAATGTAAAATTTTTATTTTTGAATCGATAAAATATTTGCAAAATAACTCCAGTTATTATGTCTAATATTTAAAACGTGTTAATTCTTTAAACGCAAATACAACCAAAGTAAAAGAGGGAACAAACAATTAAGATTTATGCGTTTTGGCAGTAAAAGCATTAACTCTAAACTTTAATGCGTGTCAATAAAAAATAATAATTATTCAAAAAGGATAGTTCAGAAGAACTTTTAGCTCTCTGGATAACTCATAAAAAACTTTGTTTCTACTGCAGCAAACTACTGGATACGAGTTATCCAGAGCGTCTTTTAAGCATACTCATATTTCAAAGTACAAGAAAAATAAAACCATATTTTCCACGCTCTTGTTGTCTAAACCGATAATATAAATTCTTCACGCTTCTCGAGAATGAGCCATATTAAAGTTTCTCAGCTGCGACTGTTTTGAGGATGCTTTAAATTACCTTACTCGAACCAATTCGTCTCCAAAATTCACAAATTTCCATCTCCCCTCCCCCTCAATCATTTTGTACAAACTACTTCAGAAAAATGTCTGGATAAGTTGATATCTTTAAAAAACTAAAAGAAAACGTCTTATTCAGAGACAAACACAATAGCCTTTTGTGTTCCTCCTTTTTAATGGTCACGCATCAGTTTGGAGCGGTGATAAAAGCATTTAAAAAATTCGATCCCAGGCCGCACAGTCACAATGGTTACCCTCCTCTTTCATAGAAATGTCTCGAATGATCTCCTGGCATGCAAAGGGCGGGGCTGCGCGCAAACAACTCACCTTGCTCTCTCCCTCTCACTCCTCCTCACTCCCTTTCTCCTCCCTTCCTTTTAGCATCTCACCAAATAGGATCCCGTCTCTCCTCCACATCTTTTTTCCTTCCCTTCCTCCCTATTCTCCATCCGATCACAAAAAAAGGAAGAAGAGAAAGCGAAAGAGGGAGAAAAATAGGGAGAAAAAAATGAAAAGGTTTTGGCGCGCATGCTGCACGAAAGGCGCTCAGACTGTCAGACTGACGAAAAAAGAGGGAGGAGGAAGGGGGATTCAATCCCAATCTTCACGCTCGTAATAACCAACCGAGACTCTCCTTTGTTATCTTCCCTTGTGCTAGGGAAAGGGATCTGAGAAAGAGAAAGAGATAGAGGGAAAGAAGAGAGCGGATAGAGAGAAAGAGTAAAAGGGAGAGAGATGGAGAGAGAGAGAGTGGCGTCAGGATTCCTCCTCACTGCCTCAGGGCTTAATTGCCGACGGGTAGCGACCCTGAGAGGGAGAGTGTGCAGAGCTAAAGCTGCAGGAGGAGGGAGTGAGGAGAGAAGAGGGAGGCGTGAATCGGGAGGGGCGCGCAAAAGCGGGTGGGAGGATCGGAAAGCTGCACCACCCACACTACAAACGAAACGAGAGAGAGAGACTCACACACACGCGCGTGTATTCCGCGTGCCATTGCAGAGGGAGGGGACGGCCCGGGTGCGGCAGGGCGCGTGCGACGAGGTGGAGAGATGCTCGTGGGAGCGCGTGTCGTCGCAAGGAGGAAAGGGGAAGCGGAGGCGAAGTCAGCAGTAGCAGCGGCGACAAATCGAGGGGGAGGAGGAGGCGGGGGAGGGGGCGGGGGTGGTGGTGGGGGGGAGCAGGAATGAGTCCCGGTTGGGCCTCCGCCGTCCTCCGCGTCCTCTTCCGCCGCCGCCGCCGAGGGAGGAGACGAAGGCGCCGAAGGAGGCGTCGCCGAAGACGGTCGTCCTCCGCATCGTCCACCTCCTCATCCAACCCCCCTTCGTCTTCCTTTTTCTGCCCCCCTCACGTCGCCCAACCCTTCCCCGATGGAAACGACATCCCCGGAGGTCCCGCCATTCACCACTCCCTGTCCCCACCGCTCCCTCCAACGCTCCGCGCCCGCGGTTCCCACCGCCGCCACCACCCCGGCGCGCCTCCCTCCCCCTCCGTCTCTCCTCCTCCTTCCCTCTTCCCATCTCGCCTCCATCCGGCGGTCCACCCGCTCCGATTGACCGGTGCCGACCTCCCTCCTCCTCCTCCCTCCCTGCAACTTTCACCCGGGAGATCCCCCTCGCCCGCCTCCCCTCGCAACGACGGCGCACCATTGACGGCCGAGTCCAGAACCATGCCGTTCTCCGCCCACCGCCACCACCGGCCGCCGCGATCTCCCTGCATTTCCCTCCCTCCCTCCTCCCCTCCTCCTCCTCTTGCTCATCCTCGATACGCAAACCCATCCGCAGACCCGGCACCTCCCGCGAGGACCTCGCCTTCACCGGCTGAGACGTCCTCGTCCTATCGGGCGGTCATCGATGGCCCTGTCATCCGGCCGAGCTCATCCTCCTCCCTTCAAACTCCTTCACTTCTCAGACCCGCTTCCTGCTCTTCCCCGCGTCCTATACATCCATCTATCGCCTTCTCTCTCCCACAGATCTTCCCTGTTTTTCTCCTGGCTGCCCTCACGTTCCAAGCAGGTGAGTTTATGCATAATATAGGTAATACGTCCTATAATCTTGTACGCGAAATTTTTTCGTGTTGGATCTTCCGCGCAAGATACCGATTTATATTTCTGAAGAGCCGCGTTGAAATTATTTTGGCATGACCATTTCAAAAAACAAGCGTCTTATTGGACTGTTTTTTGGAATAATATAGTGGATTCCTTAGCCATGAAAATGAATGAAATATTTAGATATTCGAAAGAAAGTTAGATCCTGTCACCTAATATTGAAATTTGTGTATGTTAGACTAAAGTTTTCAGAGGAACCCTTATTTGTATAACAAATTAACGATGGAGTATCGTCATATTTTCCCTATAACACATTTTAAATACATTTCTATTGTTTTTGCTATGAATTAATTTTGTCATACTTGAAATATATATCGTGGTCAAAAAACGACAAATTAAATTCTAATACTACCAGAAATGGTTGAATGTTGATTCTAATGAAGTTACACTGCCGAAAAGTTTGAACACATTCATCTGATTTTTATGAAGCCATTGCTCAAGACCTTGACAATGAAAATGCTGCGACCAGTTTCTTTACCTACTTAATGAAAGTGAAAGTCTAGAGCCAGTTATCTCGTTTTTATATCACGCCTATACGTATTTTCTTTTAAAATAACACTTAATTTAAATTCGTAGTTAGCTTCGTTAGCTTCCTGTGAAATAAATTTTGCTTGCCGAGTATTCGCGTGTGCTTTCTTGACAAGAATATTTTAGCGTTTCATCATGTTCAAAAACCTACCTAAAACAATAACCTACCATTAGGACAACATCGAACTTTTACCAAAAGTCTCGTTTATTTTCATTAGCCTTATGGAAACAAGGAAGAGAGCTCCTGAGAGATGCAAGTTGGAGCTAACATTCTCCGAGGAGAGTAATTTATGATTTCAAACCTGCATTATTCATTCTTACATTAACCGTGTTTTAATTCTGCCATATGTTACTTCTGCGTAATGCATTTACTATGGTTACGCATTTCCCCTCAACTTCAACGAAAAGGTTTTGAATATAAATAAATATATATATATATTTATATATCCTTTCCGGACCCAAAAATCATTTCGATGATTTGACATTCTCGTTACAAAAAATCATGATATTCATAATGTTCAACTATTCAAGAGCTTATCCATTAAAAATATTCCGAGCCTTAAACAATTTTATTTTAAATGCACTATGTTGCGGTAATCGATCGGAGATTTCGTCAACCAGCTGTCGAGATAAGCGACCTTGATATGTAGTCAAACTTCTAAGCCACCCGGGCGCGTGATGTAGCGGGTCAATAGACGGAGACGGAAACACATCAACTGAAGACTTGTCTGGTTGGTTTTTATGCGGTATTATCTTTAACCGACTCCAAAGTATCTCCGTCGAAACTATTCCGGAATAAAGTTTCTTATGGCAAAGCATAGAAAAAAAGCGCCGTATCGTATCATAACGGATAAGCGAATAACGCGAAAACGGACTCCCAATTTTCGTAGGAATCTCATACTGGAATTGTGCGGAGATGTCACCGGTGCCTCCGTTAACAAGCGCTCACGAGCGGTATTAAAGGAAGGAAAAAATGTAACGGAGTTTAATGAAGCGACTTAAGAGGCCAAACGAAAGAAGAAGAGGCCCTCCAAAAAAGCCGTATTGTGGTTTAGGTTGGTGCAATGCGCCTCCGACTGCATGCACAGGAGTGCAAAGGAACGTGTAGACGCAAGAATGGTTAAATATAAGGTGGATCGGGCGGAGTCTTTTAGCATTTTCATATATCTGGAGCGTTAAAATTTAGCGCTGTTAATGCAATCAAGTGATTTCTACTTGACTGGAATTCACGTTCAGTCTCGTAAAACCGTACAAATAAAGATCACGGGCCTATTTACGGATAAATGAACACATTATCTATGATGAAGATGTTATATAATTGCATGAGTATAAACATACGAGAGATTCAGATTGACGCTACACCTTCCGAGACATTTCGTATTCTCTCTCGCGACTCCCATCAGGGTCCGAACTCGAAAAATGCTTCGAGAGTTAATCCTTTCTCTTGCGGATAAGGGAAAGGGGAGGTGGTGGTGATGTAGGATGGACTATCAGGTGATGCATGGAAAACGCTCAAATTGGTTCCTTTGGAGATCAATCATTGCTATCTGGATTGTTGGTAAGAGTGAGGGGTGGGAGAGATTGGTGAGGCGGAGACAGAGAAAGAGACAGAGTAGTGAGGGAGGGAGGATGGTGAAGGCAACGGAGATGAGGAAGGCTGAGAAAAGTTAGTGGTGCGAGGGTGGCGCCTGGCTGAGTCGATCCGCCCTGCCGGCACAGCTTCCGAGTCCCTTACTCCCTCCTCTGGTCCACCCTCCCCTCCCCTTTCCCATCTCTCCCGCACCTCCCATCGTGTAGTAGTACTACAAACGGTCGCGAAACCGCGCGCATGCCGGAGTCCCTTCCACACCCCCTATACCCCGTCTCCTACCCATTTTCCCTTCAGCCCCTCTCCCTCTCCTCCCTCCCCCTCGCCCTCCCCTCTGCTACCCCTTCGCCACCCCGCCGCCCCCCTCCATGCGCCGCCGTTGCTCTGGCATTGATTCACGGGGACGAACTCTCAACGTAGCCTCCTTCCATCTCTCTCTCATCCTCTCCTACTCCTCCTCCCCTCACCCTCCTCCCCCTTCACTCCCGCTCCCCTCCCTCATCGGCCTAACTCTCCCAACCACCCCTCTCTCTTGCATCCCTTCCATACCCTTCTGTCGCTCTCGCTTTAAAGGGGTTGTAACGGGACTGCGTCCATGCACACTACGTTCCCTTCCATGCATATATACATACTTACAGACATTATATATATATATATATATATATATATATATATATATATATATATATATATATATATATATATGTATATATCACTCTCTCGTCATGGTTTTAATGGAAAAAGTAGGGGAGGGGGAGTTGAACCACACACGCGCCAAGTCTCTCATCTCGCCAAACACACGCACATTTCTCTCTTTTTCCTTTCTCATCCTCAATCCTGCCCACCTTCTCTCTCTCACCACCACCGCCGCCAACACCGCCGACTCCTCTCTTTCCCCTAAAAACAGAACAAACGGTAAAGGGTGACCGCACCTTCGAGAAATTAATCCGAGATGTACGGCTTTGGGAAAACCAAGCGGCACGGATATCCCTTTTGTCTGCGGGTATTTAAGTTACGGTCCCGTTTCACGCAGCCGGTCATTCGTAATTTAGCACTCTTAATTGCGTGGAATGAAATCCTTATCTCGCCACGGTGGAGATAGAAAGCTTTCATGCGGGACCTTATCGGTTTCGAATTATGGCCGCCGAGGATTTGAATTTTTTTCCTGGAATATTTTGACGGTTATTCATCATTTTTTAGTATAATTAGTTCGCAAATAATGACGAGTTATTTTACAAATTAAATGCTGTCAAGTTCTTTGCTGTAATTTTTCATCAGTTTATTATGCTAAGCACCAGCTTAGCGTTGCTATTAGTCTTAAACTTTATTTGTTGAATCGGAAATCACTTAAATCGTTGGCTTTGAAATATATCAACCCACGAGCGCATACCCTAGCGAAAAATTATTTCTATTACCGAATCGCTTCAGTTTACGCTGTAACCGTAAAAATAAATTCATTTCCACAATTGGCACGAGCGAAATTTTTAATAAATCTGATTTTCTGATTCGCAGTTATGTCACGCAGCAAATAATGCAGTGATCGCAAGGACCTATATCCTGCGTAGCCTTGTTAAAGGTGCGTTAAGGTCAAAGGTTATGATGCTCTATCACCACTAGAGTAGCAATCCATATTACGATCGAAAGCTGGGCTATGATAAGATTCAATACAAAAATAATATATTGTTCCTAATCAAAGTCACATCATTTTAATCGATTTTACCCAAAAATAGATAAAATAAAAAGATAAATAATCATAAAAACATTGAATTTCAAACCGTAAATTTATATCTTGACAAATTCTAAAAGAATGGCAATGGCCAAAAAAATATTTTAAGAAAATCCTCAGCGTAATATGTATCTTCTTTTTGATGGAAATATCAAGGTTTTGAATGAGAAATCTCTACTTTAAGGCAGGTTATATATGCAAACAAGAATTCATGGTCGCGATTTGCTTGTCACCGGAAGCGAGATTATTACTTTTTAACAAAATTTTAAAATTAGGATGAAAATTTTCAGTCTTTCATATATTAATTTGACTCGTCTGAAAGTATTCCCAAATAATCCGCACAAACTCTTATTGTGTACATAGGAAGTAAAACTAAAATGTAATTTTGGTCCAAAGTTATTACAGTACAAAGTCCAAAAACCGGACATTTAAAAGATTTTCTAATAAAATTTTCTGTGCGATTTGCGGCAAATACATTAATTTGAATTGGGCACTGGACTTGTATTGTGACTAACAACTCTGTCTCCGAGTCACACTATACAGTTTTCTTTGTGATTCGGCTGTTTGGGATTGCATTTCGTCATTGTAAACTTCTTGCAGTTTTTTAAGTGCACGAAACAAGGTGGTCGTTAATAACCCCAATTATATCTATAATAACAAGCTGTAACTTTTCCGGCGCTTTGACAGCCCTTCCCCATCTGAGATAGGGGAGTTCCGGTCAACCTGGCAACTTTGGGACTTCAGCTCAGTAACAACTTTGTCCAAAATCATTGGATCTCGAAGGTCTTAATTGGAGTGCATATGTTGCAGGAGCATACCAGTATGTTGGGTGGTGTATGTTGCAAGGGCTTCTGGTGTCAGAATGGTGGCATTATATCAGGGGAGCCACAGTGTAAGATAGCATATAATCAGGGGGGTGTAGTGGTTAGACTGCTACTAGCCTGCTTGAAAAAGCAGCGGGCACGAATCCTGCGCAAGTAGAATTTTTCCCAAGGCCGCCCGGCTCCCTGTTTGTGTGGCTTGAGGAGACCGTGCAAATTCAGCTGTTCCGTCCTTCGGAGGGAACGTTAAGCCGTTGGCCCCCTTGGCTAATGCCGGCTCTTCTCCCTTGCTATCCAGCTATTCATTGCACTACCTCTTAGATACCCAGTGCGCGTAGGCAAGAGGTGAATCAGCTGGGAACATACATACATATCTTTAAGTTCCAAGGTTTCAGATTTTTAGACTTTGTAGTGTAATGTAAAAGAATGCAGACGATCTAACGGTTGCTTTACAAAAGTACGTCGGAGTTTGAAAAAATATATAAAAAAGCATAAGAAATTGATTAAAAATAAGCTTTCAGTAAATGACACCAAACGAATAAAACTAGACGACATACGTCGTGGCAATATTTACCTCACATGATCGAATATGATACTTTCCTAGTGGAGTAACAGTGGCTACAAATTTTTCATTACACAGGATAAAAAGAATCACGCGTCGAAAACTCAAGAACTGTTTATTTAATCCTTGAAATTATAGAGGAATATAGCAAAACTTCGGTCCTTAACGCCTCATTAAAATTCCCCTCTCGTATGTCCTTGCAAGCTATGCCTGCGACCTTGGACCCTTCGCATTCCGGAGGGACACCTGAGGGCAGCGGAGCGGTCGCTTCACCCCTTCTTCTTGCGGACGTCAACCATGGCCCTGCTTTCATCGCCGAACCTCCACACCGCGTCGAATTCTCCAACGGAAGCGGTGGTCGTGTCGACTGCTGGGCCTCTGGCAGACCCACACCTGTCCTCGAATGGCTCTTGGCGGATGGCACGGTTGCCACGCCGGTGCCTCGTTTACGCATACCGCACCCAAATGGCTCGCTCGTCTTCCCGCCTTTCCCCGCTGAGAGATACCGCCACGACGTTCACGCAGCCCTCTACCGCTGCAGAGCCCATAGCGCACAGGGCACCGTCCTATCCAGGGATGTCCACGTCAGAGCTGGTGAGTTTGCATGTTTATTTTTTTAACCGTCGTTCTGTTGGGGTCATTGTCAAATGGTACTTACCAGTTCGCACTCGATAAACCTCCGTCTTAATTTACGTTTTTGTGAGGAGGTGTTGAATAGCGATCGCTAAAAGCAAAACGGGGTAGTATGTAGTATCACCTTAGCTATTGTTATTTTTTTAAATCTACTTTTCGTTCCTTACGTCGCAATCTTTCATAATTATCTTTTCTTTTTCAAACATTAAGTTAGGGGTGGGAAAACCTTTTACGAGTCGGGCCGCATTGCCGGTGTCGAAGGCTTACGCGGACCGCATCATCAGTGGTAATTACTTTGGTGGGCCTATTTCGGTCCACATCGAAAATTACTCGAGAGAAAATCTTTAATAAATATCTTTGTAGCGTTATTATGTCATTAGAAAAGGTTTTTAATGATTTTCGGTCATAATCTTTTTTAAGTATGAAGTTAATCCACATTAAATTTCTGTTTGCTTTCATAATAGCTTCTTGGGCCGTATAAAATGCTCTCGCGGGCCTCATTTGGCCCGTGGGCCGTCGTTTGCCCACCCCTGCATTAAGTAGAAGGTAATTTGAAAACTTTATGGCATATTATCAAACTGACTCGCAACTCATATTGTAACCATTGCTTCTGAAGGCGTCCAGAGAAAGAGGTATTTAATCTTACTTAGTTGGAGTTCAAAATCGGGGAGTTTCATTTGTTATAAAGTTAGACTCTACGCGAAAAAGATTTGAATAAGAACGACATTTCGAGAAAGCATTCCATTCTCGCCGTAAAGGACATTCCTGTAATCGAATACACTTACATTTTGAAGTCAAATTTCTGTTTAAGCCCATTAAACTATTATTGCATTTAATGGACACGAATACGTAAATTTGATATGCTTATTGAAATAGATAGTCATGAATAATAGCGAGAATGTAGTCCAAAAAATAACCAACCGGAATTTGACCCTTTCACCGCTACACATATTAGCTCAATTGAAATACACCCACCAATTAAAATGGAATAATAAATATAAATTTAAAATGCTCTACACACTGCCATGATGAATTTTTGCATATTCCGTACATAATTCACCCAAAAGTGTCTCTCCCAACAGATGTTGATTAGATTTTTAATGATGTATATCAAATAATTTTTTCTGATATGGCTAGTCATAATTTACCTGACGTTTGACTTTTTTAACTTGAAAACACAAAGTAAAATTTTATCTCAAGCAATCTATATCTATAAGTCTAATTTATTCTCTCTGGCAGCCGTTCTGTTCTCATACGGTACATATTTGATGATTTAAAATGTTTAAGAAAATAGCCCGCAGGCGTAGAACAACAAATACAATCAATTTTCATTCAGTGGAAATGCAACATCATTCCATTAATATACGCAACTTAGAGCTTGGTTTGAATTTCCAAATTGGCGTTTGTTTGCTCAGAGAACACGCGCGGCCATCACCGTCGGGCATACTATATTTATCTCATTGAATTTTAACTGTTAATGAGCGAAAACATAGCTATGGAATCACGATTCTCCCGTCCAAGGAATTACATCCTAGATTGAAGCCATGGACGGCAGCCGAGGGATAAGAGTTTTCACTAAGCTCACGTGAAGTCTATGTCGTTATAATTATTGCGATTATAATCCTTCGAATAATAATAAATATTGTTCGTCCTACATCACGAATTTTGACGAATTCTGTTTAGTTCAAAGCTTCTCGTCGTTTAGGGTATATTAGCGAATTTGCAAGAATAAACTTGAGATGATAAATAAATGAGATTAGGTCAAAGCACATTCACATACATGTACTCTTATATTTGTATTTGTATCTTTTACGCTTATTGTAATTTTGATGAACATGCATTCGTTTATAAGAAGATATAAGTATTATATAAATATCCATAAATACACGTTCCCATAAAAAATGATGAATTGTATTTTTATTATTATTTTCATTTCCTTATATTCTCAGAATCTCGAAATTTATGTCAGGGTTCAATCCTCGATACTCGTTCCCCAGTATGGTAATACACGCCATGATTCAATTCTTAGAAGTAGAGTTTATGAAGAGAATTAAGCATCTAAATTTGAACGTTGATATTATTATTATAAAAACTTTTAAGCCAACGCAAAATTGAGAATGTAATTGAAAAAAAAATATTTTCCAGTGACGGCCAATTTAAAAAGATTCCGAGTAATGGTGGGGATCAGGGAAGGAAACTCTGAGAAGGAAAAACGTAGTGCCTAAACCTTTTTTAACGTATACCAGGAGATTACACAGCTTATACGAATTTCAACTTATCTTGAATGTTAAGGCTAATGGAATATGGAAATTTCCATTAAAATGTCACCCGCACCCGAGATAGATTAAACGAAAAAATTCCAACCACAAAAAATACAAGCGTTTGCTCAAAGTTTTCCGCCGAGATCTTTTTTTACCTTCGGCCAGCACACACAAACACAGTGGAACTCATATATAATTAGCTCCGCTGTAGCGAGATAACAGATACGACGATCATTTTAATAACGAAGGTTTGGAGCAGTACATGTGAAACGTATATGTAAAATGTAATTGATGAAACGTCCTTTCTCGAGGCTATAAAGAGAAAATAAATAATTGGACATGATAGTAGTTATTTTTGCAGAATCGAAACCGAAAGATTGTGAAATTTCAAATCTATCTGTATTATAGGAGCTTCCTATATTTAGTCGATATTCTCTATAAGAAAAAACACGGAATTAGTGAGTAAATTGTAAAGTTGTAATTTTTTAGAATGACCGATATTGAGATATGGACCAGAATTTTTCATAGGTACGTACTATGCAGCTGAAAAATATGATTTTAGCTTAGCTATCAGGAGAGTAAGTTGGAGCCGGAACGTAGGTTTTGATGTCGAAAAAACGTAACTTTAAAGATTTATAGCAAGTAATTTATTTGCAAATGCTACTTCAAACATTAACATCTTATTTGAATTCCCAAAAAGCACTATTCCGATATCTTGTCAATGAGTACGCAGAATTTATATTTACGGTGTTGAGCAATCCTATTTTCAAAGACTGGCTGATAAAAAGTTTGAGTGTATGCATTCGCCACTTGTTGCACTAAGTTCGTCGATTAAAACTAATCCACTCATCTCTCGAATAGCGCGGTTTTCCCTTAAACGTCTTCGATTTAGCACGATTTTCTTTTAGAAAACTATCTCAATTTGTACGACCAACTATTTTGCTTATTAAATAATCATAAAATGTTTCAGTCTGAATTGGAGGTTATAAGAAAGGATAAAGGAGACAGTTTTGAACAAATTCAGCTAAATTGTTCCAAATTTAACTCAAGAGACGCTTAAATTTCACCTCGTTAATCCCTACGGGAAAACCTACCCTACTTTGCGCGGTTTCGCTGAACACGGTCTTCTTTTTCAGGAACATATCTATAGCGTAAAGCGAGGTAAATGTGTATGTTTAACAAATACAAGACAGCAATTATCCATGGTAAAGAGAATAAGCATTTCTAACAGACCTATTTTATTTTTAATATCCACCCAACCCTGTTCCTACAATAAAAAATAAAGTTTGCTAGTAAGTGATTCGACTCAATGTTGTAATGGATAGATTAGATCTTGAATTAAGACCAGGAAGACGAAAGACTATAAACTATATGAAGTAAAGCAATCCTTTCTTTTTACTCAATAATATATATATATAAGTATTTTAAAGAAAAAAAAATGAGAAACAACATTTCATTCGTGATCACAACTTTTAGTTATGGATGGAGTGTAAGAGGTCCATTAATATTTATTAGTGTAAGCTTTATATACAAATAAAATATAGATCATCAAACCTTTCAATTAATCACTTAATCAAAAAATCCATAGGTCATCGGTGATTTTATTCTTAAAATTCCATTTAAAAAACATAATGAAATTTCAGTAAAGCTCATTCCTTACACTAATTCTCAGTAGTGAGCTTTCAACTCTTTTTCCCATGTTGTTTTCTTTGGATTAATGTTGATGATGCATTCATCAGAGCACATACATATTTATCTTTGGAAAAAGATAAAATTAAAATTATTAATGTTTTACTGAAACTTAGGGCATCGTACTAAATAAAAATATTAATTATGAAGTCCTTACTATATCTGTATGTGTAACTGGAATTATAATTTATTTTATACTAGCTGAAAGTGCCCGGCGTTGCTCGGGAATTCTAAGAAACCAAAAAATATTGAAATTTACAAATGGCTAATTTAATTTTTTAGCCTCTTAATTAAAAATAATGTATGTAATTTTATTCTAATGCTGTTGGATAAACATAACCTATACAATCCTGCAGAATTTGTTTAAAATCACTGCAGTTTGAAAGGTCCATTCTGCCATTTTGAGTCAACATGGCTCCAGGAACCATCACGAAAAATTTGGTTACGATTTCTTAAGAGGTATCCAAACGTTTATAAGTAAAAAAATATTTACATAAATTTTACACTTTTGTAATAATCAAATTTAATATTGTAAAATTGTTTTATAATAACAAATAAACTTTTAAAACTATATATAAAATAATATCTGACTAATTAAAATAAAAACGTGGAGACATTTATTGTAAATGCTTATACAATAATTTCCAGAACAGTAAATAAAACGTTGGTATTTATTACTATTGCTGTTCCAAATTTGTTTCAGATAATAGATGCATTGATAAATTCTGAGCCTATGCCTCTGTTAAATTTGTTATTTTACCGAATCAAAGGAAAGATGTATTGCGTAATTCTAAAAATACATTTTACGGGCTAAGATTGCTTTCAGTAAAAAGGCAAATAAATTAAATAAACAGTTTCCTACCTATTTCATTGTGTCTAGACATGACATTTTTATCACGCATCAAACATATACGAATATATAAATTTCTACCAAATAAAAACATTGCAGGCGATGTAAATCGCCGATTTCATGGGAATCCGTTGGATATTAGCCGATATCGTATTTAATTGATAAGATACAAACATATAAACATTGATTGACACTTTTGTTCCGAGTTAATTATTCGAGTGTAAACTACTTAAAAATACAGTTTATGTAAAATAACGATTCAAATATGACTCCATTTATTCCCATTAAAAGCATTAAATGAATGCTATATGATATGACATATATCAGGGGTGGCCAACTTGTTCCTTGTTGCGATCGACTTTTTTATATAAAAAGTAGTCACGAGCTACCATGACGAAAAACCTTTTAATGCAATTATTAAATACGAGTATAAAGGGAAAATAAAAATTACTCATTTCAAAATATACAAGTTTTGATAGAACAAAGTTTATTGAATTTATTGAATAAACGAAGAACACTTCAAAATAAACATTTTGACATTAAACATTTTGAAATATAAATATAAAAAAATGAAGATAACTTTTAATTTTAATTAATGAGAAGTTTGTTTCTTTATATCTCCTGCTAAGCTTTCATAGTGGGGCGTGTACCTCGACAAGAACAATCTTAAGGCATTTTCAGTATGGGAATCGGTAAGCAAGGAACGATGCTTCGTCTTCGTTAGCTTTAAATATGAAAACGCCGATTCACATAAGTATGTGGAACCAAAACAAGAATGGATATATTCACTACATTTTCTAATGTTTGAATATTTTTCCCGACTAACATACTTCCAAAAGCCTTCTTCTGACTCCCTAGCTCTTAAGAATAGTTCGGATTGCAGTGTTGTAATTTCGTTTTCAAGTATAGTTTTTTCCATGTGGAAAATGTCAGCAATATTTTCCGCAATATGCTTTGTATTTAAATCAGCTTTAAATGGAAAAGAAAGATACTGAACAACATCTTCGATTCTTTTTAAATCATTGAATCTGACATCAAAGTCCTCCATAACGCTTTTAATTTCTACTATGTATTTTTCAGACGTAAAAATAAAACTAGGATATTTTTGCAAATGGTCTTACATATTTGGAAAGTGATCAAAGTTTTGTTTTTGGAGATCGCTGATCAACATTGGAAATTGATTTTTATAAGCGTTAACACTACTAATCATCTCACTTATGGTCTTATTTCTTCCTTGCAGTTCTAAATTCAAAACGCTCAATTTACCTGTAAAATCTGTTAAAAACGCTAGATCACAGAGCCAGCTTTCATCATACAAATTCTTGTATTCATCGTTTCTTTGTTGAAGAAAATTTATTATTTCACTCAGCAAATTACGAAATTACGGAAATTGCGAACACTGCTGCGATCGACCTGTTGGCCACCCCTGATATATATTATAGCATTTCCCATTTAAAAGCATTGAGCTCGTCGCCATGGTAATTAGCATTTTACATTGTCGAAATATGGAAAAATAACCTTTTGCTGCGGTTAAAAACCGATTAATAAGTAAATTCGGCGCGAATTTGAATTCTGTCTTAAAAAATTATAAACTTCATTCTTTTACCCATAGAACTGTTTTCTTCATGAGCGCGTATCTCTATTATAAGTAATTTTAAAAAGCATATATAAGATATATGATATTGGATACGAGTTGTCGGTGCTTGCATACTACAAGTGCAAAAAATCACCATATACCAAGATCTAAACTCGTAAATAAACCAACGCGATCTCCAGGGCAACAGCACTTCAACCACGTGGAGCCTATATGTATAAGATAATAAATTCCATGAGTAACAGCAGTAGGTATATATATAATTTTTCGTAAAATTAAGGCAACTATGCATAATTTCCAAATTCTCTGGCAACTCGCGTACAAGTTTTCGTATTTCAAGTTTCGAGACTCACATCGCCATGCATGAGCAATAAGAATAATCATCATTAAGACAATGCCCTATAAATTAAATTTATGGAAAAATTAGGATATTTTATGTTAAGATTATGGAATCATCATCCATGCCTTTAGCACGTATTTGGATAAAAAAATATCGAGAAACAGGTATTATATTTAACAATTGAAATGAGTTAAAATTTCTCGAAACACAACATTAAAATACTTTTCACGTTGTACCATCAATGCTATCAGGGTTGCTTCTCCTATTGAGATCTTTTATAGTCCTAGAGAAAAACAAACCTATTCGCTCCTTCCTACAGTTAATATCCCAAATTTAATCGTCATGTTTGTGCTTTCAGTAGTACGCGAGAATTACAATTATCTATGATACTCCCAAACACAGTGCGTGATACAATTAGTGTTTTGGATACAGTAAAATCTTACATATTATTGGAAGAAAATATTGATGATGTTATCATAATATGCATGATATTTAAAATTGCAATAAGTTAACTTATATGCTTATGGGAATAAACTTGATGTTAATTCGAATAAATAAAAATGAAAAAATATATTTCCGTTACTTGAATTTTCTATAACTTGAATCTTTCTTGCTTTCCCTTGAGATTCGAATTATAGAAGTTCCACTCCATATATATAAATATTTTAAAATATATTTCCATAATTTTGGATATTCTGATACTCGAATAATTTTTACTTTCCCTTGAGATTCGAGTTATGGAAGTTCGTTATGACGGCATTAATTTCCATTCAAAGCATTAAATCACTGCAATCGTAACGTATAATATCAGATACCTTTAAAAGCATTGAGGTCGTTGTCATAGTATTAAAGATTTCCATTATTGAAAAGAGGAAAAATTCGCACTTTTTCCGATTAAAAGCAAATATTTACGCTAATTCGATAGGTATTTGAATTCTACCTTCAAAAATTAAGAACTCCGTTCTTTCAGATAGAAAACTGTTTTCGGGTTCGTATTCCAATTTTAAGTAATTTAAAAATATATTTTTAAATAGCCTTGCACTGAACCCCATGCTTTTCTTATGGGGTATTGAAATGAAACATTGAGGTTCAAACAGCCTTTAATATGAACTTTTTTGAAATTTTCGATTTTTCTGGTTGTTTGTGACTAGAAACCTATAATCGTGTCTGTAGCTCATCTGAAAGTGCCTAAACATTAGCATCCTCCTATATATATGTTAATAATCACTTAACTACTTATTCTGTTGATCACTTGGTCATTATGTCCATAATGCTCAATATCTCAGTTGTTTCTTGAGCAAGTTCAATTAAATTTGGTAGAATTGAATTTATCATGCACAGGTCGCGAATGATATAAAAAATTCCAAAAAGGTCCTCGGTTTGACTCCAGAGGGAGATTTTATTTTCACAATAGATAACACGTAAAAATCGATTTTTCGACTTAAAGGATTTTACTCTTTTGGAAATTAAAAGTAGAAATAATTGACCTACGGTCTTCAGACCTCAACCGTTTTAAAAAAATAAATAAAGTTTCTCATTCTTATCGTCATATTTTGCCTACGATACAAAATCGCTCAATTTCTAGGTTTAAATCATGTTTATTGGAAAATTTTAAACTTTTTAACGATATGTTACCTTGTCGAGCGTGTCATTGTTAAACCTCGGAATTGTATTGTCGCCTCAACCCTTATACTATACGGAATGCGTGCTTTGAATGTATTAATAGGTGAGAGAGAAGATGAGAGAGGAAGAAAGAAGGAGAGAGGCAGGGGAAAAGAGAGGGAGTGAAAGAGGAGAGAGAGAGGAGGGAGGCAGAAAAGGGAGATGTAGGGAGACAGAGAAAAAAGTAGAGGGGAAAAATAGATAGATAATGTTCTTTATTAGGACGAGATTGAAACTAGCATATAGATATTTCCAGAGAAAGATAAATGGGGGAGGTAGGGAGGATGGGAGGGAGGAGGATTGGAGAGAGGATGAAAAAAGGACAAAGAATGGAAAGTGCCTTAAATTTATACTTAATCCACGCCACCAAATTTGGTAGAATTGCTACGATCAAGTACCAATAGCGAATGACATAAAAAAATTTCAAAAAATGTCTCGGGTTTGACTCCAGAAGGTGATTTCAATCTCGCATTAGACAATCAATAACTCAGCCATTTGTTTGATTACAAAAAATTAATTTAAAATTATCACGTCATCATATGTATACGTCGTTGGCTGAGATCAAATGGATAATAATGCAGTCTAAGCATTAAAGGAATGCTCTGGAGGTATGGAAAATCAACTCTCATTGAAAGGCATTGGAGTCGTTTCTATGGTAGTTAATATTTTTTATTGTTGAAAACCAAAAAACTTTTCATAATTTTATGAATTAAATAAAATATTTACGCAATTTCAGCATGGATTTGAGTTTTGTCTTCGAGAAAAATAAACTTCATTCTTTCATCCACAATACATTGCTTACTTCGACTTTGTATCTTCATTTCAAATTATTTAAAAAATCAGTTTTATATAATCCTGCGCTGTTTTCAGTGTTTTTCTTACGGGTGTTTAAAACTGGACATTTGGGTCAAAAATACCCCTTAAATGTAACCTTTCTGGAAATTTGGATTTTTTACAGAGGTTGTACCATATGACTTATCTCAAAATTTCATCACTGTAGCTTTTCTAGAAGTACCTTAGGTTTTATATGATGTATCCTATATATATCCTGGTTGGTTGTACCTAATAACCTATCATCCTGCTAAATTTCAGGTCCGTGCCTTAACTAGAAGTACCTTAGGTTTTATATCATATAACTTCTAGAAAAGCTACAGTGCTGAAATTTTGAGATAAGTCATATGGTACAACCTCTGTAAAAAATCCAAATTTCCAGAAAGGTTACATTTAAGGGGTATTTTTGACCCAAATGTCCAATTTTAAACACCCATAAGAAAAACACTGAAAACAGCGCGGGATTATATAAAATTGATTTTTTAAATTATTTGAAATGAAGATACGAAGTCAAAGTAAGCAATGTATTGTGGATGAAAGAATGAATTTTATTTTTCTTGAAGACAAAACTCAAATCCATGCTGAAATTGCGTAAAAATTTTATTTTAATCATAAAATTATGAAAAGTTTTTCGGTGTTCAACAATGAAAACTATTAACTACCATAGAAACGACTCCAATGCCTTTCAATGAGAGTTGATTTTCCATACCTCCAGAGCATTCCTTTAATGCTTAGACTGCATTATAATGCATTTTATGTCAGCCAGTGACGTATACATATGATGACGTGATAACTTTAAATTAATATTTTTATCCAGATACGTACTAAAAGGCACGGATGATGATGCCATAATACTAACCCAAAAATTATCCTAATTTTACATAAATTTTCGTGTAAAATATAAGCTATGGTCTTAATGATGATTATAGTTATTGCTGAAACAGGGCGATCTGAGCCATGACACCTGAAATTCGAAAACTTGGACGCGATCCGATTGGCAGAGAATTTATAAATTCCGGATAGAAGCCTTAATTTCGCGGAATATGTAAATTATTGTCTTATTTATATTACTAGCGTAATTGCCCTGGCTTTGCCCCGAGTTTAGAGTTTAGAATTTTTCATGCACATATCAGTCGGTAATATTTTCATCCAAACTCATGATACTCTCAAGGAAATTGACCAATATTCTCCTTTACTTGGTATGAACAAATTAAATATAGACTCCAATATGATACCTCCCTCCTTCAAGAAATAAAAGTTCTGTCACTGAGGTGCATATTATCGTCTCTGTAGTATTTATACCAAGTTTTAAAGTCTCTACGTTTCTCGGTTTAACATTGATATTGGTGTAGGATTTATCAAAATCAGTCAATTGGTCGCTGAGATATCTTCAAAAAGAGTGCTTTTCGCCAAATTCGCCGTAGTATAATCGTATACTAACGCATTTGCTTTGAAATCAGAAAATTATTTTTCCTTATATTGTGGTAGCCATGATTTTTAGATCCGTTCTAAAGATGTTCATTTCGTTTTGTCATTCTATACCCGCCCTGCAATCGAAATTTCTTATTGAAATAGGTTCAGCCAATACCTTCAAAATTCATAGCTACAGAAAAATTCTAACCTTGATATTGTGGTAGCCCTGTTTAGTCGACCCGGTTGAAATATAATATGTTGGTTATTATGCGTTCTTTTCACAGAGTGAACACATAGAGGAGGTCGTTCCGTCCGTCCGTCCACATGTTAAAACTGGGGAACCGCTGGACATATTTTGATGAAACTTGGTATTGGGGAGTTTTTCTAAAATTGATTGACCAATTTAAATTTTGGTTAAATCGGACAACAATGACGACCACTTTTCATAATGACCTACAATGTTCCTTTGTTTCAACTCGAGAACCGCTTGACGTATTTTGATGAAATTTGGTATTGGGGAGTTTGACTGAATTTGGTAGACCGATTCCAATATTGGTTAAAATCGGACAATAATTATGATACTTTACATAAAAAACTACATGTATTTTACAACATACCTTGCTAGCTTCTCGTTAAATACTCATCTGAGCGAAAAATATTGAGAACATTGTGAAATCTCAAAGAACGCATTTGGAAACTCTCTGTACTCCGACATGGAGTACACCTTTCCAATCTTGTTTATTTATATTATTATTATTCACATAAACGCTACAATTGGGAGCAGGTCCCGGTGGCAGCGGGTCCACATCACAACTCAATGCATAATATCCAAATTACATAATAAAAATTGGGTTTACTTAATACAAAAATAGAACCTTTTTTGATAGTAGTTCCTATACACTATATACAACTTATTGACTTCAAGTCATAGGAACTCTCGTGACAACAGCTTAGCAACAAACTACAACATGTTTCATTTGTTATTTGTCCATACAACTACAAAAATTTAGAATAAGTAAATAATCTTCATGAATAAAAAAAAAAATTCGACCATAATTTGACATTAGATAGTTATGAAGATTATATGTACCATAATGGGTTAAAATTCATGCGGACAGCTCTCTATAAATACGTGTAAATGAAATATTACTTTACCTTAAATGTGGTAGCCCTGCTCTTAAGCTCCGCTTTAAAAATCTTTATTTTATTATGGTATTTAGTATAAATCATATATATAAACTTTAGTTAACATCCGTTCAGCCAATTCCTTCCAAAGCCATATTTACTGAAAGTTTAATTTGTAATAGTGGCACCCCTGTTTAGTTTATCAGGTCCAGATATGCTATTATGGTTTCATATATATGTGTACATAATAAATATTATAATTAAATTAAAATTTATGCGGACAGTTCAACACAAACACTTGTAGAGAAAATTTTTATTACTTTTATTGTGGCAGCCCTGCTCACTATATCAATTCAAAAAATCTTGATTTTTACTTTTTTATGTTACACAACTTCTTCTTACAAAATTTCGTTGAAATCGGTTTTGCCAATTCCTTCAAAATTTATAATTACTGAAAAGTTTAACTTTGCAATAGTGGCATCCCTACTTAGTTAATCGGGTTGAAATCTGTCATTATGGTCATTAATTTATGTGAAAATTCTATGTATGAAATTTAGTTTAATTCAGTTTGGCCAATTCCTTCCAAAAACATAATTACCGAAAGGATTTATTTTGAAATTGTGACACCCCTGCTCTGTCAATCCGGTCCAAGTATGTCATTTAGTCATTAATTTATGTGAAGATTCTTTGTACCAAATTTGGTTGAAATCGGTTTGGCCAACTCCTTCCAAAAGCATAACTACCGAAAAGTTTATTTTGCAATTGTGGCACCCCTGCTTTGTAGATCCTGTCCAAATATGTAATTTTAGTCATGAATTTATGTGAAGATTCTATGTACATACCTACCAAATTTGGTTGAAATAGGTTAAACCACTTCTTCCCTGATATATGCGTACGGATGGACGGACATCGCCGAAATTTGGACTGACCGTTCCATGGGGACTCCTCGAAATCGTGACATTTGGATAGGCCCTTACATTACGATCCTTGACCTCGTAGACCGAGTTTATCCATTTTAGGCTCGAAAATTTGTCTCATCAAAACATTGATAATGGTGGAAAATTCATCAAAATCGGGCAATTGGTTGCTGAGATATCTTCAAAAAACCGACATTTGGACCAACAATGGGAACCCTCGAGCCCCTGTGGGCCAATTTGAATTATTTTTGGCACTGCAACTCTCAGGATCAACCGGAAGTTCGTACGTTTATTTTCTGAAGAGTTACGACTGCCACAGACGCACACACACAGACAGCTTCTTTTATTATTATAGATTTTCCATTGATTTTTAACTACGAAGTAAACTTATGATGGCGTCATTATAATAACACACGAAATTTAGTAAAAACGTGAAAAGTATTATAATGTTGTGTTCCATAGTTTTTCGATAAATTTTAACACTTTTCAATTATTAAATAATAGCGTAATTGCCCTTCAAATATGACGGGTATGCGTGGATTAAGTATTAAATTTAAGGTACTTCCCATTCTTCCATCTTTTCCCACTTCTCTCCTATGCTCCCTCCCTCCCATCCTCCCTCCCTCTCCTTTCTCTCTCCTTCTCTGGAAAAATAGACTAATTCTATACCACCCTTACTTTCTATGTACCTTCCATTCTATGTACCTTCCATTCTATGTACCTTCCATTCTCTATACCTTCCTTCCTATCTCCCTCCCCACATCCCCCTCGCTTTTACTCTACATTTATAAAGTCGTTTAGATAAGCAAAAGAATCCAAACTAAATCCCAGTCCCATTAGAATTACGTAATTTCGCGAAAAATCCTACCATAATTTAAGGCAATCTATGCACTCGTATACATTACACGTATGTGGGTTGAGACAACAATTGATTCTCGAAGTTTAACAATGACGTGGTCGGCAAGGCAACATCCCGTTTAAAAGCCGATATTTTCCCAAAATATGTGATTTAAATGTTTAATATGAGAGATTTCGAATGGCAGGCGGAAAAAGATTAATATAATAAGAAACTTCATTAATATTCCTAAAACATAGTTCTTATTCGAAGATCGTACGTCAATTCTTTCTAATTTTAATTTTCAAAAGAATAAAAGCCTGCACTTTACAAAAAGTAGCTTTTTACGTGTTATCTTATGGGAAATGGAAATCGCCCCCCTGGAGTCGAACCCGGGTTTTTTTCATATTTTTTTGGTCATTTAATTTTTATATTTTAATCAAACATTCCTGCGAAATTTCAATCTTCCACCTAATCGGGGCTTGTTAAAAACGCGTTAATACGTGCCATTGATGACGTCAGCGTTACGATGATAGATCATTGAAATTATATGTATAATAATGGCGACATGACTATTTCGCGATTTTTTAAACCAAATACGTGTTAAAGGCACGGATGATGATGCCATAATCTTAACATAAAATATCCTAATTTTTCCATAATTTTAGTGTATTGTCTTAATGATGATTATTCTTATTGTTTGTGCAAAGCAGTCTGAATCACGAAACTTGAAATGCGAAAACTTGTACACGAGTTGCCAGAGAATTTGGAAATTACGGATAGTTGCCTTAATTTAGATATATATAGATATATATATATATATAATATATAAGTATTGTATTGTATCCTGTATCCTTGGTGGAAATGTTCTTCATGACTATTCTTATTATTTTGTAAATCTTTAATCATAATTTTAACGTGTGGATGTGTAGGGATACATTGAGAGATTCAGGGGCTGCGTTGGGAGAAAAAAGTTAAGAACCAATGACTTAAATGATTCGAAATATTCAAGTATCACCGTTAAATCTTGAATTTGGATGTGCACCCTTTGAATGTGCAACCCGCTTTACTTTCTTGCACCTATGGCTGCATAAGTTTGCGGGGTCAAAGTGCCAGCTCGAAGATCCACTTCATAAAGTGACTCTTACTTATGTATTCTCCTTGTATTCCAGTTGTCAAGCAAAAGTATGAAGTTCAAGTATATGACGAGTACGTCATTAGTGGGAACACTGCTATACTGAGGTAAGGAATTATTAGGTATATTTTTATAAAAATCCAGACATTACGTTTATTACTATATTAGTTCTAGTAATACTATATTATGTGCCGTATTATACGATGTATAAGACTCACTTCTTTGTCACAAAAATGCGCCCTAAAATCATGCTACGTCTTATACAACGAAGGTTTAAATGCCAATAAGACATTTCACTTAAAATTTAGATATATATATTTCGGTATAAAGGGAGGTTTTCTATGCAGTACATATAATCTCAAACACCTACGTTCATTCTATAAAATTCTTATTGTTGTTGTTTGTAATAATAAAGTGTTTCGGTGTAACTGATCGGCATTATTTATTCATTTCGCGGGTTACGAAAGAAAATATTACCGAAAATCTCGGATTTCGCAGCTTTTTACCCAAAAATGCTGCACGTGGAAAGCGACGAAAAATTGCAACTACAATCGAACCAGAAGAAACACTACCGAAATATTCATCAAGATAGAATTATCGGAATATAAAACTAAACTGACGATGCCTTGATATCCACAAGACCGACATTTTTCTCGATGATCCCAAACGTTACTGTAGATATTGCTTGCAAAATCTGACGTTCGTAATTCCGTCACCAATAATAATAGCAATATTTCGTTCCCTTTTTTATTCGTTTCGGTGATTAGGTAACGTTTTATACGCATTGTGAGATGAATCACCGAAACATATAGCGAATTCCTAATCAATTTTATCTATATTCTCACATTTTTGGATTTTTTCCTTGCATATAAACCGCATCCTCGTTCTGGGGACGACAATTTTGGAAAATAAAGAGTAAATACAACACATTTTCAAAATTATTAAACTAACAGTTGCTTGTCAACCAATAATCAACTTACTTTACCTTGTTTTTTAACCACTGATGAATCTTATGTCCTTATCGAAACAAATCTGTTATTATGAGTAATAAATTTTTAAAACTGGAAAATGGCCATATTTTTAGGAGCGCGTCTTAAACCTACATGAGCGCGTCTTATACACTGTAAATACGGTAAAGTACTCTCAAGAATTTTAAGTTGCCTTTTAATAAGTTAATAAAAGTCCAAACTATTATCTTCTATGGTAGGGTCATAGATCATAATAGGAATAACACTTTCTCTTTTTCCCTTTTCAATGCACGTCGTTTCTAATAAATATAATACATCTCTCATTTTCTAGGTTTTTCAAAGATTTTACCTGAGCATGTAATTCTTAACCACTAATTCAGCTGATTCCGTAATATAAACATAAGATCTAATATATTTAATTTAATATTGAACTTCGTGATTAATAACGAATCGTAAAAACAATATAATTGCATTGCTCGAAATCATTGTATTTTTCTCTATATAATATAGCATAAATTCAAATCATAAAAACATTTTTTCAGAACTTTCCAGTAATTTGTCATATTGGTACTTTAAATTTTTGGCTATTTATAAAGGGCTGCTGCGTTATTCATACATTTAAAGTAATATATAGGTACTACACAAGTTATGAAAGAACCATTTTATTATATTGAAATAAAGAATATAGTTTAAAGGCATCTCCCTTTTAAAGATGAATTCATTGAGAAAGCTATAAAGTTTTATTTTGGAAAATCCGGTCGGTCACATGAAATCGCTTTTTTACCTACATTTCATTATGGTGGTTAGATGTTCAAAATGAAGGAGCTTCTTCCGGTAATCATTAGATGTCTCTTTGTAACATCCTGAAAATCATTCATTTATAAACTTTACTCGTTTTGAATACATTGTACTTTATTTTATATTTAAAAACCATTGTTCTCTAATGTTAAACAATGAAACTCGCAGACGCAATGAATCATATAAAAATCTATCCCGGCGTACGTCAACAGAAAACAATAGCGAAACGATTTTCAGAATTTGTTTCTTCATGACTGGGAGATTTGAAAGTTTATTTTCTCTCTAGAATGTTTGTATCAATGGATAGTAAATATTCATAATAAAATGTATACCAAATGAGAGCTATGTAATTTATGTACATGCTTGCTTGTTTTATTTTTTGGCAATCGTCAAATATATAAGTACGACGTAATTTTGGACCAGTTTTTTTATATAAACGGATAGCGTTTATTAATTTGCTCATCATTTGAGCATAATCTCATTATTTTTCAAATTTCTTATCATTTGTTATAACAGGTGCCAAGTTCCAAGTTACGTGGCCGAATATGTAATGGTAACTTCTTGGATTCAAGATGGGACTGTGAATATTTACCCTAACACAGATACAGGTGAGATTCTTTTTGTTATTCGTTAATAACAGAGAACGCTAATTATTGCCACATAATGTTAATAATGTATAATACGTTAAAACAGGTACATTTTATTTTCATGTTTTAGTTGATTATCATAAGTTTTACTTTAAATAATTGCTATACTAGTTTTTAACTTAAGGCATATACTCAGAAAGTGTTCTATCAAATAGAATATTTTCTAAATTAAATCTTAAAATAATTTCTTTAGAATCAAAGTAAAACATGTGCCTCTAACTCAAAAATGTCTTTAAATGTTATGAATATAATTTATTGAAAACTTGATATTTTATTACATTCAGGAGGAAAGTATACTGTTGTTGGTAATAGTGGAGACCTATATGTTCATGAAGCTGGACCAAGTGATGGTTATAGAACCTATGCTTGCCGAACAGTTCACAGACTTACAGGAGAGGTTCATTCTAGTATTTATCCTGGAAGGATAATTATAACAGGTAGATAAATAACAATAATTAAATAAACTTTAAGTTGAAACTATGTATATATACTATGAAAAATGTTAATATTTTCTAGAACCCAAAGGCAGTGTTCAACCACGCATAACTGTGGAGAAACATATGACAAGAATGGTGAAAGTTGGGGATGACATTATACTTCCATGCGTAGCCCAAGGATATCCTGTACCCACCTATAGGTAAGTATTATATTTTCTCCACTGTCATCAAGTTCTCATATTATTTTTAATTACCGTAAATACCCGCGTATAATGCGCACTTTTTTTCTTAATATTTGAGTTAAAAATTAGGATGCGTGTTATACGAGGGTACATAATCTTCCTATTTTCTTTTGACCCCATATTTCCACAATTTCGGCACAGTAATTACTGCCCGGGTATCCTCATAATTTTATTGGTGATTTTTACGAAAAGTAAGATAGATAATAGTTAAAATTTATTAATTAATTTTGCAAACATTCATTAATTAGATATGAAAAGAATGAATTCAGTATTTATTCATTTTAAAAGCCAAGAAATACTTCGTCACCGGACCATTCTTCTTCGATGTTGTTATCGGAATCGGCATCTTACGCATGACGTCACCCTACACCGGCGCCCGGCCTGGTGATACGTGATTTATTCTTGATTCTTAGTCTGTAGTTAATTATGGTTATTTGCTATCGTGTTTACGTGCTCCGGAGTGTTCTAATAAGGGTAAAACTGAAGGTTGGGCGAACCCGTCCACCTTAGGCGTGACAAAAACATGTGTAAAAAATAGGATTATCGTCATTCCTTCATTTCGTTAGCTCAAAGAATGTCATATGCCATGCTATAAAATTAATATAATTCGATTTATTGTGTATATCCTAATATCACCTTGTAAGTAAACATAGAGTATGTAATGATTGAGTTAGCTGACGATCTTTTGGAACGTTATTCGAAAATTTCATTTCGCACTTATATTATGTTACCAATTCATAATACCGATAATTCGATCATTGCTTTAGAACACATTACACCATCTACTTTATTCTGGAACGGTAACGCCAAAAAAATCTGTGCGCACTATGCGCGGGTATATAGAAAAATCATAGATTACGAGGCTGAAAACCCCCCTGCGCGTTATACGAGGGTGCGCACTATACGCGGGTATTTACGGTAATGTATTTTTACATTTATATGTCCTAATAAGTTTTTCCTGAAGTAATTGAACAATTTATGAAAAATATATTTATAAGGTTTTCAAGAGATGGTAGTTTACACCATTGGTGCCCAACCTTTGACTCGCGAAGGGTTTATGTGCAATCCAAAAAATTAAACCCACAAATTCATACATTTTTATGAAAGTTTAGATATCTTCTGATTTAATCTCTAATCTGGCCTGCCGAAGAATTGGCAACTTCCAATGCGGCTCCCTGAAAGATTTGCAATCACCAATGTGGCTCCCCAGTTAAAAAGATGAACACCACTGGTTTACACAATAAGACCATCTTCAATGAATGATTAGGAAAGTTATCTGTAGATCTTTTTTCAACATCATCATGATCTTCTAATGTAGAACTAATGGAAGTGGATTCAAAAGTTTCAATAAATTTTGTCGTTTAACTTTCTCCAATAAAGGCCATTTTCAGTTTGTTTTTCATTCTTTGATGCTGATTTTAAAAAATATTTTAACATTTTTATGATTAAAAATTTTGAACGATCGTGCACTCTATAGTAATCTTATAAATAAAGAGGAAAGTTTGTCTGTTGACAACCCATAAGGATAGGCCTTAGTTCAATCCTAAGTCGGGTGCAGCACATTTTTCAATTTGACATTAAAATACATCAATTTCATCCTACACCAATCGGACTTGGACTGATTTATGCAAGAAGGATTAAAGGCTCTTACTCTTTTCATTTATTTTCGTTTCCTTTTACTTAAAGTATGAAAATTTTGTATTATCGTGAATGTAATGGAATAAAACCATGAATGAATTAAAGGCTGCTATGGGAATCTGATTGTTGAACTGGGATATCTTACCCATACTATGCATTGAATGTTTGCTTAAGTTTGTTCAATGTATTTTATTTTGAAAACTTTTTATTTAGGATCTTTTCTTTTTATTTTAAATCACTTTAATATATTTTCCAATCGTATTTAATGTTATGTTCATAATTGAAATAAAAATGGTAATCAATCGAACAAAATTCGATTTGAAATATTTTGTTTACAATATTTATTATGACAACCTCGAAGAAGGATTTGATCTTCCAGACAAAGAAACACCTGACATACAAAAGAGAGATACAAAATAGATTATCCAACTGGATTTCACTAAGAAATAAAAATGGTGAGTGATATTTTATCACGTAACACCATTTTCTGTTTTTGTTTCTTTATTCCTAATTTTGTTCATGTGTATAGTTATTCCTCTTTCTTGTGCGTCTTTTTACTGAAAAGTTTTAAATTAAACTATAATGATGTCTGCTCCTTATTGACAGTTGCTGTACAAAATAGAATGAATTTTTGTGAAAGAATAAATCAAGAATCAAGAGAATGTCGTCTGTGATACAAACATGAAAGTAAAAGAAACGCCCGATTAAATGAGATGACTGAACAAAGGGAATCGCAATTTGCTAAAGATAGAGAAAGACAGGAATTTTTCGATTGAATGAAACCAATGAAAATTCTCTTAATCGCCTTCAACGACAACAAATATGCACTGCACTTAATAGATTAACCAACTGGATTTCATTGAGAAATAATGCCTATATTTATGATCCTGCGATTGATTATGAAGAGCTTGAATTGATTAATATTGGAGGTCTTGCAAAAATATGCAGGCTTTGTAAAACCAAAATATTTAATACAGAGGTGGAGGGTATGTGTTGCTCCAACGGAAAAATAGTTTTAACTGATCTTGAAGATGTGGCCAAGCCATTATTTAGTTTGATGCAAAATGTTTCTATACAATCAAAAGATTTTCTAAAAAATATTATAAGGAAATATAATTCATGTTTTTAAATGATTTCTTTTGGGTCTACTCATCCGGTTCCAAATTATGGTTTTCAATCAACTATTTGAGTGCTAGGACAAATCTATCATAGTATAAGTCCATTGTTACCAATCAATGATCAGAATCATAAGTTTATTCAAATCTACTTTATTGGAGATGAAAATTTGCAAGTTGATGAAAGATGTATGTATATATACCTGGAACAAATGCATCAATAGTAAGATCCCTACAAGAAATATTTCATATTTGCAAATTATATGCATAAACATTCAAAACAGCATTGGAGCGAATGCATAACGATGAGATGAAATTGGTCATAAAATCAGATAGAGTGCCACATGGAGAGCATCCTAGAAGATTCAACCCTCCATTAATAAATGAAATTGCAGCTGTAATTGATGGCAGTGACTTTGAGAGTCATGATATTGTACTACATAAATGAAATAATAGTCTTATGGGAATAATGGAAACATATGTATCATACAACGTGTTACAGTATCCTATAATTTTCTCCAGAGGAGAAGATGGCTACTGTATCAAATTCAAACAAGTTAATCCTTTAATGAAATTACCAACAAACAAGAATGTATCTGTGATGGATATTTACACATATAAAGTAATGATAAGAGATACAGAAAACCACATATTAAAGTGCTGACAGTTGTTTCACCAGTTCATAGTAGATATGTATGCCAAAATCGAAACTGAACGGTTGATATATATACACAGTAACCAATCAAAATTAAGAGCAGCAGAATATATTCATCTAAGAGATGCAGTATTGAGCGATGTTAATCCAAACAACCATGGGCAATTGATTATACTACCATATTCATTTACTGGCAGACAGAGATACATGCATGAATATACACAAGATGCAATAACCTACGTTAGACATCATGGCAGACCTTTTTATGTGCATAACATATACATTCAATGCAAAATGTAAAGAAATAACAGACAATTTATATTCAGGACAAGCAGCATATGACAGGCATAACATTATTATGAGTATTTAGACAAAAATTGAAAATGTTTTTAAATTTTATTGTGAAAGGTGATCTCTTTGGAAAAGTTAAATGCTGGCTATATTCTGTTGAGTGGCAAAAAAGGGGCCTGCCACACGTTCACTTAATTATTTGGTTTGAAGAAACGATGTGACCAGATGATACATGGTGCATGGTCCTTGTGGTGCTTTAAATTTTAATTTACCTGGCATGATAGATGGAAAATGTTCAAAAAAATTCCGAAACCTTTCCTCAATGAGACTCAAACAGGGAATGGCTCATATCCATCTTATAGATGCCAAAGCCCTCAAAACAGAGGGTTTACATCATTATTGAAAGTGTGTGAAAATGATATTGAAATTGGTAATGAATGGATTGTTCCATATTCTCCTATATTGATGAGAATGTTTCAGGTGCACAGTAACGTAGAATACTGTGGATCGGTGAAATCCATTAAGTATATATACAAATATGTTAATAAAGGCAATGCCGAGTTCCAATGGAGTATTGCTCCACGTAATTCCTAATCTCGCCACTTTCAGCACCCTGTAATTCCATATCTTGCCCCCAGAAGGGTGCTGTGGAGGTGGAACATCGTTAATACCAAAGTACCACCTATATTATTAAAATGTAAAAAAGACCATCATAACATTACATACTTCCCAAAATGATACCGATTTTTATTTCATCTTCATTCTGCCTCCACCTTATAGCTAAGTCTGGCATAGTAAAATGGCAGGAGATAGGAGAAGGCAGCGCACGCTGTTGCCACCTCCTCCACATTCATCCCACACCCAGTCATGTAAATGACACACTAACATAGAAGACATGGCAACAGTGCATGCTGCAATTTCTACTTTCTCCTCTCCCCCGCCAGTTTTGCTAATGTAAGCCAAATGTAGATATGAGGCGGAGGCAAAATGAAGAAGAAATAAAAATTGGTATCATTTTGGGAAGTAATGTTCTGATGTTCTTTTTTACATTTTAGTAATTTAGGCATTTGTCTGGTGACAACGGTACCTCTAACTTTGAAAACAACCAAGGAATGACGAAGATTGCTGAATTTCAGTAATGTAACAAAATTGGGTATTAATGTTGCTGTTATAAAATAACACTTCCAGGTACTTGTTCCTAATAGTTTTAGTTTAGGTCAGTGCTATTAAAATTGCAAGTTGATTCATTGCAGCGTTGTAAGCATTCAAATTGGTCTTATCGGATTTCCAGGGCTAAAACCCGTGTTTTTATTCAAATACAGCCCAACATAAAATAATTAAACAAACTAAAAATGTAATATGTACATCAATTAACGTAGAAATAAATCTTCTAGCTGTTACTTTTCACTCCATTAATGTTGTTGGGGTCTTTTTCGAGATATACCGCCTCAAACTTGGGTGTCTAGACTTTTTGCAAGGACAGTAGGCTCAGTATCAAACATTTGCTAACTAATTTAATTGAGGCAACAATTCTAACTGGAGCATCAAATGGTAAGGACATATTGATTCCTAGAAAACCATTGATTTCAACTGAACTACCATTTAAATTCAAAAGGTTGCAATTCCCAGTTAGAGTAGCGTTTGCCCTAACCATCTACAAAGCACAAGGACAAACATTTAAGACGACTGGACTTGATTTAAAAGCTGAGTGCTTCTCACATGGACAATTATATGTGCCTGCCTCAAGAGTGGGATCCGGCAATAATCAAGCAATTCTATCTGTCGAAGATAAAGTGAAAAATATTGTATGGAAACAAGTACTAAGCTGATCTATACTAATAAAATTAAAATTTAAAAAACGAGTAATATTTTCATTACAGTACAAACTTTTGTTCCCCAACCTGACTGACCTGTTGAGTTTCTCTCCCCATTCTCATTCTTCTTCCCTACAGAGTGGAGTCCATCTGTTCTTTTTGATACTTTACTCTCCTATAAAATAATCTGTTTCCAAACTCTGAACTACATCAAACCTAATAATAATAATAACACTTTCAAAGTTGATTGATTTTATTTTGTGTTAAGGAAGCATAGTAATATTTTTTAATTTAATTAATATCCGTTACAATCTTCTATGAATAAGAACTTAAACTTCCCCGAGTGAAGCCAGGGTAAAATAAGCTATAATTTCAATAAATATAGATATTTGACTTTATCATTGTAAGGAGAATTGGTAAAGTAAAATTATTGTGCTTGATATTAAATAGCCATCTTCCATCATGTTATATAAAATATTTTTATTCAAACAGGAATCAGTATTTTTTAAAAAAAAGGAGTGAACCTAAATTACATCATTGTAATTTTCTGTTCTTCTCTTGTTTTCATTTAGATGGTATCGGGAAGAAAGAGAGCAAGTTTGGGCTGTAGGTGTTAATAGTATGATTGGTGGAGACAAATCTCATGGAGGAAGTTCTGGAGGATTTCTTGGTGGAGGTCAGGTGTTGCTGGTTGGTCATGGTGGTCGTGGAGAGCAGAGGGTGTCCATGGCTGCTGGTGGATTACTCAAAATCTCAAAAGCACGGCTTGAGGATGGCGGAAAATATATCTGCTGGGTGAACAATTCTGCTGGCGAGGAGACTGTATCAGTAACCCTCACCGTCACAGGTAATCAAATATAGTTTGGATCAGTGGTGGATTTGGAAATTTTCTGCTCCTAGGCCAAATTATTTTTCCATCCCTTTTTTGGCGCTTTTTTCCTAAAGGAATCACTTGTGTATTCAGTTTGTCTGTCCATGTGTCTCTCTGCTGATCATAGTATTCTTAATTCATCAAAAGTCTGCGTAATATTATTTTTTCATTCCCGACTTGGAATCCTGTTATTATTGCATCTTGAAATCTCACTGCCTACTTTGACCTTATTGCTGATCTGCTAGTGTTTTGAATCTTAACCTTGATGTTCTCAACTTTTATTGAAGATACCTTAATAAAAGATTTTTGACATAACTTTGTATGCAGTTTTACAAAAATTACTTTTTATAAGAAGTCCATTAACTTTTAAATGTGTAATGACGACCACAGCTTGCAAAGATTATGATGATGATGAATGATTATTTTACATTGTAACTTGATTTCATAAAATATGATATTTTACCCATTGTTTGATATGGATCATGACAGCATATGTGAACCTGTATCCATGGGTTAACAATATTCAAAAAGAAGAAAAAAAGGAAATTCAAATGAAACTCGGCTTTCAAAATAAGTTTTATATTTCTTTTTTTCAAGAGTCTTTTGAATGCTGCTCAAATTTTTAGTTCTTGATTAGACAAATAAATTTCTTTTCATTCTAACATGAGTTTACCAGGACACTTTATTCACTTGAGATTCTTTCAAAGATATTGAGATCAAGTGATAGTTTACAGTAGAATATAAAACAGTATCATCATCATAGGTAGTCTGTCCATAGACTGGTCCGTGATTATTCATGGTTAAACCTGGTTCTCTTAATACTCTTAGTTTCTGCTGTCCTCTTCATATCTTGATATCTCTCTTTCCCTTTCAAACCGTCTATCAGCTGAAACCTTTTCCTATCTCTTTCCCTTTTTCCATCTAGTTTTCCTTCTAACACGTCTTTAATCATACTCTCTCTCCTCAGGTAATGTCCAACCCAGTTTGCCTTCCTCTTTCTAATAGTCTGTATAATCATTCGCTTCTCTCCTACTCTTCATAGCACTTCATTGTGTTTCATCCTATCTGTCCATTTTATCATCAGCATTCTCCTCCAAGTCCACATTTCAAAGCTTTCCAAGTATTTTATGTCATTTTTCCTTAGCATCCATGTTTCCGCCCCATACAAAGCTATACTCTATACATAGCATTTTATGAACTTCTTGCAGATATCTTCCCTTATATTCCCTGTAAGTGTGTTTCTTTCTTCTGAAAGCCGCTTTTGCTTTTCCTATTCTAGTTTTGATCTCATCTGTACATTTTGCCTCTCGTGTTATGATACTTCCAAGGTATTTATATTCTGAAACTTGTTCTAATGGCTTTCCCCCAATAGTTATGTTCAGATTCTCTTCTTTACCCGATATTCGAATGACCTTGGATTTTTCTGTATTTATTTCCATACCGTATTTTCTACCTGTTATCACTAGTCTATTTATCATTTTTTGTAGCTCCTCTTCCTTTCTTGCTAGAAGTACTTGATCATCTGCGTATTTTACAGTTCTTATAATCCTTCCTCCAATTTTGAAATCTCCTGTGCCTTCTAACGCTTCTTGCATTACATTTTCTCCATATTTATTGAATAGGGTCGGCGACAGCTAGCAGCCCTGTCTTACTCCTCTACCGATATTTACTCCGCAGGTGTCCGCATTCTCCAACCTGACCTTTACAACTTGATTCAAATATAGATTCCTGATCAGTCTCCTGTCTTTCCAGTCTTCACCTATATCCTTTAATATCTTCATCAACATTACTCAATTTACTATATCAAAGGCCTTCTGTCAGTCTATGAAACATATGCTGATATCTTGACTGTACTTTATTGCCCTTTCTGATATGATTCTAACTACCCCTATAGCATCTCTAGCTCCTCGTCCTTTTCTGAAACTGAGTTTATCATCCCCTAGGATTTCTTCTGCCTTTTTCTCCAACCTTTTATTAAGAATCCTGATGATGATCTTTGAAGTATGTGACAGAAGGCTTACCGTTCTGTAATATTTACACTGCATTGCCTTTGGCTTCCTCTTTAGAGGGATCATTGTTACTTCTAGGAAATTCTGATGCCACTCTCCCATGTCATAAATCTTATCAATTAATTTCATGATCGCTTTTAGTCCTTCTGATTCCATGACTTTAAGTACCTTAACTGGTATTCTATCGCTGCCTGTGGCTTTTCCTTTCTTAAGTTCCACTATCGCTTTTTCTACTTCGCTCTCCTAATACTTGGTCCTAAGTTGTCTTCTTCAATATTTTCCTCATCTTCCAGTTCTATTTTTGCCGATCCTGCCTGCTTGCTGTATAGTTCCTTAAGGTATTCTTCTCATACCTGTGCTAAACTCTTTGTTTCTGAGACTATCTTCCCATCCGTATTCATAATTCCTTTACCACGAATTCCATTATACTTCTTTTCTTCTAATTCCAGTGCCCTAGCACACATCATATCGTACAGTCCTAACTTCTCCATTTGTTGTATTTCATCACATTTTTCTTTTATCTAATTTTCTCTAGATTTTTCTGTTACCCTTCTCAACTCATTGTTTATATGTCTATAGCTGACTCTACCTTCTTCACTGTTAATATTTTTCCATTTTCGTCTCTCATCTATTTTCTCCAGCATTTCCTTTGTGATCCATAGTTTTCTGATTTTCTTCTCTTGTTTTCCAATCTCTTTATCCAAAGTATTCTTGATACTGGTTTTAATTTCTTCCCATTTTATATCCATGGTCTTTGGTTTGTTTTCCAAATTTCTTAGGCTGTCTTCCGACTTCATGCTGACTACATCCTGTCTTTCTTTCAGTTTTTCTAGGTCCCAAGTCTGTCTTTCTCTTCATGTTTTTCTTATTTGTTTGTGCTTTATACTATTAGAAGGCTGTGATCTGAATCAATGTCTGCTCCTGATAATGCCTTGGTGGTCTTTATGCTGTTTCTGAATCTTTGTATTACTAGGATGTTCAGTGGTAGAATATCCACCCAGCAAGTGGAAGACCCATGTTCGATTCCCGGTCATAGCAGACTTTTTTCTCGTTTCAAAATTAGTCCCAGGATGTAATCTGTTTGGCATCTCATTCTATCTCCTGGGCTTTTCCATATTTATAACCTTCAATTATGGTTTTTGAACCATGTATTAATCACTACAAGGTCATTATTGATGCAAAATTCTACCAGTTTTTCTTCTCCTCGGTTTCTCTTCCCAAGTCTGTATTGCCAGACAACATTTTCTTCCTGTCCTTTTCCAACTATGCTGTTCCAATCTCCCATTATTATGCAGTTTACCTTTCCTCTTCCATCTTCTTCGTATATGTCATAATACAGTATATTATTATAAAAATCACAATCATATGTCATAGCAGCAAAGATTGATGGATTTTCAATATTTAAATATCCTCGAAGATCCTAGTTTGCAGATGATATGCTATGTGGAAACAGATGGCATCTAAAATAAAATTTATGGATCTAAACAGAAGTATTTTTGGTTCTTGCTCATTATCTGACCTCATTTTAATGCAGCAGCAATGGTGTTGTAAATGGCAAGAAAGTGATGAGACATTGTATTACTATGAAAATTTGAAACATAGGATGTATGACGCTTAGCTTTAGGAGATTCCATGTCTTCTTCGTCCCCCAGGTTGAGTTGGTTTACTTTCCATGTTCACTTTGGTCCCTCCCTCATTTTGGGATGGGTTGCATTGATCTTCGTTCATATTACTCGTCATCTCCATTCCAATTCATTATCCAGCTGCATTTTAAATTATTTATTTGAACAACATAACAAATCACAAATCAATTTCTGGGGGACTAAAGGTAGCAATATCTTGAAGAATTCGATCCAAGGCATCTTCCTCACTGAGCTTGCATCTCGAATGAAGATCAACACAACCCAACCCAAGGGGGGGACCAAATTGAAGGTGGAAAGGAATCCAACCCAACCCCAACCAGCACAACCCAGGAGGCTGAAGAAGACATTCAAATTTCCGTAATATGTAGGTATGATATAGTAGTACAATGTCTCATTGCTTTCTTGCCATTTACGGTGCCACTGTCGCTGTATTGAAATGCATCCGGATAATGAACAAGAATCGTGTTTTCCTTATTTCTTATTTTATTCTAAATATGGCTTTTCACTAAGATACATCTAACTCAGTTAATTATACAAATAAAGTTCATCAAAGAAACAATACATGACATTTGTATCAAGTTCTTCAGAATTTAGGTATCAAAAATTTTGTGCTGCATACTTTTATTTTAGCAGTGCATTCAGCCATAGGATCAACATTCCCTATAATTCAAGCATATCAATTCCAATATTTATTCTCATTGCAGCTCCACTGTCTGCTCACATTCAGCCACAGACACAGATGGTGGATGTGGGCAAGGAGGCAGTGTTCCGGTGCTCTACAGGGGGCCATCCAATCTCTCGTGTCCACTGGCTCAAAGATGGACAAACCATAGGACCAGGTTCAGCTAGTGGACGCATCACAATATCTCCAGGAGTCCATTCTGCTCCATCTTCTTTATCACCAGGTTCACCTGAGGATGGTGGTAGGGGAGGAGTTGATGATGGAGGAGGAGGAAACATAAGCTCTGGACCTGAAACCCTCCGAATTAGGGATGTTGATAAGAATGACCATGGAATGTATCAATGCTTTGTTTCGAATGATTGGGATATGGCACAAGCTTCTTCTGAGCTACAGTTAGGAGGTAAGCTATATCTAGTGGAGTTAAGAATGTTATAAATTTCACCAGAAAATTATAAAAGTACTAGGAAAAAAAACGGGATTAGAATGCTATTAATTTTAATATTAATAAAGACATTTTTAACCTACTTTCCAGAATGCAAATGAGCTTATAGTTTCTTCATTCTGTCTGTCTCCCCCTATTAACTTTTGAACCAATAGATCAATTTTCATGACATTTGGTGGAAATCGCTTGCTACCAGGGCAGAGTTCCTGAGGATAGATCGATTCCAGGACCTATCCTTCACATTTGATTTACATAGGAAATCTGAAATCCATCATGCAGGATAATTTTCTCTTGTACATTAAAATATCTTAGAATTGTAATATCAGTGTAGAATTTTGCTTATCAATTGTATTTCTTTGAATTTCATGTAAATACTGAAATTTTTGCTGTTTTTATCCCTCATTACAAGAGTGTTGCCATTACAATGACTATTGTTGAGCTCGGAATCGGTATAGTCTAGTACGTACATGCATTATTTTTGCCACACAAATATGCGTGATCATTTTAGTTTTACATTTTTCATTTAATTTAAAATAATTATGTGGAATGTAGGCATCATAAGTTCTGTTTGGGTCATCTTGTTATTTGTATGATTGCATGACAATATTTTTATATCTTCATATTATAAACTGAACTATTTTTTCAGATCTATATTTACCCACAAAAGTTTTCATCATTATCATAAATACTGCTATTGTACTGGACTATAATACTATATCGTGTTGATTTATTTTTATGTTTTTATAATTAAACACAGTGCTTTTTTTTCTGGTGAACCACCATGGAACACTGTTTGAGAGCCTTAATTGCAAAAAATACTAATTTGCATAACTTAAACAAATCAAACAAAGTAATTTGAAATGCAATAACGTTTTACTCATATTGTACTAACACATGTATTCCTCTGATGAAAAATTAAATTCAGCTCCTATTTTTTCCCCACTTAACTCTTTTGCATTCTGGCACCTTTTTTGTTAGAAAAAGCACTGATTATACATATTCAAATCTAAAAGATTCTTACCCTTTCAGTTGGATTTTCAATATACCCCAGAAATGAAATTAGTACTGTATTACTTCAATTATGCCATTTACCATGTAATATAAAAGGCTGTTTCATCAAATTTTCAGTAATATATATGTTTTGTTTCCTAAAAATGTAAAAACATTATTTCAATTTTTAGATGCACGCCCTGAAATAGTTTATTATTTCACCGAGCAAACATTGCAGCCAGGACCTCCTGTTTCCTTAAAGTGTGTGGCAAATGGGAATCCTCCACCTCAATTTATTTGGACACTGGATGGCTTTCCAATCCCTGAAAATAGCAGGTGGGAATTAAAACCTCAATATACCAATTTACATCAAATGGCCTAAATTTTGAGAGTGAATGTTTGTGTACATACAAAACTGATCCATGAAATACACATTTTTTACAGGTTCCTTGTTGGCCAGTATGTAACCATACATGATGATGTTATCAGTCACGTAAACATTTCAAGTATTAGGGAAGAAGATGGAGGAGAGTATTCCTGTGTAGCTAGAAATGCTGTCTCGCGCGTTTCACATTCTGCAAGAGTGAATGTATATGGGTTACCATTCATACGACCCATGCCGAGAATTTCTGCCATCTCTGGTGCTGATCTTATTATTAAATGTCCAGTAGCAGGCTATCCAATCGAGTCTATTACATGGGAGAGAGGTAAACTTTGAATTGTACCACTTAGCTCTTGCAGAATCTGTTTTACAAAATTGTGGTAGTGTGTGGTGACTTCATCTCTTGAGTTCTTGTAGTCTATCAACCAGAAGGATAAAATATTCTTCATAAATATTTTGGTTTAATTCAGCTATTTCTTTATTGAATTTACTGTATTTATTGACTTGCACTCAAAAATAAAATATATTGAGCATACATTGAGTTTTCTGTATAATATTTATTTAATATTAATTTAAACAAGTTTCTTTATTAATAATGGTGGAATCTGAATATAAATTTTAATATTTTCAAGAAGTGTTTTTAATTATTAAATGATCAAGGCATCGCAAAATTACATCTGATTAAAAGCGAGCCCATGTCTATGTATTAGTATTTATAGCTGTGATACATTTCAGATGGAGCAATACTGCCAATCAACCGCCGGCAGAGAGTTTATCCTAATGGCACCCTTGTAATAGAGCAAGCCACTAGACAGGCTGATGCTGGAACATATACATGTCAAGCGCAGAATCGCCAACGTCACACTGCGAGACGAGATGTTGAAATTCAAGTGCTTGGTAAGGTTGTTCACATTCTGTATGTACTATAGTTTTTGTGAGAAAAATAATTGTAATAGAAATAATGGGATGCTTGAATTGAATTTTTTATTGCATTAACCCCTTGACTGTGGAATTTGGATATATCCGAACAGGCACTTTTTACCCTTAGCTGCGGAATTCGGATTTACCCCATGACCTTCAAAAAAATTTAGTTGTTGTTACTTCTTTTCCTCCATCCTCTATGACTTTACAATGCATTTGTAAATCCCAATGCACTCCTCTCTGTCCACTTGTGAAGTGCTTATCGTACTAGAGACACCCTTGCGCTTGAATAGAATGCAAAATGCATAGCTCATAAACCTTCTTTTGCCTCTTTTACAAGATATTTCCTTTTTTGATGAATATTATCTTTACAAAGAAACATTTAACAAGCCCTTCCCATTGATATTATTATGTTTATACAAATGGCTTCAGCAACTAGTCAAGTTGCCAATTTTTTAAAATAACAAACGAGACATATTATTGATTCAATGTAAAATTACCTTTCAAGCATGAGAAGGTTTACAATGTTCATTCATTTATTATTACCTAATTACCATCGCCATTATTTATACTGTTTAGTGGTCAAATTTTTCTATTAGTGTTTACTTACGATTCAAAATAAAAGTTTACTATGAACTTTTTTATTCTCAAATTATCGGTCTTTTTTTACCTCTTACTTGATCTAAAGTTACTATGAATTATGTATGAGGGAGTAAGATATTATTAATTTGTTATTATTTCGCGAATACACACATTACCTACATTACCTCAACTTTTTCGTTCCTCTTTGAAATGAAATTTTAATCGTTCATAATGTACAATTTAATGCACTTGTATTTTATGAATAGCCCCTTCAAAACGCCTGTAATTATTCCAGAAGAAATTACTTAATTAGGCGAAGTTAGAGATTTGAAGTTGTTAAAAATCATTTTTTTAAACTCTCATTTTCCACAATATTTAACCAAACTTTTTATTAAGCTTATTAGTTTATTTTCTGTCATATCTAGTTTTATTATTTTTCAACACATTAATGTTTGGAGTAATATATATTATTATCTTTATTTAGTCTAATCTAATCTACATTATCTTGGAATGTGGTAGCATAATATTTAAGATTTTTTATATCTGGGCAATAAAACGTTGCTTATAACAATTTCATTATATTTCATACAATTTATTTCATCATTTTTCATTCTATAAACATAAACTGTAAACCTGAAAAATAATTTGCTTCAAACAAAGTACTCAGACTTTTTTCTGGATATTTTGCAATTTTGGGTGCACTCTTCAAAAATTAATGCCACAGCTTAAGGGGTAAAGGTAAGGTGAGCAGATGTCCTCCTTTTGGAAGGACAGTCTTTTTTCTTTAATCGCTGTCCTCTCTAAACCTTTTGTCATTCCATGTCCTCCTTTTTGTACATTTCTCTGCCTTTGCCCTTCCTTTTACTCAAGTCACTCCTTATTTTAATTTGTGTATTTGTATATTCTCAAGTCAAATGGCTATAGATGTAGAAGTAATCCTTCCACAAATATACTTACATTTTCATAGTTTCACTGTAAAGAGTCAAGCTAAATTTTGTGAGGTCGCTTCAGTCGAGCATAAGAAATTATTAGGTTACTCAAAAACCAGGTGGTTGGCCTTAATGCCTGCCATTGAGCATGTTACTCAATTATTTTAACCATTAAGGTTATATTTTTTAAGTTTAGATAAATGTCCCAAAGTTCTAAAAGTTTTTTTGAAAATCCATTAGCTGAAATTACTCTGCATTTCATGCATAGTAAGGCAACATTGTTTCAGTTGAATATAGAGCATTTTGAAAAGAACAAAATATGTGCAGCTGAAGTAACGTCAATTCTTCACAGTTTTAAGGATCAATTGGAATCCAGATTAAATATGAAATTTCTACCAGTAAATGCAGATAATTAATTGAAGAAACTAGAAGAGAATAATCCAATAGTTAGAGGGGCGTTCACGGATGAGGTTCAAATATTTTATAGAAATTGCCTTGATTATTTGATCAAATGGACAAAATTTCTGGATGGAATAAATGTTTTTCAGTGGACTTCATTAAGAAAACCAATAGAGTGGGAAAAAGTGGTAGAATCAATGAAATTTGCAAATAAAGTGTCTCATAAAGATTGATGACAATACACTGTTTGATGAAGTTCGGAGGCTAAATGATTACTGCTCAGCTAAGAAATTTTCTGAATGGTCTGAAAATAAAATAGAAGTCGACAAAAGATGGGTGGAAGTATTTAAGTTTTTTAAAACTGAATATTTTCCTTTTATTAATTTAAAGATATTTGTTGAAATGGCTTTATGTTTACCTGGGACATATGTAAGTGTAGAGCGTGAATTAATGATGTGTGGGACAGTGTAAAGAGCAGTCTTTATTTGGAAATATTGACGTCAACCATAATGATAAAAGTTAACATGGATGATAGCTGCAATCAATTCTCAGAAATATTAAGTAAAAATGATGATCTTTTGAAAAAGATTCACAGAAATGACAAATATTTCAATACAAAACCATCATAAGTCTTTATTAGAATAAAAATATTTCTTTTTTTTTCAATAAATATTGGCTCATATAAAATAATTTTCAAGCAATCAGGACATAATTTAGAATAAATAACTATTTGTAGGATTGAATCTATTATTTTCAATTTTAATTGCTTTTGAACTTCATTTAAACTTTTCTGTGATTGGGTTTATTTTTCTCGAATGTGTAAAACACATGTAATTATTGAACACTTACGTTTGAAATTTGTGCAATACACCTTTGAGCTTCTGAAATTGACTTCCGTTCAATGCAATTTGTTGTTATGTAATTTGAGTGTTTTACCGTGAAAAATGGTCTCTAAAATTATGTAGAGGCACTCGTTATTTTTCTTGAAAGCTTACAGCATTTTTTTAATAAAAAATTCCATGTCATGAGATTGTTGTAATGATACAACCTTTATTTTGTTTGAAAAAATATAAAATAAAATATATAAACAGTATTTTTTGTCATGAAATGTGTCTTTCCTTTGTCCTTCCTTTTCCTTCCCTTTGTCCTTCCATTTTGTAAAAAAACGGGATCTGTCCTCCCTTTTGGAAAAAATACCTGGTCACCTTAGTTAAAGGTGTTCTGCTTCTGATCTATTGAAATAATGAAAATGGTATCCATAGTATCAAAATCTTCCAAACATTCTAGTTTAGTCTTATAATAATTCATTGGTTAACTAAATATTTATACTATTATATTTTTTATTTTAAATTATTTGATTTAAATGGTTTCTTTGCATCCAGCAGGAAATACATTAGTCTGTTGTTGAACGCTTCACAGGCACTTTTAACGAGAAAATAAAATTAAATAAATGTACTTCACATAAGATCCATTTAACTTTTTGTTAGTTCAAGCAAGGCTGTACCTTTTTCAGTTCCTCCAAAAATCCTTCCCATCCAACCGATGACAAACCTGCTTCGGGAAGGAATGCGTGCTGCCATCTCATGTCAAATATTAGAAGGTGATCTTCCTGTAACATTCCGCTGGGAAAGAGATGGTCATTCTATACCTTCAGCTGGATCAAGTGGTTCAATGTCTGGAGGTTCATCAATATCATCTGCTATCACACGTCGGTTGGATGAATATTCCTCCTCATTAGTCATCGAAAAACTGGCCGCTTCCCATGCTGGAAACTATACCTGTATTGCTCAAAATGTGGCTGGCACAGAATCATTTACTGTGCCATTGACTGTTAATGGTAAGGCAGTTCATTATGTTATTTTTATATTTTATTATATACTATTTATTACCCAGGCTTTGCCCTGGTTTTATAGTTTCAAATTATTCATGCTCATTTCACTCACTCACTCACGACCTATAGCCACATGCTCCTGTCCACTTTCAAAATGTTTTATTAAATCCAATTTAATTAATTAATTAAGATAAATACTTCACTTTAATTTTTCTGCTTGCGACATTTCAAACTTATAAAGGTAAAAACTCGAGCACAAATTCAATGGGTCACCACCACGAGCTCGAACTGAAAACTGGCTGTAGTCTGCCGAAACACTACCTTGGACATAAAAATAAACTCGTTGATTTCATTACTTCTCCAGTGCAATATTGTATACACATGAAATGAATATGAAAACAATGTAAAAGTAGTTTGTATATAATGAAACAAAGTTGTTTTTCACTGCTCGCATTGAGACCTTTCAAATGGGCAGAAAAAGGCTATTTGTTCTCCGGGTTTTGTAAGAGCGTGTGTCTGAATCAAGCGAGTGGGTGGAGAGGTAGAGTCAGAAAGTGTAATGAGCGTAAAACCAAGAAAAGCCTATCGCGAAACAACGTATCTCAAGGTATACCTGTATTCTCATTGAAAGTCAAGGTACTCTCAAGATAAGTGACCAATATTCCCCGTTAATTGATATGGTGACTCACTGTCACTCTCCTATACTAATAATATCGTTGTCTAAAATCAAGCACAAAATCAAATGAGCTAAGCAATGAATGAATATATGTTTATCATAAATGATATATTCTATCATTTTCAGATTTACATAGGTATTAACATCTTACAAATGGCTTCCATTATTTGTTCAATCATGAACAAATTAAATGTAGATTCAAATTTTATATGTTGCTAAGAATATTCCAAATAAATTGCATAATTTTACTAAATATTAATACAGGTCTCTAGACAGGGTATGATTTGTATGGCACCTCCTCCATCTCCCCCAAGAAATCAAAATTCTGGCTCCAAGGTGCGCATCGTCAAGGTCTCTTTAGTATGCACACCAAGTTTTAAGTCTCTAAGTTTCTTGGTTTTCAAGAAATGCTGTCCACACACAGACAGACAAAAACATGCTGCCTTTTATTTAGATAGATCACAAAATTACTCAGTTTATTTATATTATTATCCACCAGATTGAATCATATTAAATGAAAAATTTACAACTTTCTGTATAAAAATAATCCTTCGACACTTGTTACATTTTAATATTTATTTTCGCTTTGTTAATCCTAGTGCCTCCAAGGTGGACGGTAGAACCTGCAGACACAAATGTTGCTTCAGGACAGGATGTGATTCTAGACTGTCAAGCTAATGGGTATCCAGTTCCAACAGTGAATTGGAGAAAAGCTATTGGTAACACTTCTATGCTAAAGAAATTACATTGATTTATCACTCCTCAAAGAAAGTTGTAATTTAAAAAATTTTTAATGTAACATCTGTATCACAAGTTATTTCTTTAGAGGGATACCTTTTCTTGATTTTATAGGAAATCAACCTGGTGAATATAAGGATTTTCTGTTTGAGCCAAATGTTAAATTTTACCGCAATGGCTCCCTAGAATTTCAGCACATAAGTAAAGATAGTGAAGGTTATTATTTGTGTGAAGCTAAGAATGAGATTGGCACTGGAGTTAGCAAGGTGATCTTCCTCAAAGTTAATGGTAACTATTTCTTAAATGCAATTTCTGGAACAATATGCATGAATTTTAAATCTTGTCAAGTTTTAGATTTTTCTCATTTGGGAATAGAGTATTTTCAATAAATATTTTGCACTCATTGCAATAGTTGACTGTTTTTGCAATCTTTTATACTTTTATTTCAACTCTACTTGAAAATGCTTTCAAATTATCTTATATTGTTATTATTATAACAATATATTAATATACAGTAATATGGTATGTTTTATAATTATGTACATTGACAGTCATAACATAGTTAACCTAATTTATATTTGTACTCTTAACAGTGATAATTATCTGAAAATAGAGCTGTAGCCAATTAGTCAGGTTTTTTCTCTAATAAAAATAAGTGAAGGAATAAATCAGATGACAAATATTTATTTTAATTTTCTATTACTTTCACCTATTCTTACATCAATCCTTTTCATGATTATATTCTTAAAGCCCCAGCTTATTTCCCACAAAAATCAAAACAAATGCAAGTACAAAAAGGGGAGCAGGCTCACTTGCAATGCACTGCCATGGGTGACATCCCAATTGATATTACTTGGAAAATTGGAGGACAACGAATTGCTGAAGACATGGACAAAAGGTGAGATGCTGCTATGAATGGAATTTAAATAATTAGCAAATAAAGATGAATGTTTAATTTTGTGTAGCTTGGAGCAAAATAACAGTAGATAAATAAGTTTCTTTACTTGTACAGGTTACTCTCATTCAACGAACGTTCACTTTAACGAATGAATTGAATTTTATAGCTTTACTTTTTGCCAAAAATTCTGTTCAATTTAATGAACTATAATAAATAACATGTATCCAACTCAGATGTTTACGAAAGCTCTTGGGGTCACAAAGACCATCTTGTTTACCCATGGATTCTTCATGTGTCCACTTTACCACGAATTTTTTCTATCGCATGCATTTCTTGAGAGGCTTAATATGATGTCATCAAACCATTTGTTACTCAAAATATATTTACAAATATCTATTTAGACTTGAAGGATCTCGTGTGTACTGATAATGAGAAAGTGCACTACACAGTGTTTCCCACAGCCATTCTATGCTTCAGTCTGTGACTTGGATTGACTATGTTCAGTCGCATTTGTTTAATCGCGGTTCATACATAATCGTAACATCACAAGGATTTGTTTTCAAGCCATTGCCATGACCACATTTATTGTACTTGCTCTCGCTGTGAATCTTTTATAAACATTTTTCTTATTTTTACCCTTCAATCGACAATGACAGAAAAATCATGATCGTTAAACGAATTTCCATTTTACGAACGCTTTTCAGGAATGCATGTTGTTTGCTGAATGAGAGTTGCCTGTATATTTAGAGTTTCACAATGATAAACTAATATTTTTATTGATCATAATTGAATTTTTTAAATACGTGTTATCAGTGCCTGCATACTGCAAGCACTTTAAAAAATTACCATACACCAAGATCTAAACTCGTAAGTAAACCAATGTGATCTCCAGAGCAAGCTATTTTTAATGAATATGTATCACACTAAAAATAATAATAATATAAAAATAAATGGAATATTTTATGTGTTAGGATTAAGAAGTCACCATGTTTACCTAGTTGGTTGTCATTAATGATATTATGTAATATAATCCATTGATTCCTATTGAAAGCATTAAATCAATGCTCATGTAGTATGGAAAAATCAATTCCCATTGAAAGGCATTGAAGTTGTTGCTATGGTAGTAAATATTTTTTATTGTTGAAAACTAAAAAACTTTTCATAATTTTATGATCAAAATCAAATTTTTATGCAAATTTAGCATGGATTTGAATTTTGCCTTCAAGAAAAATAAACTTTATTCTTTCATCCACAGTACGGTGCATGTCCCAACTTTATATCATAATTGTAAATAATTTTAAAAAGCAATTTTATATAGCCCTGCACCGTTTTTAATGCTTTTCTTATGGGTGTTTAAAATTGGACTTGGTCAATTGGTCCAAAATACCCCTTAAATATAACTTTTTCTAAAATTTCGGATTTTTTCCAGAGGTTGTATCCAATGACCTAAATTCATGCCAAATTTCAGCTCTGTAGCACTTCTAGAAGTACCTTAGGTTTTACATGATATATCTTATATACTGTATTTACCCAAATCCAAGACGACCCCGAATCTAAGATTTTATGACTTTATTTCTTACTGACTATTTGGTGTTTATTTTGAACACACATATTCAGCATAGGTAAACTATTTTGTTCATTAATTGAAATGGTTTGTTTCAAGTTTTTGTTTGAAAAAATAAATTAAATGGATTTTTAAAATTGTCTTTATTAATTGAATTCCAGATCATAAGTTTGCAATGAAAAATTTCATTTGATACAATTCTTCTATCTTGTTTCATTTGTTTAAAAAATGTCAATTAAATGTGTAACTTTACTTCCTACTTACAACACATTGCAGTCAGTTCATCACGCATCAATTCGTCATATGAAAAATTCATCGCACGACAAATTCATCATGCAGCAATTCATCTCTAGACATTCATTGTAAGACAAATTGTAAAGCAAGTCACTATGACTGGTGAACGGCAGGGGAGACACTTTCTCACAAAACATTTTCTTTATATTTTGGTTATACCAGAATGAATGGCAATTCTCTTTGCGAGTTACACGAGACACATTGGATAGTATATGGCAAGGGGTGACTCCAACCCAACAAGTGTATCCCCCAACCGTACATCAGTCAAGGTGTCTTGCCTTCCAATATTCTTATGACAAATTTGTCTCATGATGAATTTCTCTAGCAATGAATTGATGCATGATGAGTTGGTTATGTGATGAATTGATGCACAATCAATTGGCCACAATGTATTGATGATCAACAACTTCGTATTCGAATTTAAGAAGACCCTCGATTTTCGCAAGCTGAAATTCGGAAAAAAACCTCATCTTGGATTTGGGTAAATACAGTATATCCTATATATGTAAGAAGCAGTTATTTACAATAATTATTACAGGTATACAATCAGAGAGCAACTACTTGATGATGGCATGGTCTCGGAATTAGGAATTGCTCATACATATCGTCATGATACAGGGATTCTTTCTTGCCATGCAAGCAATGCTTATGGTCATGACCAAATGGCCATTCAACTGATTGTTCAAGGTGAGAAATATTTTTGATAGCTTTTGCTTCATTTAAGATGATATTTATGCAGTAGTGTCTCCTTTTGGGTTATGAATTAATTTTTCAATTTTCATTTCTTTTGTCACAGAGGTTCCAGAGACACCTAAAAATATCAGAGTAAGTGATCAACAAAGCCGATCTTTACAGTTGTCATGGACACAGCCTTATGCGGGTAATAGCCCCATTACAAGTTATATTGTACAGTACAAACTTGTTTCTGGTGAGTATCTGTAAAGAACTTCCAGCAATTTTATCAGTATTTCATCCTGTCATGAAACATTTCATTGAGTTTATCTCTTTTAAAATAATCCAGGCCTATTATGATTTACATAATATTTTCTTGAGGAAAATTTATAAGGCTCATTGATCTATTTTTTAATATAAATATCAATGATAACTTGATATTACATTTGCTAATTTACTTCAAATAAAACATAATATTTTCCAGCATAAGTTATCATGAGAATGGTTTATTTTGTACTCTTTTTGTGTTTAACCATATTTAATTAACACTAAGTAACTTTTTTCTACAGATGTTTGGGTATCACAGCCACCCAAAGTGTCAGTGGGAGGTGGTCAGACAACAGCTGTTGTTAGCGGCCTTTCTCCTGCCAGCTCATATCACTTCCGAATTTTAGCTGAAAATCGTCTCGGCCTAAGTGAACCTAGTGAGGTCATTCAAGTTACCACTCAGGAAGAAGGTACATAAATTATTTTCTTCATTATTTATAATCCTAATTTCAGAATAATTATAAGTTCAACAAAGTTGATAAATATCAGCAGAAAACTTGCATAATTTAGTATTTGTTGCTCTCCATCACTAAATATTAGCCACTATTGCTATATAGGATATTTAGCCAATACATTACAAATTTTTAAATAAGATTTTACATTATACTGATACTAATATCAATACTAATCCTTATTTGTTTTTTCCAGTACCAACTGGTGCTCCTTTAGGTGTTCGAGTGGAAGCAAAAAGTTCAACTGAGCTCTTGGTTACATGGGAACCACCCCCAAGAGAGCATTGGAATGGAGATCTTTTGGGATATTATGTGGGATATAGACCTGAGCCTCCTTACTCATCTTCCTCCTCCTCATCATCATCATCTTCTGTGTCATCATCATCCTCTTCTTCGCCTTCATCCCATGCCCCTTCACCTCCAGCGTCGCCTTATTTCTCATCTTCTCCCCCTTCCTCCATGCCACATGCTGATGACTACATCTTCAAGACTGTGGAAGCATCAGGGTCTTCAGGTCAGATAAAAATATATACTTTTCAACTTATTTCAATTGATTTAACAGTTTTCCAACTACCTATATCACTTGAAGCAATATTTCAATGCTGACACACTAAATTTTTATTCAGCTTGACTTTGATGCGATGTCTTTCTGACAGCCATAAAGCTGATTGGCAAAAAAGAAGCGCATTTAGGCTATGAAATAGCTGTTGTCAGTGGTGAGTCACTGATGTGTAAGAACTTTTATTAGAATCTACTATCGGTGAATCACTTCTAATGATGGCTGCTTTGTAGCAAAAAGGGCATCTGATTTTCATAACCTTTACATATACAGGTATACCCCAGTTTACGTTGTACCAATTTGCATCAATTCGAAGTTACGTCGCCAATAAGTTAATACGTGTGTATCGATTGATGTTGTTTTGAATCAGAGTTGCATCGATAGAGGTCTAAGGTTCTTTAAAATTTTCATTGCCATTTTCCTGAAGCTATTATTTGAATAAAATGTTAAATAAAAACTACATACTGCGATCTAAATATCTACTCTCTGTAATATAACATCTAAATAAACAACGATCTTAAATATATTGCATCACTCCAAACTCAGGCCATTGCTCTCTAGGTGCTTGCTTAATATGTTGCCTTTGAAGGGTTTTGTAACGAGGGAACCTAGTAATCGAAACATTTGGTGAATTCGGTTGTGAAACGCTTGAAACACTGGCACGGGCAATTTTTTCATGTCCGAAATGGCTGCAGTCACACAACACCTGACTATTAGCTTTCACCTCTAGAATTCGTTGTGGTTATGGTGAATTTATCATTTACTGTATTTTCCCATCAATAATGCTCACCCAGTTGATAAGGTGCACCTTAATATTTTTAACATTCATTAAAATGTATAGATAACACAGTCAAAAATTTTATATTGATTGGTAAAGCCCATTATGTAAATTTATCAACTCTCAAAGAATGTTGATTAACTAGAAAACGGCATAATTTATTTTAACCATTATTTCAGCTTAAGAGATTGACGCCTAAAGAAGCTTTTAATTAATCACCATCTACAGAAATGGACTAGGTTCGAGTACAGAAGTGTTTCATTCCTCCGGACTTAAATTAAAGGCTGCCTAAAGTATTAAACTTTATTTTGCCAAATGCTGATATTTTAGGCATTCTTTATCAGTTAAGTGGTAGTAGCAGAATGCCTTACGGGCATGTCTTGTCTGTCCGTCTGTCTGTCATAATTTTCATCTCCTTAACTGCTGGATGGATTTTAATTAATTTAAGTAGGAAGGATCCTTCTAAAAATTTATTGCCAAATTATGGCTTTGAACTGCATCTGTCAATTAGAGCTTCCACTTTATATAAGCACTTAAATAAACTTATACTCTTATCTTGTTAAATGACATTCGTCAAGCAACAATAAAATACCATATTTTTCTCTCCCTAGCTCTTATACGATCTATAAAGTATAAATTTAATTCAGATAGAGGATAACTTTTACTACAAAAAGGTCTGTGAGACCACATAATTATGAGTAATAAATTGGATATAAAAATTTGAGAAAATCCCTAGCAAAACCACATATTTTGTTTACATCGATCTCATATAAGAATTAAAAATCCATATTTGTCTCCCTTATGCTCTTATATGATCTGTGAGATATAGACTTTTTTAAATATTTGGATAGAGGACCATTTGCGGGTGACCCTGAGATGCAGCACTCCTGTTTACTCAGAGGGGGAATTCTCCTCAACATGCCCATTGGAACCATTACCTGCATTTATTTCCTGTCCGAACTTGGACTCAGTTTGTCGACTGTCTAGTGCCAACATAAAGGGATTAATACAATTGGTTGTGCCGAACTGTCCTGAACTCTGCACGCATCTTCCCTAATACCATTGATTCTTATGGGCAAAACAGCTTCAATTTACGTTACACTTTTCAAGAATGCATCCTCGACATAAATTTGGGTATGCCTGTATATAGATTTATTATGTCAATAAAGGAATGTGAGAAAATCAGGCTAGTAATACAGTAAATACCTGGATGAAATTCTTTATGGCTTCTCATGAAAATTTTTATCTATTTCCCAAAGAAAGGTTTTGATAGATAGACTTTTTACTTTTATATAAATATACTTATAATACAGGTTGAAGTATTTTTATTTATTTGTCCTACATTAAAACTTAAACTTTCAGTAACTGGAAATTTAAATTTATTATCAAGTTAACTTGAAATAATTTTGTTGTATAATTTATTTAATATTTTTATTTATTCACTATTTTAATATTTAATGTATGAGTTATCATCTATCTTTTAGGTGGAGGCTACGGAGGCAGCAGTAGTGGAGCCAGCAGTGGTGGAATTGGAGTAGGTCGTGTTGCATTGCTTCAAGGACTGGGAAAGTACACAACCTATTCAGTGGTAGTGCAGGCATTCAACAGTAGAGGTACTGGGCCTGCATCTCAGCCAGTTGTAGCTAGGACAATGGAGGATGGTGAGAAATTATTCAATGTATATCCTTCTTATGAAGTCTTGAAAAAGGTATTTCTGATTTAGTTAGCATGAGGAAAATTACACAAAGGCTCGAATTAAATTTTTTATCTCAGCCAAAATGAAAAATATTTCTATTAAATATAAACGTCTTGCCATAAATGACTGTTTGATTATCCATAGTTCACCATAAATGTATGTTTTCCCCATTAAGCTCCAAGCATGCCACCAGAAAATGTTCGATGTGTGGGATTGACTTCACAATCACTGCAAGTGGCATGGGATCCTCCAGCAGTGGAAGGGCGTAATGGAATACTACAAGGATATAAGGTCACCCATCGTCCAGCAGATTATAATTTCGGTAAATTGGTATACTAGTGATGATATTTAAAATCATTAAGAATTTTTTCATATAGATGGTTCTTAAACTTTCTATTGAAATTGGTAAAAATTAGAAACTTTAATACAAATTTCTTCTTTATTTATAACTATTAATAGTTTTTATAATGTTATGTTACCAAAAATTTCCTGATAAAATTTTATTATTCGTGAAAATTTAATTTTTTTGGCATTTCACTTTAATTTTGGGCCTCCTGGGGGTGCGTGGCCTATTGTTTGAGAAACACTGGACTAAGGAACTGATTTGACTGATGTAAAATAAGACTTTTCAATAAAACTGCATTCTGATATAAATCGAATGGTTTGTGGATCTACAGGCTCATTATGAAAAGTTTACCAGAAATATTTATAAAAATTTTTCTTTTTGCAGAGAATGAAATCGATGATGACGATAAGGATATGCAAGAAAGTGAAGTAGGATTAGTGGATTCTGGAATTGAAACAAAAGTAACAATGGCTCTCAGGACCACTTTGCCTAATCTTCTGCGCTACACAAATTACAGTTTGTCTGTTTTGGCCTTCACTGCCAGCGGAGATGGAGTAAGAAGTCCTACACTCTACTGCCGAACTGAGGAAGATGGTATATACCAAATTCCTTGCTCTTTCTTGTAATATTAATAGTAGTCCATGCATCTAGCCTGACGCAGAGTGCTAGCCTTTGATGTATGTTACCATTGTTTGGGTAAAGCAAAATATTTTCTTTATTTTTGTAGGTTATATAAATTTGGGATGAGCTGGCAGACTTTGCTAAAGAAAAGCATATATGCATAATTGCTTTTTGTTTGATTATATATTGATTAACCAATTTTATTTTCTGATTTTCTTAAATATTTTCAACTTTTCTATCATTAAAATTTTCAATTGAACACCCTAGTGTAGCCTTAAACCTTAAATATTGAATTTATTGAATTTCATGTGATTTGTCAACAACTTATGCTCATTTCAATCTTGAATGATTGGAAATTTTAGGAAGTTTTCAGTAGTAAAATGTGGCAATATGGAGATAGGTTAACGTGCATCCATCAATACATATGTTGTATAATAACATTGAATGTCTGTATGTACGTACATACTGTTCACTGATACAAACATCACACTTAAGCAGACTATATTGTCTGGCATGTTGCCACATGTATGATGTTGCTACGTAATGTACAGTTGACCATCTTGACTTCTTGGATTTTGCTTATGCTTTCATATTTTAATCAATCTGATTAAAAATTTTAATCATAATGTGTGACGGAATATCCAAAAATGACAGCTTTTTGAATAACTCCCAAATTAACTCCAAAGTCTCCTCCTGAGACTCCAGATGTGCCCTTTCAAAATCCTCTGATAACAGCCCCCCTTCTTCCTGCCAATAATTTTTCTTCTTTCGCATAACAACTTATCAACTATTGCAAACAAGTGGAAAATATGATTTCATATAAGAGATTATTTTTAAATGAGTATTTATTCATATTTATGGTGTTTCTATACTTTATTTTTACATGTTTAAACTTCATGTTTGGTATTTTTCAAATGCAGTGGTACAATATTACAGCTAAATTCTGGATGAAAAAATTCATGAACGTGTACAGAAATGCATCTCAATTTATAAAATGTGCTTATATTGTTTATCACCTTTCACTTAATATATGCATTTTCAAGAACATAACCTGTATGTTGTGCGGACACTGCTAGTAACTGAATTTTAAGTCTTTTATATTCAGAAAATTAGTGGAACCATAAGAACTTAAGTTAACACTTCTTTCTTTCATTTATGTCCTACAACATTGGTAAATGGTTTTATATACCATATTTTTCAGTAATACTCATTTCTACCAAGATTCTGTTTTCATTGCTATTCATCCATTGGTAACAAGCAATGCATTTCTGATTCATAATATCTATGCTATTAAATAGATGAAAAAAATTATAAAATGTAATGTACATTTAGTTATAAAAGAAAGTTATTTTGTGGACTAATAGATTATAAAATTCATTTCAAATAATGAATAAATAGGTTATGATAAAGTTTAAATAAAAATATTCATAGCTTATTTTTTGTTTATAATTCATCTTGGAATGATTAATTACAAATCAATCACATGTTTATTAATCACTCATTAATTGATTAAATAGGTTTTGTCCAATATAATAATCCTCAAGTGTCCATATATCTGTTCGTCTGTCACAGTACTTTTGGACATTTCACAATGGAATGTAGAGCTGAGACTTTCACAATCATAAAACCCCCATGAGGTGGTCCCTAGAAAAATTAAACATCCTGGAAAAAGTCCCAGATTCAACTCCAGGAGACAATTATATTTCCCCATAAGTTTACATGGGATTTTCGATTTTTCAAGGTGCAAGATATTTTTCTTTCATTCATCAAAATACATAAATATGGACCCATTTTCTCTGTTTAAGCTTTATTCGATGGTTAAAACTATAAAATATATTATTCTTGTGATGTTTTGATGTTACACAGAAGAATGTCAGAAATACACATTTCTTTTCAACATTTTATGGCTTTTTCGAACTCTTTCTGGGTGTTGCCAAGGCAACCTGCATTGTTGCCTCCCATTGAATTAGCATCTATGAAGCCTTCAAATAGACGAAAGAATTAGGTTATTCTCTTCGCACTTTTTATGAAGCGTCAAAATTATTGTTGGTAAAACGTAATAGATTGCAACATAAATTATTGCAGATAATTATCATTCAGTAAACTGTATGTGGACAGAGGGCGTTTTAAATGATTGACTAAAAGAAAAAATCTTTCTTTATTTCAATACTGAAATATTACCTTTTTCGTAATTAAAATCATTATATTCTACATATTTAAGTCAGATGCTTGAGGAACCATGATTGTTTGCGAGTTCATATTTAATGAAGTGTGCAGTGATAATCATTGGAAATAAGGTAAGGTAGAATTTTAAAATTTTTCCCTTTGAATATACCGTGATATAAGACTAACATTGAGTAACTTTGTGACATTGTGACGTCAGCTTTTTAATAGGCCCTGTAAGAAGTTAAAAGCACTCATTGTGGACACTTGAAAGAACGTGATTGTTTGTGAGTTCCTCTATAATAAAGTGTGCAACAATAATCATTGGAACTAAGGTAAGGCAGATTTTTTTAAATTTTCCCCTTTAAATATACCGTGATATAAGACTAACATTGAATAATTGTGTGACATTGTGATGATGGCATTACTCTAATACATTGCTGTAAAATCACAGAAAATTAAAAAAGCCGAGGGGTAGACTATGTATCATTATTTTCCTCTCTAATTTTTTAATGCGCAGGCTTCTGACTGACTTAACAAAACTTTGTGAGGGTACTACTAGAATGATGTGGTAAGATTAACACAAATTAAATGCAAGCATAGCTGGAATAGGCTGCTAATAATGTTAGAAAATTTTATGATAATAGCTTAAGGAATAAGGCTTGTTGGTTGGAATGATTTTTCACTTAATGTCATAACAGTATCCTCAATGATACATGGCTTAGTGCCTCATGGATTTGCCTAGGTAACAACTGAGATTAAAATTTTGGAAATAAAACTCTAAAGCTTGTTGAAGTTTAGCATGTCAGTGTTACTCCTGATTAATAAATTAACATTTAGCTACCAAAATATACTGATTTCTAAATATATTAGATCTAGACATATATTCCTTGATAATTTTAGAGAAATCAAATTAACATGTTGATTGCCATTAGAGTCATATTTGACTCAGTCATGAAGGTCAAATATGTCTCTCAGATGCTGATGATTTTGTATGTATTTGTATCGGCCATGGAAGAATCTCACTATAATTTTATATGAATGTGAATTGGAAAAGTACAGCTAACAGAATAAAACAATAAATAATAAAGATAATAAGATCATCTTATACAAAATCAGCTTGACAATCAACATGCAAAGTATACATTAAAAACAATGATGAGTAGCATATGTGACTTTGAGAATGTATTTCTAATTATAATTAAATCAGCCACTTTTGGTTAAGATAAAATATATAGATTTTGTCAATTAAGATTCAGAATATGAGGGTAAATTGTAATTTTGCTTTTTACATTTTCATAAAACATTTCAATTGATTTATTGTTATTACTAGCATCAAACATATGCTATTATCATTTTATAGGATTTTAGTTTAGATAATTCAAACAAGTTTTTACATTCCATGAAAGTTTGCCATTTTTTCATTACACTTTTTTATTAATTTTATAAGTTTTCCTTTATTTAATTCTCTCAAGCTCATCAAAATGTTTTCTGTTCAAAGATAACTTTCAAGAAAATAACAGCTACAGAAAATAAAAGCGCTCCTAAACCAGACAAGGACCACTGGTAAGAACAGGCTTCAGTTTAAATCCATTACTAAAAACAGCTTCAACTTATGGTGTAATAATCCAGAGATTCATTCTTCATGTCATTTGATATATTTGTTTAAGTAATAAAAGAAATGTTCTGATAGATTGCTAAAATAATGACATTTTATTATTGCCATTGAATAATTACCTAACAGATTTAGAACTTGATTTAACATACAGCTTTAAAAATTTATGACTATAGTCTTTCTTTTGATTTATAAAATAGTATGCATGTAAATTTTATGACAAATTTTCTAAAGGCTTTCACAGGAATATATTTCTCTATTAGATCAGAGAAGGTTGGAATGGGACCTAACTGTTAGGGATTAATGAATGATTTCTGATTAATGAGAAACCTAGAAAAAATTAATGACTGGCATTTTGGTTATTTATCGTTACTTAAAATCGCCAAGGTTTAAATATGTCTATATCAATTGCTTTCTTTGGAATATAGTTTACCAATGGCCTTGTTTTTACACATTCATTCAAATTCTTTTTTTTATTTTAACAATGTAGCTATAAAAGTAAGACACACTAAACAATATTTCCATCACACTTTAGAACTATTTTTAGGGGTACTTAAAGTTTTAATTTTTAATCATCTTTTTAAGGAGCATGTAAATATCCTGAAATTTATTTTATGAAATACAGTTCCTTCAGCACCAGCTGACATCAAAGCTGTAATCAGCTCTGCCAGTAAAATAATGGTTGCTTGGCTACCTCCTATGAGACCCAATGGAGTTCTAGTTGCATATACCCTGTATACAAGCGTACTTGAGGAAGGAGGTTCACCTGCTAATGCTAAAGAGGTCAGAAGTGTATAATTTTCCTCTTGAAATTGTTTTACATATTTAAAAAATATGTGGAATTGTGAATTTCAAAAGTAATCATTGTTGTTTCTGAAAATTTCTCTTTGAATTACTCTTTAGCTTTTGCTACCATTTATAACTTTTACTTTGACAAACAGGGTGGACGAAAACGTGTTTTGGGTCCAATGATTGAGGCTTATGAAGCTGCAAGACTCAAGGAAAGTGCAACATATCAATTCTGGGTCACTGCCTCTACTCGCATTGGCGAAGGCGAAAGTACTCGTGTGGTGACTGTTTCGCCATCCTCAAAAGGTAATTTTAAATGAATAAGATTGCAGCAGTGCATCAAGTTTGCAAATACGGAAATTTGAGTTTAATACAATTTTTTTTATTCTTTTAAAGTTATTAAAAATCACATAACAGTAATAATTCCCTATAAATTGATGTTTTAATCCTAATATATATTTTCTAATTTGAATTTTTATTAATTATTATAAATATGTTAAGTGAATATTTATAATATCAATCAATAATAACATAAATGATGTGTTCTTTATCTTTCAGTACCAGCTAAAATTGTATCATTCAGTCGGTCATTGGTTACACCATGGAAGCAAGATTTGTCATTGCCTTGTCGCAGAGTAGGAGTTCCTCTACCACAAGCTATGTGGAAACTTCAGGGCAAAGTACTTGAACCTACAAGTGGAAGAAAACAGGTGTGGAATTAAATAGAGTTGCAAGTAAAAGAGGAAATTTTAGTGCAAAGTTTCATTGTATTAATATTTTGTTTTTCATGAAACCATGCAATGATGAAGGAAAATGTGAATGCAAAATATTGTTTTTGCCAGAGCTTATTTTAAATATTTTTCTATGGCTGATGTCATCCCGTAAAATGAAACTGGTTATTAATTGTGCTTGTCCTATGCATATCTTATTTTATGTAGGATACACAAACACAATGTATGGTCCTTCTGGAGAGATGTCAGGCCATTAACTGTAAATTTATTGATGACAAAGGATTTTTCTAGTCCCCTGTAAGGAATTGTATTATGTTATGCATTTTATTGCCTACATTACTGCCCATGGATGTCTGCTGGGTGAGGGCTATGGGAGCAGTTGCCCCCCACTGGATCAGGCCTGTGTGAAGGGAAAACAACCATTGATGTCTGGTTAGGTCAGAGGATTAATGCAGTAGTTTTTCTGAGGTCAGGCAAGCAGGTAGTGATTCCCTACAATATGCTTGAAACAAACCACTAAAATATTAAGCCTACCAAAAACCAACTGAGGGACCTTGCCTATTCCCTTGCCCCCTATGTGATCTCACCAGGTCCAATTAGTTTAGAAGAAAATAGCGAAAAGAAATCTACAGGCTTTTCTGGTAATATTCCAGTCTGTGAAAGTTTGTAACATCGTCTGGAACCATAATTGTATTTCACAGTCATTGTCTGTATCAGGATACCTGTAACAAACTATATCATCAGATGTAACATCATCTTCAGATTTATCGCTCCCCTCACTATTTACATCTTCATTATCACTTTCAGAAACATAATCAGGTATAAAATCATCTAATTCAACACTAAATTACTCCAGGGATCACTATCGTAATTTAGTTCGTAAATTATATCATGCTCATGCAATGATTGCCAGCTAGTGGATACCATTTTCAATCACTAGATGTACATAGGCTGAGAAAATATTTTCTTCTCCTGCAAGGTGTTCAAGGAAGGCCCAGTAGATGGCAGCATAAGACAGAGGATGAATTGGTCAGCTAATACAAAAAAGATCTCAGCCCCATTTCATTCTAACTAGTTGAAAAAAATCACCAAAGTCCATCCGGACTGAGACCGAGTTAGGACCACAATGGGAAATTTAAAAAGCTGGACTGTCTGGGTTAGGGCCGCAAAGGGTTAATGAAAGGCAAAAGTGCTTCCAGTTTAATAGAAATTTACAGTGTTGCAAGAACTACCATTAATGATTCGTAGTGGGATGATGTCAAAATTGAGGACTCTGTAAGCAAAATGGAAGTGAACTATGGAATCGTAACTTGAAGGAAAATGATGAAATGTGCCACTCACAACCAACTCGATATCACAATGTTCCAGTGTTTCGTTCAATACCAGAGTAAAGGAATTCCTCTAACAGGGCCAATAATAACACAGAAGGTCCTTGTTATGAATGCAAAACTGAATGGTGATCCAACTGATCCAATATTCTATTTCTCTATCTCTATTATCTGTCTATTTCTCAAATCGGTCATTTTCTTGGTCCCAAACTCTGATGGAAAATCGAGGTTCTACTGTATGTGTTAAACTTTTTTATTATTTATTACTTGTATGTATTTGAAAAGAATAATCAATTCTATTATTTCACATTTTATTTATTTCACTTTTCATGTGGCCGCATAAGAAGGAAGGGGGGGAGGGGAGAGGCAGGGAGAGAGAGAGAGGAGTGAGGGGGAAGAGAGGGAGAGATATAACTTGAGGTAAAGCAGCGGTTCCCAACATGGGGTCCCCAGGCTATGAGGAGTCGGCAGCGGCGAGAATGTTAAGCCCAACTCGGGAAAGGGACACGACCGAGGTAGTACTGGGAGGCCATAAGCTGTATTCAAAATTTCAAAAGGTCCCAATATAATTCGTGTATTTAACCACATTAAGACCACATGAAGGAGGGGCAGAGATAGACCAGATAGAGCAACGGTTCCCAACTTGGGGTCCTCTGTCTAAAAGCGCTCCGTAGTAGCAAAAAGGTTGAGAAGCTCAACTCGGGAAAGGGACACAACTGAGGTAGCACTGTGAGTCCATAAGCTAAATTCAAAATATCAAAAGGTCCCAATGTAATTCGTGCATTTATCTGCATTAAGACAGCCCGAAAAAGGAGCGGAGATAAACCTTGAGATAAAGCAGCTGTTCCTAACTTGGGATCCTCAGACTAAAAAGGATCCATGGGGACAAGAAAAGGGGAACCACTGAGACAGAGGACAGCTTTCACTTTTCATGAGGAAACCAACACTCAACGTTCAACACTCAATGCTTTTTACAAAATTAATTATATAGATAATAAAATTTTCATCAGTCAAATGCAAATTAATGTTAAATATTCAATATGAAGGTCAATTAAAGGTATGTTCTCTTACAGCTGCTGAACTAGGAAATTTATGTTAAGAATTGCTCTTTGTTAATGAAAAAAAAAACAAAGTTGTAATCAGTGATTATTGAAAAAATTAAAAATTTTTCATTATTTTGAAAAATCTTCTGATGTTTACAAGGCTGTGTTGAAATCTGTTGCCTGAGGCAACAAACCAAAATAGAGTCTTAAGATCACCACACAGAGCTGTCAGTTGGAAGCAAATATGATGAAATGCTCTGCCTAGAAAATTTTCACTTCTCTTTCTCACCTCACATTACAGTACCAATGATAAACTACTCTTTAATCTTTTAATTTATGTATAAATTCAATGGAAATTGATATTTCAGGTGACAAAAGATGGCTCATTGCTCATAAGGGACATTCAGCATAGTGATGGAGGCAATTATACATGCAGTGTTGAAAATGTTCATGGCAAAGATGAAATAGCATATGCAGTTAAAGTAAAAGGTTAGCTCTAATTAATTGAACAAGTTATGATTATAAGGTTGTGTGTAAATCAAAGAAATGTGATCACCATTCCTTCAAATGTTTGCATGTTTTAGTAAAATTTTATCAAGTCTCACTAAAAATTTTATTTACAGTTCCCCCTGAGCCACCTGTACTTTCTGTATTTGCTTCATATGCAGATAGTCTTCATCTTCAATGGACTACAAAGAATAATGGAGGAAGTCCTATTTTAGGTGCTAATATAATATATAACAAGCATTACACCTTAAATATTATTACTTTGTTGCTATAATTTACATATATATTATCTTATCAAATATTTTTAATTACTTCATAGTAGTTCATTTCAAATCAACTGCTATGCAAACCGTATTTCCATGATTTTTTATCATTAATTGGATTTTCACAAAAAAACTGTCATCATGACATTTCAGGTTATGTTATCAACTATAAACGTGACTATGGTGATTGGGAAGAATTACAGATTGAATCTTCTGTAGCTTCTCACATCTTGCGTGGCCTATGGTGTGGGACACATTATCAGCTATATGTCACTGCTTACAATCGAATTGGCACTGGTCTGCCCAGTGATATAGTTAGTGCTCACACTGAAGGAACTGGTAAGCTTTTGTAAATCTACATGGACTAGTTAATTAGATTTGGAACTTGGTGTTAATGCATTTTATGTTTATCGGTAAAAATTCTTATCCTGATCTTTTAAAATCAGTGATAATAAACTCTGCAAAAAAAAATATTCTAACTCAGCATACATCCCCTTTTTTCAATATTCTGATAACTAATAAATTCCTATTCTCTTATAATGGAACAGTTCCAACAAAACCATCACAAGCTCAACTCTTGACAGTGAATGCGACTGCTGTGACATTGTGGTTGGATGCATGGGGAGATGGAGGGTGTCCCATTCTTTATTATGTAATTGAATACCATGAATCGGATCGGACTAAAGGAGCTGGATCTGGTGATGGTTCACACTCTTCATCTAGTGTAGGAGGTGGGGGTGCTGTAGGAATTGGTCGCAAAAAGAGTGGTGTTGCTAGTAATGGCAGTGGTGGAACAAATGGAGAATGGACACTCGTATCAAATAATGTTCAACCGACGGAGCGTGCTTTCAGCATCTTGGACCTTATGCCTGCCACGGGATATGTGGTTCGTGTAACTGCTCACAACAATGCTGGCTCGACAGTTGCAGTGTATAATTTTACAACACTTACACCTGAAGGAGGTAATGATTGTGTTCATAAGCCATAATGCTGGTTTTCAGTGTGATTAAAATTTCTTCAAACCATTTTGAAATTTGAGGTAATGAACAAATTTACTTTACTAAAAATAATTGTGTTTTTAAAACTAAAATAGGGTTCAAAACTATCCTTTGGAACTGCAATTTCACAATATCTTGGCATTGATTAATTATTTTAAATAGCTTTATGTAAGAATTTACAGAAAGTTTTATCTATAAATTAACAATAAATGTGAGAAGTAAATCTAGGATATCTATGTATTACTTGCATATCTTAAAAGGTTTTTAGAAAATTTAATCCATAATATAATAATTAATATATGCTATTCTTGGCAGATTGTATGTTAGAGACCTACTTGCTATAAAGTGCAATTCAGTTTCAACTATCATATTCTCAATGATTTAGTTAATTCCATTCTTCATATTTGATAAATGGCTGTTTCCTTCATTTTCCAGTGACAGTGAGTCCAGAAATAGTTTCTCCAACCACAACAGTAACTCCCGTTCCTCTTTATGCCAACTTGAAAATTATCATACCAATAGCTGTGGCCTTATGTTTTGTGATTGGACTTATAGCTGTAGCTATTTTTATCCAGAGAAAAAGTAAGAACCTTTAACTATATTTTATTAATGCAAAAGCAAATGATATTTTAATGAAAATTTAGAAAAATGATGGAAGGTATATTTTGACTATCAATATAATCATGGAGAAATCTCTATCAGCTGAGATATTTTGCAAACATTTTACTATGGTTGCATAGATTTGTTGTTTACCATCTAATGATTATAAAACTATATAACTATAAGAATTTACATAAATCATTGTTTAATTTAAAATGAAGCATTGTGAAAGTATTAAATGCTATTTAAAATTATTTTAAGTATTTGATTATTTTTCAACTGAAAGAGATTTCATGGGTGTTTAAAAAGTTTTCTGTCTGATGAAAAAAATTTTTCTGGTCATGTTTTAAAAAATTTACAAGATGTAAAAACCTTTTTCCTTTTATTGAAATTTACAGAGATGGCTCAAGCACAGGAGGATTCTGGTGAGAATCGTGGTGCAATGGGAGAATCTCCTTCTGTAGCTCAGATGCAGAACCAACAAAATCGTGATCAGCAGTATCTTGCAGTTGCGAGAGGGTCACATCGCACCCAGAGTGTTGATGCAACATCTTTCAAAGCTGAGTCTTCAGCAGGTGATAAACAATTAATGTATTTTGTATACAAATGAAAAGTAAAAATTAAGATGAAAGAAATGAAATTTTACATTAGTTGTGTTAATTGATAGTAGCTCAATAACTTTGGCCAAAACTAACAAAAGTGGAATACTCCTTTAGCCAAAACAACTAGAGGGCTGCAAAACCCAATGCATTTCGCCCACAAGGTGGGCATCATCAGGGGTAGAACCTGTTTCAACAGTGACTGCAGTTGGCTTCCAGTCACTGTTGAAACAGGTTCTACCCCTGACGATGCCCACCTTGTGGGCGAAATGCATTGGGTTTTGCAGCCCTCTAGTTGTTTTGGCTAAAGGAGTATTCCATTTTTATTAGTTGTGTTGCTAACATTTACTCTGTTTCAGTGATCGTTTGGGTTAGAGAATTGTGTTTGACTTTGAATGCTGGAAAGATAGTTTAGGTTTAGTCACAGTGGAGGGTATTACCATATTTACCCAAATCCAAGATGAGGTTTTTTCCAAATTTCAGCTTGCAAAAATCGAGGGTCGTCTTAAATTTGAGTATGAAATGGTTTACCATCAATATATCATGGTAAATTCATTGTGTCAAGTCATCGCGCATCAATTCGTCACATGTCAAACTCGTTGCACGTTAATACATCACACAACAAACTCATCGCGCATCAATTCATTGTTCAACTAATTCGTTGCGAAACAAATTGGTAGGTGAGACACCATGACTGGTGTATGTCAGGGAGGGAGGAGCAGAAAGCAACGTGTTGATGCACAACAAATTTTTCGTGCGATGAACTAACCGCGAGTTGTCGTAGAGCCATAGGAAGTATGGTTACGCATATAATTGATGTTTTTTTGAACATAAGATAAAATAATTGTATCTACTAAAATTTTTCATTTCAAACTTATGATCCGGATTTCTATTAAAACGGTATTAATTTTTAAAAAACATTTTTAAAATTCTGTTTTTCAATTTCAATCAATGAATGAACTAGTATACCTATAATGAATGCGTGTGATCGAAATATACACTGAATACATTCAGTGAGAAATCAGGTCATAAAATCTTTTTTCTGTTTTGACAGTCTGCTAAAAAGGATTCGGGTAAATACGATAATATTTGTGTTTATTCTATTCTAATTAATATTCTATTCTAATTAATATTTTATGTTCAGACTTGAATTTATGTTCTAAGTTGAATTAAATAGAGCAGCTTAGGATGTGTGTAAAAATATAAGCCATAAATTCATTTAAACCACCGAGTATCTATTCTCTAATGTAAACCACCAATTACTGGTTATAATTTCCCTATTGAAATCAATGGATTACATGAACAGCTAGTCTTGGGCTGAAATACATATGTTAAATAGTCAGCCTTAGTAACTAATCTTTTGCTCTGAATTTTGCCATATCCACAGATTACATTGAAGATATATGCCCTTATGCTACATTCCAACTTTCAAAGGCACCATATAGTGAGAGCACATACAGTGGTAATGTGTACAGTGGACCATATCACTCAGTTCAGGGCTCATCATTTGTATATCATGATGTCAAGCCACCTCCAATGGACACCTACAAACTCCGACATGTGAGTATATTGTATGGAGAATTATTGAGCTCGTCTTATGACTAAAAACAAATTAATAAAATAAGCACTTCAGAGCAAAAAACTTAAATAAACTAGTACTTATCTTAGGTATCTCCAATAGCCATAATAAACTAATTGATTGCACATATCTCTGATGATAAATGTTTGTCTTTCTTAGGTAGCTTACTGATTTATTTATCAAATATGAAGGAACATATTTCCTATAGTTGTTAGCCTTGAATTTATGTAACATTATTCTTAAGTTAATTTGGAATGTGAATATTATCTAATATAATTAACATGCTTATTTAAAATGTTTGTTGGTTCATTCAGCAAAAGGAGCCAGAGTACACGAAAGTGCGGAGAAAAGGTGCCCGATTGAGAGATCCACACTCGGAGAGTCAAGGTATTTTAGTCAACTGAGTTTGTTATCTATGCTTCTATTTACATTGCTAGATGCCAGACAAAGATGAGAGCTATCACACAAATGCTTAAGTTTGAAAATGAATCATTTTGTATATGATAATCAATATAACATAGACATAGACTGTTAATATAACCATTAGTCTCAATTATCACTTTTCCATTTCCAACATTAGAATTGTCTTTTAATGTTTGCGTTTACTACTCCTTTGCAGTGGTGGCTCGTAGCTAAAATTAGTGGGGGTGCTGCTCCAGAAAATTTTTAGCCTTTGTTTTAAAATTGTGTAAAAGGAAAAAAACATGTATAAAAAGAAAATTTATTCAGGAACTTGATAAAATCTTAACAAAAAAAACCAAACATTTTTTACTTACTTTAACTTAAATTGTTACAGTTCAAGCTTGATCTATTCATTTAAAAATGATATCCATTCTTCTTGTTTTAATTTGCGCAAAAAGTTCAATAATTTTCTCCTTGATCTCTGGATGACAATTGAGGAAATTTTTCTCCATTGAAAGTACTGCAAGCGCATTTAGTCTTTCCGAATTCATAGTGCTTCTTAAAAAAGTTTTTATTCTTTTCAATGTTGAAAAGCAGCACTCTGCCTCTGATGTAGTCATGGGAATTGTCAAGAGGATTTTTATCAGTTTCGTAATCAGTGACAGTGAAACAACATTATCAATGTGCTTCTTTGACTTCTCATGCTTTTCAGTTTTTTCTTTCATTTTGTTTATATTTCTAAAACCATCTTTTGTCCACGGTACATCACCTCCAAACAGCAAACATGGGAAGCAAAACAGTGCATTTTTTACTTCACAGCCGCAAAGCCAACTTTTCCGTTGGTACCATTCAGAATTAAAGCTACGAATATATTTCTTGTTGTTGCTTTTGCCTGGCTGAGACATTAGAATATCAGGTGTTGAACGACCTCTTTTCTTAACTGTAACTTTCTCATGGAGAGATAGCTGTGAAAACTTAAGCTGTTGAAGTTCACTTACAGTCACAGAACTTATTTCTTGGGGATGCAAGGCCATGGTTAAAGTTATCTGTTAAATAAAAGAACTGAAAAAAATGAATCAAATAGAATAGCTGGAAGCAGAATAATAATCTAATTCTACACTTTATCACATTCAAGAATATGGTACACGGTTTTTAAGCACAACACATGCTGAGTAAAAAAAACCTTCCTTCCACCATCACGCCAGAGCCGGCACTGCGAGAGCAACAGTGCTCTCTCTACCTGGCAGTCCCGCCTTCCTCCCCAACCCCCTCCTATGTGCGCATGCGCACAACAGTCAAACAGCACGTCGCTGGCACTGTGAAGCGCACAGTTCCATACAAAGATTTTTGTATCTTTTTCATAAACTGGGGGATGGCTACTGAAGTACTGACATTAAGCTTAAGGAATATATATTGTACTACAAAAATAAAGAAAGAATTAAAGAAAAAAGGACTCATTATATTAAATGTTATCGATAATATCAAGTGGAAATAGGGGGTGCTGCAGTTCCGCAGTGCCTATACACGAGCCGCCACTGCTCCTTTGATTAAGTATATGAATTTTTAGAAAAGCTTGTTTGATGTCAGTATTTTAAAGGAAAATTAGCATTAAATTACATAAAATGTCAATTTAAACTAATATTTATAGGTTCACAAAATATTTGAAAATCTTTTTGCTTTTGCTGTTAACATCAAGGTAAGTATATAATCTGATAAATTTATTATTACATAGCAGTGTGGATTTCAATTTTCTCCATCTGAAAAAATAAATTTAAGAAATAAAAATATATCTTAATAGAAATAATTACACTTCTTTTGCTTATAGATGTCACAAAAAATTTAAAACATTCCAAACTGTACCACCCACTCAACTGCCCACATTAACCCCTTCACTAGTATTGTTTTCTAAACAACCTCATAAACAAACTTCGCATGCTAAATAGAATAGACCATTTGTTTACATTATGTTTATGTTTATGACTGTATGTGTAGCAATCCTGTAATCCAACAAAATTCTTTACCTCACTCAGAAATAGCAGTCAACCATTCTAAACTGTGCTGCTGTCTGTTCTGATGGGACTGATGCGGAAGCTGTACTGCCCACGGCAAGCTCTCTAGAGCACCTGGGAAAAGGCAGTGCATTGTTTACAAAAAAATTTCTTATTTTTCTGGCTATTTTAATCTATTTTTGGCATACTGGTGAAGGGGTTAAAAGAGCTTTTTTGTCCTAATAAGGCAATAGAGGGCTCAGGGATAATAGTTTCTTAGTCACGAGAAGGGGGATACATGAATCAAAATTATCTGCCTGATGTTCCCGGTTGCTTTCAGAGTCGGACAACCTGGGCAGCACAGACTCGGAGGTGAAGAAGATTTTAACTCTGCACCTACCTATTTCAGAGTACGATACACTGGGAAGTGACTCTGAGGCTGAGGCCCCCCCACCCCCAGGTGCAGTGGGAGGCACAGGGGTGGGAATGGGGGTAGGGGGGGGAAAGGCCCCTGTCCAGGGCCATGAGCTTGTTTCCTTCCGCCATCGCATGGCAAGGGGTGAGTTGCTTTTGATGATGGCTTTATGGATAATTTCTGAAATAGGGAGAGGCAATCATGTATTAACATGCATTTCTATCATATGCCTTTTTAACATTGCATATTTAGTTCAAGGAAATTCTTCCAAATATAATTCCAATACACTTCTCATTAGATATAATTTAAACTTTAGAAAATAAATACAGGATGGCTATAATTTATTCGCCACATTACAAACATCCATACAACACAAACTACAAAAGATATTGGAAAAATGTTTCTTCCATTTGAAAGAACCACTCAAAGAGTTGCATAGTGCAGAGTGTAGATGGTGTTGGTCAGATTTAAAATGGCATTGGTGCAACAGAAAGAGCTGTATGTGTCTGATATTGGGATTTTTAATCCGTAATTAAAATGCAAAGATGTTACGTTACCACTTGGAATGTGAAGGTGAAGCACCTGGAGACCAGTCCATTAAGTGGTGGTTAGAACAGTTTCAGCAAACAGGCAGCATCCTGCATAATGATGCAGGAAGGTCTATGACGAGTGCTGAGACAGTTGAGAGACTTCATGAAGCTTCTCTATGCAGCTCAAGGAAATCCACCCATCATGCAAGCAGGGAATTTCAAATGCCCCTATCAACCATACAAAAGATTCTCCATCACCCTGAGTTGTTCATTCAAATGAAACAAACAGTTTTTCAATATCTCTTGTAGTTTGTGTTGTATGGATGTTTGCAATGTCATGAATAAATTATGGCCACACTGTAGTTTTGATTGGTAAAACCTAAGGATTACCAAATTTGTGGGTTAATTAATTAATTAACAAGTTTGTCAATTTTATTGATAAAATTACATATTCAGTGACCTCTCTTAGTACAGTAAAATTCCTTTTATATGGCATGTTTAGGAGCATAGAGGTGCCGGATTAGATGATGTGCCAGTTCCAGACCTATACTTAAAATATATGTACCTTAGAATACTATACCTGCTGTTTAGAAATGATTGTTCCAGTATGAGGTCTAATAAGCATAGTATTTAATACATTTACGCTTATTATATTATATTGTTTAGTTTTTTAATATATGAAAACTTCACTATAATGTGTCTAAATTTCAGTTATTTACGGATATGCTCTGAAATGTAAAAAAAATGTTATGATTACTTGCATTGTAGAAGACCCAATATTAAATTCCAACATTAATATTGCGACTAGCACCACAAGCTAACTTATTAAAAATATTGATATTTTGTAATAATGTTAATAAAACTCACTTTCTCTCCATTGCCTGGATGGTAGAAGGGCTATTATTTGATGTCATTATAAAATAATTAAAAATTTTATTATTATTCTTTATTGGTTCATGAGATCTTAGCAAAGATATAGAACAAGTCAAGAGAAAAAATTACATAAAAGTACACACTATGACAAATGCAAAAAAAAGAAATTAAAAAAAATATTTGCATTTTTTGTGAAATCATCCTTCAAAAAATCATCAGGGCAATGGTACACAAATATAAAACTCATTCAAGTACAATAGAATATTAAAGGGAAAGTTACTACAACTTTACATTAGCTTATCATTTAAAAATTCACTGATACAGTAATACAATTTACCTACCAATAATTTTTTAGTTTATTTTTAAATTGATATAAAGGTAAACATTTAATATCTGGGGGAAGTTGGTTAAAAATTATGGAGGTAGAGTGGTGTGGTCCTCGTTGGCTGAGAGTGAAAGTGTAATCATGTAGATGTATATCTTCTCTACGTCTTGTGTTATGATGGTGGGTAGCAGCATTGACTGGGAATAACAAGGGGTTACTCTTAACAAAAACAGCACAATTTAGAATGTAAATACTTGGTAAGGTAAGAATCTTAAGTTGTCTGAATATAGGCTTACCTGGGGTTCTATGTGAAACTTTTATCATAGCTTTGACAGCTTTCTTTTGCATTGAGAATAATTTTATAGCAGCACTAGAGTTTCCCCAAAAAATTATGCCATAGGCAAGATGGGAATGAATGTTGGCATAGTAACACATTTTTAATGTATCAAGAGCAATGATTTGGACAAGATTCCGAATCATGAAAATGCCAGTGGTAACTTTCGTAACAATAGCTTTGGCATGGGGAGACCAATCTAGGTCTTCAGATATTGTAAGGCCTAGAAATTTAGTGGTCGTGACACGTTGAATTATATTACCATTGGTTTTCAGGAGGAAGCTCAGGGTAGGAGATGATTTTTTAGTGTGAAACTGCAGGAAGATAGTTTTTTTATTATTAAGTACTAAATTATTACTACTACACCAGTCAGACATCTTCATAATGGCATTATTGGAAGAATGTATTAAAGCAGGCACGTTTTAGGCTTCTGTGAAGGTGGAGGTGTCATTGGCATAGAGGATGGCATTGGTAGGTCGTTAATGAACAATAAAGGGCACAAAATGGATCCCTGAGGGACCCCACAGTTGACTGCAAGGGGTCAAGACCTTGTTGTAAAAATCCCATTAGTGGTGCAGTGCCTGTATTGAACAAGTTGTTGGCAATTTGAGAGGTAAGATTTAATCCAGCATAGGGCATTGCCTGTTAGGCCTAAGTTTAAGAGCTTTTTGAATAAAATACTGTGATTAATGCTACTGAAAGCTTTACTAAGATCAAAAAATATACCAGTGCTGAGGTGATGTTTGTTTAGGGAAAAGCAAATTTGGTTTATTAGTTGATAAATAGCAGTGGTAGTGGATCTGGCCTCTCTGAAACCATGTTGCGATGTATGGAGAAGGTTAAAATGATTAAGGTAATGAATGATGCGGTTGTAGAAAAGTTTCTCGAATATCTTGGAGAATACTGAGAGAACTGATATGGGTCTATAATTTTCTGAGTTAGTGAGTGGACCTTTTTTATGTATTGGGGTGACCAAGGCCAGTTTTAAGCTGCAAGGAAAATGGCCAAGACAGAGGGATGAATTGAAGATGTCAGACAGAGGGTTAGCAATGATATTAGCTGCTCTCTTCACGACAGGCATAGGGATGCCATCGATACCAGGAGACCACTTGCTGTCAAAGGAATTTATGACCTTTATTATCTCGAGTGGGTCTGAGGAGAAGAGGAAGATAGGCCTATGAGAAAAAATGAGTTTGTTTAGTTTTGGAACGGGATTGCTGTCGGAGAAACAGAATTGATTGTTGAAATTATTAGCAATATCTGTTGGATTGGTGACTTTGTTGCTATTAAATATAATATGACTAGGGCTCAGAGTCCTATTTCTGCCTGTAGTATATTGCTTAATGACATTCCAAGATACCTTAATCTGGTTTTTCGAATTTCTTAAATAAGATTCGGTTGCAGCTTTTCTCTCATTTATTAAGCAAGACTTAAGATCTTTATGAGCTTGTAAGTATTCGGAGCGAAGGTGAGGATCATAGAATTTACTACTATAATAGAGATCACGTGCAATCTGAGCCTTAGAGGTAATAGTTGCAGAGTATATTTTCTTTTTGTGGTTATTAGCTTGTTTAATATACTTGCCAGGAAAAGCATCATTGAAATGGATTGCAAAGGTATTCATAAATGTGTTTAATTTGATATCAAGATAAGATTCATCAATAACATCTTTCCATGATTCTTGGGACAGTCCAAAAATAAATTTGACAATAGAACTTTTGTGGAAAAGCCGTTTATATATAAGCAGAGGTTTTGGACTAGCAGTAGGCTTATTAAATTTGGCATGAACAATAATGCCAAAATGGTCTGAAATACCGGCATTGAAAACATTGCAAGAGAGGGGGGAAGTTAAGTTGGTTATAACATTGTCAATTTGGGAACTTGAACTGGGAGTAATTCTAGTGGGCTCGTTATTAAGAACATAGAGTCCAAAAGTTGAGAGAAGGTTGATGAAGTCTTCCCTTTCAGAAGAGTGTTTAAGTAAATTAATGTTGAAATCTCCAAACAGCAGAATTCCATTGGTATGTTTTGAGCAGACAAAAGTTAAAGTATCACTAAGAGAGTGGAAAAACTGAGAGATGTTACTGTTGGGTAGATACATAAAATACAATACAAAGAAGAGTTAACTTTCAATGAGGCTATTGAACATTCAAAAACTTTCTCGATGCAGTTATCATAACTAATACCATTAATATTAATACAAGGTTGACTATATATGGCAACACCACCGCATCTGTTGAGATTGCGACAAAAGTGGGAAATAAGATTAAACCCATCAATATGAGAGACAGGGATCTCTTCACTAGATAACCAATGTTCAGATAGTAGCAAAATATCAGTATTGAGTTCTTGTAGTACAAGTTCAAGCAGGTGACATTTATTTCTGATGCTCTGAATGTTTAGAAAGAAGAATTTGACTGAATCCTTACTACTAGTTGGAGGGACACTTTCCGCATTGGGATATTTGATGGTGGTGATTGCAGCACACTCCTGAATCGCCACATTAGCTTTGTTGCAGCCTAAATTTAGATAGGTGCACTGATTTTTGCCTAATATTGCATCATCTAGTCACTTTACTTTAGGTTTCAATACACCAGCTTGGACTCGAGTAATCATTTTAGGAGCCTGATTACAGGTGGAATTGTGGCTGAGGTTAGGTGGCAAAATTGGAAGAGGATTTTTATCGGCACTTTCACTTGGGTTGCTATCACAATCAATAGCACTGGCTGAAGAATCATAATGAGCACTTGCTGTATTCTGACAGGGGACACACAATGGTGAGGGTGGGTCACTTAGTTCAGATTTGCTAATTTCACTCTTCCTCCACCTGGTGAAGGAAAACCTACTAACACATGCACCTTCTGGCCAGTTTTCACTTTTATTTAAATCTGATAAGAGAGAGAGATCAGCACCGATTTTAAAGGAAGCACTCCGACTGCTGTATATGTCAAGTTTTTCGCATGTAAAATTATCGTTATTATATCTCTTTGAAAGAAAGTTTATAATATTATCACATGTAACATTCACATTAACTCATCCCAAATAGAGCCAAGCACATTTAGGTTACACAGCACTGAATCGTAAAACTACGTCAAAAATACTTGCACATGTAAACACAGAAGTGATTCATGAAATCTAACAGTGGATCACCCTGGCATGAACATGCCAGGCAATGTCTTTGTTTGTTATACATGCTAAAAGTGCTGGCAATGATATATCATTTTTTGTTCAGCCTCTTCAATAAATTCTTGTAGTTTGGTTTTAGTCAATTATGACCAAAAAGATGTTTGGCAATTACATGGCAAGTATACATTTTGTAAATCTACCCCCAGCTCTTATTTATTTGTGCCATAAATATTTTATCTAGAACCCAAAAGACGATAGAAATACGCAAGCACCACAAGAAACATGGCAATGAATTGATGACATTTGTAAACTGATTTTTCTGTGAATGTAGAACATATGCAAACATTAATATTATGGTTGGTTTCAGGGGAGTAAGGTACACATTTATTTAGAATAATATTTATTTTTTCACATTAAAAAATTGAATTGAGGATTCTTTACACAAGAACGTACAATAATAAATCAATTTTTGTACATACTCATTAAGGCTTTCTCTATTTTAAATGACTAGAAAAAGAATTGGCCAAAAGTGATGAGAAGTGAGGGATATACATATATATGTATATATTATACTATGACTTGTAAAATGTTCAAATAATCTGTTACACCTTGAGCACCACCTAATAAAAATAGTGCGGCACTATAAGGGTTAAATATGAAAATCGATCTCTCACATTCCTTTTGATGAATGCACAGAGGCAGCAGCAGTGGTGTCGGCAGCAAAGAAGGGCAAGAGCATCGGGAGTGGGAGTAAGACGCCTTCACGACCTGCCCCTTCTTCCACTTCCTCATCCTCCTCCTCCGCTTCCTCTTCCTCATCAGAAGAGGCTTGCACATCTCATGGTGGAGGAGGGTTAAGTAGCGGGAGTGGTCAAACAGGAGGAGTGGGAGGAGGAGGCGGAGGTGGGAACAGAAAGGGATATGGGCCTCGTAAGGGTAAAGCAAAGGGGCAGGTGTCTGGCAAGCGCCAAGTTCGTAGCAGTAGTGGTTATTCGAGTCACACCGAAGAGACTACATTCAGGTAAGGCAGAGTCCTCTGGCAAGGTATATCAGGGAGTTTTGTTGTTTGAAAAATAAAGATGGCTATTTTATGCCAGGAGTTATATGAATTTAAAATGATTTGAGTGTAGTCTGGCAACGAAGTTTTTTTCCTGCAGTTCAGATGTGAAATTTTAGGTACCTAAAAGGCCAATGTTTATAAATATAGAAAAATACCAATTTAAAAAAAGTATAGCAGATATATTTTTACTTCCTGTACCAATGTCTCTGTTTTTATAATCATTATTTTTTAGATGAGTTGCTTTCTGGTATGGATTACAGTCAAACAAATTCATTATGTAGAAGCCAGCTGGCCACATGTTCTTCATGATTACTCCCGAGTTTCGGTTTTTTTAGGAAAATAGGTAGTATTTTCTTTAAACCGTTTTTAATGTTGTTTTTTTGAGAGATCTACCTACATATAAAATTAGTTGTAAAGCAAAAGTTCAATTTCATTGTTTTTCCAAACAAATTTATAATATTGACTAAATGGTTTTTTCATTCCTTAGAATTATATAATCATAGAGTTCTTTAAAATAAATATCCAATTGTTGTCCTATGCATTGCTCTAAAAACTTCTAAGAGGAATACTCAAAACTTCCTACCATGTGTGTAATTGAAATTAGCAAACATAGTTTAAACATGCTGAGATATTTTACGTTTAAAAGATTGAATTTGTTTGTACAGAAAAATATTTTGCAATGATTTATAATATTTAAAGATTATTTAAGAAGCTCTTTATCCAAATTCAGTATTTTTCTATTAAAGATATATTTTTAAATATGTAATCTCATTTTGAATTGGTATTGTAATTGAAAGAAATGCTACTGAGTAAATTAAAATATTGTATGATTATACCACAAGAAGAGAATGTCACTGAATGTGATACCATTCTTACATCAAAACACATTCACAATTAATGCTTCCCCTATAAAATCAGTGGCATAACTAGAAGTGGAAGGGCCTGTGGCAAAATATTATTGATGGTTCCTCTCACCATTACCCAACAAATGCATATGTTCAATTAAAACTGAAACCCATTATAAAACCTAAGAAGTTTTGCATATTTATCAATTAACAGGAGTATGTTGAAAATGTTATGCTTTTTAAATTATTGTCCAAAAATAATGATTAACTGGAAAGTTGTTAGGAAATTATGATAAAAATTTATATTTTTCTATAGTCAGGCAATTCGAGGGTTCCCAGAGATCACCCCGATCTCCTGGCATTTTGCCTCCCTATTGTTATGCCACTGCCTAAAAGACAAGATTAGCTAAATCAGATGTCAACAATTATAATTTCTTTGATTCAATTTGAAGTTAAAACCAGCTTAGCTTTTCTAAGTACGTTTCATTACAATAAATTCATTCTAATGAAAATATTCACACTTTAGAGTATCTTTTAAAATATGACAAAATTAGCTACATGTCCAATGAAATTCAATGTGAAATATCAGATAGTGTTAAATTTTTCGATAATAAACTTTTTCTCTCTTTCAAAAACATCCATTTTCTACTGTCTCAAATGTTAGCAAAGTTTTGTATAATTTGGCCATTTTCAATGTAGCTCTCCCATGTCAGCAGAGCCAATGCAATTTAAAATCTATGCTGATACAATGAGATAATGTTGAATCAATGAGGAAACCCTGGGACAGGTTTAAAAAAGGCTTTTTATTATTATGTAGTATGATAAAATTGAACTTGATCTTTTAAAGGAGAAGAATGAATATCTTATTATATGTATATTTCTTTGTTCAACTAGTCTAATAATTATTTTTATAAGTGTCTTCAGCATTCTTTTGTAAGTGTAGTAAATGAAGAAATAATCACTTATGAAATATTGTGCAATATATTTCTTGAATCAATTGAATAATTATTGTGTATATTTATTTCTTTTAGCTGAATTTATGAAATTTTATCAATTGGCACTATTTGCTAAAGTTGATTTCTCATGTACATAATAATTCAAAAAAAGAATTTTCAATATCAAACTAAATGTCTCCTTGTGTTAATGAATAAAAATGGGATAAGCCATTGTGATTTATTTTAGTATTCTATTAGAGAAATCTTGTTTAAAAGAATATTGCTTATATTGTGGCTTTTTCTAGTGTTCCAATCAAGAACTCTTTTTTAAAAGAATATTGGTAACATGGATATTTGTTTACATCAGCATTGATATTGTTCATTCAGTGTTGATGTAAATTCTGAAAGAGATGCAACATCCAAATAACCAATCAACAATTAAAATATTAAGGTATAGCATAAACCTTTCTTTAACTGTTTTAAACAAGTCTTCATTCACTTTGTCGGTGTTTGTAATCTTTTGCTGTCATGATATTTTAACTTTAACTGCTGCTCTAAAATAGAATATTTCCATATATATATATTAATGTAACCTTTTCAATTATTTGTGTGAAATTTTCTCCATTTTGAAATAATTTCCATCATCATAATCAATCTGAGAGAATACCGAAGCATAAGTGATTTTTTTTTCTATTTTTTTTGTGGTGCAGCTTTGGAGAGCGTATCCATCCACCATCCCGCTTCTCAGATTCGCACGAATTGAGCGAAGCAGAATGCGACCGAGAAAAGGGTAAGAGTAGCGGAAGTCTGGGTTCCATGGGACTGAGTGGCTCAGGTCTAGTTGGAGGAGGTCGTAAGCCATTGAGAGTGGCAAGAACTCGGGATACATCATTTCAGATCAATGTCTAGTGTTCCAAAGCATCTGTCATCCCCTTGGGTGACATTTTGGTTTTCTTATCTGTTAAGAAAAAAAATTGTTTTTCCTATGACCAATATTGCATACCATGTATTCAATGCTGTATCCTATAAAGATCACAGCTTGAAGTTGAATTTTTATGCAACGTATTTATGTAATAAAAGTCATTTTTCCAAAATTGAGTTAAATAAACTTTAAACCACCAGTTTTGTCTAAAAAAGCTCTAGGATGGAAAATGCCAGTGTAACGACTTGAGGAATTTAAAACAGATGGAAATTACCGCATATGACATCATTATCAGATGTATATCATCAATTAAGGATCAGTTCGATGTTTTCCTAAAATGAATTTTATGGGAAATAATCTATTTGACAATACATCTAAAATTGTTGAAATTAAAATATTTTTCAAATGTGAATCTCTTTAGTCATGGTGTTACATACTTAAGTGAATCAAAGGTCACTATATGAATGTATGTAATTTGGACACTCCAAGATCAGTTTCTACAATTGATAGGCCTATGATAATGATTATATTAGCATAAGTTTTGTTTGGTTTAATACTAATTGTTGTTTGCTGTTTTAAGATTGTTTGTTGAAATGTTTTGGGTGAAAGGTTCTTCAACAGTGGATCTATATGAGATGGGGAAAAAATGAATTATGTGAATCCACTGTGGCACCAATGGTTATGGACTTAGAATGTTGCATTTAAGTTTTGAGAGAATCTACATGCGGTTTTCATGAAAATATTGTTGATTGTTAATCAAAAATGAATACTTGTTTTCCATAGAAACTTCAAAATTTAAAAATATATATTCTGAATGACATTCAGATAGAATTAAGGAATTTGAATTTGAAATGTAAATCAGGCTGAAATTTATGGAACATCTCAGGATGAGTGGTTCTTTTTTTAAGATAAAGTTACACGCAAGCTATTAATCTCAAAACAGAATTTCAGTTGTAATTATTGACAATACTGTACATGTGAGGCAAGATGTATAAATACATTATCCTATTTGCAGTTCATCAATTATTATGAATTAAAATCTTACAGGAAAATATCTTAACATATACTGTTTCCTGCTAATAAATGATGAGGTTTGTCATAGGTGACTATAATTATAAAATATTAAGTGGTACACTCTTTAATAAAAATTTCATTTTGAAGGCTTACCTGCTAACAAGGGCAATAACAATATTTTGTCCCATTGTTTTATAGATCCAATTCCTATAATGTAAAATTTATGAATGGCTTTAGTGATTTTAAAAAAATTTTGTTTGGTGTCAATACCATAATGATTTAAATGACCACTTGCATTAGTTAAATGTAGTTTTGATGTGAGACCGAATATCTTACAAATATGGCAACTTTTCATAAAACTACAAAGAAAATGAATGGCAATTTTTATATAATGTTAATACATTTAGTCTTTTGGGTACTATAACAACAAAATGACTGAATTTTTCACTAAAGATGCTGCATATTTTGTATTATGTTTGGGAGTACAAAATTAACGGTAGATTTATGTTGAAATTTTTTTATTGATTGTACATTATATTTAATTATAACTGGATGGTAATGGTTCAACTACTTTGAAACTGTGTCAATTATTCTGGTTAGAAAAAGAAATGAAAGGTGAAAAAGAAAAAATCTTGAGTTGAATTGCTGTACCCAATAGCAATGCTGGTGTTAAAAATGTCTTCTTGAGAATGAAAAATCAAAATTAAAAAATCAGTAAGCACTGCCATATTACATGGCACATGCAGATTAATCATTTCTCACTGATATGAAAGTGGTTATGGGAGCAATCCACTAATGAAGATTCCCTGTTCCCTAACATTGGACAAATTTGCAGTTCTGTTGGGAGAGGGGTGGAGTATATTTTAATGAACGTGCAACAAGTGAGTGCATGAGAGTGATACGAATTGGTAGTCCTTTTACTAGCAAGGAAAGCTGTGCTTGGCAAGCTAATAAGTTAGTGGACAATGAAAGATTTGGAGTCAAAACAAAGATAAAAGTGCAAGTTTACTCTCAGGACATAGACCAAGGCAGCATCTTTCAGCTGACAGTAAAAATCAATTTTGTTTACTCAGATTAAGTTGATAGAAAAAAATAAGTACTTGAACATATTCTCAAGCCTTTATACTTGAAACAATGAGGTGTGACAGTAGATGTTAAAAATAAATTGGCCTCTCATACGGTCTAAACAAAAATGGGAAATGTGGTAACATTGTCTTCTTGTTCCTAGGATAGCTGAATGACTTGAAAATGTTCCTGTATTATTTTATTGTTTCAATTTTCACGAAAGTGCAAATGCACAAAATAACAATATAACTGATAATCTACATCTTTCAAAAGGTTGAATTGATTCACGGCCATTTTAAAAATAATTATTGTACAAAAACTATGAATAGTACTCATGGTTGAAAGCTAATATTCTAAAAGATCTGAAAATTTCTTGCATTGAAAGTATTTCACTTGTGTAATTTGGGTCCAATCCCCCTTATGCATCATCAAGTCCATTAAACCAAGTCATTGCTGAAGCCATTTCAATGTTTTTGGCAGCATGACTTTGTGAAGTAGTAAAAAAATCAAAATTATCTCCATTAACCTCTATGTACACAGCAACAGTTGATCACATCTGGCTTGTTTTAATAATCAATCTGGTTATGTTTCAATTTGTATAAAAACGATTATAAAAAGCCATTAAAATATAACAATTTGGTTCTTGGTAATGATATAAATCAGTTTTCCAATGTTGTAAATTGATATCGTTAAAAGTCCACTTGCCCTTTCATCCTTTGTACCCCTGCTCTCAAGAACATGTGAGACTGCAGTAAATGTGATTAGATTTATATTTAAAAACATTTTGGGATGTGAACTCAAATGTATGTTTGTTGATACTTCAGTAAAATTTTAATTATGATTTTTAGTATAACTAAAAAGTGTAATTATTCACCCAAACCCACAAATTAAAATCACAGAATTATATTAAGGTTCATTTATTGCTCAGCTTGAGAATGTATAAACACAAAAAAGTTTTAAAGCTCTTCCTGCATATTAGAAACTCCATGGAGAGCAATAACATTCTTCATAGAAGAAATAATGTCATCAACATTGTAGTAATAATATTTGTAGCTAGGATTTCCTCCTTCATTAACAATATCTCCTAAAACATCTCCTTCAAAACCTAAGTAAATCATTAAAAAGCATTGATTACTAATAGCATCAAATGCAGTGCTAACCACTAATAATGGCAAAGACAGAACTTTAAGCTGAGAATTAAACAATTATTCATTATTAAATTACAATGTGAACATTAACCATGACTTTAATCTATCCTAACAATAAGAAATGCAATCATTATTAGAAACTACTAGAAATGCAATCATTATTAGAAACTACTACCATCTGTTAAAAAGTTAGTGATGATAGCAGATTTACTTGAGTAAACAATGTAAATAATAACACAACAAAAATACTCACTCAAAAATAGAATTCTAGGAATGTAACCTCCATCAGGAGCATATTTCTTATCAGAAGGTTCGTCACTGTCCATAGTATTTACCATGACAAAATTTGAACTTAAAACTTGGATACCTTTGGATGCTGCGAACTCGGGTTTTAAGGCTGGAAATGTAATTAATGGAAGGCGTTTTAAAGAAAACACCCAACTTAAATTAACTTCCTCTTTTCCATAAGACTAATTAAACACTACGATAATAAAGGATCCCGAAATGATAGTAGGATACACTGAAAAACATTGACCTCAATATAATCAGCTTGAATTTGCTTACCCTTACAAGCACCACACCAAGACTTGTGTATGATAAGCATAAGAGGTTTTTTCGTCGATTTGGCTTTCAACAATCCTCCTTCCAACGTATGCCACTCATATTGATTTCCTAGTCCTTAAGTGAACAATTTCAGGATAAAATAGCACCCAATAACTAAGATAGGAACGAATATAATGAATGAATTTCCCATTCTCAAGCATACCATTTTCGGGCGCATCTGTTGCATGAGACCCAATGATTGTAGTACTAAAAATAGCTAAAATTAGGATGGATATGAAATGTAACTGCATTCCATATATTATGTTTGACATAACGCCTGTGATTTACTTGAGACTTCGTTTAGCAAGATGAATGTATAACGTAAATTTATAAGCTGTAAAGCTTTTACTCAAACTGCATTATCTCTTCACTTTACGTCTAATCTTTCAAAAACAACAATCATTAATAACCCTAACCTTACGATCATATTTACATGAATAAACGCGCTCAGCAAGTCTCACGCAGTTGAAGCCAATCGATATTCACCATTCGATATTGCAATTATCGTTTTGAATTGCTACAAATATATTTTCTTAAAAACGGGGGTTACTTTACTTACGTATTAGTCCTGCTTAGATAGAAAGTTAAATATTGAAGAATCTGCTATTAGCAACGACAAAAATAATGAATGTGTGTGTAATCCTGGCTAATCAACCTTTTGGATTATTATAGGCAAAAGTACAAGAAGAAATCAAGATGTCATATACGAAACACCGGTTACGCCATATAAGATATATCGGTAGTCGGAGTGACCAACAACAGAGTTGTAACGCGAAGACTATTGTATTGTGTCGAAAGGTTATAAATTGCAAAGTATGCGAAAAAATACGCAATTAAGAAGCGTAAAAATATTTAGGTAATTTGAAATGCATCGTATTTTATCATAATCAACAATTTAAATGGCACATAACGTTATAGAGAAGTGATAAATGATACTTTTCACGTTGATGCCCATTCCTCATCAATGACCAGCCGAAAAGGTAACATTACGAGAAAAAACAGTGTTGGAGATCAGCAATAATATGTAATACACAGCAGGTATTCTTAAATCTATTTATCTACGTCACTAAAGCCTTCCAGGTTTAAATTTTCTTTTATTTTAACATCCAAAGAGCTAGCACAAACTACCAAATTATGCAATAGACTTTATTTATGGTTTATGAAGAAATGGAAGAAGGTAGGACAGCCATAATAGGTATAATTAAGCATAGATTTATACCTATTCTGGTATATAATTGTATAACATACCCGGTTTAGAATATCCAGAATTTTTTATCAATGGGCTCGCCCAAAATCGAGTCCAGTCATCGTAGTTAATAATCGTAAACGAAAAAACTACGAAAGATAAGAGATCAAGATTAATGACAGTGATTGTGGACTATTTAATAAGAGTTTTGATCTACTTTTTAAGTACCTGTAACTTAGCATAACGTATTGAAAAAAGAATTTGGATATGCTACCTACTCTTACCGTTCGACGACGTGCTTAGTCAAAGATTACGAGAAAACTACGTGGAGTAGGTACAGGTATCAGCTCTTGGTTGATGAGGAATCGGGATAAAAGTATCATTATTTTTTTCCTACGCATCTGCATACGTAAAATCTCCTTTACTATTGATAATCAATGAATCCCTAAGACTAATGTAAGTAGATTTCCATGTATACTAAATTCTTCGAAAATTATACCTGTCCGTAAAAATAAACGTTCAATCTTAGAAATAAAAAATTACAGGCTAATAAGAAACCAAAATCAGCTCTGTTTTTGAAAAAAGTCTTCTGCAGTTGGTTGTTTTCAGTGGCGTATCCTGATCGTATGTGTTGGGCGTGCGGTTAAGATAAAAAAGTTTATGCTACTTCTAAGCTACTAGTAAACTGACAACAGCCATCTCGTAGATTAAAACGCCACCTTGAGATTATTTTCTTTCATAATCTTTACTAATTCATTCACTGATTTGCTTGAGAATTCAGAAGACAAAGTACTTTGATTTCATTTTTCAACCGTATGTAGTTAAAATTGACCCATAGAAATCTTTTAATTTATCTAGTATCCTGTCTGGAAAACTTTTGGCATACTGTTCATATTTTTCGTGACATGTTAATTGAAAAAAATCCAGTTTAGACATTGAAGCATCTCTTTCATCCATCTCCATGCATATGCAATCAACTATTTTCCAAAATAATTTAAGATATGCATTTTTCTCTTCTTCATCTGATAGACCTCCTTTTAGGCCTTGGTTCATCATTTTTATTTCTTTCATTTGCAAGCGAAACCCATATATTACCAAATTCATATTCCTTATATTATAGCTGTTTTATTATAATTTTTTACAACAGTATAATATGTCATGTGCTGTATTTTGTAATACATTTTATAAAACATCAGTGTAGCCAAAGAGTTTAGAAAAATTTCAAGTAACAGAATAGTTTGAAAATCTTGCAGGAAGGCCAAAAATCCACGTGTTTTAACAATGGTATCAATGTTCAGAATTTTCTATAACATATTAAAAAATTTCAGTTAATTGATTTCTGTAATCCTTTACTGTATTTGATAATCGTGATGTAAAATTCCATCTGGTAGGTGCTACGGATGGTAATTTTTTAGTAACAAAATCCTGTAAAGCTCTTTTAGAAGATTTAGAAAAATAAGCTGCCACTCCACTTAAGGTTTGGAAAAACATCCTACATTCCTTTCAAAACTAAATTTAACACATAAGCATAGCAATATGTAAAAAGCGCTAAAGGATAAGTATTGATAACTTTGCTTTGCAAACCATTTACATGTTCATTCATTACATACCCCATCATAGGTTTGACTAACTAATTTGCCCTCAATTTTAAATTCTTTCGCTATGTTTAAAACATGATTTAAAAGAGCACTAGAAGTTCTATAAATCAGTATAAGTCTGTAAATCCAATGAAAATTTCATGTATTTTCCCATCATGGACAAAATGCAAAACTGTTGAGAGCTGTGATTTTGACATGGCATCTAAAGTTTCATCCAATATAATGGCCACAAATGTTGCTGAATCAATTTCATTCTTTATTGGATCTTTAACGACATTAGATATAGATTTCATAAGATCAATTTGTGAAATAGAGGAAGTTCCTCTAAATACAGTTGATGCACTTAAATGATTATTTAAAGAGGATCATAGTCGTGAAGTACGTTTAAAAATTCTATATAATTACATCAATTCATTGAATCCTTAGACTCATCATGACCTCGTAAAGGAAGCTCTTGTTTAGATAAATAGCTTATTGCATCAATGAGCCTTTTCAATGTCCACTTATTTCAATTTTTCGTTGGTTGTCAATTAAAGTGTCGATTCTTTGTTTTCCAAACAGTTTAAGATTCAGAAAAGACAATATGTGATTGTGATCTTTCATGCTTTTGCAGTTCTATTGCTAAATGGTTAAGATCAGAAGGCCCATGTTTATTCTTTACACCCTTCTCTTTTGAGAACAATAAACACGGCCAACAAAAAAGTCTAGATCTAACTTCACAGCCAGTTAACCATTCCACTGTTTCATAATGTGAAACAGAAAATTGTCTTCTATATTCAGATTTTACATCTTTATATTTACAAAGCAGATTTGGAAGAGTAGGACAAGGGTTACCTTCTTCCACAATTTTCATACAATCAGCAGTTTCGAGTTGAAAATGGTACACTTCATAAGTCTTCAACACTGTTTCCCAATGTATAAGATGGGCAAATAACTCGTGTCAAAAAATAACAAATGTTTTAAAAAACAAGTACAAAGCACAACTTTAATAAACACCATAACACTATAAACAAACACTTAGTAAATCAATGCCATATTCACTCGACAGCTCACTTACTACTAACACCAAATTCCTTTATATGTGCTACTGACACACCACACGCCATTCAGACCGTTATCCACAACGCATTAGCCAAGTATCTCTCCATTGCACAGCTGTTCTGCTCAAAGCTTCTCAGAGCTAGAGTGTGTGTGTTAGCCCAGGTCGCACACTTCAAGGCTATTCCAGTGAAATGTTTTCTGTGAGAGGTGCTGATGAATCATCGAATGTTCTCCAGGCTGGTATCTACATCGCATAACCGAAATATTTCTACACTGCACTGCTGCTCTGCTCAAGCCTAGGAGGTGTGTAGCCCATATCACACGTTTTAAGGATTTTCCAGTGATAGTATTTTTGGATGGGTGGGATTAAATTGAAAAATAAAATATCACATACATTGTGATTCATTGGGTATGCCTGCACACCTAGCATACCCTGACCAGCCATCCCGATTTCGATGGGACAGTCCTGCTTTTGAGCAGCATGTGCTGCTGCCCCCAAAAAACTTAAGGGGATGCAAAATTGTCCCTCTTTTGGATATACTATTGATAAATGTACCGATATCAAAATTTATACCAGTAAACTCTACGATATGACTAAAGTGACCAAACATCCCAGATTATGCGGGAGTCGGGAATTTCGACTTCCTGTCTAATGTATAATGTGGACTTATTGCGAAGGCTTCCGCAGTGTTTTCGTGCTCCTTCCATGTTTTACGGGTTTCTACCGCATAGAAACCCGGAAAACATGGAAGGATAACGTGGACTTGTTCGATAAACGATTAAACTATTGAATATACATTTTTTTTGTTACATTATCAGGAAATAGCCATAAATCAAGCATCATGTTGAGTGCTAGTCAACTGCATGCATCAGAATGTGAAGTTCGGTGTTCAATTCCCTGAAGTAATTAATACGTTTTGATTTGTTTCATTCTTCGTTTCTTTCTCTTGTGGTGCAGTAGTGTGCGATAAATGGAACAAAACGAATATTTATAACTATTTCCTGTAAAATTATAATTTTATACTCTTTGTAAACGGACTAGGAAATTTTCCTTTACAAAGATTTTTTTAAATCGCACAATAACTAATCTGAAAGAGTTTTGCCCTGCATTGACCAACCTGAAATTGATTTTGTCCCACTTTGGCTGATCTGAAATCTGGTCACCTGATCTGAAATCTGGTCACTTGAGTCTTTCCCTAAATACAGACAAATCTCAACCGATCTACTTCTTCCCTAGTTATCATGTCAAATTCCTCCCAATAATTGTAAATCAAAAGTCAATTGCCAGTTTAATGAATTAAAAAGTTAAGTTAAAAATTTCAGGATATATTACATTCTTAACTTTGTTATCGCGACTGGATAAAATTTTTAAATTTTCTTGCCGTCATACTCGTAACATGGTGACATACAGCTGTCCAGGTGCAAAAACCTGATTTTATAAGAGTAATCGCATGGTATCAAGTGTTTGGCCTTGACTTTTATTAATCGTCATGGCAAAGGCTAATGTTATTGGAAACTGACGATGCTTCATCTTAAACAGAAGCTCGTGGTCGCCTGTCAGTGTTGCATCAAATTTAGGAAGTATAACAGCTCAACTTTTATTACTTAGTGGTCGCAATCATGCATTCAATGGTGTGCTGACCAAGATATTTCACATTTAAACATGTTCCATTGCACAGACCCTTCCTAACGTTAATGTTGCGAAGAAGCAATACGACAGCGCCAATCCTGAGACAATTTATGCCGTGGCATTCCGTGTGGAGTAAGCGAATTTAAAAATTCCATTGGAAAGTTAGCTCTTTCATCTTCTGTACAGTTGATGACCTCATCGATGCTGACATACACTGCTTCATGATTTCCTGGAGCCACAGTCATTCTGTCAAGAATTTTGTTGTTGATCGCAAGGGAGTCAACATTCTTGGGTGCTAATATTTTTAATAGTATTTTTATTTGACTTTCTCCAACACTAAAGAAAATGTTTACATACTTATTGACATATAGAGGTTAATGCTTTCTTATATAGTTAGTAACCTTATTATTGATTAGTAATCTCATTAATGATTAGCAACCAATTGAGATTTAAATAGTTCAAGATATTTTTTTCTCAAACTTTCATAACTATATTTCATAATGAGTGATAAAATATTAATTACTTTGTGCAGCCATTTGTATTCTGCAATTCGAAATTAAAAAGTACTAAAATTTTTATTTACAATGTTTTAAAGAAAATGTTTACATACCTATCGACATCCAGAGGTTAACGTTTTATTATATAGTATGATTTGGGTTGGTTTAGATGTCTTTCATTTGGTTGGCTATCTGAGGGTGTCAGGCACTTATGGTAGAATTGTTTTCAAAAAGCTGAAATAACATTAAGTAAGTTTAGTATTGTTCTTTAGAAAAAACAGCTGGAAAGCATTGTCAAAATTTTGTCTCTTAATTTAAATGTAATTACCATATATGCCGGCATATAAGTCAACCTTGGAGGCTAAAAAAATTCCAAAAACTTAAGGTCGACCTATATGCCGAATATAAAATGTGACCCTTAAATAACAGATTAGAAACATTGATATTTACAAAAACATTTGATCTTACGGCATAGGTGATCACCATTTTGAATCAGCTGCTCCATTATTTACATATTCTGTTATTTATTTTAGAAGTTTTAAGATAATTATTTTTCATAGTTAATAAAAATAAAAATGTTAACTTTTCTTTTTATTACTGAATCTCAAAAATATAAACGATCTATTTGCAATTACAGGAACGAGGATAAGTAGAAATACATTCCACTAATAGATAGCAATGTGGTATATGACTGATCTTTTTAAATTAAACAAATGATTTAATAACTCACAAATTGACACTGCATTTTTTGGAAAAGGTTACATTTAGGTTTTAAAAACATAAAATTCCTCGTATTCTACATTCGAAGTTCTTTTAGCAAAAAAGTGGGAGGGTCTACTTATACCGCGAAAATGTCTAGTTGTGTATCTACAATCCAAAAAATTGAGGCTGACTTATACGCTAGCATATACGGTAACTATCATCTGATTCAAGATTTTTTGGAGAGAATAAAAATGTAATTTGTGAAATCCACGATATTTTTAATAGCACAACCATCATTGCTAAACATGTTTTCTTGAATAAATTTTGTGAAACCAACTGGGATGATTATCATTACCAAGAATATTAGTTTTTTAAATACATATTTCCTTGAAATATAGTGAATCTGATCTCTTAGGTTACCATATAAAATATTTTTCAGATTTCTTAAATATCTCTCTCTAAACAAAAATGTAAATTCAACGATGATCTCCAAAGAATATATGAAATTCTTAAAAGTGCAAAAAAATTAACGTGGAATGTATTGCTGTATTTGTTATGAAACAATATCTTGAGTAGTCACTGAAGGAAAAATTAGATTTGGAGCAGCATTTGAATTCAGCCAAGCATAAGAAAGATAGCATATCTGACAATACATCAGGAGAAATTATAAACTATGTTATCATTAGAAACAGCAAGGAGGCTGAAATTATTTCTGCTTGTGAGGTAACTTTAAGCTTTCATACAGTTTGCCATCAATTACCATCACTTCAGATTTCAAATCAGTGGATTCCACAAATACGCTACATGCAAAATTATTTGCCAATTCTAAGACAGCCACTAAAATTTCATCAGCCAGAACAAACACATAAGCATTGTTGCCCAAGTATTAGCACCATATTAACTACAACTAATAAAAAGTAAAGCTGAACATGATGTTAAGTACATTGGGGTCTCTACTGATGGTAGTAATCATTTATTAGCAATTTTTTTTCCAATATTCAGTGTTTTGATCATGTTGAAGGACTCTTACACAAGCTAGTTTAATGAGTGAGGTCAAAGTCAATTCTTTTGTGAATCCATACATTACATTAACTTCTCCTCTAGGTAGGAATTCTGAAGGATACTTAAATTTGTGGTATTGTGAAAGTTATTTTGTCGTGTTTTTAAGACGGAGTACCATCAAGTGAAGGCCCATACAGTCAAACTTATTTCCTTTTTATTTTTTTCTGGGTCCCAACATGTCAAATTTTTTCTTTCAATTTCTCCATCATTTCCAAAGAAGTTAATGGCAGTCACAATCCTGTTAAATTTTTCAATAGTTTGCACATGTCTCACAACAGTTTGACTAGGTTTTGAATGTTTTTTTCAGTTCTGACCTATGCCTATTCCATCTCTATCTTCTTCACTCTAAATATATTTATAGTTGTTGCGAGTATCAGCTAAAAGCAGAACTTGGAGATCATATTTTGCTGGCTTATTAGGAATGTACATGTTGAAATTACAAATAAATTATCATAACAAACAATTAATTGTATATATTATTACTATAAATATGCCAAAAAGACCAAAACGGAGCATAATAATAAAAGGAATAATATTGTTATAGGTGAAACTCACTTTTATCGAAAAAAAGGTAATTCACAAAAATTCATGTTTTGTTACGCAAGTACGAAATGACCCATATGGTTTATATATTGACGATATGAAAGATGCCAATGAACTGCTAATGTTTGTTTCCATACTAAGGCAAGGAGGAAGATAATTCACAAATATTGCTGCATAAACTTTTCCATATACCGATTTTCCCGGTCTTTCTCCCCCGCCTATCGATACTCAACTTACATTGGGTGAAATCTTCGAATAAAGCTCCACCTACAATTTTTGTTTATATTTGAAAGAAGTGTGCGCCAATTGTAAATAAAGTGTAAATTGTAGTTTAACTGGAAGTGCTTAGAAGAAAGTATTGTGTTATGTCCGTAGAAATGTAATTGCTAAGCCATTTTGTTACGCAGAGAACCATTATGTTTCAATTGGATGATGATGAATATGAACTGAATGAAGTAAGTGTGGTGTCTCATAAATATTATGTATGCTTTGGACATAACTATTAATGATTATTATAATATTTCAGGAATTTTTGGAGGATATTTTTCAGCTAACTGGACCACAGAAAGCTGCAGATAATGGAAATTCAAACCATAAAAATTCTGAGAACATTGATAGTGAATTTCCAATCCCTGACATCGGTGATGGCAAAAAGAGCATAATTGTTGAAGACCGCGCATATCGACTCTCCACTAGTTCAAATTCATCTCCTGTATCAAAAAAAGCCAAATTTCCATGTGGTTCTGATCAGTCACTTTTACCGGCCGAGCAAGGCTTTTTAGAATTAAGATCTGAGGGGAATTTGTTATTGTCTGGCCATAAGAATTCGGGATTTTTGTCGAAAGATGCGGGTTTAGATAATGTAAATAACCGAAAATCGGAGAATTTCTTTGGAGGAACTAGTACGAATTCATTCGAGTCATTCAAGTTTTCACCTAGATTGCCTTCCAATCGGGTGGAAAATGTTAATCAGCATGATTTCAATATCAGTCCTCACAATGTGAGAAGAAGAAAGTTTCCGGGGCCGGCTGGATTATTACCTGAGCTGGTACGTTTATGATTTTGTAGGTGAATGATATATCCGATTATTTAGCACTTAATTTTTGTTGAATCAAAACCCTCATGCAGCTATTTCTTTACGCTTCATATCCAATATTTCGCCGTAGGACAAGAGAAAATGTTATCCTGACTTAAGCCAGGTCCCTCTAGAAAGTGTCGAAAGGAAATGCCATTTCTTAAGTAACGATTTGCAGGTAATGTTGTATTGCTACTTCTTTTAATAGAGTATGTTTGAATGCATAATGGAAAATGTGTATTTTAATTTCCCGCAGGCATTAATGGTTATAGAAATATATTTTTAATATTTATTTAGTTTAAAAGCATTCCATCTTAAATGTATTTTTCACTGAAAATGGTTTTTTGAGTTTCTTAATTGTATTATTTTCATATTGTAAACAATTTAAAAATTCATATTACCATGTACATTCCAAATAACAAAAAATACCCACAAGCATTATAATATCAGTAGACCCACAGGTATTTTGCTGCCCTAGGCAGGAACTCCATCTAAAAATTTTCTGAAGACATTTTAAATTTATGCTAATTTATTTACTACACCAAATAAGGAAAAAATATGGTAACATTGAACAGTGAAAAATAAAATTCCATCAAGATTCCAGCCTGTTCAATTGTATAAATTTATCTACTTGAAATAATGTGTAGATTGATCATCAGGAAAATACTCCCAAGATTTTGGTTCCCCAAACTGTTGTCAGGCTTTCCTGTTGCAATGAAAATTCTTGTCTCAGTTTCTTCCATATTATGAATAAAGAGATGTTAAATATAATTATTAGATAAGCAAAATTTTATTTAGAAGAAAGGAACAACTATGTATCTTCCACACAAATTTATTTCAGGGCTGGTTTCACTAAAAATCGAGTATCATCACCTGATTGTGCTAGATTTGTGGAAGTTAAATAGTTCTTCCTTTCTTCTAAATATGATTATCACTTACACAAAGCTGTGTCCAACTTCTTAGATTATAAGCAAAATTTTATTATGAGCAGTGTGTTGGCATTTTAATAAACCAAATGCTATTATATATCTATTATATATTGATGCTTCTTATGATATAACATATAGGAGGGTACTAATGTTTAGGCACTTCCAGATGAGCTGGAGAGTTGAAATTTGGCAAGATTATAGGATTTTGGTCACAACCAAACAAAAATCGAAAACTTCAAAATTGTTAATTTTTAGGGGTTGTTTTTACCCCATTTGTACATTAATGTTTAATAATTTTTATCTCGGAAACTATAAGTCGTAGGTATGAGCTTTTGCAAAATTTTTGTAGCAAATTCTATCTGGTTGAATACATTTTTTAATTGATACCTTACTGATCATATAAGGGTAAGGGAATGCAATTGCTCATTGTTATTAGTATTTTTTACGATTATTACGTTTTAACAATTTTTATCTCAAAAACTATAAGTCATAGGTACGTGCTGTCGCAGACGTTATTTTATCAAATTTTGTCCTCGACCCAAATAAAGAGCAATTTAGCCTTTGTCAAGGTCACATTTTGGCTAAATGCATTGGTTGGGAAGAGAGCGTTGTAGCATGGCTTCCACAAACTCCATAGGTGCGCATGCCTCGCCCCCTCTATTCTCCCCATTGTCCCTTCCCTGCCTTCTGTCTTCCCTCCCTCTTGCTCTCCCTCTCCTCACCTTTCTCTCTTCCTCACCTTTCTCTTCCTCACCTTTCTCTCTTCCTCCTCACCTTTCTATCTTCCTCTCACCTTTCTCTCTTCCTCTCCTCACCTTTCTCTTTTCCTCTCCTCACCTTTCTCTCTTCCTCTCCTCACCTTTCTCTCTTCCTCTCCTCACCTTTCTCTCTTCCTCTCCTCACCTTTCTCTCTTCCTCTCCTCACCTTTCTCTCTTCCTCTCCTCACCTTTCTCTCTTCCTCTCCTCTTTCAGTCTGCTCCTTTTATCCACCACTCCTTATGCTCACTGATTGGCTTCAAATGGAAGCAAAAATGCTTCACTACCTTTATGTACCAAAATGCTTGCAATGCAAGCACTTTTTACTATAAGATATACCATTATATCACATGACGTTTCATATTTGGGATTTTTTTCTTTGGTGTACTACACTGAATATAGCCGTTGTTTTTTTTACATAAAAGTCTTTTAAGGCATGAAATTTCTTAATCTACAATGAACAAAGTGATTGTTTGCATGAACGGCCACAGGTGTCGGTGGCCATTCATGCTGATATTGAGGGGATTGCTGGTGAGGCTAACATAAAAAATGGGACATTGGTTGCATCTCAGAAGGTAAATGATATTATGGGTGGTGCAGTTGGTAGGTGAAGTTATGGGGTAGGTGATGTTGGTAGTGGGGTAGGTGATGTTGGTAGTGGGGCTGGAGAAGGAATTGCAGGGGGGGTTTATTGGGCATGTGAGACACACATATCATTATATATAGACGTTCCTTACAAAGGAGGATATAACAGGAGGATACTAATGTCCAGCCCAAACTACAAGAGCTAGAGTTCTGAAAGTTTTGGTTTTTGTAGATATGATGGAGAAACCTTCAGATAAAATGAGACTTCTTACCTAAGTGACATGAATTCGACTCCAGAAATTCCGAAAGTTGCGTTTTTTCCCATAAGAAAAGAATTGCGCCATTTTTGTAAATTAATTATGGGCACTTGCCGGTAAGCTAGAAAGATAAAATTTTCAGTGTTGCTAGATGGCCGCAATATCTATTAGGAATTATTGTCACTTTTGCTTAAAGTGTCTTGGGTTCGACTCCAGAGACCCCGGACTATCTCCCATAAGTTAGCATGGGAAAACGGAATCCAGTGTGTAGACCAATCGAATAAGTTTAGGAAGCTGAAATTTTGCAACATTATAGAAATTTTCTCATAACCAACTATAAAAATCGAAAATTTTAAAATTGTGAATTTTAGGGGTTTTTTTAACCCCATTTGAACATAAAGTTTAATAATTTTTTAGGTACTACGGGATGAGCTAGGAAGCTGCAATTTTCAAATTATTTACAGAACAGTGTATTTGCACAAATAAACATTTCAATCTCTCCATGTATATATTGCAGCAACAGTTAAAAATGTTTAAATTTTAAACAATTAGAAAAATATTATTTTACTTCTATATGTGCTACAACTTTAAAATTTGGCTGAAATGTGTAGCATGGAGAAAGTGTAAAATGTATAATATTGCAACATTTGGGGATTGTTTTAAACTATTATTTTTACATGTGGGAAAAACGAAAATCGCTGTGGAGGTGAAATCTTTAGAATTAATAGAATATTTGTAATGATGAAATATCTGTCTGAAAAATTAATGTTTTTTCAAGGTGAGATGAAATGCTTGCAGTATGCAAGCACCTTCTACTAGTATATATATATATATATACTCGAGGATGCTCTTCTCAAACGTGGCTACCCTCCAGTCTTGGTCAGCGAACAGATCCATAGGGCGATGACGCCTACCCACAATGGATCCCATCCTCACACACCCACTATTCCTGCATCTACCCCTCCACTCACTCTTACAACACTTTTCCTTCCTGGTATCCACTAAGCTCTCAAAACAATCCTTCATGCTGCCCACCCAATTCTTACCTCTTCTTCCCATCAGTCCCTCTTTATCAACCTTTTTGCCAATCCTCTGCTCCTCTCCTTCCGCCGGCCCCCAAATTTGGGAAATATCTTGTGGAGGAAGGAACTTCCCACTTCTACCATGCTTCTTGCAATAGGCTCCCACCCCTGCAGAAAACCTCGCTGCCTCACTTGCCCTATCCACCTACCCTCATCTTCTTTCTCGAGTCCCTCCACCAACATCACCTACCCCATCACCTCCAGAAGCAACTGGACCACCCGTAACGTCATTTACCTCCTTACCTGCACCCTTTGTCCCGCGTTTTACGTAGGCCTCACCAGCAATCCGTTAAGCATCCGCATGAATGGTCACCAGAATAGCGTTTCTCTCAGACGCCCCCTCCCAATTGCATTACACGCCAATACCCACAATGTCCCCTTCAATAGTTGCTACAATGTTAGGATTATTCGCGCTTTACCCTATGACACTCCTGCCCCCCTTTTCCGACACTGGGAACTAGCACATATCCATCTTCTCGACTCTTTCTCTCCGCCTGACCTCAACCTCCGCTAACCCTATTAGCCCCCTTACATTGTCTCCTTGTTACATTGTAGTTATTCGCACTTTCCCTTACCACACTCCCTCTTTATTGGCTATCCACCCCTCCTACTCCCCACCTCCTCCAATCATCAACTTTCCCACATCACCCTGTCATTCCCCGCCCAGTGTGTCACTTGCAGATACTCTTTCGCTGAAGAATGGCATAGGACCGATAAGCTTGCATGTTTTTTTGTGTTCGTGTGTTTCACGTGTCTCTTCGACGCCCCCAGCAGCCTGCCAGCTTGGTCCTCAACTTGGTGTCTGCTGGGCTTCCCTCAACACCTTGTTGCCACTCTCATCACTACCTTTTCTTTTCCTTTAGTTAATATATATATATACATACACACACTAGGGTGGTCCTTATAATGGGGGGGAAAAACAAACATTTTATTTTGAATAGGGGCACCAGCCTATCTTGTTCCAATATCTAAAAGAATAATATTCCCTAAATTTGGTAAATTTTAGATGAAATTTAGAGGTTGCTACCAAAGTTTGAAACATTAAGTTTCTTTATTTTAAACAAAATGCAATACAGTACAAAGCATATAAAATTTAGAGTTGGTAATTTCCATGCTACATTGTCACATGATGAACATAACAATACTGACACAGTGGTATATTAATTGTTTGTGGCAAGTGTTCCCTTCGCAAAGTCAGGATATCTCCTCCGATGATCGCTGACAACCTGCAGAAGAAATTGCTTTTGCTGTTCACCCTGGGTGAGTAATCGATTGTATTCCTCGATCAGGGCAACTCCACATTCTGCCGTATAGTTAATGCAATTGATGGACCTGATGCACTTTTCTGTGGCAATGTAGTTCCCATCAGAAGCCCAGAGTTCGGGATCCAATTCTGTGAATTTCGAGACCAAGTATGTCGAAAAACCTCAAAGTGTTGGCTGACACAAAATAGTCCAAATTTTTCTCCAAGATGCTATCTAGATCGACAGTCACTCTCTTTGAGTGGTCCTCATTACCATCATTTTGGAGAGCTTGAATCAATTTGGCTTTTGTATCTATTGATACATTTTTATCAAAGAAAGCAAGGGCAACCAGCTCTTCACTGAGGTACCACAGATGACAAGCAAGCTTCTTCAGAGCAGCGTTGGCAACTATTGAGTTTGTAGTCTCGTACTGTTACAGCTACAGTCGCACTTTCTCGAACAGTTTCTCCAGTCAGATGCAAATGAAAAAATAAGCCATTACCTCTCGCTTTGAAGGTAGCTTATTTCCAGGTATTTCACGTGATTGTAGTCCCAATTAGCCAGACATTCGTCATTTTATGGGTAGTAGGACTAACAGTAGCCATTTCTTCATAAAAGTAAACCTGAAAGTAAAGTGAAAAAATTAGCTAACTTCTGTTGTCATTAGTTTATCTTTGGTGTTCAGCAGAACACAGTACAAAACTTACAAACTGGGAGTGCACTGTATTGTAATCTCCTATGAGTCAGGTTCACTTGAGTCTCTACACAACAACTTTATGGGAGAAAACCCTTGGCTGAACTGCTGTCTTTGGCTGCCTGATGACAACTGAACTCACTGCACTAGGTGGGCTGCTTATATAGTTTAGGCCATAGATTGTTCTAGAAGGTTCTAGAATGTACTGGAAGGTTCTACATCATTACAGAAGGTTCTAGAATGTTTCAGATTGTTTATGAAGGTTCTATAACGTTCTGGACAGTTCTTGATTGTTCCAAAAGACCTGATATGGACTATTACATAACACAAAGAGTGCTCCTGCAAGTGGACTTATGCAGGATTTCTGAGGGGTACATCTGAAAGGTTATATCTATTGCAGTATTGCGTAACATTGACCAATGGGTGCTGCATCACAGTTTTCAATACTAAGTATCTACAATTCATAATTCAATTCAAATAAGTTTAAAATTTAAACTAATTTAAAAATGAGTGCACCAATGTTTAGCATTATGATATATTGCGATTTTTCAGATCTTGGTAGCGACCCCTAAATATTATTCAAAACTAACCTAATTTTACCAAAATTATTTTTTTTCATAATGGAACAAATTCAAAACGTGCCCCCTCCAGTTTTCCAAAACTTAAAAATAAGGACCACCCTAATATATATGTATCTTAATATCATCATATGTAGTCTGCCTGTGGTTAATATTTGTGGTTAAACCTGATTCTCCATATACTCCTATTTTCTGCTGTCCTCTTCATATCTTGATAACTCTCTTTCCCTTTCAAATCGTTTATCAGCTGAAACCTTTTCCTACCTCTTTCCCTTTTTCCATCTAGGTCTCCTTCTAACACTTTAATCATACTCTCTCTCCTCAGGTAATGTCCAACCCAGTTCTCACTCTCTCTCTCTTTCTAGTAGTCTGTATAAGCATTCACTTCTCTCCTACTCTTCATAACACTTCATCGTTTTTCATCCTATCTATCCATTTTATCTTCAGCATTCTCCTCTACTGTCCTTGCAAAAAGTCTAGACACCCAAGTTTGAAACCGTATATCTGGAAAACAACAGCAATGATTTTAAAGGGGTGAAAAGTAGCGGGTAGAGAATTTATTTCTACATTAGTTAATGTGCATCATAAATTTTTAGTCTATGTTTAAATGTTTTATACTGGGTTGTATTTGAAGAAAAACAAGGTTTTTAGACCTGGAAATCCGATAAGACCAATTTGAATGTTTACATCTCAGAAACCCTACAATGTATCAACTTGAAATTTTAATATCACGAAGATAGCCGAATTTCAGAAGTGTAACAAAATGGGTTATTAATGTTTAAATTATAAAATAACACTTCGAGTTACTTATTCCTTATAGTTTTAGGTAAGTGATATTAAAATTTCAAGTTGATACATTGTAGGGTTTCTGAGATGTAAACATTCAAATGGGTCTTATTGGATATCCAGGTCTAAAAACCTTGTTTTTCTTCAAATACAGCCCAATATAAAATATTTAAACAAAGACTAAAAATTTAAGATGTACATCAATTAACGTAGAAATAAATTCTCTAACGGCTACTTTTCACCCCATTAAAAACATTGTGGTTCTTTTTGAGATATATAGTCTCAAACTCGGGTGTCTAGACTTTTTGCAAGGACAGTAAGTCCACATTTCAAAGCTTTCCAAGTATTTGATGTCATTTTTCCTTAGCATCCATGTTTCCGCCCCATACAAAGCTATACTCTATACATAGCATTTTATGAACTTCTTGCAGATATCTTCCCTTATATTCCCTGTAAGTGTGTTTCTTTCTTCTGAAAGCCGCTTTTGCTTTTCCTATTCCAGTGCTGATCTCATCTGTACATTTTGCTTCTCTTGTTATGTTGCTTCCAAGGTATTTATAGTCTGAAACTTGTTCTAAAGGCTTTCCTCCAATACTTATGTTCAGATTCTCTTCTTTGCCTGGTATTCGAATGACCTTGGATTTTTCTGTATTTATTTCCATACCGTATTTTCTACCTTTTATTACTAGTCTATTTATCATTTTCTGGAATTCCTCTTCTTTTCTTGCTAGAAGTACTTGATCATCTGCGTATTTTACAGTTCTTATAATCCTTCCTCCAATTTTGAAATCTCCTGTGCCTTCTAACGCTTCTTGCATTACATTTTCTCCATATTTATTGAATAGGGTCGGCGACAGCTAGCAGCCCTGTCTTACTCCTCTACCGATATTTACTCCGCAGGTGTCCGCATTCTCCAACCTGACCTTTACAACTTGATTCAAATATAGATTCCTGATCAGTCTCCTGTCTTTCCAGTCTTCACCTATATCCTTTAATATCTTCATCAACATTACTCAATTTACTATATCAAAGGCCTTCTGTCAGTCTATGAAACATATGCTGATATCTTGACTGTACTTTATTGCCCTTTCTGATATGATTCTAACTACCCCTATAGCATCTCTAGTTCCTCGTCCTTTTCTGAAACTGAGTTGATCATCCCCTAGGATTTCTTCTGCCTTTTTCTCCAACCTTTTATTAAGAATCCTGATGATGATCTTTGAAGTATGTGACAGAAGGCTTACCGTTCTGTAATATTTACACTGCATTGCCTTTGGCTTCCTCTTTAGAGGGATCATTGTTACTTCTAGGAAATTCTGATGCCACTCTCCCATGTCATAAATCTTATCAATTAATTTCATGATCGCTTTTAGTCCTTCTGATTCCATGACTTTAAGTACCTTAACTGGTATTCTATCGCTGCCTGTGGCTTTTCCTTTCTTAAGTTCCACTATCGCTTTTTCTACTTTGCTCTCCATAATACTTGGTCCTAAGTTGTCTTCTTTAATGTTTTCCTCATCTTCCAGTTCTATTTTTGCCGATCCTGCCTGCTTGCTGTATAGTTTCTTAATGTATTCTTCCCATACCTGTGCTACATCCTTTGTTTCTGAGACTATCTTCCCACCCATACTCATAATTCCTTTACCACGAATTCCATTAGACTTCTTATCTTCTAATTTCAGTGCTGTATCATATCATATCATCCTAACTTCTCCATTTGTTGTATTTCATCACATTTTGTTTTATACAACTTTCTCTAACTTTATCTGTTAATATATACATGTATAATAATAATAAATATATAATATATGTTAATATATAAATCCTATATATATATATATACTATTTTAATTATAGTATATGTATAATTAAAATATTAAATTGATTAAACAGGTTATTTTTTCAGTCTTTTCAGGAGATTTTTCAGAATTTATAAAACAAAATTCATTTACGTGCGTTGAAACTATTTCTAGGATGAACCTGGAGAAACTCTGTCTCAACCATGTGCTGTGGGCTCCCTTTTTGATAACAACAGCCCATGGGGCACTCTTAGGCAGGATTTTGGACTAAACACTGCCGATGCACATAGAAATCCATTGTCAAAAATTTGTTTAAAATGGGCTAGACAAAAAGCCTCAGCTCGTCAACTTCCTGCCCATAAAGTTCCGTTTTTGGCAATAGCTATTCATGCCCTGGATTGCTCATCCCCTGATCCATGTGTCATTCTTAGGGATCCAACAGGTATTAAATGTTCAATAACATTTCGTACTGATATAAACTGAAATGTAAACCTAAATTTAATTTTAGTATGGCATAATCGGGTGTTTTTTCTTAAGATATAAGTTGAAATTAAGTCCCAGAAGCAGTTATTTTCTTAAGTAATTTGTTCTTTTATTTGTAACTGTAGGAGAGATGGGAGGGACTCTTCATCGAGAAGTGTGGGAATGTTATGGTTACTTATTACATCCAGGAGCAGCTATGGCCCTGAGACAAGTGGGTGTCCTTTCTACGGGTGCAGCAGCTCGCAGGCACTACCTCAACATAACGGAAAACAACCTGCTTAGTATTTACAGTTCAGCTAAACTGGAAAATGGACTTAATAACTTTGGAAAAGGAGACGAGATGTTTACTAGTGATATAAAGATTACTAAGATTAGGCCATTGGACATGAATGAAGTAAAGCGAAGTCTTACAGATATGCAGAACATTAGCCAATCTTCAGCCAGCTCTAATATTTTACCTTCCTCATCTACTCTGTACAGTTCAGTTTCTACAGGACCTCGCATCCATTCTCCCATCACTAATTCTGCCCGCTCTGCACCATATAGAGCACCATTTTCTTCTAATTTAAATAGGTTCAACTCCCAACGACCATCTAACCTTGCATCTGGTCAGCCATTTTCTCCTGGTTTCAGAAGTCCAGTTCCATCTCCTCATCAAAATTCATTTGTCCCTAGTCCCATGCAAAGTGATACTTGGGGTATCGCAGGTAATTCGGTTTCCATGGACATTCAGTGTTCCAACTCCCCTTCCTCTTCCATCCATATCCCAGCCTCTTCATCCTTCACACCTAAACTTCCTGTTTCTAGCATGTCTCCTCTAGGTGCATTTGTTCCTAAGCAACCCTTTCTGAACAAACTTCATGCAGGACAGCTTGGTGGGTCTCCTAGTGTTCCTTATCATCCTGACGGCTTGGGTTCATCTTCTCCCAACATGTCGCTTACCAGTCAGGAATGTGCTACAGCAATGGATGTTTCTATAGGACCTTGTGTGTCGAAACCAGTTACTATGAATCATTCAGGATCTTCCTTCGAAAAAAAGGGAGTGACTAGCATTGCCGGTGCAGAGTGCGAGAAGAGTCAAGCTATCGAAGAAGCAGAATTGGACTCTATTCTCGGAGGTATTGACACTGATTTACTTTTTGATGACAATGACTTTTGAGCCTTTAATAAACATATGTAATAATGAATTAAGTGTTCACTTCTGAGTTGGCTGGTTCACATTCAGTAGTTTGTATTTTTGGAACTTTCCATAAATTTACTTTTGGTGAATCAATCGAATTCTCAGAAGAATTTTTCATTATATTTTTTTACATAGGTGAATATATTTTTATTACAATTCCTGTCAAATTCAGTTTGTTTCCTTCATTTTTTATGCAAATTATTAATTACATTATGCTATTTCAGAGTGTGAAGAAGCAGCTTGTAATCTATAATTATGAAATCTGTTCATGGAGCTTGAAATTATTGATTTAGTATCATTACTGAACTTGATTTAATTTGAATCATCTTTGTGCATTCTTTCATTTCTCATAACTTTCATCATTTCATTTGCATCTTTATTTTTGCTTTAAGTCTTACCGTCTTATTTTTCATGTTCTCTTGTAGCTGATTGTAAATATTGTCACTGAAATGATTCTTTTCATAGTCGTACTAACAACCCTAGCATTATTTGTATATAAACCTTTAAATTTTGAGTTAAGTGATGTTCAGTGTTGTAACTTTGGCCTTTTCATTGGGTGAGCTGAACTCCCATTTACTTTGATAAAAATTTGCTTTAATATCCTAAGACTGTAAATTCTCATTGCTTCTACTTTGCCTGAAATTTTTTGGTTTTCCTATGTTTGTGTCACTTATCCTTAGATAATGAATAAAATTATTTATTCCTCTTTATTCTTTATAGCCTCGTATAAAAAGAAATGCAATTATGCTGTATTTTTATGGGCGAAGAGCAAAGTGGTACAAAAATTAAAATTGAGACCTTTATAATAATGATAGAAGTGAGTGCAGTCACTTGATTAATTTTTCTGTTGCTGTATATGTCTTCCACTCGTAAGCTATATATCAGATATTATTTTGGACGAAAGATGTCAATTTCAGCATCTAGTGGCAGAAAGTTGAAGTTTGCTATCTCATATGCATTTTCAATCATTCTTAAGTCATTCTGGAAACTCAGTTAATCTTGCTCTATGACAATTCTTTGTATAATTCCTTAAATGTATGAATGCCATATCCAAAATATTGCTTGTGTTACAACTTAAAGAAATATATATTTGACCAAATTATCCCTTCCGTAAAAGGGAGAAAAGTTAATCTTTAGCTCAATGAAATATAGCATAGTCATAAAATTAGCTTTGCAGTTGGGAATGCTGTCATTTGTTGTAGATATTAAAAAATTTCTTTTTGTTTCCTCTAAAGCTATTAATATTGAAGTAATGTGTTAATACTTGTCTTTATTTTCATTTTTTTGGGCTTCAGTGTTGTGTGCTTTAACAGGTATGCTTGAGCTCATTTTATTTGGCTAAGTTTCATAATAATTTTATGCTTTGGCTGTGAATATATTTTGGTTTATTTAATCATTCTTTCTGTTATTTATTTTTTCTGTTTACATTCCTTCTGCTTTACTCTATAGATAATGATTTTCCTCTATTGTCATAGATACATTTGTGAAATGCGTACTTTGGTGACCTAAGTCATACTTTTCTCTAAAACTGAATTTGTTGCTTCCTTTCAAATCATCCATCCATTAAATACCTCATCTTTGATGTCTATCTACAAATGTTAATGGTTCCGGAATCTATAGTTCGAATTTATTTGTTTTTTTTACAGAAAATACATAATTTTTTGTGGTTATTTTGTAAGAAAATTAAAACCAAACAAAATCTTGACAATAGTTTTTTGATAATTATATTCACAAAAATCGTTACCAAATACTCTAAAAAACCTGATCCTTGTCTGCTATCCCCCCATATTATTTGGTATACATTATATGAGAAAATTGTAATCAATTGCCAATTATGATGTCTTTGTATGAAATCAATATGTCTTTTGGAACATATCCTGCCTGGTTAACTTGGTAGCACAAATCTAGATGCACTGTTTTGATTTATGCACCATTTCATGATGTGGAAACTAATGAAGGTTTGCATTCTGAATTACAATGATATCAACAAATGAAATATACTTCACAGTGAATGTAAAGAAACATTGTGTTACCTTACTTGTTTAGTCATTGGAGAAAAGTGCATGTCATGTGTCTGATAAAATTTATATTGTCTTTTGCCTTGTTTTTTTTAAACTGCAGTTAAGATTGCAGTTGCATAGTAAAAGTATTAAGTAAATTCAGTTTACATCCACTTCTTTTCTTGTGATTATGATATTTCCCACCCTTTTGGATGAGTGGGAAATTATTTCCACTTTCTTATTTATAAGCAATTTATTATTTTTACCCTATTGTTTCTCAATCTGTGTACTTGGTCCTTTTATGATTTTACTTTTAGTTAATTCAGGTATTTGCCATATGCTTATTCTTGGTAATACGCAATTGAGTAATTAGTCGATTACAATACCATTTAGATAAGTTAAATTTATTTTTATCAACTACCGTATTAGCCCGAATATAATGCGACCCCGAATATAGTGCGACCCCAAGTATTTTGAAAGGAATTTTAGAAAAAGACGAAAAACATTTAATTTTCTCTATTTTGCACATTTAAATTACCTGTAAACTCATGAATTATGTACTAAAGGGGGGTAATGTGACGCCACGTTTAGACGGTCCTCGTTTTCTAACATTGAGTGTCGCGACCCTGCGTGAAGTTGTGCCGGTGCTGTGGTTGCTGCAATTTGACCTTGATTTATTTTCTAGTCTCCTCAGACCACTACCGAGTATATTTGTACAATGTAGCATCGTAACATGAACGTCCAATTCACTTACAATGCAGCAATTATAAAAATATGCGCTGAAACATGCGTCATGAAATGCGCCGATACACAGTTATTTTTTAAAGATACAAGTATTCGAATATAGTACGAATGCAACAAGTACTCGAATATAGTGCGAATGCGACTTTCAAAGGTACATGTTGAGGAAAAAAACATCGCACTATATTCGGGTCAATACGGTATGTTGATTTAAATTTAAAATTTATTTTATTAATTTTTTATTAGAACCTTATAGATATGCTTGATAAGCTATATCTCTCCAATAGTCATTAAAAGATTGGGAAAACCAGATGTGCACTTAGGACACAAAGTGGTGATTTGTCCATAGTGGAATCTGAAAGAGCCAATCTTTTTAGATCTGTTTTCTGTGAATCACTCCTGTTTCTGATATGTTAACTGGTTTTCCCAACTTTCTTATGACTATTTGATAGTTATTGTTAGTCAATTTGATTTCAGCCATGTGATGGACTTGATAATTCTCTTGATTCATAATGAAATCTGTAGTTGAGTGATCTTTATAGATAGTGCAGAATATTTTTAGTCCATTTATATATGAGATTTTGTAGATAACCTTTCAGTTTCTTTTTTGGTTTTTAAGGTCAGTAGAATATAATCATCTGGATTCCTTTGAGAAAATGCCAACAGATTGTGTTTATTAAATTGAGTAAATCATAATGAGAATTTGTTTTTAAAACTTGTTCTTAGGTATCATATTTATCAGACTATGAGACACCAAGGTTGTGAATAGAGAAGTTGAAGGGATGAAAGTTTTATCAAGTGTGTTTATGGTTACTTAGCAAAACAGCATAGTTAGAGCACAAAAACAGCAATGAAGCCAAGAGATTTTGTTTGTATTAACCCCTCAATGCCGTTCGGCGTGCCATTATGTCGAGCGAAAACTTCACATGCCATCATCTGACATGTTAGTACATCAAGTGTCATTGCTAGCTTTATTTAGATTTTGCCGTGCTGAAAATTATTCAATCTTAAAAACCTTGGTATGTTTTAAAAGAGGAAGTTTTGGCCTCAATAATTATATTTTATTCATCAATTTATATTGTACTTATTATTTTTTTATAAAGAGTTGAAATTTTGTGAATACTTTTTTGTAGCCACGCAATTCCTTCCTTGCAAATATACATACAACGTCATATTTAGGCTTCTATTGAATAAAAAGAGAATTTTTTATGTGACTTCTGTAACAATTCTGAATAACAACAAAGTAACTCGAGAATAAATAAAAAATATGAACTGCCATTTAAAAAAATAACAATCGTAACATTTATCTAAAATTTTCAGTCGAGACATGAAAAAGTTGACCTGCAGGAAACTTTTTCCCTAATTGGTTTAGAGTGGCATGTGCAGTGAATGAAACGTTCAGAATTGTTTAAATTTATCTTTGAAATAGGTTGCATGGCAATAACTTCTATAGTTTTCATGATATTGATTATATTATGAAAGCGCTGGCACACACTGGATAGGTAACGGTTCAGTGTGCAAATTGCTTCTCTCCAGCGAAGTGTCTTTACATATTTCAAGCTAGCGTAAATGTTGTAGTTATAAAATATCATGTGTTGCATAAATTCTCAAAAAAATTCATACAAATCCAATAAAAAGGTGAAAAGTTCTGAGTTTTTATATTTTTTGCAATTTTCGGGCCTGCATCACCAAAACAATCTCCTTCGGCATCTGGGGTGGGATTTATATAAACTACCTCTGGGCTTGAGGGGTTAGTCAATAAAGTATGCAGGAAGTGTTTTGAAGCCCAGTTTACCATCATTATGACTCTTATCTTGTTTGTAATTAATATTGTTCAGTATGATCATTATCAACGAGGTTAATGGAAGGGAAAAGGGATAAGCATTACAAAAACAATTGAAGAAACATGATTTAATAAACTAAATATACCCTAAAACCATTGATAGCTATCAGTCACTAAGCTATTGTTTTTTTATATTTCAATCATTTTTTTGAGGTTTTCTGGGGCTTTGTATTTTTGTGAAGGCTAAAAGGTCGCTGTTGTCATTTCCTCCTTGCTTCATTTAATCCAAGACTATTGAAGTGTTAAATGGTTTCACTGTGACTTACACAGTCAGTCACTAGTCTTCCTGTTTCTTATCTCTTTGCACTACACTGGCAACGTCATCACCTATGTGCTGGAAACGTGATTAGTAATTGTTGCTTTCTAGTTACTCCTTTAAAATAATACTCATCCACATTCTCCGTATTTTAAACCCCTTTATGAGGATAATCAATCTAGGTTTGTTCACGTCCTTATCAAAGAAACCCAGGAATTTCATCGTTTATGAATCCAGAGGAAGTTTCTTCCATGACAACAAATTTTTCGTTAAACTTCTTAAATGTACGGTCGTGATTGAAATATCTTTTAAAATGAAATAAATACCAAATTATATTAGAAATTCTGTATAAATTTACTTGAATGAAATATCTTTTAAAATGAAATAAATTCCAAATTATATTAGAAATTCTGTATAAATTTACTTGGTTGGCCTCTTAGTCATTAAGTGTTGTCTGAGTTCTTACAATGAATCGAACATTATAAATTTTCTCTTCTGTAAAATGTATGTTACAAAATTGTAACTTTGTATGTATAGCCACTCAACACCTTGATAAGTTCTAGGCTTATCCTACTCATTCTGTTCCATCCGAAGGCCTTCTATTCATCTTTTTATAGGTATCATGTTTTTGTTCTAAAATTCAATATTTTACAGCCAAAAATAAAAGCAGATGCTTGTGAAATGAATGCTATGCTGCTCAAAGTAGTTTGGGTTACCTTCCGGTAGTTGGTAAATGCTGCAATTGGAAAAATGTTTATGTTAAGCAGATGTGCAGCTCCTAATAGATTGGTAGAATAATTACAGAACAATATTTGCTAAAACAACATCAAGCGAGAACAGCTTGTACATAATAAAATGATTTCTCTGAAATATTTGAAAGGCATGTAATTTTATCTGTTATACTAAAGTAGAAATACAAAACATGTTATGCATAAGGCTCCAGTATAGCTAAATTTGCCATAGGTCGACTTGAAGAGACAGAGAGGCAGTGCTTATCAAAGCACTATTTGAAAAATATGCCCATAATAGTACTACAATCTGATGCAGCATTGGGGACTTGGTTACAAGAGCTTATTAGCAAGGAGCCAGTCAGACCTGGGGACTAAAGTAAATTCACAGCTAATTTCTCCATATTAATAGGTCGTCTTATAGTCAAATAAATGTGATTATTGTTTGGGTGCAATATTTTAATTAGGTTATGATAGATTAGTTGAACACAATTTGGTATCTTGCATGTATATATAGATTATGTGTGATTTCCCTTTTCTTGGTGTTTTGCCATCTATGAATGGTTGGCCGAATACCAACAGGTATCCTTTGCTTGAGGGTTGATAATGCTGAGTTGCTTCCTTCAAGAAATGGAACATTATAGCACCTGCCTCGCATGTGAATGCACCTCTAATGAACATACAAATATTTTTTTCCCAAAAAGCTGTGTTGTAAGTATAAGTATCGCCCATCATTTTTAAGTTCCTAAGAATGGCTGATTTGAAAACTAGGAAAAGATTTTATTTTCACCACATCTTTGAGTGCAGTTTATTTTTATTGATGAGCATTAGGATATTTAAAAAAAGGAATTTCCTAAATTTTCAATGTTTATTTTATCCTCATTTATTTTTCATTATTTTAGTAAAAAAGACAAGCTGTGATCTTTGAATTGAATAATGAATCTTTTAAGATGTTTGTTATTATTTCAGTTCTAGAATAATCTGAATAAATGAGCTTTAAAGTAGCTAAGTTGTGTTATAATAAACCTCTTTCATTTTACTCTCTGGAGGTTGTGCTTATGGTTTAAAATTTTCCACAAATTTCATGAAGTGGTCCAGAACAACATTAAAACTTAGGGCAATTGGCATTGTTAATCATTTTTCAGCTATATTTTAATAGATGCTGAAAAATTCATCAACCTGTATTAATGTGATTGAGAAATTAAAATGAAGAAGGATGTACATAATATTAAAATGCCTAGAGCATGGGTGGGCAACCAACAGTCTGCAAATCTATGATGAAAAATTGATCCATAAAACTTAATTTCATACTTATTGATAAATTATGATAATAAAACCTTTACTTTTGAACTTTTAACTATAAAAAAATCCTTGCTTAGACTTTATTTTCATTTATATGGTACTTCATAATGTCTAGGTAACATCCGATTTAAACTCTAATCTGGCCTACCAAAACATTGTCACCTTTTAATTTGGCCTGCCGAAGAATTGGCAACTTTCAATGTGGCCCACCAATGTATTTGCAACCACCCATGAGGCTTGCCATGCATAAAAGGTTGCTCATCCCTGGCCATAGGGTTCATTTTTCTCTAAGTTTTCCCAATTTTTGTTTCAGTGTGTATATGTTGAATTTATCTAAATATTCTTGAAGATAATAATGGGTATAACTAGAATGCCCAGCAGAGGCCAGTTTGATCTATGAAGAAAAATTTGAATAATTTTTTATTGCTATTATAATCACATGATTTCATTTGGTAGAAAATTGAAGATTTTGGAGAAGTCACTTTCAGTTTTATAAAGATTTAAAATAAAATTGTGGAACTCAATAATGAGGATGAGAGAATCACTTTGTAAAAAGTCCCACTTGATTCAAAAATGATCGGTTTCAACGATGATTTAGTCATCAGTGACTAGATCATAGTTGAAACCAGTCGTTTTCGGTTTTCTTGAATAAAGTAGGATTTTTTTTCAAAGTGATTCTCCTCATTTATTAAAGATTTAGAAGCTTTTTGACCTAGTTACCTTTTTGGTTCATTTCTTTGGAAGTTATTGGTGAATTGGGTTTTGGTTTGTAGAATCATGAATATATCTATCAGAAAACTCCCTAAGTATTGTCAGCAAAGGACATTTCACATGTCTTTTGTAGATCCCTTGTATTACCACAGTAAATACACTATGGACCTTCTGTGACTTTTCCATCTAATAGATTATCCATCCACTATTTCAGGCAGAAATAGTGCTATGGAGTTATTAAATCCACATTTTCTAAGAACATCAAGACATGCTCTCTGGAGGATAATATTCCATAAAGATAGCAGTAATAACAGTATTTTCTGGTATTATATAGGGCTGTTACATAGATGTTCTTTTATTTAATGGAAATCCGTGTGCAGTTCCCATTGGCCACAATTTTCCAAAACTGGGCTGCATTGAAACATGAAAATGTTTTATTTATATTTTATTTAGGCCAAATTATCTTTCAATACCTGCTGCCTCTTAAGACCCTCATCATTAAGGATTATAATTCATTCCTTGGGAGTTTCAACCAGATCACTGAATCTATGGGTAACCTTCACAACGAGTGTTCTACAATTCTCTACTCTAATTAACAAAATTAATACATTTATTTTTATTGCAAATTTATTGAAGTGCAACTCAGTAATACCTTTGCACTGAACATATTTGTCTTTTTATGATCAATATTGAAAAAATATAAATCTAATGCAATCATTCTAAATTGCTTCAGTGAAATAAAACTTTTTCTGATGAAATGTTATGAGGAATGATTGTAATTTATAATGACTGCGTTGATTGATTTTGGTTAGGTTGCTGTCTTTCTTAACATTAACTGCAAAAGGTCATCTAAATGATGTATTTGTTCAGAGCAACAATGGAAAGATAATGCTGAGTTGCATTTCAGTAAATTGTTGTCAAAGCAATTTTTTTTACTTTGGTTTATTAGAGTGAAGGCTCCTGATAGCTCTTCCTCCAAGTATAGGTATTTGGTCGAAACTCAAAGGAAGGGCTTATAGCTCTTAATAAAGGGAGGAGCAGATACTCAAGGAAAATGCTGCCTCTTTATTGGTGAAAGCATGGAATCTGTAATAAATAAAAATATGTACAACAATTATTTTTGAGATGTATTATGACCAGTCAACCACCCTATTTCTCAGCCAGATGTTTGCATGCAATGCATGGCAAATGTGACTACTGATAAAGATTTTGCATCCCTTTTTCATGTGCTCATTTACTTAATAGGAGCAAGGTCCAGGAGAGAAATCCTGAGCTCAGGTATTTCTCCTGTTTCTAGGTTTTTTACCATCCCTTTCTCCTGCCATAGTCATATTTATAATTTTTCGCAGTCAAGATTCAGTAATCAACCTCTCCATTGTCTATCCTAGCTCAGTCTTTATAACTGGATGTTATAAGACACATAGGAATGCTTAGATATCACTGCTAGAGCTTGGGCCCAGGTTATTTGCACTGGGTATACCACCCCCTTGTCACATCCATTTTTTATATATTTGCTTTAGTATTAGATATATGTAAAAATGTACTGGGATAAATGTAGGAAATTAAATTTTCTACGACCTTGGTTTGAAACATTTTCCCATATTGTTTAAGAGATATCTTAAAAACTAAATTTTTTAGCTTCCACCACACCACCTACCAGTGACTTTGGTAAACAATTGACAGTTATGTCTTAGTAACGCCCATTTTTATTTTCTTAATTGTTGGAGCTCCCTGGCTATATCAATATCAGAAGGCTATGGTATGAGTCTACCTACAAAGGTAAAGTCTTTAAATTTTTCTCGCAGTTCCTTAAAATATTCATTATCATTTAACCTGTTTGGAATTTTTAGTAATATTACAGGTATAGAGAAGCATGTGGTAGCCACATCAGATTTTTAAAATTAACCATGCATAATATGAATGGATATGCAATGTAGCACCCAACCTAACCTTGTGAATTACACACAGTAACAAGAATGGAACTTCCATCAAATCGCTGCATAAGAATTCTCTATACATAGTACCACTTCAGTTTGTGACCTGGTTAGCACAAAACCAATTTAGCTCACAATTATGGCATAGTATTTAAGAAATCAGATGATAATGACAATACTAGTGTGTCTTAGCACCAATATGTAGTTAAAACTATAGGAATGGCTGTTAGAATGAGATCATCCAGTTCAAACTCAAAGTAAATTCATCACAGATCTTCTGATAGTCTAAATAAAGAATGCATAAAAGTTATGTATGAATGAAAGGAGTTAGCAGTTAGTTTTGTTTAACAGATTACATGCTGCAAATAACTCATGGTTTTTATCCAGTGACTCAACTTTTTTTGCCAGTTACTTTTAACTAAATTTAAATAAAACTTATTTTTAATTAAATTGCTTAATTACCTTAAAAATCTATAAATTAATGTCCAGCTAACAACAGAGGATTTTAAAATAATAGAATCTGCAAAAATGCACCACATTTAAAACATTAAAAAGAAAATACTACCATTAAAATTCAGACTACAGAAAAGCATAATAAAAGTTAAGTTCCAAAAAAACAAGAATTAATAAACACATTAAAATGACAACTTAATTGTTTTTAATAAATTCTATTACGAGTAATGGAATGGAAACAAAATATACTAAATATGAACAATAAATTATAAATGTAGACGTACATACCTTAAAAGCGAAGTATTTAAATCCAGAACTAATATTTCGAAAAAGTCACAACTTATCCCGAAGCTATCTTTTCACCACAAAGAATAGACCTTAATTGACGACTCTTTGAAGAAACCAATCCTTCCAAGTGTTAGATGCTACACTAGGGGTAATAAAATGCACGTTCAACCCAACCGTCCCAGGACGTATCACAGGGTACTGCCGCTGGGACGTGTTGAACACTGGAAGTGTTAAGAGTAGGGCATAGTTTTACTATGTTATCAAAGGAAATAATACATGATAGTATTTTTACTAGAAATTAGGAATTCTCGGCCTCTTCCATTACTATGTTATGACCAGATTTTAGAAGTAAACTTCACATTATGTGATTTCCTTTACCTTGGTATTAAAAGATAATTTGAAATGCTTTGCTTCATTATTACAATCATTTCAATTTCCCTTCAATTTTTTATGACTAGGATTAGAAACTCAGGTGCAATCTCAATCCAGATATTTGAAAAAAGAACCTTGAATGAATAGGCTAGTTATCTCGGGTAAAATTCACTAAAGAAGGTGTAACGTTATGGAATTGCATTTTAATAAAAATAGGAAATAACATAACTGTACAATTCCCACTGTTTTAACAATGGAAACTACAGAGTTGTGTTATTTCGTATTTTTTTATTAGTCATCTCAAGATTAGCTTGACCTCAACATTAGACAAATGCCCCATTCTGAAACTCGGAATAGTCTGCCTTGCTAGTTAGGTCAGAGGTGTACAACCTTATTAATGTGATGAGCACCTAGTTATTTTCTAGAACATCAAGCAAGCACCATTACACTTTTGTGAACAGGAATGATCATAAATATAATCAAACCAACGTCAAAGTTGTTAAAAATGTCCTGTCATACTTTTAGAAAGAAAACAGGTGAATAAATTAAATTACTGATGCTAGGAAAGGTGAAACCAAGCATCAAAGAAGGGCGTGATAAAACTGCCAAAGAGCATGGTGCTCATGAGTACCAGATTGCAGGCCCGTGTTAGATGATAGAATATCTGCCTAGCAAGTGGAAGATCAGGGTTCGATTGCCATTCAAGGCAGAATTTTTCTCCACGTATTTGGTTTGTATAGATTATTAATGTTAGTACATTTTTCTATCCGCCTCTGTAACAAATGAAAATAGTTAACACTATTTAAACTCACACAAGTGAAATGTATATAGAAAGCCCAGTTTCATGAAAGTAACAGCCTGTTAGCAGCCCTGTAAAGATGTACAATATTGTTTTATTGATATAAAAGACAAGATGCAATTTTTGCCATTCTGGGATAAATGGAAAATTATTTTTGCAGCCAATAAAATATTTAAAACTATATTTATTACTCAACATAGCATAGTACTCATAGTATTCATCACACCATGGAATGGCTTGGGCTTTATGCTTGTCTCAGAGGCAATGTGGAACCAGTCACCTATTTACATATTAATTTGAGTCAGCTTTTGTAGATTTCTTATGAAGGACAAGTATCCTATATAGCAGGGATGGCTAAACGGCGGCTTGCAAGTCACATATGGCTCTTTTAACTTAGCATGCAGCTGTTATTTATTTATACTCAAGGTCCTATCAAGGCTTATCATGTAGGAATGCAATAACGAGGCGTGACTAAGATGTTTTGGGGATGCTTAATGGATATCCAGTCTCTCTGTATTGCTTTGAATACTAGTTATGTTTACTGCTCCTACATTTTTGTGTGCAAAATGGGTGTCCTGCAGCTCTCCAACTTAGGAAGGTTATCATATGCGGCTCTGAGGGTAAGCATTGGCCACCCCTGCTATATAGATATAATACAAATGAAGGAAGTGAAGATGGTGAAACACCACACATTTAATTAGTCTAGAGGAAGAAGGTAATTTTTCATTTACTTAACCATTAAAAATGCAGTAATTATTTTTATTTAGCTGAATATGTATGAGATAAACTGATTAAAAACTTGAATTTCCAGATTTATATGGGACGGAACATTTATTAATTGCAGGGAAAGGCACGAAAAATGGGTTTCACAAGTTTTAGTCATCACAGTTGTCAAAACTAATGGAGTAAGATGCTCTCTCTTAACATTAACAGTCGTCTTAACCAATGGAATGTTGCAAATTCTGTGAGCATTATTGAATTAGCTGTAAACCCTAAAGAGGTTGTTTACCTTTTTCTTTGTAATGAAATTAGATAGTCTAGTGACGTTGTTCTTAATTGGTGGATTTTTTTATAAATAAATTTCAGCATTTTTCAATCTCAAAACTGATCTTGTTGTGCTTGTATTTTGATTAATCCAGATGCATATTTCAGCTTCATAGTAGCCATTCTCTATAATTAATTATATGAATTTGTTTTCTAAAGTTGTAAGAATGATCCTGCCTTGTAGTGAACACCACTTCAGCCTTTATGATCCTGATTGAGAACTATGTTTCATTACATTTTTTAAGTCCAATTTATTTAATCATGATTTCTCTTTAGATGCTTTGTCTAATCATTTTCTTTTTCTATATCAAATATTCCATGATGTATCCCCTTTCGAACAGTTTTACAAAGAAACAGTGAAACCAATATTATGGAAAATCTTTTAAAAAGACTTTCGATGTTTTATTTAAAATAATTATAGAAATAGACCTAAAATGTAAAGACTATTATGAACAACATATATAAATGGTACAACATGATGGGCTATTGAAAAATATTACTTGGGCTGTTGTTGAAATTTAATGTCATTTTGCTTTTTTGGAAATGGATTTGCTTTCTGAAGATATCTTATCCATTGTTAACTGTAAATAATTAGTTATTTTGTCTTTGACAAAATGTGCTGTTTTCATACTATACTAAATTCTTTTGGGCCTAAGTATGATACGATATTTTTTCCAAGTACAATATGATACGAAAGTGCGGTATTTTTTGTGCTTGCTTCGAACCTTTTTTTGTACCAATCAAGTTATAAAAGACAACCTATGGACTGGTATGTCATGATTCTGCACAAGATCCTTGACAATCAATAAATAATACTAGACTTACTATAGTCCCGATTCGGCCAGGACTGGTCCCAGTTTTAGCTCTTATCTCGGTGTCCTGGCTGGTTTGTAATTTTGTCCTAGCATAAGGGAAATAGGGTGGGAGCACCCCATCTTTCTCTCTCTCAGTACCTCTGTATGTATATTGAAACATTAGTGCCAACCAACACCAACATACTGCATAAAAAAATGCATGTTGACAAGATCCAGTCATGTTTTTGTGGTGAAACACCTCTGTATAAATGTGTGTGCTAGAGCAGTGGTTCTCAGAGAAAAATTCTTCATGGCCTTGTGTTCGGCCACCTGCCATGTTTTAGTAGTTGCAAAATGAAATGAATACGTTTAAACGTCTAAAAAGCAGGGCTACCACAATATAAGGAAATATAATTTTCTGATTTCAAAGCAAATACATTAGTATGTGATTATACTATGGTGAATTTGACGAAAAACCATGTACATCCTACTTGTTATTTTTTGTCAATGATCTCCTGCAAAAAATATTGTATATCTTTGACTCGTAACTTAGTCCATACAATACATCAATCCCAACTGACAAACAAACATGGCCATATTCTTTTTTCACCAAACTTAAATAGGTAATTTGAGTTGGGTCCAAGGATGATTGCTCTGTTTCCAAATTGGTATTTTTCAAGGGAGTAAAAACAGATCATCAACTCAAGAACTTTTATAAGCCAATCTGAAGCAACTTAGTTTGCTCACTCCAGAATGAATATTTAACAGTTTCAGGACCATCGATGCATGCACTGCATCCGAGCTAGTGCGTGGCCCTACCTGCCAATGCAGCTTATGTGTTCAAGGTCCCACAATTTCTAATGGCATCCACACCATTGTGGGGAGCTGGGAATGAGCTGGTAAGGGCAGTGGGCCTCAGTTTCGGCTCAACCTTCACTGCGGTAGCATTGGTCCAGAGTTTTTTTTTTCAAGTGATTTTTTTCTCTTCAGTACTTCATTTTAAACTTGAAATCATTGATCTTGTGAAATTGCATTAAATGAAGCATTATGTTAATAGGAAATAGGGAGTTTAGGTTCTTGGATCTCGTATTCTAAACATTTTTTAGAATATTGTTTTGACCGGTATTTAAATACATAAAATAATATCATATTTACTAGAGTAATCCTGTAAATTCTTGAATAGTATTTACAATTTTAAATAAAAATATTACTCAGTCATATTTTTTGTAATTTATTTATCCATCTCAGACCCAGAATAAGTATAAGTGGCATAAGCAAATAAATGCCTTTAGTTTAGCGGATTAAAAGGAACTTAGTTTAGTCGATAGCCACAACAAGGTTAAAAACCATATGTGCATTTTGGTTACAAAGCAGCCATCTTCAGTGGTAATTCACCGAAAATAGATTCTAAAAGAATTTTTTTCAACCATAAGATGAGTTTGATTGTTCCCTGTTGAATCATCATTGATGATAAATATACCCAGCGTTGCTTGGGTTTTTAAATCAATACAAAATAATTTGAAGATTTGAGAATAAATGATTTAAACCAAGTTAATTTTAAAATAAAACTTATCTCTTCTGCCATAACTTTGCGGAACTGCATAATTAAAATGAAAGTAAAAGAAAACTAAAAAATCCCACTTTATAAAGTGGGATTTTTTACAGTATTTCATTACTTACTCTCAAGTTAATTTTTATTGTAATGCTTGTTGGTATACAATATTTCTTGTCTTTCCATCTTTTTCTCAAATTTTTCCCGCATCCTCTAGACGTAGCTATATATCATTGTCCTTGAGCAAAGAAGTTGTTTGACAATTCAACACCTGCAATTTTAAAAGACTGCCCTTGTCTAAGGTGTTGTGATTGAAGTCAAATTTGTCTTTGTTCAGAAGACTTGGCTGCTCTTGCTGTGGCTATTCTTTTATATTTTAATCTGTCGTTATCTGAGAATGATCTCCATGGTCGTTTTGGCACTATGCTTGTTTTAAATCCTTGGTTTAATTTCTTTGAAAATTATTTTCTTAAAATAAAACTATAAAAGTAAGGTATTAAAAATGGAAATTTTAAACCAATATTATGAATTTTTATCTAGATATAGAATTTCGGAAACGAAAGAAGTCTACCTGAAATCAAAATTTAAAATCTTGCAAACTTTGGTAGGTAATCGATAATTAGAACTTTTTTCTGCACAAACAATTTTTTTTAAATATGTATTTATGAAGAGAAGGTTATTGTTTCATTATAACTATGCCATTTTAGATCCCAGTACAGTTAGTAATACATTGCTATTTACGGCTATTGTTGTTCAACACTTGTTAAGTAATCATTTGTGATGATAAATCTGAGGCCTCTGCCGCTGTTAAATTGTTTATTTTACCGAAGCAAGGATTGAGTTATAGCATAGTTATAAAAATACATTTAACCTGTAACCACAGGTATTAGAAATAGATGCGCAAACACAGGCATACAGTCTCTCAGAGAGAAGAAACAACGCTACAAAGTTTTCTTAAGTTTATATTTGAAATAGGGTCTTGACGAACAAACACAAAAATATGAACTCTTAGTATGCAATATCTTCTTAGTAATTATGAAAATGAAATTTTTTTAACAAAAAAGTAAGGCTCTAATTTTTGATAGGTTAATTTTTAAATTTCATACAGAAACTTTAATATTTTGCAGGTTTGTTTAAACACATGAATATAAAATAATTAAAAAAAGAAAACATATTAAAAAATGAGTACCCTAAACTTTGTCAATTTTCATGCTCCTCAAGCGGGTGCTGAACATTTCAAACATATTGAGCTGCTACAAATAAAACATTGGAAGGCAGTTTTGATTTTCTTTTCTGGAAGTCTGACAGTCCAGGATGGTTTAACTGCGCCATATCTTCAGAAATTTCCGAAACCGTAAAAAAGAACTGCCCCTAAAAAATTACGTGAACACAGGCATGGGGTCTCTCAGATCGGCAACAAAACTAAGCACTAAGCAAGACAATTTTTCAATCCCTTCTGGGCCTAATCTAGGGTCTCAAACACCCAACCTGCTAATTTGTGTGGTTTGTTTGTCACTTCAGTACAACTGTGAACACATGGAGGAAAGGGTGAACAAGATGGGAATGGAGTATATCGGTATAAGAAACAGTATATAAGTATTTTATACATATGATTGAATACATATTTTATTAAAATATATATTATTATTAGTGGTGCGTTTTCATTTTATGATATTATTTAGGATAATTGTTATGGTATGCCCCCCATTGTAATTTCAGCTTAAGATCCCTGGCCAATTTAATGGAATGCCTTTCACTTTCTTCTTCCAAAATGAGCTCTTTTGTAGCATCCAAGACTAAACGAGGGGAATCTCGATAGCAATACGAGTACTGCAGTGGCGGAACTAGGCCGGGGCAGTGCCTCTGGAGGGGCCCGGCCTGCTACCCACTTTATAATCTACAATTAATAGCTTGAGAATAATTACACGTATCATTTACAAGTATCTGGCGCCGTGGTGTCCGGAAACATATAGTGCCCGTACCGTACTTTCAGATGTTGTCGGCAACGATATTTTTCAAGTTTTCGCGGCTAGGGTCATGGCACTGAACGGACAGTGTTGTTTCCGTCGGACCCGCAATTTGTGTAGCATCCTTCAGCGGCAATAAGGTCACTGTTCGGATACGGCACTGCTGACGCGCGGTCGTGTAAATACTTGTGTCGTTACTGGTACCACACGGACCCTTATTTGCCTTCAACGGTTTATCCAATTCAGTCATATGTAGAAACGAATCAACATTACTTCAAGGTTAAATATTGTTTTTAATCCTTAGGGAGCTTTTATACCAAGGTGACTCGTGACGGTGATTTGGTTTTGATATGACGGCAACTTAAGTCACTTGAAAATCATCGTCACCTGAACTTTCATTCCAAAGTGATTCAATTTTGACATGATGCGATATTTAATTCGCGCCAGTTTGAAAGATATGTTGATGATTCGCTAGAAATGGGCCGGTTGCTAACCAAAGATCAAGTTCAGGTAAACAAAAATATTTGCAGAAATTCGTTAAGTATTGCCAAACCGTAATTACGCTTTGTGAATGCATTTTCAATCATAAAAGATATAAATATGTATGGTTTTAACTCTGAGTTGCCGCGTCACATCCCCAGCGCGTTGCCTTCAACTTGGTATAAAGGATTATGTACATTTAAAAGCATGTGCCATCGGAAAGCAATTAAAGTTGCCCTCACGTCAAAATTACCGTATTTATTCATGTACCCCTCCCCCTCGTGTACCACGTGCGCCCATATTTTTGGGCCAGTTTGGAGGAAGAAAAATAAATTTGTGCCGGTATAAGTTGACATCTGGAATTTAAAAAAAAGTCGGGCTCTTCACCAATTCCCCTTCTATGAAACAAGGTCCGCTTGTATACTTTGTAGAATTCTTCATCTTTTGCGAGCATAAACGTAGACGCAAGCGTGTGACAGTGAATTTAATATCGACACTCGCAATTTATATAGCCTGTAAAGAAATCCTCATGTAAGACGCGTAGTCCCTTTTTCTTACCGACAATTTGAGAAGAAAGGTGAGCGCGGTACACGAGTAATTATGGTAAATCACCGTCATCAGTCACCTTGGTATAAAACTCCCCTTAGAGTAGCAGCGTCTAATAGACTGTCTCTGTATATATTGTCTGTTAAATTTCCGAACTGAAAAAAATCAATACAAAAAGTTATAAAGTCCAAAGTCATGAAAATCAGTACGGTTGGTCACTTAAGGGGGCCCGCTAAACTTTCTTGCCCCAGAGTCCGTTGTTTACTTGTTCCGCCACTGGAGTACTGTATTAACAAGAGAATAACTAATAAATTGATACATGTATCTAGGGAATGTTGCTTTTTGGTTGAAACCAATCCAGCATAATGTATATCAATAAAACTGTGTTAAAGATAAATATTTCTTTTTACGAATGATAGAGTTAAAATGGAAATGTATAGCTCTCCACCAAAATATTGCGTCGATCCACTGGCTTTTGCGAATAGTTTTCTTATTTTTATGGAGCTCTAGCCCTTTTCATACACGCCCTTTTATCGGCTCACACGTGGTAATCACGTTGTTTCAACACCCTGCGTTCTCAGTATTTGAACCAAGTCCTATATTAAGAATCGCTAGTGTTGTCGCGAAAAATCACCTCCAACGCCAGTCCTGGGAATACTACATTCGTTATACGAATCCTATCTTCTGACATTTAATAAGTCATTCAGAGTATCTATTCGTTTTAGACTACTTCCGTACAATTGATTCTTTCGTATTAATCATATATTTGTTCGTAGGTACTCTAATTTTCATAAGACAAGCGCCGTAATGAGATGTATGTAAGGAAGCTAAATTTTCTATATGGAATTTATACTCTTTTATACTTTATATACAATATAACAAATGATTCAGATTTTTCTCAGATTAACGCTTTTTAAGCCGTTGATAAATGATCGTTTTTTACTCGCGCGTTTGTCGGCAAATAAACGGAAGGGAAGATGAAGGACGATGGTGAAGTGGAAGACTTTCATCGCTGATTGTTATTAGGATTTTTAATCCACTATGTTAATTATGTTACGCAGTCAATTCTCTAGGTAATATCGTTTAATTCTCCTGGTTTCGTAACTCGAACCGTGGTCACGTGATCAACACTGCCTACGAGCTGTTTGATCCGGATAGAAGGCTTAGGCGAGCATTTGTTTTTGTTCGTCAGAATTTCGCTTCCGCGTCAAATCGGCGCTTATCTATAGCAGTGTTTCTCAACCGGTGGGCCGCAAAAGTATTTGAGGTGGGCCGCTAAATATTTGAACAAATTTAAAATCGGTTAACAGTAGATATTTAACAATTGTCCCAAAAGTATAGCGAAACCTAATATTTTGTAAAAAGCAAACAATAAATAGCTGATGAAAATTTTAATGAATTTCCTTTATAATTTTTAAAATAACTCCCTACTTGTAGTGAATAATATATAATTTTCTCCTGCCTATATATACACACCTATTGATATGTAGGTTGACCGCGGGTAATTTGTTTTAGCTTAGGTGGGCCGTATCATGTATCAAAAAGGTTGAGAAGCGCTGCTCTAGAGAGCAAGGGGTGAAGTTCCGCAGGGAGGCGTACGTGGGTAAATTTCTCGGCGGAGGGGAAAGATGGTTAGGGGCGAGTGTTATGAATCCTTTACTTCCCTTTTCGTATGTTTTCACTCCATCTCTCTCTCTCCGCTTGCCAAAGAGACGGAAGAATGGTTTATGCGAAGGGACGAGGAGAGAGGAAGGACGATCAGGAGGGAGGAGGCGTTGCAATGTGCATCGAAGGGAGGATTGGGATAAGGGAGAGAGGAGGGGGATTGATGGAGGAAGGAGGAGGAGGGGATAAACAGAGAGTATTGGAAGTAAATCCTGCTTCTGCTGTTGCTTCCCGCAAGATCAACACGGTCTTTCTCTATGGACGCTAGGACTGTTCTATCCGAACTTCGTCATTGATACCGGAGATTTTTTAAAAGATCCTCTTCGTTGAAATGTGAGTCTTTAGTATCTTTAATTCTCGTCTCTCATTTTTAATTTCAAGGTTGGCGTGCTTTGTTTTACCGGGAAACTTATTAGTTGTTATATTGCATTTCTCATTTTCTTAAGTATTTATTTTTTCGCTTTGGGAAATGTGTTGATATGGGCGGTTTATTCGATCCATTTAGACGGTGTAACTGTGGCCGGAATAACCAAAAATAAAATAGATCGAAGGGGTCATAATTCTGCGTAGTTTCAAATTCGATAAAACTTATATAAACTATTTGAAGGTAAAATTATTATTGTGGCATTAACCCCTCATGAAAAAAGATTACTTGCGCATTAAAATTGAAGGTTGTGGTCTGAGATTTGTGAAAGTGGTTTATATTTGGAACAGATGGAAATTTTTAAAAATTTCTTACGACGGTCTTACGATATCGTAAATTGTTGCATTTTCTGAATTTAAGAGCATTTTAACTTTCTCTGTGTTCCAAACGAATTTACTATACTGTATACAACTTATCAATGAAATAATTGATGGAGTAAATTGTATATTCCAATTATTTATGAAGGGAAGTAGTTTATGTAGTAACACCGTCTTAGCACTTAATTTTTGCCCAAATTAGTTTCTAATAAAATGCCCACGAATTTTTTAAGCGTAAAAAATCTAGTCATTTCGTATGTCTATAATAAGTGACAAAATTATAAACAGCGTTCATATATCACCAAGGACCAAATGTAGGAAGGATGTAGGATTCCGTGAAATCTATAGTTGAGCTTTGTAGCTTACGTAGATGCTGAATACAGAAGCAAAGGTTTTCGAACTTTTTGAAATCACGGAACCCATTTACGTAAAATAATTTTCCCAGAACATTAAACAACAGAGCAGCACATATCGGGCATTTCATTCTCTCACGGAAACTCATCTAACTTTATCGGGATCCTAGGGTTCCGCGGAAAATCTCTGGTGCAAGGGAGGGAAGTAAAGAATAATCTTATTTAATTCGTTAAGGCAGAGATAAACTTTGTGTTTTGTCTCATTTTTCATACTTTATTCTTTCTTTTCTACTTCCATTAAGTTTTTTCACGCTGAAACTTTCGTCCTTGTGAAGATCGCTCTGACCCTTTTTTTGACGGTATCGCTAACTACGATCTATGGTTCGCAGTGGTGGTGGCAGACAGGCACGACGAGAGGGGGGGGGGGGGTCTACAGTACCCGGGCCCGCAATTCTTCAAGAGGCCCGGCCGAGTATACGGGTATGTTGTATACTTGTATTGTTGACAAAGTGGATGTGCGGGGAAAGACGTTAACAAAAATTAGTGGCCGTAAATAGAGATCTCAGTGGTTTCCTAGTATTCCTGGTGTTATCATCCATTTATCACGGTCATTCATGCGGTATAAATATGTACTATGTATGTATTCAATATTTTATTGCAACCAGCATAAATTTTATGGACTTATATTTTTAAGACATTTAATTGTGATTAACAATAAAGGTAAGCAATCGCTAGCTATTTATTTATATCCTTAGTTATATTTATTTAAGCAACAATATTTTTATTGATAAATACTCATAAGTTAAATACCGTATTTCCTCGTGTACCACGCGCCCTCGTGTTAAGACGGCCACCTCGTTTTTGAACATCGAATTAAGGAGATAAAATAAATTCGGAAATAAATCGGCATAAAAGAAATTCGTGAAAAATCGGCAAAAAATTATAAGCAAGCAGCCGTGCGCAACATACGAACAAGACCAATTGGGCGATACGTGGATTAGAATGTAAGACTCGAAAATATGATCTGGCGGACACACACGCACACAAAAACACATGTACACACACAAGGGAGGCCCGACATATACTGCACCGGGGACCGCGTTAGCTCTCGACGTCCCTGGTGGTAGATAACTCTCAATGATCAATGGACGGCACTTGGAGCATGATTATGTATTCACTCACGTAATTTTTAAGACTTATGAGATCGCCTCATTATCCGTGTGTGTGTCCCCCACTAACATCTTTTTCATGAATGGACTGATTTCCATGAAACTTAGTGTAAGGGTAGTGCTCTCGGAGATTACCTCTGGGCCATAATTTATATTCCGAATTTGTAGGTCCTGAGTTCTTTCTCCATTTGATTTACATGGTTAATCTAAAATCCGTCGAGCAGAGAGTTTTTCTTCTGCATTTAAAAATATTTTAGAATTATGATATCGAAGTGGGTTTGGTACTGTTCTAAGGGGGGAAAGTGATGATTCTTTTACTTATCATACAATTTTGATTTTCGTTTCGGCGTTTTTAAAGCCATTTTTTCGATTTGTTGCTATGGTGATGATTATTGCCGTAATAGGCTGGAGCATAGCCGAGTGCACATTCCAGCCGTGTTTCGATTCATAGCTATCGAGGTAACAATCGACCCTTAGGTCGATTCATATCCATCGGAATCGCGGCGAAAAATATGAATACTACATATTGTTGTCAGTCGATATGACTCTGTAAACAAAACGGCGCTTCTTCTTGTGTAATTATTACGGCATTTTGGGTGAGAAAATTTCGTTTTTGTTGATGTTGAAATGATTTGTTTTCATTTGTTTTTCCTTCAGTTTCCTTAACGTACCTGTTGGTTGGTTTGTCATTTTTAAAGAAAAGTTTATTCTTGTGTAATACTTACGACATCTTTAGAGCGTGGTTTTTGTTTTTGTGTTTTGTTGGTCTTGAATTGGTTTGTTTTGTTTTCTCGTCGGTTTTCTTAACGTATCTCTTGGTTCGTTTGTCCTTGTTGAAAGGAAAGTAGGCGGATCAATTCTATCCAGAAATACTTGTTTTATTAGGATTCTGGCAGTTTCTTGCTAATAGTGCAGTTTATTTTTAAAGAAATAAAAAAACTTTTAGTAGACAAATTATTCCTGAAAACTAAGGATTAAATTTCTATGATATTAAAATACGCTTATTTAACATTTATTTCCGTTGTCATAATAGAAAAAGTGTGTTGCTCTTAGTCTACTTTTATATATTTATTTATAACAAAAATTGTTATGACAATTAGGTTTTCATGTTCTGATATGGTTTGAGTCTACCAATCGCTTGTGATATCCTAAAGTAAACTTCGAGGTTCGATTATAGTATCTTAATAAAACAATGTTCACACAAGAAGATATGAAGAGCAATTTACTGAAATATGTATTATTTTACTTTTTAGATGTGCTAATTGACATAGTTCATGTTTTTGAAATGGCTGAATGAAAGCTCTCCGAGATTTAGAGTGATTCTGCCATAAGCTTTTATATAGCTGTTTGCCGAGTATTGCAGAAGTTTTATTATTGTTTTATTTATTTTAAACCGATGGATCGTTTCTAAGGTTAGTCGCTGACGTAATCCTATAATAGTCCCTTAAAAAATAAGGTACTTAATAGTAATCTCAGTAAAATGAGCGTTTCTAGACATCGGTCGCCTCATTAATCCAGAAAAACTGGTGCGTAATCCTTGAATCATTTCTCATCACGAAATAACTTATTTATCATGGTGTTTAATATGTACTTTTGCGAAACTGTGAGCAAGTTCTTTGCTAGTTATAATTGCTGCAGAGCGATCGGGATTTCATCCTGATGACGCACCGGCATTCTTCCGAGTTTCTGATAGTTGCGAATTACGTAATCGACTGGATTTACCTGACACGATCGGTTAATTTATTCTTGAGAGAAAAAAACAGCAGATGCATCAATTATACTTAGGTATACGTATTTCTAGAGTCTGTAAATGGGTGTAAACATGAATGGCACTATCGATGCAGAGATAATTCTTCCGTCGGGTTATAATGTTTCCCCTAACGTATAAAGCTCAAGTATTTTTCACGTGAGTGAAATCGTGATTGTTTACTTCCATTATGCTTATATGGAGCCGACTCACGCTCTGATTTTTCAATCATGTAGTGTCTTACGTTTTAATCCATCCTAATTTTATTACTTATTGTTAGAACCAACGCGAGCTCCAAAATATGCTATGACATTTTCCCACAAGGCAGCTAGCCGTCTTCTTGGCATCAGCACATCCACCTACATATCAAATGGGGGGTGGCGGGGTGGTTAGAGCGTTGGCCTTCTTTTTACGCAACGGTCCCAGGTTCGAACTCAGCGGACGTCGGATTTTTCAACCTGGGATCGTTTAATGGTCAATATTTTTTGCCAACGAGATGAGAGTCGCAACAAAAAACTCCTAACGGCTAATTACTTAGAGATGATGCAACTATGAGGCTGTTTCTAGCTGATTATGAAGAGTTTTTACAGTGATAGATTGCGCCTTTCGTCATTCCAGGTAGCCGATTAAACGGAACGATAGAATCAGCAATACAGTTTGTAAATAATCGAATACCTAAATTATATACTTTTTTATCTCGGCGCAAAGTTTTTTCAACAACGAATGAGGATTTGGGAAACGGCGTTTTTGCCACGATTTGTGCGTTGGGAAATAGTTACTTGTTAATTTGGCATCGTAAAAATATTACTTTCAGGTTGAAGAGAACAATTATAAAAACTAGAACACTACAAGTAAATTAATACTTAACTCATCATGGGATTTCCAATTATTCCTGATCGTCAAAACTTTCTTTTGTCTTTCGAACTTCCGTTTCGCATATTTCCACACCATCCTTTAATCCCTATCCAGAAGAAGACTTGAACATTTCCATTAATTTAGAATCGAATTCACGTCTGCATCCGCCATTATCTACGCTAACTTCCTATTCCGAGCTTTCCACTACCCAGCTGATCTAATCACTCCTTAATCGAGTCGATTTTGTTTTCTGGTTTACGTTGCAGCACTTGTGCGACGGCAATATAACTTCGAGGCAAACAATTTTTAATGATGGCTTCAAGAGCGGACGTTCCATTCTTTGCCATCAAATGCGATCGCGATGTTCTATATGAATATGGTCGAGGTTATCGCTGTTTCCAGAAAGACGTGGTAGCGCAATTTCCATTGCGTGTCGCCATGCGGGCAGCCATTGCAATCAAGAAATGTTTTGTAGTAAAGGTCGCTTTTAATATTCTTCGTAAAAAAATTCAAATATGTATCTGATTTCATCTTAGGTTTTTAAAATGTTACTGTTTTTCAATTAAATTCCTGGCTTTGTTAGGATGTGCATACGAGATGTAATGTTTGCATATGAATAAGGGTACCGAGTGAACTTTTAAATCCAGAATCTAAGCACGCGTTTTAAAACATTTTCAGTATAATTTTCTGAAAACTTAATCCCTTCATTTCACTCGTCGATTATTTCAATGTGGTGGTTTCGGAACATTTTCGTCGGCGCAGCACCCTTGAAGTAATCTTGTTTATTTATGAGTTTAGACGCGCTCATCTGTTGACACTAGACCACCATCAATTTATTAAAGAATAAACGATTTCCCCAATGATCAATGATCTATGCCAAATTTTGTTGGAAAAGCAATCTTGGGGTTTTTTATACAGTTAACTTTATATTTTTAAATTACAGTTATGATCACAAAACAATTCTTATGACGATTTGAAACTGGTTAGATTTGTGTTTCACTTTTATTATCTATTATATTATTTGCCAAAAATCTACTTTTGTCACGAAGATCTAAAACGCTTTTGAGTCGAGAACTGTATTTCCAATTTGAATCATGCTTTCAGCTTACATAGCTATGTGATTGGCTAATTTATCGAAGTGAAAGCAATTCTTCCTCGAAGGCCCTGTCTCTTCTCTCCTTTCATATTATAAATTCCTCAAACCTCACAAAATTCTCCTCGGTTACTAAGTCGCTTTTATTCCACTGCTATTACTAGTTGGTAAATTCTGACAACGAATTAATTGCAAGCGTAGCTGCAACGGGCATGCTAATAACAAATAATCCCTCGAGTAAGTTCCGAGGTAAATCTTTGTCCGGCTTGTCGGAGCATTCCATAATTATAATACGGCACGCTAAAATATTCGCGTCTACGAATGCGGCCCGCCAAGTAAAAAGGCTGCGCAGCCCTGAGTTGAAGTATATTTCCAATATTCATCAATTTTGATGGCAATATGGACGTCGAGGAAAGATGATGAGCAAAGGAATAAGGAAGATAAAACGTGGGTGAGGTATAGGGATGCGAATTATCAAATACATCAATGATGAATAAGACAGAATAACAATCTAGCATTAGAGTGTGTCGGAAGTGTTTAATAGGAAAACGGGATGCTGGAAGGACGAATGTTAGGTAAGAGATGATGACAGCAAGAATGGCGTCGTTGGACCATTGTACAGGAAATGCTAGTCACAAGGAATTGCGAAGAAAGGATGGTAATTGCAAGGAGAAGATTAATTACTAGGGCCTTGTACAAATCGAAAGGCTGAAGTCGTGCGATGGTGGAAATTATGCAACCATAACTAGTGTTATCTAGTGCTTAACAGAATTTTGTTACAATAAATAAATGTTGCATTTACAATTCAAACCTTTTTCTTCTACGCCTCGAATATTTTCGTAAATTTTCGACGGATTTGATTAATTGCGATAATATATCTCCGAATCATATTAAAAACGTAATACGAAGCCTCATCATTATTGAGAAATAGCACGTCGGCATTGTTGCATACTATTGAAGTGATGTGGAGGATCTATGAAAAATCTGCAATATTGCAATATTATAACTTTTTTAGAGAAATTTTCCGCCATTTTTTTATAGTGGCAATAATTTTTTTTGAATCCTTGATTCTTCTATTACAAGCGTACATTTATTTGCCTTTTAGTGTCCCTGAATCCTCAAAAGAATGTTTGTGCCCGGAAACCTTGAGCTTGAGTGTATCTAAATCTAAGAACGCTAATTGCTTGTATGTATACTCCGTCTTCTGCTTATGAAAAGGACGCGAGTGAACACCACTCTTTAATTCTGCCGTTAGATTAATCCGTCGAGGTCTGGACTCTCCGGAATAGAACCCCATGAACTCTTTGTTTACCTTGAAACTTGCGCAGCATCCGGCAAGGATTTGGCTCGGTTTCAATTCTGGTGATAAAAGGGACATATCTCGTAGTCATTAGCTCAGGGTCATTCACCAACCGGCACGCGCCGAAATAGACGAGGAAGTTGTTTCTCATTTACGTCCTATTGGAACTTGAATTGACGCCTTCCCAAAATATATTCCTATATTTTCTTCATGCGGATTTCATGGGAAAATGTCCTCCTATCTTCTCTCGTAATACATTCTCTCTTGAATTATCATCAAAGCATTTAGAAGTAGGGTATATTTTATTTACATAAATCGCCATTCAACAGGGAACTATTGAGCTCGTCTTATGGCTGAAAAAGTTCAAGGACATGCACTTAAAAATACTTGTCTCAGGTAACTCCAATAGACTCAACAAGGTTATAAAAATACCCAGATGCGTATTTCGGCAACAAAGCAGCCGTCTTCAGTGGTAATCCATCAAAAATAGATTCTTTTAGCTCTTTAGTACTTTTAGAATCGATTTTCATGAATTACCACTGAAGACGGCTGTTTTGTAGCCGAAATGCGCATCTGGTTTTTTTATAATCTTATGGCTATTGTAGATACCTGCCTTGCATGTGCACACGCATGATGCGTGCAAATATCCTCTTGTTGATAATATTAATTTTATGCGAAGTTAAAGGGCATTTTAATGTATTTATAAAATGGTAACCATACCGGTGCTGTAAGATTATATTGATTTATTTAACGTCTTTTGTCCACCTCGTTCATTTCAGATGAATCCGGTTATAAAGTCGTCTTTGTCGGACGGCGTGCTCCTCAAAGTTGTCACCCTCAAGGGAGACGCAGTCAGCGGCAGTAACACCTCTTCATCAGCCACACCAAAGTGAGTTAATTTCGCATATCTCATTAATTAATTAATCAGTTTCTTTATTTCTGGCGGCCATGTTTGCACAGCCTGCATTTTTATGCAATTTTAGTGGAGCCGTGGAAATATCTATACCACAAGATAATGCACATTTGTTGTCATATGTTTAGTATGCCCATAGGTAGGACGTAAGTTATAATAACTCGGCTCTATTTACATTAATTCTACCAAGTAAAAATAAACGTCATATATATTATACTAATGACATGGAATTAATATTATATGAACAATATTTAACTTTCTGTTTCATTGAGTGAGCTAGAGAATTCGTTTACAATAAACAGGGTGCTTCGAAAATGTGTCATAATTCAGTGTGTGAATTCGGGATGTCATACTGAAGCAAAATCTTCTTATCATAATGGGCCAGTGAAAACTTCCTAATCCGAGTACTGGCACTTTGTGTTGTCGACGCTACTGTCGAAAACGAAAACCAATATCAGTCGGACGAACCGTTTGTTTATATCCTCGTCTTACAGCAACTCTTTTACGATGCCCTTGCATCTCTACACACGCTTCTGCGCCACTCGTTTAAGATTGGCTCACACGCTGGAAAATCCCCGGATAAACACGGACTGATTCGGAAGAGACTTGAACACACTGCTGCCATAATAGCATCGACGTCACTTAGTGGCAGTAGCTCGGTCAGGAAGCGTTTGTCGGTCCGTGTTGAGAGAGTCTTTATGCTTCTGGCTGGCCTCTTTGAATTCATACCCTAAAATTATGAAACATCTCCAAAAAATCCTGTTTATAATCTTATGAAACGTAACTCTATAAACACCAATGACTTGTCAGCTATGTTCACCAATTACTCTGTCCATAATAATACTCTAAAGTGGCCATTTTCTCTTGGTATACCTAGTTGTAGTCCGGTGCCAAGTAAATCCTTACTATGGTGGTGTCGTATGTGGACAAAAGAAATTGTCAAAAAATTTTAGAAATCTAAATGCCTCCGACATAAAGGTCTTTCCTAAGTCAACAAAGGTTCGCCGCATATGGAAGAAATTTGATTTACAGTCGATGGCAATTCGGTTATCTAGTATTAAAATGCGCATACCGGGTAATGGGGCTTGTCCCCCTCAAGATTCTGATAGTTTTAAAAACTATTTTAAAGTTACATAAACTTAAATTCTTAATAGGTTTGTCGAAGTAAATGGTGATGCGTATTTTTCATTTCCGTCATAAGTATGTCCTCCCCAAAAAATTCACGAGTGCGCCTCTCCTATTATGGAATTAAACAACAAGAGAGGAAAGATGCACACATCATACGTGCAATCCACTAAACGTTTAAGACAGGGATGAGAATTGGTACATTTCCCGTTGTCTCGTCGTACGAGGAGGGTCATTTTCCCAAAACACAATGGAGGTGCTTTTCCGAGAAGTCTGTTAGTTTTTAGTAGTGTAAGTTGCCAGGCTCTTGCAATTCCTTTCTTACTTCCCGGTCTCCCCTCTTCCCTCTCTTGGCAGAGCTACGCGAACCTAATTCGGGAGAAAATGTTATTTGCCAACATGGTGTCCCGGGTTATATCATTCCGCGGGCGGACGCTTTCACTAAAAACATTGGATGATCCGCGGCTGTATGACCTCGAAAATGACCGTTTCCCGAAATTTTCGTGGTTCCACCCTTTGCTCATCGATATTTCATGTGTAATGTACGCCATATTCTCCATTCGTCTTATTTTACGAATTCGTCGAATAACGTAATTGAGTTGATCAGTTGATGGAGCTGAAGTTATATGTTAAAAGAGTGAGGCGCCGAATTCTATAATAAATAATTTGTTAATTAACCCTTTAGAGTAAAGGAATTTTAATATATATATATGTATATATATATATATATATATATATATATGTATATATATATAAACTTAAGGAAAAGAAAAGGTAGTGATGAGGGTGGCAACAAGGTGTTGAAGGAAGGCCAGCGGACACTTACCAAGTTGAGGACTAAGCTGGCAGGCTGCTGGGGGCGTCGAAGAGACAGAAAACACGCACACAAGAAAAACACGTGCATATATATAATAATTATAATTACTAATGTTTTCCGATTCTTTTTGTCTCAAATTTATAGTTTGAGACAAAAAGAATCGAAAAACATTAGTAATTATAATTATTATTCTTTAATACCAATTTCAATTTTCATTTTAGAGTTAGGATGACCAAATTACAGCCCATGAAGCTATGATAAAAAATGCATCCCTATGATTTAACACGAAAATTCAATATTTTTATTCAAACTATGATAATACAGTATTTAATGTTGGTTTTTTAATCTTAAACAATCTCATTTAGACTTGATTTTCACTAATATGATACCTCAGAATATCAAGGTAACTTTCGATTTAAACTCTAATCCGGCCTGCCCACCAATGCCACCCGCAAAGGAAAAATGTTTGTCCACCCATCTTTAGAGAATATTTTGCACTCCCTTGTTGACCCTAAATTTAATGGCGCTTGCAATAACAATGATTACATCAAAAAAGTTTAATGTCTTTAAATAAAAGAAATTCTTCTATGTAGTAGCCTAAAAAAACAACGTAAAGGTAGTGCTTGTGCAGACATAGTTTGTTTCATACCACATACAATTTCAAATACACTCAGGTATATGCATCTGTTAGTTATGCACTTCACCATCTAAAAAAATATCACAGTAGTTGTTTGGAATGGAAGTACATTAAGCAATAAAGTGAAATGTTATTTCGGGCAATTCTATCATCATTCCAGTCCAGACATACAGACACATCTCTGTTGGCTCACACTCAAACTTTCCGAGTCGATAATGCCTTTCGAGTCTGAAGGTTTCCTTCGCTCCGAATAATAATATATTCGAAAATAAATAATCGAATCACCCGACATTTTTTTTGATAAAACTTAGGGAAATATCTTTAATTAATTATTTCTTCTTCTTCCCATTATCATCACCACCATAGTAATTCTACCTTCCGATAGGTTTTAGGCACACCCAGTTTAATCTGTGCTATCCAAAAGCTTTTCTCTTCAATTATACTGTCACTTTTAACCTTTTGGAGATCCTCCATCGCTTCCTTTTTCCTTCAGCACTTGCCTTCTTTATGATTGAATAAATTCTTTAATATCCTCCTCTTTTCTATTCCTTCTTAGCTTTCCATTCATGTTTTCCTGTATTCACCAATTAATTTTACTTGGCAAATGAATGAACTGTGTGATACATCTCTTTAGTAGTGCTTCTTAAAGAAAAACTCAGTGGAAAAGTTGTGGACGAAACTGGAGCGTAACAGTTCATAAATATCTCTCATATGATACAAGAATCACCTCTTGTCTCAGTTTACCAGGAAAACATGGAAGAATGATCCCATTGGAAACGCATATACTTTATTTTGAGGGTTTTTATTTTTTATATTATTAAGAATTCTTTATCAGCAAGGCGGCAGTAGCGGAACTCCTGATGGGCACGTCTCCTTTGTCCATCTCCATGTTTCATCTCCGAAACTACTGGGCGAATTAGATTTTAATAAAGTATTAGTGATACTCAAGTATTAGTGATCCTCATCAAAATTTATCACTGAATTATGGTTTTGAACTGCATCCATCAATTAGAACTTCCATTTTATATCATCATCATCATCATGCTTCTGTCCGAAGACAGGTTTTAACTGAATCGCTGCCTCCATTTCTCTCTCTCCCTAGAAGCCTCTTTCATACCTCTATAAGTATTATATCCCTGCTTTATATTATCTAATATTCCTATTCTTTTTCTCCCTCTACCTCTTCTTCCACTAATTTTTCCTTCTAAGATCTTCCTTTGTAAACACTGTCTTCTCAATATGTGCCCTATCCAATTTGCTTTTCTTTTCCTGATTGTTTTTATTAGCATCCTTTCTTCTCCCACCATTTCTAATACTTCATTTCTCTTCCTCTCTGTCCATTTCACTTTCATCATTCTTCTCCATACCCACATCTCAAAACTTTCTAAATATTTTTCCTCCTTTCTCCTTATCGTCCACGTCTCTGCACCATAAAGACCTATGCTCCATATGTAGCATTTTGCTCATTTCTTCCTTGTTTCTAAATTTATTTTCTTGCTTGTGAGAAGCTCCTTCTTCTCGTTAAATGCTGCTTTTGCCATTGCAATCCTACTTCTGATGTCCTGTGTACTACTTCCATCCTGCGCTAAAATACTGCCAAGATATTTGAAACTACTTACTTGTTCCAATTTTTGGCCATTTACCATTATATTTAATTCTTTATGTTCCTTTGAAACCACCATGACTTTCATTTTTTCTGCATTGATCTTCATTCCATATTGTTGGTCAATCTCCACTAGTCTGTCTGTCATCCTCTGAAGCTCTTTCTCGCCTTCTGCTATTAAGCCCTGATCATCTGCGTATTTAATGGTGGTAATACTTTCACCTCCTATCTTAAATGCTTTCTCTTCCGTCAACGCTTCTTCTGTTGTTGTTTCTGCATAAATATTAAATATCGCTGGTGAAATAGGACATCCCTGCCTCACTCCCCTCCCTATTGAAGTACTTTCTGTTTCTTCTCCTTCAACCCTGATCAACGCTTGATCTTTCTTTATCTCTCATTCTGTATGAAACTTCGCTACTGGTTTCATATTTTAGGTGAATCGGCTTCCTAACGGATAAGGGATGAGAATATATTTTTTTTTTACATGTGAGAGGCTTTAGTCTGTTAGCTCAGCTTCAGATAAAGAGAGAAAATGGCGAAAGTTGAACCATCTCGAAATCTCCTCCATGGTTACTTGGGAGAGGGGCTTTTTTCCCGATTTTTTGACGATTTTTTCGTGCAAGGTTCACTATTTTAACTGTTATGCCTAAGAAACGGCTGCCTGTATCGAGTATACGTTATTTATTGGATTCCAATATTTGTGATGTATCTTTTCTGACACTTTCGATAAATTAAATTATACGGTGATACCCGAGTCCTTTATAATTAACTTAAAATATCGCCATCAAAGGGGATTATTTTGATCGAATTGCCTTGTATAATATAAAAGTCTTAGTGCGCAGCGTAACTCTTTGTAGCTGAGAAAATGTCTTGAATGAATCAATAAAACCTGATCCGATCTCAGTCTCCAAGAATTTACTCGCATTGACTGACTCTAATCTTTTGATCAAAGTAAAGGTTTTTAAGCAGTCTTTTATCTTTCCAATCTATTCCTAATTTGTTTAAAATACCCAGCATTTTATCCCATTTCACTCGGTCAAAAGCTTTCTCCCAATCTACAAAACAAAAATACATACCTTTATTGACTTCTAGCGCTCTTTCTAGCATCATCCCCATACATCCTATAGCATCTCTAGTCCCTCTTCCTCTTCTGAAACCAAACTGATTATCTTGCAGCTCCTTTTCTATTTTACCTTCAATTCTTTTGGTTATTATTCTGGTTAGAACTTTAGCTGTATGAGAAATTAAACTAATAGTTCTGTAATCCTTACAACATTTTGCATTGTTCTTTTTCTCCAGTGGTACCATCACAACATCTAAAAAATCTTCAGGCCATATGCCAGTATCATATACTTGGTTAAAAAATTTTGTGAGTTGCTTAACTGCTTTAGACCCTAAAACCTTGAGAACGTCCACGGGTATATCATCACTCCCAACAGCCTTCCTTCTTTTCATGTCATCAATTGCTCTTTTAACTTCAGACTCGATAATACTTGGTCCTAGCTGATCTTCTTCCACATCCTCTTCTTCATTTAATTCAATATTTCTTGGCTTTCCTTCTTTGTCATACAGAACCTCAATGTATTCTTTCCAGACATTCTTTACATTGTCTGGCTCCGATACTATTTTACCACTTTTGTTCATGATTCCTTTATGTCCTATCTTTCTTGCTTTTTTCTTGAATAGTTCCCTTGCTTTGCTATACATGAGGTCTGTTCTACAAATTCTTTCACATTCGACAATCTCCTCGCATTTCTCATTTATCCACTATTCTCTGGCTTTATCTGTTTCCCTTCTTAAAGCATTATTTAACTCCTTGTACTTTCTTTGGCCTTCTTCATTGTTTATGTTCTTCCACTTTCTCCTCTCTTCCATTTTTTGCAGCATGGCTGCTGTGACCCAGGGTTTTTTGTTTCTTTCACCCATCATCTTTCCTACCTTCTTTTCCATTAGCTCTTTAATGTTGCTATGGATGTATCTCCACTCCTCATCTACACTCTTCCTATTTTCTTCAGCTCTCTCCCCCAACCTTTCCTCCAGCTCAGTCATGATAGTCTCCTTGTTTTTAAGGAGTTCCTCTAAGTTCCATTTCTTGTTAACTCTTATGTTTCTCTTAACGCTCTTCAGTCTACATTGTGTATTTGCCACCAAAAGGTTGTGGCCAGAATTGATATCTGCCCCTGGTAGTGTTTTCACATTTTTAATGCTATTTCTAAATCTCTCATTGACTAGTATGTAATCTATCTGGTATCGTCCCTGGTCTCCTGGGCTCCTCCATGTGTAAAGTCTCTGCTGGTGATGCTTAAACCATGTATTAGTTACAATCAATCTATTTCTATGGCAGAATTCCACAAGTTTCTCCCCTCTTTCATTTCTCTTCCCTAGTCCATATTTTCCCACTATGTTATCTTCCTGTCCCTCTCCAACTACACTGTTCCAGTCTCCCATTACTATGATGGTGATCCTTCCTTTTCCCTCTTCCTCCAATATCTCCATAATCTGTTCCTACATTTCATCTACTTCGTCGTCGCCAGCATTAGTTGTTGGCATATACACTTGAATTATAAGCATTTCCACTGGCTCCATCTGACGTTTTACTGCTATTAATCTATCATTAACTGTCACTACCTTGCTAATTCTTTCAGCTATCTCTTTTCTCATTATAATCCCCACTCCTCTTTCCTTTTTCTCTCCTCCCGAGTAAATAATCTTAAATTCGTCTGAATTTATCTCGCCTTCTCCTTCCCACCGGACTTCACTAAGACCTACTATACCTACATTATTCCTTCTCATTTCCCTTTTTAAGTTCTCTAGTTTACCCCCTGAATTCATAGTCCTAATATTCCATGTGCCTATTTTTAATTTCTCACTACTTCCTTTCTTATTATTGTTACATTTCCTCTGTGCATCCCCTAGGGTAGTCCCCACCCGGAGATCCGATTGGGAGACTATTTTGCCTCCGGAATATTTTACCCCAGAAAGATCCATAGAGGTATTTGCAGCTTTTCAGCCTATCATGGGAAATATAATGAGGTAGTTTCCCCTTGCTTTCCTCATTGCAGTTTCACAGAGTGATTACCCTTCTGTAGCTGTTCAAATCCACATGATCCCCACCTACAGAGGTACTGTGCAAGCTGCTGCCCTTGCACAGGGGGATGTAAAACCCCCAAGATTGCTTCTTAGTCTGACTCTTCCCCTCAGACCTTTCCGGCTTGGATGGTCATACCAGGAGAATTATCTCCCGCCGGCATAGCTCTTTGGTTCATAAGAGTACACAAACCCTCTCACCTCTGTAAGGTTATGCAGTCCTTAGGGAGGGCCATTTTATACAGGCATTTAAATAAACTTGCACTCTTCTCTCGTTAAATGGCATCCATCAAGCAACAATTAAATGACATTTATCCTGCCCCTGCTTGTATATGATCTGTAAGATATAGATTAAAAAATTTATTTGGTTGTTATCATTTACCACAAAAAATCTGTGAGATGACATAATTAAGACTTATAGTTTTGGAGATAAAAATTTGAGAACATTCCTAGCATAACATCACATGTTGTTTACATCAATCGCTATGACGATTCTATCAGCAAACAACAATTAGAAATTCATATTTTTCTCTCCCATGCTCTTATATGATCTGTGGGGCATATACGAAAATTTGTTCTAAGAGAGGACAACAGTTACCACAAAAGAGTCTCTGAGACGATATAAACTTATAGTTTAGGATCTATGGCCCGTGGGCTGGATGCCGCCAGTGAATGGTCTGTGTGTGGCCCATGAGACTATGATGAAAAAGCAATTCAAAATATTTAACGCACAATTCATTCATTTTTTTAAAAACTTTTCTGATAAAATATTTTATATTGAAATCTTAACAGTAAAAACTTTTTTTTAGAATTCATTTTCACTTATATGGAACTTCAGAATGTATAGGTGACTTCTGATCTGGCCCACCAAAGAATTAGCAACTTCCAATGCGGCCAGCCATGTAAAACGTTTTAGGAGATAAAAATTCAAGAATCGCCCAATCTTTCGATATCGTTTTATAGACATTTCCCATTACGAATGCCTTTGAAATCTCTCAATATTCCATTTATGGGGTATACCTTTCTTTCTTGTTATTTTCACCATGTTTATAATTACAATTACAGCTGACGGTTGATTTTCTGTACTGTGTTCAGAAAATAAATCATTAATGGAGTCGAATAGTAAATTTACAAGACATACATAAAGTAGTGTCATATAGTAGTCATAATGAAAATTTTTATAACATTTTATCAAATGCAACAATGAATTTTATCTTACTCTAAATCAGAGCATTATTTTTGGCTGCTTAACCTTGGAGGCAAAATGGGGGACTATCAGATATTGGGAATTACCGAAAATTTGATGAAGTTGTATTGTATGGCTACTGTTAAAGGCAAATATAAAGTTTTTTCGTTAAATTTTTTACTGATATTTATAAAAAAGCAATTTAAAACGGACGAGTTAATGCCAAACCCGATCACATACGATTGGTAGCCGAAGTTTGACGAGTGTTTAGTGACGTCAATGCCTGCCACAAGCAAGTTAGCCGATGCTAGCCATGCTAGAAGCCATTGTGCTGATATAGAAGGAGAAGCTTGAAAGACATAATTCTGTTGTTTTCCCCTATACGCCATCTTAGAAGAAATATTGGTAGAAGTACTGCACCTTCCTGTATTTATTTTGCTTTATGTTTTGCAAAATGGCATATGAAGGGTTTTGTGTAGCCAGATCTGATAATTTCAACGTTGATTCGTACATGTTTTTGCAGTACATTGGAAGTCGTAGGGAGCAATATTAAGATGTTGAAATGCGTGGAGTGAAGGCGGTTGGGTTTGTATTACATTTAATTGATAAAACAAGTTCGATGTAGCGCTTTTATTTTCAGTTATTGTAATAGTACTATTATTTCGACTGAAACGCAGAAGATATGTAAAAGATAGATTGACGTCTTAAATCAGCTTTCCCATATTAAATGAAGAAAACAACTCTAGTTTTAACTAATATTATAGAATATGTATTTATGTATTATTTCCCATGCTGTCCTAGTATCTAATAAGTAAAATATAGTCAGATAAGTATACAAATGGTAATGGACAAGGCCGAGACTTCGTGGAATTCCAAAATAAAATAACATGAACAATGCTGGATAGTATTTTTTATTTATATTAAACTTTTGCTAATTTCCACAAAATATATTAAGTAAAACACGACTGGTTTCGGTGAATAATCACCATCTGCCTTTACAGAATCATCAGGTCAAATATTGACAAATAGTATACAAAATTAATGTGAATAAACTTAGTTTCCGTGTGTCTTGTCTATAGGAAATGTGGTGAAGTTTGTTGTTTTAAGTGTCTATCTGCCATAGTTATTACCTATACTTGTGAAAAGAAAAACTGTAGAAGTGCTTGTCATAACTGCATGTCTCTTTTGTATATATTTTAAATATTGTTTTCCATAATGAAGACGATTTACCAAAAAAATATTCACAGGGAGTAATTAAGTCAATTACAAAAAATAAAAAAAAACAATTAAATATTTGGACAGTCCCCCATTGTTTAAGGCAGAATAGTGTTTAGAAAATTATCATTGAATAATCATTACATTATTGTGTGCCTTATTTATTACATCAGTACAACTGATCATTCCCCTTTACAATTTACACCCTGCTGTCCGACTAGTCGTGTGGTAGGATATGGTAATCACATACCTATATCTAAATGGCATAAATCAAAAATTAATCTACAATTAATCTTGATTAGAACCCAGAGTAGTATCTCAGTGATAACCACTTTCAAAATGCACCTTTATAAAATACCACACCGATATTTCGAAAAGGGAAGAATTAACGCAGTGACGTAAAAATCTCCATCGATCTTAAATAAAATGTAACCTCATTGGGATTTTGATGCATAAATCTGTGAGGCGTAAGCAACTTAAGGCATAAAAGCAATTTATAACAGCATAGACTATTTTTATCCAACTGGTGGCCTGAAATGTTTTTAGCATGTGCCCCAAATAGATGAATTACAAAGACATGAAGAAGAAATAGGAAAAAAAAATATTGAATTATTAACGAGGGGAAGTATGTTAGACTTTTATCTAGTAAAATTTATTTGGATTAAAATAAAACATGACCTCGACAGAATGCAAAATACGTGAAGTAGAAAATCTTATGAGGTAGATTGGAGAATATTCATAATATTCGCCATTCTAGAAGCATTGCATGTTAAAAATACGAGCATATCAGATGGGAGAGGGCTGTTTCACACGATGGAGGCCTGCACTGCATTGCCATAGAGATCCAAGACACCGTGAACCGGGTATGTAACTTTAGATTTTGCCACTCCTTGGTCATTTCCGTTGATGAAGAAGTGCACATCCCCGTTTCTTTTCTTCATTACTCCCACACGGTCTCCAACCTAGGCGAAAATTGCACTTATTGAGCCCAAATATTAAATTACAAAGGCAGGATTATTTACCAGAACAATTAGGAACTTAATCTTTACCTTCAGGGTACGAAGGTTAGATCCGTAGTTCTTTATCGTGACTTCTCCATTTTCATATAGCCGTTCATCATACAGGATAATTGTTCCACACCTTGAAATAAGATTACTACATTAACATAAGTGTCCTGTGTATACAGGAATCTCTAGAGAGAAACTCATGCAGACAATGTCATTGAGTAAAATTCAAGACAAGGGGCTTTTGAACGCTGACACGTCACCTTTCACCAGAATCCTAGGAAAAGAGTAAATTATCAAAGTTGAACCAAACCTTCATTGAATATCTAAGAATCGCTAGGAGAGTCTTTACCTATCAGAATTTCTTGATTATCAGATACAATACTATGTTCACAAACCAGCAAGCATGGACTTCGCAGTTTCCTGTTTTTGCATTTTCCAGTTCTGAATTATATATTTATGTACATAGCATAACCAATAATTATCAACTATAGTTCAAAGGGAGTAAGAAAAACAAAAGAAAATTCTAAAACATTATTATTTAGTATTATTGTTTGTTATTATCATTATTGACTTAGCAAAACTTATTATTCTTTGCTTACAAAGTGATATAGTTGGGAAATGTTGGGTAATTTGAGCATGTTAAGCAAATATCACTATATCTTTTGCAAAAATGGTGCTCTTTGAATTTAAATTACCTGAGCTGGTAGCTTATTGCTTTAGTATCTATGAACAATCAACAACAACTCCATGGTTGTTTACACCTTTTTGAGAAAAAAATTTACATAGAACGCTGCAAGTGCTCATATTAACCTATTGGGTAGGTAATATGAGCAGAACTGGAGGCTTATATGAGCAATGAAAAAATTGTATGCAATTTTGAGTGATTATTACGTTTTCTTATTTATTACATTGTTTACATTGTTGTTTTGTAAAATTATCACTTTCAGTAGGTTTTTCAAATAAAAGTTACTCTTTTCAACAAAATAAAACATGATAAACGAGTTGGCTATAATTATCTAAGCTTAAAACTGAATACACAGGATGTCAGCTTATATTGTCACATCTTTTTCTTTTAAAGTCTATACCCTAACACACATACTGCTTTTTTGTTTTGGGAACCTCAGCACAAGTTGTATAAGCCCAGTCTTTACACATCTGACACTGAATCCAGTCACCTCCTGTAACTGAAATGAATTCTTCACAAAAGAAACAGGAACAATCCTCTTCACCTTTTCCTAACTCCCTTACTTCCTCTTCATTTACAACTCCGTTTTTATTGCTAATAGGAAGAGTAGCCTTGAAAATCTGCTTTCTGGGCTTTTGTTTTTGCTTACTAATGCTCTTGTTTTTAATTGTTGCTGACATTTTCATTTTCTCCCAATGTGTTTTTATGGGGTGAACCTGATAAGATTACTGAATGTGCAACCTTCCTTTTTGAGATTTATTGAAGTTTTTGACAGGGAATTGGAATTATTTCTCTATAACCTGGAGATGAAGTACATGGACTGTTCACTTCCTCATCATTTCTAGGAGAGATGGACTGAGTAGGCCTATCACCAGAAGGACTCATCATGGATGTTTCCATCCTTTGCAAAGGGCTGGACTGAATTTTCTCCACTAGCTCCATTCCTCCACTTGAAGTCTCCCCTTCAAAAAATGTTGGTGGGGTCTAATTTCTGAAGGCAGAAAATCCTCCTCTGAAAAAATATTAGGGTTGAAAGAATGGATGTCTTTCAAAACCCTGATTCTGCATTTCTAATGGTGGCTCCTTTTCTGTAAGTACTCCAAAATAAAGCAGGAATCACATTTTCAGACATAGATTGCCCTTCATGCTGTATCAGCTACCTGCTTATTTCTTGATCATAGGAGTTGGCACTTTTGAAGACTGCAACATTGAATAAAATTACTTTACAAGTTCTGGAGCTCATATTAACTGCACTAGTAAGATAGGCCTAAACCAACCTTTGGCTTGGTTTCAGGTGGTACTTCTGGCTTCACACCTTGAAACCAGCTTTACAAAGGACTCGAGAGGTGACTGTAAGGTTTTTATGAGTTTAGCAGATTAAGTAATCTTTAGAGAGTTTAAATTCCATTATATCAAACACTTAAGAAATGAAAAAATGCTTTCCTAGGAGCAAAAATTATGCGACATTGTCAAGATGCATCACTCCAGCTTGATCTCTCTCTTCAAACTAATGCTTCTGAAGATAGTTGAGCACATACTCACCAGAGATTAGCACCTCCTTGCATTTTTACAGCTGTTATGAATACCTGCTCATATTACCTGCCCTGCTCATAATACCCAACTTTTCCCTATATACAATGGCTGTTTGATGATAATTTACTTCTCTTTAAATGAAAAAGAAACTTGTAAATTTCCACTAACAATTTTAATACACTATCGGTTTCACTTGTTACAGCATCATCAGATCATGGAATCTTTCCATAAAGTGGAGCCTTCCCAAGTGGACGTTGTTAATTTACTTCTCGCCGGCGGAGGCTGAATTGCTAGCGATTATATTTTAAATAGAGGAAAATATTTTTCGCTACATTACAGCAGACCCCCGACTTACGACCTAATTGGTTCCTGTGCAACGGTCGTGAGTCAAGACGTTAGCCTTGGTGAATTTCCAATGTTTCACTCGACAAGCATAAATTCAATAACATATCACACCCAGTTTCGACCAGTGGCGTACAAAGTTCTCCTTCGCTCGGGGGCAAGTCACAGAGATGCCCTTCCCCTACCTTTGCTACCTGTACAATTTTCCAAACAAACGTAATGTGGGGAATGTGATGGAACCTCAAACATACTATACTCTAGTATACATTTTAATTTGGCATATATTAAATATTATTATTGTTTATAAACAAACGTTAATTCAGAAATAAAGTAACTTACAATTAGTAAAATTGCTACAATACTTTTATTGGAGGACTCCTGATGATGACGCAAAGCGTCGAAATCTAGACCGAGTCCCTCTAATAAAAGTATTGTAGGAATGTTACTAAGTTGCTTTATTTCTGAATTATGGATTTATAAATAGTAACAGCCGAAACAGTTGACTATATTAGAAACGTTAATTTTCGGTCCATGAGTTTGCGCCCCTTCAGCCCTGCGCCCGGGGGCAACTGCCCCCATCTGTTCCCCCCTCGCTACGCCACTGGTGTCGATCCTAGGTATTTTGGCGCCTTGGGCAAAGACCGAATCCAGCACGCCTATTTCTTGAGGACATTTCTACGAAGACCTTTTTATGCTACATGTAGGGAAAAAATTTTGATCAATAAAGGCGAAAAGTATTCGTTTTGCAAATTTATGAAATAACTTTCCGTATTGATTTCCGTATTGATTTTGTAATCAGTGTGTCATTCGAACATTCAAGGATAAGATATTTTCAAGGTTTGTAGTTACTATAGCATTAAAGCTAATTATGAGGTTTTGACAGAAAATTTTACTCCGAGTTCCAATTTATTTTAGAGGGAAACCTATAATTATTGACTATGTTTTATTATCGTGCAAACGATAGTGAATGATATGAGTTATATCATAACACTCGCGAGTGTGGGTGACAATGGATTTAAATTATTCTTCCTCCCTCATTACTAAATCTCCGCAACCACCTAAACTTTAAATTAAACGTGCCGCTCTTAATTGCTCCCTATATGGTAAAATTAATGTGGATCTACTCGGATTCTGGGTTTTGAACGTGACACATAATAACACACAAAAAACAGAAACATCAATTATTGCCCTCGTTTAATGTTTTGAATCTCAAAGATGATCCAAGTAACAACTTATGGCAACAAATGGGTAATCACATACTACGAAAGCTGGAATTAACATCATAAGTCGCCCGTTTTATGACTACAAGAGTTATATCGCAGGGGCGGATCCAAGGGGGAGGCCATGGCCCTCTCCCCCTTGAGAGTAGGTATTTTAAAGAGCAAAAAATTTTTGCTGCATAAACCGTACTTAACTTTATGTTGATGACAATACTGAATTTAAATATATATTCTACTGAAAGGTGTATTTTTGTAAGCCAATTTAAGTGTGTTATACTAATTAAATAACTAAATCTCGATAAAATTCTTAATAAACGTAAATTCAAAATATAAATATGCTATTCGTAGAGCCCGCTAGCGCTGGCTTCGCGCGAAGTTTAAGTTAGTCGAAGAATTTTTGGTTCCCCTTCACGTTCACTGTTTTCCCCCCTCGGGTTGAGAAGCGTTCATCTAAATATATGCCAGTGGAGTCGAACCCTCGATGATTTTGTTATAAATTAACGTAATTATTAAATTGTAGCATTTCTCGTTCTTACTTATTTCCACATTTATCAAGGCAAATCGGTAAAAGTGCACATTTATTGGGAAATGTACGGATAATACGTATTTCTGGAAACTTAAACTTACATTTGCACATTTACCGGTAAATGCACACATTTCCCGATTACGTACCTTTACCATAACATACATATATGGAGTGAAGTTAAGGCTTAGCTTCACTATTAAGCCCCGTCGCATCTCAGCGCCTACGACCTATTTTATTTGAACTTAGTAATACCAACATATGAAAATTTTCTAAGTGGAGGGAACGTCTACACATCCATTCCAAATACGTAGTAACATTGTACTCGATCCCGCCGGGTTGGGTAAGCTAGTTGAAGTGTTTTGGTTCCTTCTCACGCTCACTGTGTTCCCCCATCGGGTTGGTTAAAAAACACTTTCACCAAATAATACGTAGGAACATATAATTATTTGTTAGGTTACCTAAACAACAAAAGTCTAACGTTAATATAAATAAACATGGCTTCCATATGACTTTGGTATGTAATTTATTGCTTGACTTATCACCTTTACCTCTATGTTTCATTAGTTCAATTTCTATTTTGAATTGTTTTTATTGCTTGAAGATTATATTTTATTTATTGTTGTAACAGAAAATGGGACATCCCATTTCATTTTGTACGAAAAAACCCGCGAGGCCCAATAGTGAAGCTCGTTCAAAGTTAATATAAACGTTATTAAAAAGGTATTTATTTTTCTATAATTTATTTTTTATATGATAATGAATTAAAGAGTAACAGTTAAACACATAGTTTAGACAAATTTATAATACAAATATATTTAATTTAACGTAGAATGGCGCTGAATCCCAACAAACGACAGAAAACTTTAGATTTTTTTATAAAATCACCATCAAGCACAACTTCTCCATAATCCGGGGGTGCCGGTGGTGTAGCGGTTAGGACGCTGGCTGCTACTCGCCTGATGCATGAAAAGGCATCGAGTACGAATCCTGCGCAAGTAGGATTTTTCCAAGGTCGCCCGGCCCCCTGTTTGTGTGGTTTGAGGAGACCGCGCAAATTCAGCTGTTCCGTCCTTCGGAAGGGACGTCAAGCCGTTGGCCCCCCTGGTGTTCTTCGTAAGAGCAGGCAAATGCCGGCACCGGGTTTCCCTCCTCCCTTCCCCGACTATTCATTGCACTACCTCTGAGATACCCACTGTGCGTAGGACAGAGGCGAATCGGCTGGGCACTCAAATTCAAATTCTTCAGAATCCAGAGATTTAATAGAAGTTGAAACAATCGAACAATCGACAAAAATGAAGTTTCAATTGTTACAAAGGCAGAAACCATAAATATCCTTCGAATTCGGCAATGAATATGACCAATGATGATTATGAATATGAAAATGACATTGGCCTATATGCAATTAAAAATATAAGCGATTTTAGAAAAAAGGAGCTTCTAGAAAAACCATTTTGTCCACCTAAAAATTATGATGATGATGAAGTAAAGAAGATTGATTGTCATGCTACAGGAGGTTGTAAAACTGCAGCAACTTTGTAAAAATTGTACTTAAGTGTTAATTAATAAAAAATAAGCTATAAAAATAATTTTGAAAAGGGATGAGGGCACATATTAAAAATATCCTCCACATCTGAAATGGCCTCCCCCTTGGGAAGTTTCTAGATCCGCCCTTGTTATATCGTGGCATCATTATTATTATTATTCAGATTGAGGTTAATATAGCAATATTAATTTGAGTGACAACAACTACTCAATAGTTATTTAACTCAAATGGAACCGGATAGTATGTAAAAGTGTTAAAGGTACAATCGGTCACACGCATAGAAAATTACGAATGCAACATAATAAAACTATTAGAAGTGTACTCACCTCATCCAATCCTGGTAGTCAATGTTGTCCGGAGTGTGGTAGGTTATGCCGATTCCCAACGAATCTTCGTATTTGTTTATAAGCTTTTCCAATCTCACTTCAAAGAGTTCGTCGTCATTCAGCTCACGACTCGTGACCATACCTCCATATTTTTCTGTCTCCATTGCACTAACGGATGAAATTTGCACTGAGTACATAATTTCTAGGTCATATACACAACTTATTCAAATACGTAAATTATGGTCTCGAAAAATAACACTTACTAACTAGTGTCAGATTGGTTAAAATAGTTGTAGAGTCTCTCTTGTCTACGCTCTTAAAATAAAATCGGTATTCATTTGAAATGACGATTTATAAAAACTCACTTTATTCTGTGCACTGATTTTCGATCGTTGTTGACAACAATGTTCTTTCCTCCGCTCTTATGGAATAGCAGGCTTTCTCTGTTTATCTTACCTCTGGGACCTGTAATTAAACCAAAAATTAATTCAAGTATTTACACAAATGCCCTCAAAACCGAGTTAAAAAGCACATCATACCGACCAACGTCGGTTGATAATTGCAGCGTTTTTGTGCTGCTCATGTTGTGTCCGCCGAAAGTGGCGTAACTAGGAGCAGAAGGGCCCGTGGCAAAATATTATCTATGGCCTCTTCCCCCAATGAAACATAAATCGAGCCCCCCTCCCGGACCTCTGGGCCCGTGGTATTTGGCAACCCACGCCACCCTAAAGTTACGCCACTCTCCGCCGAATGTTTTGTATCCGAAATCTTAGCATCACACATTTTTATTTTTAAAAATTAAAAAATTAACAAAAAAAGTCTCCTTCCGGTCGTCTTTCGCTAAAGTCTCTGCCTCTTCACTCCTCGTCGCTGCCTCGCTACCGGCGCTACCAAAAAATCTCGAGGTTTCTTGATTCTCCCGACGTGAGGTAAGAGATAGATAGATAGATAATCGTATTTATTCGGGCGAAATTTGGACTATAAGGTCCATTCTTACATTTAACCCAAGCCGAACAGTCTGCTTGGACGACCGGAAAAGCGCCTCGTTACGATACATTCCAACCTGCTTTCGATCCTGTTTTCGTTTCATTTATTATTTCTCCAAGGTGGAGTATCCTATTTTGTATTATTCTTGATGTTACAATATATTTGTCAGTATTCTGCTTACTACGTTACGATTAGCTTACCTTTTATTGTCTGAGTCAGCACCAGTGTTCTCTAAAAGGGTCGTATAGTTTTCTAATTTGTTAAGTATCTTCGTGAATGAAAGGAGAGGAGCTAAATGTTTAAGGTCGTTTCACAATACAGAATATCTACCGAAGGAAACTAAAAATGCTCTCGTGCGGATAAAATAATCATATCATGATTAATTTAGAAAGATATCTCTTCGAAAAATTACGATGTTGTATTATTGTAAGTTGAGAGAGTTATTTACAAGAAATTACAAGTAAGAACTGTTGTAAACATCTCAGTGCCTTGCACCCCCGTTACCCACTTATCTGGTGATCTACAGGATAATATGTAGATGTCTGAAAGTACCTCATAGTTGAAATTACAAAAGCTAAATATAATTATCAAAGCTGTGAAAATGATGCGACTTCTGAATGTACTCATAAAGAAATTCAGCATTTGTAATTTAATCTACTATGTGATATCCACAGATTATACAGATACAAATGATAATGGTAGAAAACAACTGGTACCTTTTATGATTGCCTGCACGTGGGCCACCTCCTTTCCATCGATCACCAAGATATTGCGATTTATCTCCAATGAATAACTTTTGATATCCTTATCCAACATTTGGTAAGACGAAATCTTCGTCACCCACTCTCCGTATTTGTCCATTTCCGTGTGGATGGACACGGTTCTTTTATCCGTGACGGTGTGATTAACTCCGTACACCGATTCCAGGGTCGTTATCTCCACACATTGGCAAAAGTGGAAGGAGATAAACAGGAAGATGAAACACAACTTTTTCATTTCGAACAAGAGATGTGCGTTGTTACTTGCGAGAAAATTTTAGAGAAACGATGAGGACGACGTATCCTTCCTCTTCTGATCGCCAGCACGGAATGACTCGGAAGGTTCGCACTCTGTATATTTATATATTGACAGAACCGGGTCAATGACTAAGCTCAACGAGGAACCCGCCTAGGGCGCAGCACGCGTAGGGGCGCAACGAACGACAATTTGGACTTTTAAACGTCAAGCTTTATATAATAAAGTTTATTTTATTTCTCTTCCGCATTGTTAATAAACTACTGTTTTGAGAAGTAAAATTGTGTACCGCATACTTTCATTATGAGGGGGTCGTAACTGTCAGCCCTTGCGTACGGCGTTCAAATAGTAGGGGTAATTTTCAAACCTTGCTTATGGCGCACGAGTATCTTTTTCAGGCTGTGTATATAAGTATACCTTTTCCAGATAGTTTTAGGTGAAAGGGAATATCTTGCGTAGGAACCACGACTGGAAGCAGGTGGTTAACGATCGACGTCAGAGGGATGGTTACTAAACCTTGAGGGCGCTTAAATTAGGGAAAACCGTTCGTTTTCGACTAGGAAAATCTCAAGACGCAGGACCATAAGAACGAAAATGGCTGACAACGTAATGACCTCGAAGACACCGAGCCAAGTCAGACGAAGGTAAAAAGACCAGAAAAGACAGGCGAACAAGGTGAAAAGAACGACGTCAGAGGGGTGGTTACTAACGCTTAAATTAAGAGAAACCGGTCTTTATCGACTAGGAAAATCTCCAAGGCCATAAGAACAGAAATGGCGGAAAACGTAATGACGTCGAAGTCGCAGAGCCAAGTCAGAGGAAGAAGGTACTAAGCGGAAGACACAGCCAACAAGGTGAAAAGAAGACCGCAAAACACCGGGCCAATATGGAGGAAAGAATACCGCAAACGGAAGCGGCAACTGCGGCTGAAAAGAGAAGACCGGAAGAGGAGAACAGCGGGATCCAGAAAACGAAGAAAAGAACAGAATGCGAAGGAAATCTTTCTTCCTAATACTTTGGCAAATCATAAGTATAATTTTTATCCCGTTTTATTTCATGAAAGGGCTTATATTTTCGCTCTACCTTTCTGTCCGCCTGTGAAATCATAAAATTAAAATGAATAAACGGTAAGAGATATACGCTGGAGATTTGCAGCGTGTATGTGAAAATTTGAATTTGAAAGTATACAGGGTCAGATATATATATATATATATATATATATATATATATATATATATATATATATATATATATATATATATATGTATGTATATATATATATGTATATATATACATATATATAACAGCTTACGGAAAAGGAAAGGTAAAATGGATATATGGAAGTCAACAAGGTGTAGGGATGAGGAAACCCAGTGAACACTCACCAATCAGACGACTTCAGGTTGGCGAGGCCCCGGGGATGTCGAAGCGACACACGTAAAAGAACACTAAAACGCAGAAACATCACAAACGTAGAAGCTTTCGGAACTACTCCTTCATCAGCAACAGAGAGAGAACTCATCCCAACACCTTGTTGACTTCCATATATATATATATATATATATATATATATATATATATATATATATATATATATATATATATGTGTGTGTGTGTGTGTGTGTGTGTGTGTGTGTGTCTGGAGGTATCAAATATAGAAGGGTGAAATTTTAAGCGTACATTTTCACATTGATGCAACTTAAAAACGAGGTTCTACTGACCGATTTTGTGACGGTATGGCCACATAAAATATGACTTAAACTAAATTTTCACTTGTTCCAAGAGATCTAATTCTCCTTAGTTTGTCAATTAGGCTAATGGGAGAAACCTTCACACAGTGAAATGAAACTAGTGAACCCGTGAAGGACAAATGCCTTTCAGTTAAAACTATCTGAAACCAGGGGGTTCGCTCCGACTTGGAATTTTTTTTGGAGAAAATTTCAAGAGAATTCCTAAATAATCTTTATTATTTAATGTTATTTTTTGTTTAAACCAAATACGTCTTAATCATTGCAAGTTAAGAAGACAGAAATAGATAGCCGCTCGTAACATCGTGAAAGCGTCCCCCCCCCACCATGTAACGAACAGTAAAACATTGTATGAATTCCCTTCTTACATTTTTCGTTATTCAGTTTTATACGACTCTATCTAATACTGTTCTATAGGAATTTAATATTTATTTTATTTCCTTTTTACCCCGTACAAAAGCGATTAAAATGTTATTTATTTTTTAATCATTAATTTGATGTAAAACCATTGTTATTCTTTCAAAAGTCAACATTTATTTGATTTTACAATTCCAATATAATCAGATACTCTCATCTATTATTACATTACATATATTAAAGAGAATTCTGTCTTTCTTTCTGTGTTTGCACGCTTGCACAGTTGCAGCACATTTTTCATTTGTATTTTAAAATCACTTAGAATTGCGATATGAATACGGGACACCCCAGACGACGCCTAAAAGAATGGATATTCATTTTCCAGCCATCGATTTTCGAATTGCGTCGAATCGTTCCACAAATTCGTTATTAACGCGAAAATTTGGCTAAATTTTAGACGACAAAATTTCGTAGTCAAGGGCAACGGCATTGTTGCTGATCTAGCAAAATTACGTCTACATCTAAAAGCAATGACATGAACTTTGATATTGTATTTGAAATCAATTACGAAAATTCTTCTTATATATTTTGAATGTATTTTAATCGAAAGATGATGGCTTAATTTGAACGATAGGTTTGTTTACTGCAGTGCCATTTCTAAGGCGTGGAAGAAATGCGAACGAACATATGACCGTTAATATTTCAATTAACTTTTTGTTTTGTTTACCTTGACGACGAAAGAACTTAGTAAGTAGCTTTTTTTAATTCACACATATTTTGTAATCATGCGTCAAATATCTTGCTTAATTATCGAAAGAAATTAATCATAATCGTTGTCAATATAGTAATTTGCTTTAAACTGCCCAATAAAATTTGCAAACGAAAAGATATTTTCAATGTACACCTGAAGTATCTTCATTGTAAGCTGTGTAAATGCACTTGAAATCCTGAGTCCAATAATGCAAAAATCCGAGATCAACAACGTCTTTATGAAATGTCGAAAAATCGGAAAAAAATCGAATATAAATATAAAATATGAGGGAGGAGAATGGAAGAGAGAAAAGGAGGAAGAATGGGAAGTGCCTTAAATTTAATATTTAATCCACGCATACCCGTTATATTGACGGGCTTTTGTACTAGTTATCATAATGAATTTACGCCAACAGTACTCATGCACGTACTTGAACAGCTACCATAATATTGATTCACATTTGTATGTATAATATAATTCATAGATAGTTGTTCAAAAAATAACTACTTAACTATTTTTTCAATATAATAATTTAGATGTTAATATTACAAATACCATACAATATATAATTACATAAATTTTCTGAATACGACTTCAATTCAATTCAATGTAAACGAATGATTATTAAAATAATACATTTTTCAACAATTAACAATGTATACCAATAATTATTTAAACAATGCATTTTTTCATTCATTAACTTGTACAAATCAAAGTACGAAATAACTTCAATTGCCCGTAGCTCTGTAACAAATGAGAATCGGACCCATGTTCATATGACATATTTACTCAAAATAATAAGATCCAGAAGTTACGACATAAAGTCGCCGGACACCCTGTACATGTATATGTACACACAGTAACATTTAACAGAAGTAAGAATACCTCAAAAGCGCGACTGCGGAGCGATCTTTCCAGGATAAGTTTTAAAGAAAGACTACCGGAATGTAAGCGTTCAATGCATATGGAGAAAGGATGAAAGTTTATGGGGACAATAACCTCCAACTTTAAGTAAAATCCAAATTAAGAATCGTGAAACAATTTCACTCAGAACATTCTACAAGGTAGGCTCAGGGGGAGGGTTCCAAGACGATTAGCGGCTGTCATCAAAGTACCACTAAGTTCCTTTCCACTAGCCTCGTTTAACCCTGCTGTACACGCGTTTACTTTTCAACCGCCTGTAGCACTCGCATGGGGTGCTCCTGACACCCCACAGATTTTTTTATAAGAAAATTATCACTATTATTCAATTAATTATTTATTTTGTTCTATTTATAAGTGAATTTTGAGAACTTCCGCATGATTTTTCACTATTTATCTATTTCGAAAAAAAAAGTCTTAAGGTACACTTTCGTGAATATTTTCGAATGTCAATCTATGAGTGTTGACAGTTTTTAGGAATATACTTATAGTATCGTCAGTTCAATTAATGAAATCAGAGATCACACAATAGAATACAAATAATAATTGTACAAAAGAGGAAAAACCTTTTTCTACATCATGACCTTGAAAACTGTATTTGATTTACTTGTTCAGTTTGAATATTCGTGTAATTCACTGTAATTTTTATAATAGTTCTGTCAAATATCAGTCGGAAACATTCTGCAGGAAGCTTCAAAACAGAAACTTAACATTGAAATAATAAAAATCAACAAACCTTGTAGGATCAGAGTCAGTGAATAAATTTGAAATGCGATCACCAATTACGGGAAATAACACATTATATTATGACAATCAGTGAAGAAACGAAACAATCTCAAATTATGTGAAATAATGAAAGTTCTGTAGATAGTAACAATAATTTCAGAATAAAATACGAACAAATTCCGGACTCCCGAGCTCCTTAATCCGGCCTTGGTTTTGTCCAAGTACCAACGAATGCAAAAATGAAAACCTTCAATTTTGGAACACAAAATATAAGCCTCATTTTTTGCTAAATTGTCAGTCTGATCATATTCAAATATCTTGAATAAGGCATCGCAGATTTTCCCGATTTGATAAATTAATGTCTACGCACATCAATTCGGAACTCGTAGCTGTTAGGTACTATGTCCTGAAGAACTATATTGTGCCTCATTATTACAAGTTTACGGAATGTTTCACTTGACTGTTTTTTTTATTTACACATATAATATATATATTGTATTTATTTAACTTCCTTGGAAGTTGCTCAGAAAATTACCTCTAATAATGACTAAGAGCAAAGACGCTAGAATCACACAGTAGATGTAGAATAAGACAAAACAATGACAAAAATAATGGCCTTGCCGTAATAATTCTGCTTTTTGTGATGATCCTCAAAGTGATCTAAGTTACCTCCGCACTGGGCAAAGGTATCCTTCACACTAAAATCTCTGAAGCGATCCATGCATATTTCCCATACAATGTGAATGCATTCTTTTTCGACAGGCCGCATCGTAAATATCTTTGAAGGCACTCAGTTACGTGCAGACAAATGCCCCTTTTCTTTCTCTCACTGTGTTGATCTGAATGAATGTTGACGAAAAAGAAAACAGAGCCCGGAGTGCCTAAGGTTCATTCTCCTCCCCAAGAAGTATTGGGCGATTGAAAAACGCATTTCATCTGGAGAGAGAGCCGTCCATGGACCAATAAACATCTCCTCTGGTGTTCCAACCGAAACAGCTCATATCTATACTGTACATAGACTTTTAGAAGCCGCAATTCTCCAGTCTCCACTCTTTGCTCTTGCAGGTTTTGATCATTTTCTCAGCTGAACGCATCTATCTTTACTTATGTATGGTAACACAATTGATATCGGTCGCACCACATTTTTTTGTTCGCCCTTTCTGGTCACACTATATTTTCTGGTCACCCTAATAAGTGATGTTAGTTACCCTGTGGTGTCACAGGCACCCGGTTGGGAATCACTGTTCTAGACTCTTTGTTGAGAGGCGTTTTATCACTAAGCGCGTGCCATTCACAATTCCGCGCCACGTGTTCATGTTCCGAATAAGCATGACAATGGCTCCGACTTTTAACTTCAGCTTAATAGGTGGTGTTCCAGCTAGTGTAAGAGAATTGAGAAATTCGTCAGGAAGTTCTGCCGTTCGGATTCATCGTCGGTCACTATTTCGTCAGCATTGATGTACTCAACCTCTTGACTCGGCAGTTTTTCAATGATCTCGTTATTTATGATTTAAAGGTCCTTGTTTTTCGGGCACAGTATCTCTCTATTCGTTCAAGTGCTGAGGCTTTCAACAGAGAAACTTTCACCATAGACAAAAGAGACTAACGATCCAGTTTCAACGCACTGGTTGGGAAGTTGCATCGCATTTAGACTAATCATCTCATTAATAAGAAGGGTTTCTCCGAGTTTAAAATGAATGATGAACAATCGTTTTTTGTTGTTTCAAGTAGCTCGATACTCAAACGAATGAAAGTAGTTCGATAAGCAAATGAATGTTGTGGAATCGTGGATCAGCGGACTACTGAGATTGAGCTAAGGCAGTTTGGAGGAGCCGAGCCGATAAAGCTATTAATTGTAAACATTGACTCAGGCGAAAGCAAAATAACAATGGGATTAATTCCATTCTTCTAAAGTATATATATATAAAGAATTTGTTTTACAGAAGCATTTTTTTCCTTTCCTTTCTTTTAGATACATAGATATGCCGTCCAAACTGATATGCCGTTTGTTTGCTTAATTCATTTTTTAAGGCCTCTCATTGCTGTTACGTTTCCTATTTAATATATACCGTCATTTTAATGAGTTTACCCGGACTTGCGACAATTTTTCATCACACCGCCGTCTCAAGACCTTTAATCTGATATGCAGTTTATATACTGAATTCATTTTTTAAAGCCTCTCAGTGCAGTTACGTTTCCTATATAATATAGAGATATTAATGAATTTAATGACAGAACAAGATGAAAAAGCATACTCTATAAATGGAATGAATACACCGAGATTTCAAAGGCGTTTTTTATGGGAAATACGTATGAAACGGAGTCGAAAGACTGGTCGGCTCTTGAATTTTTATCTCCGAAACTGTATGTCGTAATTATACGCTCTCGCGAACTTTTTTGTGGCGACCGCTGTCTTCTAACCGATTAAATTTTTAAATCTATACCTCACAGATCATATAAGAGCATGGGAGAAAAAAATATGGATTTTTAATTGTTGTTTGCCGAGAGAACCGTCTTGGCGATCGCTGTAAACAAAATATTCGATGTTTTATGCGGGATTTTCTCCAACTTTTAAGTCAGAAACTGTAACTCGTAATTACGTGGTGTTGCGAACTTTTCTGTGGTAAATGATGCCCTCTATTTCAATAATTTTTGTAATCTATACCTTACAGATCATATAAGTGCTAGGGAGGGAAAAATATGGTATTTAATTGTTGCATGACGGGTGCCACTGAACGAGATACAGGTATAAGTTTATTTAAGTATTTATGTAAATTGGAAGTTCTAATTGACGGATGCTGTTCGAAAACACGATTTGGCGATAAATTTTAATAGCAATCACTCGTACTTAATATAATTAAAATCCGTCCAGTGGTTTACCAGATGAAAGTTACGACAGACGGACAAACGGACGAGACTTTCCCACAGGGCGTTCCGCTACTACCGCTTCTCTGGTAAAGAACAGCTAAAAATGGCGCTAACTTCATCCATGTTCATGAATAACACTCTGCTTGTTTAAAAATGTATTGTCAAAGGATATATATGTTACGTTTTAGGCGTTCTTTACCAGCGAAGCGGTAGTAGCGGAACGCCTTAAGTTCACGTCTCGTCCATCAATTTGTCGTGACTTTCATTTTCTAAACCGCTGGACGGATTTTAATTAAGTACGAGTGATTGTTATTAAAATTTATAGCCCAATTGTAGCCGCTGTGTATATATCCGAAATTGTCGAGAGATTAGGTTGAGAATGTAAAGTGTAGCGCTTTTCCCCGTAAGAGCAAGAATTGTCTCTATAATAAGCTCCATGTATTGGACTTATTATTACCGATAAACAAAACTAATAGATTTTAATCTTATTCGCTGTTTTACTATGCCAGACCTAGCGAACGAGCGCCAAGAATTACGAACGACAATTCGTTTGTTCTCAGGCACTCGCGGACGCTCGTTGCCTACATTCGTTCATGTTCGCTTGCGTTCTTTCATGTTCCGAGCAACGAGCAGATGAAAACATTACATAAGGTAGAAGTTCGTAAGTGCTACCAGTCGTGCAGCAAAATGGTTAGGGAAAACAGTTTATTGCATGTGTGAGATCCATGCACCAGATCCTAGCTTTTTTGCCAGCATTTTCTGCCGTTCTCTTCTCTATGAAGCCAACAGAGAATTAATTTTCTTTTTAATTTCTGCCATACCAACTCTATAAATGTTTGCAAGAGAATCCCAGGATTCGTTTTTTCTGCTAACAATTTTATAGTACTTACCTGAGAGTTCCATAATGCCGGATTCTCACGATAGAGATCAATGGCGTAACTACCACCTGGGAGGACCGGGCACATCCCGGGGGCCCCAGCGTCGAGGGGGCCCCAGTGAGTAGTGGTCCGAAGCGACCCTCCCGAGCTGTGACACCCAAGTACGAAATAGTTACATATACCACTTATTCAGCCTTTTTCTTCCGAGGTATTACAGTGTAAGTTTTGCAGTGGAAAGATGATAGGTAAGAAAATGTTTAAAAGAAAATGTTACAATTACAGCAAGCAGATATAATTATTTTATAATTAATTTTTCAGTCTTATGAAAATAAAAGTAAACATGGTACCTGAAACTATATATTATTGAACTTCTGGATGCAGATTTAGAACTTTAACGAACATAATCCGGCTTTTATTTTTAATTATCATATATTCTCTCCTTTATGTTGTTTTTACAAATTTTAATTTTCCTATTCTGATAGTTGGCCTTTCTAAGATTAAGAAATGTTTGTAAATACATTCACTTAAATCTGTCACTTTTTAGATAGGATATTTTTGTGCTAAAGTCAATTAACACCCCGCTGACGGTAAAAAAGGAAGTAATTGACTCTCTCTCACACACACACACACACACACACACACACACACACATACATACATATATATATATATAATTTGGTAAGAAGAAAAAAACACCCTCCTTTGCCTCAAAATTCCGGGAGCTGTGATTAAGCTAGAGCAGGGGTCGGCAACCTTTTCACCTACGAGGGCGCAATTTATATTACTGGGGACGTGAAGGGCGCATAAGCAAGATCAGTTGATATCTCTCTGTATCAGTGGTTGGCAACCTCTTTATCTATGAGGGCGCAACTTTAATTATTGGGGGCGTGAAGGGAAGTAACAATAGTAGATGTGTACCAATATTTATTAAAATGATATTTTTGTATATATAAAAGAAAAACTATTAAAGAATTTATTATAAAAACGTGAAAAATAAATCAATGTGAATCTTGGGACTACATATATTCAGCCAACTTGCGATAATTTGGCACATAACTCGAGGTTCTACTTCAGAAAACTGACGAAACCTAAAATTAAATTCCTTCAGGAGAGTTTCAATGTGTTGTGAAAATGGTTCAGTGGTAACATTTTCATCAGTCAGACTCTCAATAATATATTTTAAATTCGGGAAATGTGATAATGAATTTCTCTCTAGGCGAGACTTCCACAATGCCAATTTACATTTTTACTTATCATTTTTGCAATGTGTTGATTTTTCCCTTGCATCTCCATATTCAGTTCGTTCAATTTTATAGTTATATCAACAAGAAATCCGAAATCCATCAACCAAGTTTTGTCATCCAACTGTGCATAACATTCATTTCTTGACGTGAGAAATTCCTTTACTTCCTTTATGAGATTTATAAACCTCACAAGTATTTTGCCTCTGCTGGGCCATCTAACCTCGGTATGTAAAAGGAGATCATCAAATTCGGCATCTTCACCTTGTAAAAGCAGTTTAAACAATCGGTGTTGCATTGGTATGGAATTTATTATTTTTGTTACTGTTTTCATGACATGTTGAAAATGAAAAACTTTTGCGCATAACATTTCTTGGTGTATAATGCAGTGATATGAAATAAATTTTGGAAAGAGAGGGTCTTCTTTACATAGCGCAATAAATCCATTTCTACAACCTGTCATCGAAGGTGCACCATCTGTAGTAATTGCGGTCAACTTCATTAATGGTATATTACTTTCTTGGACATATTTTTTAAAAGCTGAAAAAATATCTTCACCTCTTGTTCGTCCCTTTAATGGAAGAATTTTAAGAAATTCTTCCTTTCCTGAAAAATCATTAAACACCATCTTCACAACCATAGCCAATTGAGAAGTGTCTGAATGTCTGTTGACTCATCCAGTTGCAACGAGAAGAAAATTCATTTTTGTAAATAATTTGCCAACTCTTTCTCCATATTGGTTGCAATAACTTCAATTCTTCTTGTAACTGTCCTTGCTGATAACTGAATCGTGTTGATTGCTGAGGTAATTTCATTTTTATTTTCAAAATCTTCGAAAAGTGAGTCAGCAATTGCTAAAATGGCTTCTTTTACAATCTCGCCATCTTCAAAAGGATTTTTCCTCTTGGCCAACAAATGCGAAATTTTAAGTGATTGCTGCACTGGTCTGGTAAAAATGCTCTGCTGTTTAGTTAAAATAGATTTCATATCAGAAATTATCTTTTTCCTGATCTCCGAGTTGAACGGATAACTAGTATTAAAATTTCCGTGGACCGTATTAAAATGTCTTTCAACATTACTTTTCTTTGAAAGTCCGAACAAGTATTGCACAATAAACAAACACACTTTCCTTTCAAATCAATAAAACAGAATTGTTCTTCCCAATCAACATTGAAGTAATATGTCCTTTGCCTCTTATTACTCATAATGGGGATGAAAGTTTCTACAAATGAATTAATAAACACAACACACTGAATATCGGGAAAATATCAGAAATATTGTGATCTGTTGGTCAATTTAAATTGATTTATGTTTAACCAATGAAGAGGGAAATGATCCATCACTGGCTGATATTGTAAGAGTCGAAGAAAAATCTCCCAAACCCTGTATGTACTTTGTATACTAATCGAAGAACGGAACTCCGAAACCAACGACTCACAACAATATCTCGAGCCAAGTTATGCTACAAGACGGAGGACAGAACTCCGAAACCAACGACTTTTGACAAGAACTTGGGAGTTTCACGCGACATAGAGAAATAGTTTCCCGTATCGAGCGCCTACCTCCAAATTGCCTGAACCGGCTAACGGAGCTATAGTACACGACGGGTTGAGAACAAGGATCTCAGCCTTGCACCCGTAATAGCGATTGAAGGCGACAGGACACCTTCACCTAGTATAAACTAGGGGCGGAGAATTCCCTATATTTTCGTACAATTCGTACGAGAACGTTTGTATGAATGGTCAGCACAGGCACGACAAACACGATGGCGGCTTATCCTACTCTCGGCGAGTAATCTCCGACAAACGCTGTGAAGGATGTATGTATACTAGGGCAGGGTAGGGAGAAGGGAAAGGGACGTGGATAAACAAGAGAAGGGTAGCGGAGGAGTCATTATGAAAAGAACTTGTTAATGACAACAATGTCTTGATCCAACAATGTATGTCCCCATTCTGTTCGCTTATAAGTCCTGACCTTGACGATGTTATTTTGTAACAGACATACAATTCGGCTCGGTGTGATGTAAGATTAAGATGTTGGTTACAAAGTTCTATTCTTCATCTTGTTCCTCAACTTATTGGTCTTCTGAGAGTTTTCTATAATTATTTAACTTGAGTTCTCTTTTTGGCTGGCGGGCGACACACAAATGTCTTGCGGGCGCAATGGCGCCCGCGGTCGCCGAGTTGCGGACCTCTGAGCTCGAGAGTTGGGGAAAAAGGCTTCTGAAATCTTATATAGTCGTGACGGCGAGAAAAATATAGCGATTTTTCAAAGTTTAACGAAAAAAGCCCTAAATCTCTCGAAAGTTCAGAAGTTAAAGATGCTTTATGTTGATTGCCATTTGTTCCCACCTTCACATTTCTGTTACCTTTTCAATTCCTCATTTTGTACAGTTTCCTACGAATCGTATACGTCGTAAAGCGTATGCTTACCTAATTAGCAACTTTCTGTAAAAACATTTATTAAACTAGCAACTTTCTTCAATAAAACATACAATAAACAATAATCAATTTTTCTGTTGCTCAAATTACAGCAATTGCTGCTACAGGCCACTATTATTTTATAAATACTATAAACATAGTGTCAGATTTTTTACAAAATGGTATGGGGATTATGACGAAAGCGCAAACACACCATGTCTTCCTTAGTTCATTCTCCAGATTCACTTTTCTTATGCGACCGATCTTTCCTCGACGATATACGAAGTGAAACTGACAAATTACTATTTTACGTTCTGATCTCATGAATGCTAAATATGAGTAGAGGAGATGTACAGGATGAGGTTGCAAACAACAATGTGAAGCAACATGAATGTCACCCCTTGGTTCCCAGCAGCCATGTGATCTAATGTCGGCGGCAGATCATATTCCAAACAGAAATGTGTCACAAAGTAGGACGAAAGGGGAGGGGAAGACGAAGTAAGGAGGGATGAAACTGTGGAACCACCTACAGAAAGGTGTTTAATAAACGTGTTTACATAAGTGGTGCTCAAAAAAGAAAGAAAAAATCTCAAGCCGTTGCTGGTAGCAAGAGATTGACAGAAATAACTTCATTCTTAAAGCCATCTTCAAAGTGCGTGAGTCAAATTGAAAGTGAGAGTGAGCCGCCGCCTGCTACTTGTGATAGGTCTGCTGATAATGTTAGTGGAAGTGCTAGTAGTATTGTTGAGAAAAGGAATGTAGATGTTGTCGAGAAAAATGTGTGTGACAGTGATTTTATTGACATTTGCGGTGATCTTGACAATGACTGAGGTTTTGAGCGAACAGTACGCCTGATGGCCGATAAACGTGAGGGGGTCGGGGAATCTGAGCCTACTGGCAGAGGAAAAATTACGAAGGACAAAATTGCATATGCTGGCAAGGATGATGAAATGCAAGGAGTGAATACTAAGTCAATGTCCACCAACATAGAGCATAAAATAATTCCTACGGACAAAGGTCATTTTAAGAACGTAGACGTTCCAACGGCAGATGAAAAAAGATTTATTATTTTAACTGGATCTTGCCGACCTGCGGGACCTTTTCCCCCGACAAAGAAACAGGTGCTGGTTTCTCTGCCTATTGATATGAAATAACAAATAAAGCGGGAGTTAAAATTTCACGAAGTTGGCTATGTTATTCAGAAATACTTGACTGCGCGTACTACGAGTCATGCTGGTTGTTTGCTGACATTTACAACCAAATTGGGTGCATGGAATACGAGCTTGGAGGAGGTTGAGCGACAAAATTAAAGATCACGAGAGTTCTGGGATTCATCACAATTCATGTGTATTGTATGAACTGTGGCGTCTCAATAAGACTGTTGACAGAGACCTTGAAGCGCAAGTATTGAGGGAAAAATTGTTTTGGTGTGAAGTGTTGGACCGAATCATAAATATAACGCTTACTTATTTTTTCTAAACCAAATTTTAACATTTCACTTGATATATTATGTAGCCCTCTTCATTTATTGTTACCCACTTCACTATTTTCCTTAGACTATTCTACTACCTGCGAGAAACCCTCTCCTTGGGTCAGGTTGTTTATCAGTTCCTGTGCCCTCCCACCTCCCGCAGTACCTCCTCCCCACATAACTTTCGGAAGATTTAGGTCACCCGCATTCAAGCAATTTGAACGACCAGGATTTTCTGAAAACAACTCGTTCAAGGTCTGTAACGGGTACATATTGCACTCTGGACTCCTATAAGCTGCAATGATATCTAAAATTTTACAGCCCCTCGAGCCACTCAACCGTACACACATTTCACAATCCTTCCTAACCCATTCAAGAGCACTCGGTAAACCTTCCTTTACGCAAATGAAAATCCCACCACCCCTAGAATCGCGATCTCTCCTGTACGTCGTAAAATCTTTCGGGAATATTTCATTTGTCTTTATATCATCGTGCAAGATACTTGAGCACATAGTCTTTAGCTCTGTAATGCGCTATTTAGATAGTCATTCATTGCTTAGCGGATGCCAACACGGATTCCGGAGAGGTAGATCATGCGAAGCGCAGCTCGGCCTGTTCGTGGACGATTTGTTGCGATGCGGAGAGAAAAATACTCAGGTCAATGCCATATTCATTGATTTCAGGAAGGCGTTCGATAAAGTATCTCATAGGAAATTAATTGCGAAGTTAGGACAATGTGGTATCAATTCGAAAGTTGTCGGTTGGGTGAGAGACTTCCTCTCGAATAGGGAACAGATAGTTGTCATCGATGGGAAATACTCGTCCCCCGTTAAAGTTGCTTCGGGTGTTCCTCGGGGAAGTGTATTGGACCCTCTGCTCTTCTTAATCTATGTAAATGATATGTGCTCGGTTGTTCGTAGTAAAATTAGGCTTTTCGCCGATGACACCGTTCTATATAAAGAAATAAAAAATCAGGAGGACCATCAGTCTCTTCGTGAAGACTTAAGAGCCATTTCAGCGTGGTGCAAAGAATGGCAAATCGAAATTAATTATACAAAATGTGCCGCAGTCACGTTCTGGAAAAGTAAGAACAATGATTTAGGTTTCGAATATAAAATAAATGAAATGAGTATTCGACAAGCTGAGTATGTAAAATATTTAGGAGTAACCATTTGTCGAGATCTTTCGTGGGACATGCACATTCGTCGAGTTATAATCGCGGCCAACAAGAAACTGGCATTCATAGGTATAATAGTACGGAACGCTACAGAGAAAGTACGTGAAACATGCTACTTATCACTGGTAAGACCACAAGTGGAATACGCTGCGAGCATATGGGATCCGTACGAGAAGGGACACATAATTTAACTAGAAAGAGTACAGCGGAGAGCAGCCAGATTTGTAAAACAAAAGTACGAACGTAAGGAAAGCGTCACCTCATTATTGAGCGATTTGAACTAGGTATCACTGGAGGGCCGTAGATTGCACTCAAGGTTGAAACTTCTAGAGAAATATATGTCAGAATGTCTAAAAGAGAAGGGAGTGGGAATAATTGTGGCACCGACGTATATAGGTAGAAATGATCGAGACGATAAAATACGTGAGATCGATTGTAGGACGGAGCGTTATCTAGGCTCGTTCTTTCCGAGGACAATACAGGATCACAATAGGAAATTTCGTATTGCGTTAGACAATCTTTAGGTAGGATTTGGTGCTTTGCACCCCCTGCCACCCACCAACTTGGTGAATTGCAGGGTAACTTGTAGATGTAGGTGTAGATATCGGTTTTTAACCATGATTCAGTCCCAATTATTAGATCCGGTTTGTATGCAGCCAATAATGTTGAGAACTCATCTATCTATTTAGCAAACTACGACAGTTGACCTGAAGAACTCTTAAGCCCGAGTCAATTTTTTGCTGCCTTCTTAGCGGCACCACTAATTCCGCCTCACGTCTTCCCACAACCCACATAGTTTCACCTCTGGGAGCGTCTATGACAGTTATCGCCTTCTCACATGTAATATCACCTCCAGTAACTTCTTCTAGTTTCCCTGCTCCTTAAATTTATTAATGACATCACTAAAAAGTTTTCCCATTTTAAACGATCCATTCCTATTAAAATGAAATCCATCTCTTGCCAAATCACTCTCTTTGACCCAGCAATTTGGATTTGCTTACTGCAAACCCAGTCTATCCCCTCATTAATATAATCAACCTTTCTGTTGGAAATATCCCTTCTTCGCACAATTCCACTAATTATCACCTTCGCATTTTTTAAATTCTTCTTCGCCGCGGTGCACAGGTCCCAAATCTGCCCCACAACGTGATCATCACTCCTCGCCCCTTTATTATCATTAGTTCCTACATGCAATAACACCACGTTTTCCTTCCTATCATCGCCCATTTCACGAATTTTGTTTTCCAGTTGTTCAGCTTTTATCCCTGGAAAACAATCCACCCTCGCTCCTTCTATTCTACAATGCTCCTCAGTAAATCTGACCATTGAGTCACCCATTATCCTAACTACAGGCTCTTATTCCTCACGCCCCTTTTTTCCAACCTTTTCCCACTCACTTCCTTCAATTAATTGGGACTTGAGATCTTCATTTTCGTGAGTTAGCACTTTAATATTAGAATTTGCCAACTCGAGCTCGTTCTGCAGTCTAACAAGCTCGTTCTGCAGGCCTGCAATAATTTCCTTTTCTGTTAACTTCTTTTCATCTCCACACCCGCTGCATATCCAGCCATCTTCTACGCACTCCTCTATCGTGCTTTTGGAGCATTTAAAATGGTACCAGCAGCCGCAATCACCACACTGAACTCCATTCTTTAATTTCCTTCTACACATCTTACACTTCACCATTACAACCCCCACTCTGTTTTCCTGCCCAACCAACTTTCACTTTTCGGGGCAGAGACAAACACGTCCTCTCACCTCGGCTGCCTCTGACTGACTCATCTTTTCTATTCTTCCTTTTTCCATTCATGTTTTCCTGTATTCAGTAATTAATTTTATATAGCAAATGAATTAACTGTGATGATGCATCTCTTGAGTAGCGCTTCTTATAGAGAAAATTAGTGGGAAAGTAGTGGACGAAACCGGAGCGTAACAATTCCTAAGTATCTCTCATAAGATACAAGAATCGCCTCTCCCCTCAGTTTATCAGGAAAACATGCAGGGAAATCTACATCTACATATTACCCTGCAAGTCACCTTGACGGTGGATGGCAGGGGGTGCCGCGCACCAAGTTCCTAACTATTTATTATTCACAGTTATCTATTGTGATCACGTATTGTCCTAGGGAAAAAGGACTCCTTATACCTCTCCGTCCTACTATCTATTTCGCGAATCTTGTTCTCATTATTCCTCCGTCCGATATACGTTGGTTGTCGAATAATATCCTTCATTTCATTTACGAATATCTCCGACCTATATTTATCTAGAAGTTTAAGTCTCGCCTGTAATATACGATCTTTCAACGATGGCCAACTCAGCTCTTCAATGAGTAACGTAACGCTCTGTTTTTTATCGTAATTTTTTTTCACAAATCTAGCTGCTCGCCGCTGTATTTTTTCTAAATCCTTTATGAGTCCCCTCTGATATGGATCCCAAACAGCTGCTGCGTATTCCATTTGAGTTCTAACCAACGATAAATAACAGAATTCTCTCACCTTTTCCGTGCCTTTCCTGACTATCCTACGCACAAAAGCCAACTTCTTATTTGCCGCACCTATCACTCGTCTTATGTGGGTGTCCCAAGACAGGTCACGATTCAAGGTTACCCCGAGGTATTTCACGGATTCCGAAACAGGAATGCTCTCACCATCTATCGAGTAGGTAAACACGGACGATGGGCTTCTAGATTTCCAAAAGTTTAGAACGTGTAGTAGTAGCAGTAGCTGTAGTTTAGCTGTAGCTGTATTGTTGTGTTAAGTAGAACTAGTATTTTTCTTTATTTATTCCTATTTATTTTTTCATCCTCTTACGTTAATCGTTTTTTTATAATTGTAGTTTAACTCATCTTTGAGCGAAAAGCTTACTCACCTTCTTGCCGTATCATATGAGTTAATTGCGTCTCTCAGCCACTAAATCCGTAATCTTTGTAATTTTATTTATAGTAGCGTATTACCTTACTCGTTCTTAATTATTTCCTTTTACCTTAGCATTTCTTTAGCTTCTAAATCTACATTGCTCTCAGTGGCTCATACCCTCCCGTGGTATATATATTTCTGAGTTGCCTTTCCAGTTGTGGCTTTACTCAACGTCGTAGTGTGATAAAATGAATGAATATGGGTTTTACAGGCACCTCACCCGTGTATTAAGAACATGCTAGTCAAAAATTCAAAATTCATTTCCGCCGCTTTTTTGGAGGGACCCACTCCTCTTCGGCTGTGGATGCCAATGCCCTTTTATATTTATCCCAGACCGACACTTTGTTTATCGCGAGAACGTAATTTGTTTTATATTCTAATTTCTCTTTGTACGTAATGGCCAGGTTTTGTGCCTCTTCCCTGATCGGTTTTATATGTAGTACTTCGTGGTAGTCTATTTTACGACCCCATGTCCTACTTATACGCTTTAAAATTTTTCTCTCCGCGATCTCTAATATTTTCCAGGACTTCTGCATGATAAATCCGGTCCATACCGGTGCTGCGTACATAAGTGTCGGTCTGATTATCGTTTTGTATACGTGTGTTTTTAATTCCCTGGACACGTCAGTTGAATTAAAAATGGGAAATAGTCTAGCTCTTTTCCCTGCTACCAATAAATTGATCTTTTTTACATGATCGTCAAACCGTAGTTTCTTGTCCATGATTACACCTAAGTATTTAATGTTTTTCGCCCAGGGAATTTCTACACCTTCGATTGTTAATTTCCTTGGAGTATTGGCATCCTTTTTGTCGAAGAGGATCGCTTGTGTCTTTTGGGGGTTAATCTCGATTCTCCACTGTTTATAATACTTGATGAGTTTGTCTATTAGTTTTGTGGCATATCGGACAGCCATTCCCGGCTGGAAGCTTCTTGTGACTATGGCGCAATCGTCCGCGTAGAGGGCGATGGTGGAATTCCAATCCCCCTCAGTTGTCGGGATATCACCTGTATATATCGAAAATAGCAAAGGTCCTAGGACACTCCCTTGTGGGACACCAGCTGCCGTGCTTTTCATTGTACTAACGGCACCATTCCATTTCACTGTGAATGGCCTGTCGCTGATATAAGATTTAATAAATTTAATCTGCCATGAGGGAAATCTTGCTGTTAATAGTTTTTGCAGTAGGCCTAGATGCCATACTTTGTCAAATGCTTTACTTATATCAAAAGCTACTCCAACAGAAACGTTGTTCCTGTTGAAGGCGTCCGTGATAAAATCAACAACCCTCTGCAGCTGGTGCGTAGTGGAGTGTCCTGTCTTAAATCCAAACTGGTTCTGGGAGATCACACCATGCCCTTCCGCGTGTTTCAGTACATGGATATATTAATTTTTCACACACCTTTCCCAGGCAGGAGAGGAGGGATATAGGTCTGAAGTCCGTGGCTTTCAATACTTTCCTTCCTACCTTGGGTATGCATATAATATCTGCGTGCTTCCAGCAAATGGGATAATGGCCTATCCTTACCGAAGCGTTGAGAATCGAGATAAGTTGCTCCCCAGCAGAGATTGGCAGTCGCTTTATCAATTCATATGGTATTTCATCTTTTCCTGTCGCCTTTCCTTTTGGTAATTTTTTAATGACTTCTGCCAATTCTCTGATGGTGAACACCGGAGTGGCTTGCTCCTCATCGTTTTGTTCCCTTAGCATGGATTCTATTTCCTCTATTTTAATATCCGGTGTAAATTCCGTCGCTGCATTGGGCGTGAAAATCTGTTCTAAATGAGCCGCTAGATATTCAGCTTTGTCTGCAGGCGTGGTAAGTTTTCCTCCTGAACGTTGTTGGTGTAGTGACACACTTTCCCTTTCACTTTTTATCTGCGCTCGACCCTAATTTAACCTTGAAGACAGCCAACCGCGTATTTACGTTAGTTCTAGTATATTTATATAGATAGTACCGATTAGTTAAGAGAATAGGATGGCTACTTCGAGGACTCCTGTTTCCTCCTTCTTGCGCGACGCTGGTTGCGAGGCCATGAGGTCTCGGATCACGGAGCTGGAGAGGGTGGTTGCGGACATCCTTCAGAGGGTGGAAAGGTCAGAGGCAGCCTTGGCGCGTGGGAGGGGGGCGGGTTATTCCCTGAGAGCAAACCGCGCCAAAATGGCTCGGAATCGCCTGGGTGCGGAAGCCAGCTCCTCTTCGCGAGTCGAGGGTCCTTCGGTCTTGAAGCCATATGAGTGGTGTGTGGTGTCCACTCGGGGAGATCGTGGGGTGGTGTTTCGGAGACAGGGAGTTGGGAACGCCTCGGTGGCCCCTCTTCCTGTTAGTAATCGGTTTGCGGTGTTGTCGGAGGACGACTCCACTGCCGTTACGCCCGTACCTGCTCCTGTCTCCTCGTTGGAGGCCTGGCCCAAGGAGAGCTCGGGGGAAAGAGAGGGCTGTTATTGATAGGGAGCTTCAACGTCCGGCGTGTGGTGGCGCCTTTACTGTCACGGGCCCGCCGGGAGGGAGTTCACGAGCGGGTGTTCTCCAGGTGTATACCAGAAGGTTCGGTGCTCCAGGTGACGAAGGAGTTCAAGGCGACGGTATCGGGCACGGGTTGCTCCTCGCTGCGGGTGGTGGCCCATGTTGGTACCAATGACGCTTCGGTCTTAAGCTCTTTTAAGGACTTGGCCGCTGAGGTTGCTCGTGTCCGAGAGGAGTCTGGTGCTGATGTGCGGCTTTCCAACTCTAGCATTGTTCCTCGGACGGACTGCGGTTCTATGGTTTGGAGCCGAGTGGTCGGGCTGAACCGTAGGCTGTGGGACTCCTGTAAGGGCAATGGAGTGGACTTCGTTGACCTGAGGCCGGTCCTAGACTCATGTAGGGCATCCCTAAACGGTTCTGGTGTGCACTACACTGCCGAGGCTGCGGAGGCGGTAGCGCGTAGGGTGTTTGAGCATTCTACGGCTTTTTTAGGTTAGATTTAAGCAATTGTAATTTATTAGCAAGCGTTGAGATGCACGTCAATAGTATATCAGATGGTAGGTTAGGATGTAGGCAGCTTACCGGTACGGGATTAATTGAGAGCACAATAGAGGAAAATGTAAGAAATCCGTGCGGTAATAGAATTATCGAAGGTATGGGGATAAACGATTTTCTATGTAACAGTTCTGTAGATAATGCGTGCGACCTTAAAAGCGCTATAAACCTGACGTTAGGTAACAGTAGAATACATTCTAAGCGTAGAAATAGTCGACATGGTAGGAAGGATAAGGAGGCAGTAAATAATCATAATAATTATAATATTAATAATAATAACAATAATAATAGCTCAGTAGAGCGCGAGGAATCGTTACGTAGTCATAGCGAAAAGCTAAAAATCATTACGGTTAATTGTCGCAGCATTCGCAGGAAGGAGGCCGAATTTGAACATCTTATTCGTAGTCTGCGTGCTGATGTAGTTATAGGCACAGAAAGTTGGCTTACGGCAGACATACCCAGTCAGGAGATCTTTTTTCGTGACTATAGCGTCTTCAGCAAAGATCGATGTATCCGGTCGGGAGGTGGAGTCTTTATAGCAGTTAGCAATAAATACGAATGCTACCCAATACAGATTAACGACGACGAAGTCGAAAGTGTTTGGTGTCGTGTGAAAGGAAGCGACTCAAAAACTATAAATATATGCGCTTTTTATAGACCCCAAATGCGAGCGTGGAAAATATTCATTCTCTGGAGAAACAAGCGGCGACGCTAAATTCGTCTAATAAAGAAAAAGCCATTATAATCGGGGGCGATTTCAATCTTCCGTCAATTGATTGGAGCCATAATTGCTTTTATCCCGGAGGTAGAGAGCGTGAATCGTGCGAGGCTTTACTAGAAACTTTCGGCAAGCACTCATCGTATCAGTTAGTGAGATTTCCCACGAGATTTAATAATATATTAGATTTATTTGTTACTAATCTTCCTGAGCGTATGAATATAGTATCTGATGCTGAGGGAACAAGCGATCACAAGGCAGTGTACGTAGAGTTTAAGCTCAACATTAAGAAACAGGTTAAGGCTAAAAGAAAGCTTTATGTGTTCGCCAAAGCCGATTTCACAAGATTTAGGTCTTTTCTGCGAAATAAATATACTAATTTCTGCGAGGCAACAGATATTGCAGACGCGGAAGAATCCTGGTGCATGTTCAGAGACATGATGCGAGAGTGTACAGATAAATTTATTCCAAGCAAACTGAAGCGTGAAAATGTAAAACGTAGATGGTACAACCAGGAAGTTAGATGCGCTCTCCGACGGCAAAGAAAACTCCACTCTCGCGTAAATAACACATCCTCAACAGCTACGGTCGAAGAGATTGCAATAATAAGACAGCAATACTAGGAGGCGCGCTCCATAGTCAGAGTAGCAATGCGTAATGCGTTTAACATTTATAAAAAGAAGGTTTTACAGGAAAACTTGAAAGGGAACCCGAATGCATTTTGGTCTTACGTAAGGAAAGTTCAAGGTAGGGGCTCCACTATTGCGTCACTGCGGTCGGAAACGGGAAACGTAGTTCACGATAGTACGGATAAAGCAAACCTATTAAATCATCACTTTCAGAAAGCTTTTACTCGTGATGACGATGAATGTGAAACCCCTATTCCTATGCGTCAGGGCGATTCGATGGAAGATTTGGTATTTTCGGAAAAATGGCATCGCGCTCCAACTTCATTTAATTAAGCCAAATAAATCTCCTGGACCGTAGGAAATTCCCGCGCCTGTAATGAAAGAATTAGCTGCTGAAATCGCGCCGCATTTGAAAATTAAATTCGAGAAATCCATTAGGGAAGGAGTAGTTCCTAAAGATTTGAAGGTGGCACACGTTACGCCCACCCATAAGGGTGGCGACAGAGAGAACCCCGAAAATTATAGGCCGATATCCTTAACTTCATTATCGTGCAAGATACTTGAGCACATAGTCTTTAGCTCTGTAATGCGCTATTTAGATAGTCATTCATGGCTTAGCGGATGCCAACACGGATTCCGGAGAGGTAGATCATGCGAAACGAGGCTCGGCCTGTTTGTGGACGATTTGTTGCGATGCGGAGAGAAATATACTCAGGTCGATGCCATATTCATTGATTTCAGGAAGGCGTTCGATAAAGTATCTCATAGGAAATTAATTGCGAAGTTAGGACAATGTGGTATCAATCCGAAAGTTGTCGGTTGGGTGAGAGACTTCCTCTCGAATAGGGAACAGATAGTTGTCATCGATGGGAAATACTCGTCCCCCGTTAAAGTTGCTTCGGGTGTTCCTCGGGGAAGTGTATTGGGCCCTCTGCTCTTCTTAAATGATATGTGCTCGGTTGTTCGTAGTAAAATTAGGCTTTTCGCCGATAACACCGTTCTATATAAAGAAATAAAAAAACAGGAGGACCATCAGTCGCTGCGTGAAGACTTAAGAGCCATTTCAGCGTGGTGCAAAGAATGGCAAATCGAAATTAATTATACTAAATGTGCCGCAGTCACGTTTTGGAAAAGTAAAAACAAAGATTTAGGTTTCGAATATAAAATAGATGAAATGAGTATTCGACAAGCTGAGTATGTAAAATATTTAGGAGTAACCATTTGTCGAGATCTTTCGTGGGACATGCACATTCGTCGAGTTATAGGCGCGGCCACCAAGAAACTGGCATTCATAGGTAGAATAGTACGGAACGCTAGAGAGAAAGTACGTGAAAAATGCTACTTATCACTGGTAAGACCGCAAGTGGAATACGCAGCGAGCATATGGGATCCGTACGAGAAGGGACACATAATTTAACTAGAAAGAGTACATCGCAGAGCAGCCAGATTTGTAAAACAAAAGTACGAACGTAAGGAAAGCGTCACCTCTTTATTGAGCGATTTGAACTGGGTATCACTGGAGGACCGTAGATTGGACTCAAGGTTGAAACTTCTGGAGAAATATAGATCGGAATGTCTAAAAGAGGAGGTAGTGGGAATAATTGTGGCACCGACGTATATAGGTAGAAATGATCGAGACGATAAAATACGTGAGATCGATTGTAGGACGGAGCGTTATCTAGGCTCGTTCTTTCCGAGGACAATACGGGATCACAATAGGAAATTTCGAATTGCGTTAGACAATCTTTAGGTAGGATTTGGTGCATTGCACCCACTGCCACCCACCAACTTGGTGAATTGCAGGGTAACTTGTAGATGTAGATGAGTCCCCTCTGATATGGATCCCAAACCGCTGCTGCGTATTCCATTTGAGTTCTAACCAAGGATAAATAACAGGATTCTCTCACCTTTTCCGTGCTTTTCCTGACTATCCTACGCACAAAAGCCAACTTCTTATTTGCCGCACCTATCACTCGTCTTATGTGGGTGTTCCAAGACAGGTCACGATTCAAGGTTACCACGAGGTATTTCACGGATTCCGAAACAGGAATGTTCTCACCATCTATCAAGTAAGTAAACACGGACGATGGGCTTCTAGATTTCCAAAAGTTTAGAACGTTACTCTTTTTCTGATATATTTCTAGCTGCCATTCCTTGCACCAAACAGATAACGCATCCAGATCATCCTGACGATGGTCGCTAGGACCACTAATTTCTCTATAGACTACGGCGTCGTCCGGAAAAAGCCTAATATTACTTTTCACAACTGATCTGATGTTGTTTATATAAAGCAAGAAAAGCATAAGTCTGATCGCACTACCCTGCGGCACTCCAGAGACTACATCTGCCACACTCGAGGACTCACCATCGATGACTACTTTTTGTGTTCTATTCCAAAGGAAAGCGCGAACCCAGTTAATGACTTTAACATTAACGCCAAGATTTCCCAATTTTAATAACAACTTACGGTGGGGTACCTTGTCAAAAGCTTTTCTAAAATCAAGGAACACTACATCGACCTGTTTATTATTTTCGCCGCATGATAAAACATCATTCACAAACAGACCGAGTTGGGTGTCACAGGATCTACCTTTTCTGAAGCCATGTTGACAGCTGACTAACAGCGATTTCAATGGAAACGCGTATTCTTTATTTTGAGAATTTTTAATTTTATATATTATTATCAAAATGCTTATATATACAGTTACAGTAGACGGTTGATTTTTTTTTAACTAATACTGAGCAGACTTAGTTTGGATTATCAAACAGTTCAGAAAATCAATCACTAATGGAATCGATACATTTAGTAGGGTAACATATTAATGATAATGACATTTTTTATAATAATTGTCGAAAGCAACACGATTGAATCTAAATCGGTTCATCATTTTTGGTTGATAAATCTTGGAGTCAAAATTTTGAAGGCAGAATGGTGTTTATATAATTATTTATGAATAGTCAATACACTACTGTGTGATTAATTTATTACTGAAGTACAGCTGGTCCTTTACCTTTGAATGAAGAAGTAATCTAAAATCAATCTCATTCAGCAGTAATCTTGACTAGGCTCCAAGCATTGCCGGGACAAGGACTAGGCGAGCAAGGCAACCGCCACAGCACACTTAGGGACGCGGAAAATAAGAATTTTAACTTTTAAGTGTCACCTATTATACAGGGTGTTTATAAAGTCCGTGTGCACTTTTAAACTTTATAACTTTGTATTTGCACGTGATAGAAGCATTCTTTAAATGGCATATAAAAGCAAATTTAATCATGTTTTATCACTGAACTCATTTTAGGGTAAGTAACACATATTTATGTTTGGTAGATAAAAATTCAATAACCGCCCAATCTTTCGATATCGTTTTATAGACATTTCCAATAAGGAACACATTTGAAATCTCTCAATATTCCATTTTTGGGGTATACCTTTCTTTCTTGTTATTTTCACCATGTTTATAATTACAATCACAGCTGACGGTTGATTTTCTGTACTGTGTTCAGAAAATAAATCATTAATGGAGTCGAATAGTAAATTTACAAGACATACATAAAGTAGCGTTATATACTAGTCATAATGAGAATTTTTATAACATTTTATCAAATGCAACAATGAATTTTATCTTACTCTAAATCAGAGCATTATTTTTGGCTGCTTAACCTTGGAGGCAAAATAGGGGACTGTCAGATATTTGGAATTACCGAAAATTTGATGAAGTTGTATTGTATGGATACTGTTATAGGTAAATATAAAGTTTTTTCGTTAAATTTTTTACAGATATTTATAAAAAAGTAATTTAAAATGGACGAGTTAATGCCGAACCCAATCACATACGATTGGTAGCCGAAGTTTTCCGAGTGTTTAGTGACGTCAGTGCATGCCAAAAGCATGTTAGCCGATGCTAGCCGTGCTAGAAGTCATTGTGCTGATATAGAAGTAGAAGCTTGAAAGACATAATTCTGTTGTTTTCCCCTATACGCCATCTTAGAAGAAATATTGGAAGAAGAACTGCACCTTCCTGTATTTATTTCGCTTTATGTTTTGCAAAATGGCATATGAAAGGTTTTGTGTAGCCAGATCTGATAATTTGCTCAACGTTGATTCGTACATGTTTCTGCATTACATTTGAAGTCGTAGGGAGCAATATTAAGATGTTGAAATGCGTGGAGTGAAGGCGGTTGGGTTTGTATTACATTTAATTGATAAAACAAGTTCGATGTAGCGCTTTTATTTTCAGTTATTGTAATAGTACTATTATTTCGACTGAAACGCAGAAGATATGTAAAAGATAGATAGACGTCTTAAATCAGCTTTTCCATAATTAATTAAGAAAAATACTCTAGTTTTAACTAATTTTATAGAATATGTATTTATGTATTGTTTCCCATACTCTAATAAGTAAAATATAGTCAGATAAGTATACAAATGGTAATGGACAAGGCCGAGACTTCGTGGAATTCCAAAATAAAATAACATGAACAATGCTGGATAGTATTTTTTATTTATATTAAACTTTTGCTAATTTCCACAAAATATATTAAGTAAAACACGACTGGTTTCAGTGAATAATCACCATCATCTGCCTTTACAGAATCATCAGGTCAAATATTGACAAATAGTATACAAAATTAATGTGAATAAACTTAGTTTCCGTGTGTCTTGTCTATAGGAAATGTGGTGAAGTTTGTTGCTTTAAGTGTCTATCTGCCATAGTTATTACCTATACTTGTGAAAAGAAAAACTGTAGAAGTGCTTGTCATAACTGCATGTCTCTTTTGTATATATTTTAAATATTGTTTTCCATAATGAAGACGATTTACCAAAAAATGTTCACAGGGAGTAATTAAGTCAATTACAAAGAATTAAAAAAAACATAATTAAATATTTGGACAGTCCCCCATTGTTTAAGGCAGAATAGTGTTTAGACAATTATCATTGAATAATCAATACATTATTTTGTGCCTTATTTATTACATCAGTACAACTGATCATTCCCCTTTACAATTTACACCCTGCTGTCCGACTAGTCGTGTGGTAGGATATGGTAATCACATACCTATATCTAAATGGCATAAATCAAAAATTAATCTACAATAAATCTTGATTAGAACCCAGAGTAGTATCTCAGTGATAACCACTTTCAAAATGCACCTTTATAAAATACCACACCGATATTTCGAAAAGGGAAGAATTAACACAGCGACATAAAAATCTCCATCGGTCTTAAATCAAAGGTAACCTCATTGGGATTTTGATGCATAAATCTGTGAGGCGTAAGCAACTTAAGGCATAAAGCAATTTATAACAGCATAGACTATTTTTATCCAACTGGTGGCCTGAAATGTTTTTAGCGTGTGCCCCAAATAGATGAATTACATAGACATGAAGAAGAAATAGGACAAACAAAATATTGAATTATTAACGAGGGGAAGTATGTTAGACTTTTATCTAGTAAAATTTATTTGGATTAAAATAAAACATGAGCTTGACAGAATGCAAAATGTGTGAAGCAGAAAAACTTATGAGGTAGATTCGAGAATATTGATAATATTCGCCATTCTAGAAGCATTGCATGTTAAAAATACGAGCATATCAGATGGGAAAGGGCTGTTTCACACGATGGAGGCCTGCACTGCATTGCCGTAGAGATCCAATACACCGTGAACCGGGTATGTAACGTTAGATTTTGCCACCCCTTGGTCATATCCGTTGATAAAGAAGTGCACATTCCCGTTTCTTTTCTTCATTACGCCAACAAGGTCTCCAACCTAGGCGAAAATGACATTTATTAAGGTCAAATGTTAAGTTACAAAACAGGATTATTTACCAGAACAATTATGAACTTATACTTTACCTTCGTGACAGGAAGGTTGGGTCCATAATTTCTTAGCGTGACGACTCCATTTTCATATAAATCTTGTTCATACAAGATAATTGTTCCGCACCTTGAAATAAGATTACTACATTAACATAAGTGTTCTGTGTGTACATTCATTTACAGAGAGAAGCTCGTCCAGACAACGTTATTGAGGAAAATTCAAGACAAGGAGCTTTCCCATGCTGACACGACGCCTTTCACCGAAAGCATAGGTTATTATCAGGGATCGTTGAACATCTAACATTAAGAATCACTGTTGGAATTTCCTCGACATCAGATAAAATATTCTTACGCCCAATTGGGAAAAGATTTAGCCCATATATACTCAACCGTTTTTGATTCACCGCCCACTTCTACTATATTTTGCTGTCTGAAATATGTTCACCACCCACTTTCCATATCCACTTAACAATCTACTTAACATCTATCTAAAACCCTAAAACGCCCATTGGTGGGTGCTGTTGCTCATGTTGAAGACCACTAATTTAGGCAATCATTCTACCTCGGATAACTCCTGCTATCATCATTCTTAGGAATGAACAGGCTAATAAAGATTATCCTTAGGTATTATGTAAATGAACTGTGCACGTTTCACTCGACAAGAATAAAATCGCGCCCACCGTAGACTCCAGGTAATTTGGTGCTCTGAGAAAGGACAGATTCTAGAGCGCCTATTGCTTGAGAAAATTTCTTTAAGGACGTTTTTACGGCACATGTAAGACAAAAATTTGAGCAATAACGATGAAAAAATTTCGTGTCGCGCGTTTAAGAAATAAATTCGTATTAAAATAAATTTTGATTTTTTTTTAAAGCAGAATTACTTCCTGTAAATCGAGGTTTTGAAGTTATTGAGCCACTAACACATCAATGCTAATTATGAGGTTTTGACGAAAAAACCTCGATCAAGTTTCTATTTATTTTAGAGAAAAACATATAATTATTGAAATAGATTTTTATAGCGTGCGAATGAGACGAGCTATGTGGCATTACGCTCGCCAGTGTGGGTGACATCTATCAAACCACAATGAATTTAAATTATTCTCTGTTCCACAATACTCTACATATCCACATAATTAATAAATATGGAATAAGAAATCTTTAAGTTATACCTACTCGAGTTCTGAGTAGAGTCATCGAGCGTGAGGCATATAAACGCAAAATTAAAACGGAAACATCAATAATTATGCTCATGTTATTGCTTCAATCATGAAAAAGATCCAAGTAACAACTTTTAGCGAACTTGTGGTAAAAGAGTGATCACTGGTCATTTCCAAAAAAAACAGTGAAAGCTGCAATTTACATCAAAATTCTAATGAGTTTAATATAAGAGGTAATAAATAGGACCAAAAAAATAAAGGGAAAATTAAATTACGATAATTATCAAACTTACATAGAACGGGAAAGTATGTAAAAGTGTTAAGGATAATTTGGCCATACGTATAAAACAATAAACACACCGAGACATAAGAAACAATTACAAGTGTACTCACGTCATCCAGTCTAGGTAGTCGATGTTGTCCGGAGTGTGGTAAGTCACGCCGATTCCCAAGGATTCATCGTGTTGGGCAATAAGCCTTTCCAATCTCACTTCAAAAAGTTCATCGTCCTTCAGCGGACGATTCGTGACTATGCCTCCATATCCTTCGCTGTCCTCTTCACTATGGGGTGAAATTTGCACTAAGTACATCATTTCTAGATGACATACGCAACTTATGCAAATACGTAAATTATGGTTTCGAAAAATAACATTTAATAACCAGCGTCGGATGGGTTAAATTAGTTGGTCCACGCTCTTAAAATAAAATTTGTATTAATTTAAAACGGCGTTTTATGAAAACTCACTTTATTCTGTGCGCAGTGGTTCGATTTTTACTGACAACAACGTTCTTTGCTCCGCTCTCGTGGAATAGCAGGCTTTCTCCGTGGGTGTTTATCTTACCTCTGGGACCTGTTATTAAACAAAAAATTAAATAATGTTTTCACACTCTGATTAAAAATACATCAAAACAGTAATTGAGTTCAGAAGGGCATCTGATGATTTGCAGGATGAAATGTAGATGTTTAGAAGCGCCTCATGGTTGAAATTACAAAAACTAAATATAATTATCAAAGCTTTGAAAAGAAGGCGACTTCTGAATGTACTTATAACGGAATACAGCATAATTATAATTAAATCTACATTGCGGTATTGACATGCACATTCGCCGTATTATAGGTGCAGCTAAGAAGAAACTGGTCTACATAGGCAGAATATTACGGAATAGTACAGTGAAAGTACGTGAAGTGTTATTTTTCACTAGTTAGACCTCAGGTGAAATATGACTCCAGTACATGGGATCCGTATGAGAAGGGCCATACGAGTATAATTCATTTAGAAAGAGTACAGCGGAGAGCAAACAGATTCGTTAAACAAAAGTACGAACATATGGAAAGCGTCACATCATTATTGAAAGACTTAAAATGGAGATCTCTGTAAGTCCGTAGGCTATGCTTAAGGTTTATCTCCTAAAGAAATACAGGTCAGAATGTCTATCAGGGGATGTATTGGGAATAATTGAGGCTTCAACGTATATAGGTAGAAATCGTCATGACGATAAGTGAGATCGATTGTAGGACGGAGCGTTATGGAGGCTCATTCTTTCCGAGAACAATACAAGACCATAACAGGAAAGTCAAATCTGCGAGTAATAACTGTTAGGTAGTCCTCGGTGCAGCGCACCCCTTGCCACTAACCAGATTGGCAAATCGCAGGGTAACATGTAGATAACCACAGATTATACAGCTACAAACGATGATGGCAGAAAACAACTCGTACCTTTTATGACTGCCTTTACGTGGGCGACCTCCTTTCCATCGATCTGCAAGACCTGGCGATTCACCTCCAATGAGTAACTTTCGGAATCCTTATCCAATGTTTGGTATGAGGATATTGTCGTCACCCACTCTCCGTATTGGTCCTTTTCCGTGTGGATGGTGACTGTCCTTTTATCAGTGATTGTGTGATGATCTCCGTACACCGATTCCAGCATCACCAATTCCTCCACACATTGGCAAGAGAGGAAGGAGGTAAACAGGAATATGAAGCACAACTTGTTCATTTTGGACAATTGGCGATCTTGTTACTTGTGAGAAGAATTTAAGGAAAAGTTGAGGACGACGTATACTTCCTCTTATGATCGTCAGCGCGGAATGACTCGGAAGTGTCGTCGTTTCCGCTTTTATGTACAAGTAAACCTTTTTCGGGGAGTTTGTGACGAAAGAGAATATTTTGCGTAGGAACCGCGACTGGAAGCAGGCAGTTAATGAAAGACGTCAGATAGATGGTGACGACGAGGTCGGTTAAAATAGGTAGGAAAACCGGTTGTTTTCGAGGTCCGACCTTTTTTTTGTCTGACGTAGAAGTAGCCTTTATTCGTTACTCGTTTTGCCTTTGAACTCTAGCTCAAAAGTGCCCAAATTTTCCTTTAAATGGACTCGCCGTGATTAGTTCCAACTGTGAAATTGCACAAAAACTAATACTTTTCCTCAGTAATTGGTTAATTTGCATAGCGAAAGGATAGAATACCATTTTACAATTAAAAACTATACAAATATCATTTCATTTTTCTTTTCAGTGCGATTGCCTTATACTGTTTTAATGTGTTTGTATTTTTTTATTATTGCCAGGCGCCTCAAAGTCTGTAGGGTTCCTTCCTGGGCCTCTCTGAACCTTTCCTATGTACGGCGAATTTTCGCCGTTTACAATTTTATTTACCGTATTCCGGCACAAGTTTAGGAAGTAATATGTTTACATTTAATCTGTTGGTAAATTCTCATTCGGCAGCCAGCTCTCAATTCCCAACACCATGTCTGCACAATGACTTTTGACTAAATGGTAAACATTAGCTTTTAAGCGTGTTTTATTTCATAAGCAAGCTTATATTTTCGCTGTCTGTCTGTACAATCAATTGAATTAAAATAGCAAGTATAAATTAATTTGCCATCTAATTACATTACTGAGTTTGTAAAGAATTTTAAGTTTGCAGTTCTAAATAATCCTCAATAAATAAAACGCTCTTTTTTATATTGTGTCCGCAAATGAAGCTCCGGTTTTTCTTTCTAATACTTCAGCAATTTATAAAGATAATTTTTCTTTTTTATTACTTTCTCATATTTTTAATGTATAGAGAACGTATTTTAATTGCGAAAAAATCGACTTAAAGATTTTGACGGAAAAGCACGTTTTATGTCAGTCTGTGCGTGGCCCTAGAGCACCGCCGTTCTCTATAACAGTTTTACCGTGCACTTCTAAAATGGTAAAACTCGTCTTTCCTAGCACCAGTAATTTAATTTATTCTTTTTCAACGTACGAAAGGACGCCTTGAACCACTTTTACGTTGGTTTTATTTCATTTATGATCATTCCCATGTTCACAAAAGTATATTGGCGCTTGCTGGGTGCTCCAGAATGCAACTCGGTTATCGCCACACGGATAAGGTCGCGGACCCCTGCCCTAGCTCGGGCAGGTTCGTCAGTCGACCTCTCCATCCGGATGTTTGGTCGCCGCAACACCCGAGAATATTCGAGAAGCAAAAAACACTCCTGTTTTCTCCATACAGTGGGGGAGGGGGGATGACGATGAAAAGGAAATTATTAATAAGAGAATTTTTATTTGTGCTCTTCATAAATACAAGGTTGGCACTATAAATTATGTTATTTACAACTACTTATGTGTATTAAAAGCATTCAGAAAATATGTCTACATCTACATGTTACCCTGCAATTTACCTAATTGGTGGGTGGCAGGGGGTGCAATGCACCAATATCTACCTAAAGATTATCTATCGCAGGTTGAAATTTTCTATTGTGATATCGTATTGTCCTCGGAAAGAACGAGCCTAGATAACGCTCCGTCCTACAATCGATCTCACGTATCTTATCGTCACGGTCGTTTCTACCTATCTACGTCGGTGCTTCAATTATTTCTACAACCTCGTCTTTTTGACATTCCGATCTATATTTCTCCAGAAGCCGCAAACTTGAGTTCAATCTACGATCCTCCAGTGGTACCCAGCTCAAATCCCTCAATAATGAGGTGACGCTTTCCTTATGTTCGTACTTTTGTTTTACGAATCTGGTTAATCTGCGCTGCAGTATTTCTAATTGAATTATATGTCCCTTCTCGTACGAATCGCATATGCATGAGACGTATTCCACTTGTGGTCCAACCAGTGATAAGTAACATGTTTCACGTACTTTTTCTGTAGTGTTTCATACTATTCTGCCTATGAAAACCAGTTTCTTGTTGGCCGCGCCTATAACTCGACGAATGTGCATGTCCCACGAAAGATCACTACAAATGTTACTCCTAAATATTTTACATACTCGGCTGTTTGAATATTTATTCCATCTATTTTATACTCGAAACCTACTTCTATGTTCTTACTTTTCCAGAACGTAACTGCGTAAGTGTAATTAATTTAAATTTGCCATTCTCTTAAGTCTTCACGCAGCGACTGATGGTCCTCCTGGTTTTTTATTTCTTTATATAGAACGGTATCATCGGCAAAAACTCTAATTTTACTACAAACTACCGAGCAGATATCATTCACATAAATGAAGGAAAGAAGAGGGCCCAATACACTTCCCTGAGGAACACCCGACGCAACTTTAGCGGGGGACGAGTATTTCCCATCGATGACAACTATCTGTTCTCTATTCGAGTGGAAGTCTCTCACCCAACTGATAATTTTTGGATTGATAGCATATTGTTTTAACATCGCAATTAATTTCTTATGAGATACTTTATCAAACGCCTTCCTGTAGTAAATGAATATATATATGGTATATGTGATGTATAGTTTTATTTTTTAAGTACTAATCATTACTGAGATATAATTTCTTGTTTGTTTTTATTACATAAAAATAACTCATTTGTTAAAAAGGTTTTTGTACATTGATAATCTACAGAATTTTCTTTATTTTTTTAATAAAACATATCGATAAATCAAAACCTGCAGGACTAAATGGGAGTTTATGCTCAATTACAATGTAACGAGGATTTATATATTTAATTGAAATCTAGTACCGAATTATCACCACATCATTGTGATAAATGGAAATACACGGAACAAATTAATATTATTATGGGTACTAACCAAGATTATTATGGGTATGAAACCAGAGAAGGAACAGGGAAATAAAAAACATTACTTTGATACGACTTCAAGGTCTCTTAAGCTTAAACGAGCGTGAGATAGTGGCAAACAACTAGTGTTTTGGCAGTTTGGGGAATATATCTTTTGATTTCGAGACAGAAAATATTTTAGGATGGTTATCTGCCGGAAATCACAAACTGAAAAACAAATTACGCCACTTTCGAAAAAATACATTGTATTATAGGGCAAAAAGAAGTGACGATTTCTAATGCTGGATATGGCTTTTCAAGTGAAATGTTTACTATGCATTATATTATTTTGTTATAAAAGTATGTAACGTAAACAATAAACATTTGTATTTGCAAAGAGGAATCTTACTAAAAACTTTAATCCGAAATTATTCAATTGCAAAGTATGTACAATGAAAACACTGAAAAATCCGTATTACAGGAGTCTGTTTCAGTGTTGCCAATCTAGCAAATTTTTAGCTAGATGTATCTACGTCGTTTTGATCTAGCGCCAAAAAAATCATTAGCGACCATTTGAAAAAATATGACTCATTCTAGCTATTGACTAAAATTGTGGCATCCGCGTTCATATTAAAAACGAAAAATACATTTGAAAATCTATAATTTATATAGATAAACCGAATACAATTTTAAGGTGTATATTATTTGTTATTTTTTTCTTCTTTTTGTAATGTGAACAATTTTCTATAACCCCGCAACAGTAGGTTCCATTTAGGGGAATGGTGATATTGCTGGCCCTAAGGGTCGAGAAAGAGAGAAAAAGCCCTTGTTCAAAATAAAGTCGGATTAATCAATCAGGGAAGAAAGTTTTCGTCGGAATGCACCAACTACTAACTCTATTATAGAACATGTCGACTTTATTTGTATAGCTAAAATTTGCTGACCTTCGGAAAAGATTGTGTTGTAAAATAACTGCCATGTTTTCAAAAGTTCCAAAGTTTTATTGTTGCTGCAGGTTTTGAGAGTTAGACGACATTAAACGTAAGTTACCGAACATTATATTATGTAATGTAATAAAGATTATATAGTCGTTACGGCGGGAAAAATAAAGCAATTCTTCAAAGTTTAACGAAAAAAGCCCAATAGCTCTCAAAAGTTTAGAATTTTCTAATTTGGTAGGAAGAGAATAGCACCCTCCGTTGGTTCAATATTCCGGGGGCTGTAGTTGAGCTTGAGAGTTGGCAAAAGTGGCTTATGAAGGCTTATATAATCGTGACGGCGGGAAAAATATAGCGATTCTTCAAAGTTTAACGGAAAAAGCCCTAAAGCTACGACAGACGGACGAACGGACGAGACGTGCCCACAGGGCGTTCCGCTACTACCGCTTCGCTGGTAAATAACAGCTAAAAATGGTGCTATCTTCATCCATGTTCATGAATAACACTCTGCTTGTTTAAAAATGTATTGTCAAAGGATATATTTGTTACGTTTTAGGCGTCCTTTACCAGCGAAGCGGTAGTAGCGGAACGCCTTATGGGCACGCCTCGTCCATCAAGTTTTCGTGACTTTTATTTCCTAAACCGCTGGACGGATTTTAAATAAGTACGAGTGATAGTTATTCAAATTTGGAGCCCAATTGTAGCCGCTGTGTAAATATCCGAAATTATCAAGAGATTTGGTTGAGAATGTAAAGCGTAGCGCTTTTCCCCGTAAGAGCAAGAATTGTCTCTATAATATGCTCCATGTATTGGACTTATTATTACCGATAAACAAAACTAATAGATTTTAATCTTATTCGCTGTTTTACTATGCCAGACCTAGCGAACGAGCGCGAAGAATTACGAACGACAATTCGTTTGTTCTCAGGCACTCGCGGACGCTCGTTGCCTACATTCGTTCATGTTCGCTTGCGTTCTTTCATGTTCCGAGCAACGAGCAGATGAAAACATTACATAAGGTAGAAGTTCGTAAGTGCTACCAGTCGTGCAGCAAAATGGTTAGGGAAAACAGTTTATTGCATGTGTGAGATCCATGCACCAGATCCTAGCTTTTTTGCCAGCATTTTCTGCCGTTCTCTTCTCTATGAAGCCAACAGAGAATTCATTTTCTTTTTAATTTCTGCCATACCAACTCTATAAATTTTTGCAAGAGAATCCCAGGATTCGTTTTATCTGTTTACGATTTTATAGTACTTATCTGAGAGTTCCATAATGCCGGATTCTCACGATAGAGATCAGTGGCGTAACTACCGCCTGGGAGGACCGGGCACCTCCCGGGGGCCCCAACGTCGAGGAGGCCCCAGTGAGTAGTGGTCCGAAGCGACCCTCCCGAGTTGTGACACCCAAGTACATATACATCTACCTCTACATATTACCCTGCAAGTCACCTTGACGGTGGATGGCAGGGGGTACCGCGCACCAAGTTCCTAACTAATTATTATTCACTTATCTATTGCGGTCACGTATTGTCCTAGGGAAAAAGGACTCCTTATACCTTTCCGTCCTACTATCTATTTCGCGAATCTTGTCCTCATTATCCCTCGTCCGATATACGTTGGTTGTCGAATAATATCCTTCATTTCATCTACGAATATCTCCGATCTATATTTATCTAGAAGTTTAAATCTCGCCTGTAATCTACGATCTTTCAACGATGGCCAACTCAACTCTTTAATGAGTAACGTAACGCTCTGTTTTTATCGTAATTCTTTTTCACAAATCTAGCTGCTTGCTGCTGCATTTTTTCTAAATCCTTTATGAGCCCCCTCTGATATGGATCCCAAACCGCTGCTGCGTATTCCATTTGAGTTCTAACCAAGGATAAATAACAGGATTCTCTCAACTTTTCTGTGCTTTTCCTGACTATTCTACGCACAAAACCCAACTTCCTTATTGCCGCACCTATCACCCGTCTTATGTGGGTGTCCCAAGACAGGTCACGATTCAAGGTTACCCCGAGGTATTTCACGGAATCCGAAACAGGAATGTTCTCACCATCTATCAAGTAGGTAAACACGGACGATGGGCTTCTAGATTTCCAAAAGTTTAGAACGTTACTCTTTTTCTGATATATTTCTAGCTGCCATTCCTTGCACCAAACAGATAATGCATCCAGATCATCCTGACGATGGTCGCTAGGACCACTAATTTCTTTATAGACTACGGTGTCATCCGCAAAAAGCCTAATATTACTTTTCACAACTGATCTGATGTTGTTTATATAAAGCAAGAAAAGCATAGGTCCGATCACACTACCCTGCGGCACTCCGGAGACTACATCTGCCACACTCGAGGACTTACCATCGATGACTATTTTTTGTTTTCTATTCCAAAGGAAAGCGCGAACCCAGTTAAAGACTTTAACATTAACGCCAAGATTTCCCAATTTTAATAACAACTTACGGTGGGGAACCTTGTCAAAAGCTTTTCTAAAATTAAGGGACACTACATCGACCTGTTTATTATTTTCGCCGCATGATAAAACATCATTCACAAACAGACCGAGTTGGGTGTCACAGGATCTACCTTTTCTGAAGCCATGTTGACAGCTGACTAACAGCGATCTACTCTCGAGATAACGCATTGTTTTGCTAACAATAATGTGCTCCAAAATCTTACATGATAATGATGTTAGAGAAATTGGCCTATAATTTTCGGGGTTTTCTTTGTCACCGCCCTTATGAATGGGTGTGACGTGTGCTAGTCTCCAATCATCAGAAACCTCACAGAGGGTAAGGTATTTCTCGAATACTATCGGAAGGAAGGTAGCTATTTCTTCTGCTAGTTCTTTTAATACACGCGCGGGAAACCCTTCTGGTCCTGGGTTTTTGGTTACGAAATAGTTCCATTTTTCTTCCAAGGTATTGCAGTAGAGATATGATAGGTAAGAAAATGTTTAAAAGAAAATGTTACAATTACAGCAAGCAGATATAATTATTTTATAATTAATTTTTCAGTCTTATGAAAATAAAAGTAGACATGGTACCTGAAACTATATATTATTGAACTTCTGGATGCAGATTTAGAACTTTAACGAACATAATCTGGCTTATATTTTTATTATATTTTTATAAGCTCTTTAAGGACTTGGCCGCTGAGATTGCTCGTGTCCGAGAGGAGTCTGGTGCTGATGTGCGGCTTTCCATCTGTAGCATTGTTCCTCGGACGGACTGCGGTTCTATGGTTTGGAGCCGAGTGGTCGGGCTGAACCGTAGGCTGTGGGACTACTGTAGGGGCAATGGAGTGGACTTTGTTGACCTGAGGCCGATTTCACAAGATTTAGGTCTTTTCTGCGAAATAAATATACTAATTTCTGCGAGGCAACAGATATTGCAGACGCGGTAGAATCCTGGTGCATGTTCAGAGACATGATGCGAGAGTGTACAGATAAATTTATTCCAAGCAAACTGAAGCGTGAAAATGTAGAACGTAGATGGTACAACCAGGAAGTTAGATGCGCTCTCCGACGGCAAAGAAAACTCCACTCTCGCGTAAATAACACATCCTCAACAGCTACGGTCGAAGAGATTGCAATAATAAGACAGCAATACTAGGAGGCGCGCTCCATAGTCAGAGTAGCAATGCGTAATGCGTTTAACAATTATAAAAAGAAGGTTTTACAGGAAAACTTGAAAGGGAACCCGAATGCATTTTGGTCTTACGTCAGGGAAGTTCAAGGTAGGGGCCCCACTATTGCGTCACTGCGATCGGAAACGGGAAACGTAGTTCACGATAGTACGGATAAAGCAAACCTATTAAATCATCACTTTCAGAAAGCTTTTACTCGTGATGACGATAAATGTCAAACCCCTATTCCTATGCGTCAGGGCGATTCGATGGAAGATTTGGTATTTTCGGAAAATGGCATCGCGCTCCAACTTCATTCAATTAAGCCAAGTAAATCTCCTGGACCGGAGGAAATTCCCGCGCGTGTAATGAAAGAATTAGCTGCTGAAATCGCGCCGCATTTGAAAATTAAATTCGAGAAATCCATTAGGGAAAGAGTAGATCCTAAAGATTGGAAGGTGGCACACGTTACGCCCATCCATAAGGGTGGCGACAGAGAGAACCCCGAAAATTATAGGCCGATATCCTTAACTTCATTATCGTGCAAGATACTTGAGCACATAGTTTTTAGCTCTGTAATGCGCTATTTAGATAGTCATTCATTGCTTAGCGGATCCCAACACGGATTCCGGAGAGGTAGATCATGCGAAACGCAGCTCGGCCTGTTCGTGGACGATTTGTTGCGATGCGGAGAGAAAAATACTCAGGTCGATGCCATATTCATTGATTTCAGGAAGGCGTTCGATAAAGTATCTCATAGGAAATTAATTGCGAAGTTAGGACAATGTGGTATCAATCCGAAAGTTGTCGGTTGGGTGAGAGACTTCCTCTCGAATAGGGAACAGATAGTTGTCATCGATGGGAAATACTCGCCCCCCTTTAAAGTTGCTTCGGGTGTTCCTCGGGGAAGTGTATTGGGCCCTCTGCTCTTCTTAATCTATGTAAATGATATGTGCTCGGTTGTTCGTAGTAAAATTAGGCTTTTCGCCGATGACACCGTTCTATATAAAGAAATAAAAAATCAGGAGTACCATCAGTCTCTGCGTGAAGACTTAAGAGCCATTTCAGCGTGGTGCAAAGAATGGGAAATCGAAATTAATTATACTAAATGTGCCGCAGTCACGTTCTGGAAAAGTAAGAACAATGATTTAGGTTTCGAATATAAAATAGATGAAATGAGTATTCGACAAGCTGAGTATGTAAAATATTTAGGAGTAACCATTTGTCGAGATCTTTCGTGGGACATGCACATTCGTCGAGTTATAGTCGCGGCCACCAAGAAACTGGCATTCATAGGTAGAATAGTACGGAACGCTAGAGAGAAAGTACGCGAAACATGCTACTTATCACTGGTAAGACCGCAAGTGGAATACGCAGCGAGCATATGGGATCCGTACGAGAAGGGACACATAATTTAACTAGAAAGAGTACATCGCAGAGCAGCCAGATTTGTAAAACAAAAGTAAGAACATAAGGAAAGCGTCACCTCTTTATTGAGCGATTTGAACTGGGTATCACTGGAGGGCCGTAGATTGCACTTAAGGTTGAAACTTCTAGAGAAATATATGTCAGAATGTCTAAAAGAGGAGGTAGTGGGAATAATTGTGGCACCAACGTATATAGGTAGAAATGATCGAGACGATAAAATACGTGAGATCGATTGTAGGACGGAGCGTTATCTAGGCTCGTTCTTTCCGAGGACAATACGGGTTCACAATAGGAAATTTCGTATTGCGTTAGACAATCTTTAGGTAGGATTTGGTGCTTTGCACCCCCTGCCACCCACCAACTTGGTGAATTGCAGGGTAACTTGTAGATGTAGATGTAGATATCGGTTTTTAACCATGATTCAGTCCCAATTATTAGATCCGGTTTGTATGCAGCCAATAATGTTGAGAACTCATCTATCTATTTAGCAAACTACGACAGTTGACCTGAAGAACTCTTAAGCCCGAGTCAATTTTTTGCTGCCTTCTTAGCGGCACCACTAATTCCGCCTCACGTCTTCCCACAACCCACATAGTTTCACCTCTGGGAGCGTCTATGACAGTTATCGCCTTCTCACATGTAATATCACCTCCAGTAACCTCTTCTATTTTCCCTGCTCCTTAAATTTATTAATGACATCACTAAAAAGTTTTCCCATTTTAAACGATCCATTCCTATTAAAATTAAATCCATCTCTTGCCAAATCACTCTCTTTGACCCAGTAATTTGGATTTGCTTACTGCAAACCCAGTCTATCCCCTCATTAATATAATCAACCTTTCTGTTGGAAATATCCCTTCTTCGCACAATTCCACTAATTATCACCTTCGCATTTTTTAAATTCTTCTTCGCCGCGGTGCACAGGTCCCAAATCTGCCCCACAACGTGATCATCACTCCTCGCCCCTTTATTATCATTAGTTCCGACATGCAATAACACCACGTTTTCCTTCCTATCATCGCCCATTTCACGAATTTTGTTTTCCAGTTGTTCAGCTTTTATCCCTGGAAAACAATCCACCCTCGCTCCTTCTATTCTACAATGCTCCCCAGTAAATCTGACCATTGAGTCACCCATTATCCTAACTACAGGCTCTTTTTCCTCACGCCCCTTTTTTCCAATCTTTTCCCACTCACTTCCTTCAATTAATTGGGACTTGAGATCTTCATTTTCGTGAGTTAGCACTTTAATATTAGAATTTGCCAACTCGAGCTCGTTCTGCAGCCTAACAAGCTCGTTCTGCAGGCCTGCAATAATTTCCTTTTCTGTTAACTTCTTTTCATCTCCACACCCGCTGCATATCCAGCCATCTTCTACGCACTCCTCTATCGTGCTTTTGGAGCATTTAAAATGGTACCAGCAGCCGCAATCACCACACTGAACTCCATTCTTTAATTTCCTTCTACACATCTTACACTTCACCATTACAACCCCCACTCTGTTTTCCTGCCCAACCAACTTTCACTTTTCGGGGCAGAGACAAACACGTCCTCTCACCTCGGCTGCCTCTGACTGACTCATCTTTTCTATTCTTCCTTTTTCCATTTATGTTTTCCTGTATTCAGTAATTAATTTTATATGGAAAATAAATTAACTGTGATGATGCATCTCTTGAGTAGCGCTTCTTATAGAGAAAATTAGTGGGAAAGTTGTGGACGAAACCGGAGCGTAACAATTCCTAAGTATCTCTCATAAGATACAAGAATCGCCTCTCCCCTCAGTTTATCAGGAAAACATGCAGGGAAATCTACATCTACATATTACCCTGCAAGTCACCTTGACGGTGGATGGCAGGGGGTCCGGCGCACCAAGTTCCTAACTATTTATTATTCACAGTTATCTATTGTGATCACGTATTGTCCTAGGGAAAAAGGACTCCTTATACCTCTCCGTCCTACTATCTATTTCGCGAATCTTGTTCTCATTATCCCTCCGTCCGATATACGTTGGTTGTCGAATAATATCCTTCATTTCATTTACGAATATCTCCGACCTATATTTATCTAGAAGTTTAAGTCTCGCCTGTAATATACGATCTTTCAACGATGGCCAACTCAGCTCTTCAATGAGTAACGTAACGCTCTGTTTTTTATCGTATTTTTTTTTCACAAATCTAGCTGCTCGCCGCTGTATTTTTTCTAAATCCTTTATGAGTCCCCTCTGATATGTATCCCAAACCGCTGCTGCGTATTCCATTTGAGGTCTAACCAACGATAAATAACAGGATTCTCTCACCTTTTCCGTGCCTTTCCTGACTATCCTACGCACAAAAGCCAACTTCTTATTTGCCGCACCTATCACTCGTCTTATGTGGGTGTCCCAAGACAGGTCACGATTCAAGGTTACCCCGAGGTATTTCACGGATTCCGAAACAGGAATGCTCTCACCATCTATCGAGTAGGTAAACACGGATGATGGGCTTCTAGATTTCCAAAAGTTTAGAACGTGTAGTAGTAGCAGTAGCTGTAGTTTAGCTGTAGCTGTATTGTTGTGTTAAGTAGAACTAGTATTTTTCTTTATTTATTCCTATTTATTTTTTCATCCTCGTACGTTAATCGTTTTTTTTATAATTGTAGTTTAACTCATCTTTGAGCGAAAAGCTTACTCACCTTCTTGCCGTATCATATGAGTTAATTGCGTCTCTCAGCCACTAAATCCGTAATCTTTGTAATTTTATTTATAGTAGCGTATTACCTTACTCGTTCTTAATTATTTCCTTTTACCTTAGCATTTCTTTAGCTTCTAAATCTACATTGCTCTCAGTGGCTCATGCCCTCCCGTGGTATATATATTTCTGAGGTACCTTTCCAGTTGTGGCTATACTCAACGTCGTAGTGTGATAAAATGAATGAATATGGGTTTTACAGGCACCTCACCCGTGTATTAAGAACATGCTAGTCAAAAATTAAAAATTCATTTCCGCCGCTTTTTTGGAGGGACCCACTCCTCTTCGGCTGTGGATGCCAATGCCCTTTTATATTTATCCCAGACCGACACTTTGTTTATCGCGAGATCACGGAGAACGTAATTTGTTTTATATTCTAATTTCTCTTTGTACGTAATGGCCAGGTTTTGTGCCTCTTCCCTGATCGGTTTTATATGTAGTACTTCGTGGTAGTCTATTTTACGACCCCATGTCCTACTTATACGCTTTAAAATTTTTCTCTCCGCGATCACTAATATTTTCCAGGACTTCTGCATGATAAATCCGGTCCATACCGGTGCTGCGTACATAAGTGTCGGTCTGATTATCGTTTTGTATACGTGTGTTTTTAATTCCCTGGACACGTCAGTTGAATTAAAAATGGGAAATAGTCTAGCTCTTTTCCCTGCTACCAATAAATTGATCTTTTTTACATGATCGTCAAACCGTAGTTTCTTGTCCATGATTACACCTAAGTATTTAATGTTTTTCGCCCAGGGAATTTATACACCTTCGATTGTTAATTTCCTTGGAGTATTGGCATCCTTTTTGTCGAAGAGGATCGCTTGTGTCTTTTGGGGGTTAATCTCGATTCTCCACTGTTTATAATACTTGATGAGTTTGTCTATTAGTTTTGTGGCATATCGGACAGCCATTCCCGGCTGGAAGCTTCTTGTGACTATGGCGCAATCGTCCGCGTAGAGGGCGATGGTGGAATTCCAATCCCCCTCAGTTGTCGGGATATCACCTGTATATATCGAAAATAGCAAAGGTCCTAGGACACTCCCTTGTGGGACACCAGCTGCCGTGCTTTTCATTGTACTAACGGCACCATTCCATTTCACTGTGAATGGCCTGTCGCTGATATAAGATTTAATAAATTTAATCTGCCATGAGGGAAATCTTGCTGTAAATAGTTTTTGCAGTAGGCCTAGATGCCATACTTTGTCAAATGCTTTACTTATATTAAAAGCTACTCCAACAGAAACGTTGTTCCTGTTGAAGGCGTCCGTGATAAAATCAACAACCCTCTGCAGCTGGTGCGTAGTGGAGTGTCCTGTCTTAAATCCAAACTGGTTCTGGGGGATCACACCATGCCCTTCCGCGTGTTTCAGTACATGTGGATATATTAATTTTTCACACACCTTTCCCAGGCAGGAGAGGAGGGATATAGGTCTGAAGTCCGTGGCTTTCAATATTTTCCTTCCTACCTTGGGTATGCATATAATATCTGCGTGCTTCCAGCAAATGGGATAATGGCCTATCCTTACCGAAGCGTTGAGAATCGAGATAAGTTGCTCCCCAGCAGAGATTGGCAGTCGCTTTATCAATTCATATGGTATTTTATCTTTTCCTGTCGCCTTTCCTTTTGGTAATTTTTTAATGACTTCTGCCAATTCTCTGATGGTGAACACCGGAGTGGCTTGCTCCTCATCGTTTTGTTCCCTTAGCATGGATTCTATTTCCTCTATTTTAATATCCGGTGTAAATTCCGTCGCTGCATTGGGCGTGAAAATCTGTTCTAAATGAGCCGCTAGATATTCAGCTTTGTCTGCAGGCGTGGTAAGTTTTCCTCCTGAACGTTGTTGGTGTAGTGACACACTTTCCCTTTCACTTTTTATCTGCGCTCGACCCTAATTTAACTTTGAAGACAGCCAACCGCGTATTTACGTTAGTTCTAGTATATTTATATAGATAGTACCGATTAGTTAAGAGGATAGGATGGCTACTTCGAGGACTCCTGTTTCCTCCTTCTTGCGCGACGCTGGTTGCGAGGCCATGAGGTCTCGGATCACGGAGCTGGAGAGGGTGGTTGCGGACATCCTTCAGAGGGTGGAAAGGTCAGAGGCAGCCTTGGCGCGTGGGAGGGGGGCGGGTTATTCCCTGAGAGCAAACCGCTCCAAAGTGGCTCGGAATCGCCTGGGAGCGGAAGCCAGCTCCTCTTCGCGAGTCGAGGGTCCTTCGGTCTTGAAGCCATATGAGTGGTGTGTGGTGTCCACTCGGGGAGATCGTGGGGTGGTGTTTCGGAGACAGGGAGTTGGGAACGTCTCGGTGGCACCTCTTCCTGTTAGTAATCGGTTTGCGGTGTTGTCGGAGGACGACTCCACTGCCGTTATGCCCGTACCTGCTCCTGTCTCCTCGTTGGAGGCCGGGCCCAAGGAGAGCTCGGGGGAAAGAGAGGGCTGTTAGTGATAGGGAGCTTCAACGTCCGGCGTGTGGTGGCGCCTTTACTGTCACGGGCCCGCCGGGAGGGAGTTCACGAGCGGGTGTTCTCCAGGTGTATACCAGAAGGTTCGGTGCTCCAGGTGACGAAGGAGTTCAAGGCGTCGGTATCGGGCACGGGTTGCTCCTCGCTGCGGGTGGTGGCCCATGTTGGTACCAATGACGCTTCGAAGCGCGGCTCCGAGGAGGTCTTAAGCTCTTTTAAGGACTTGGCTGCTGAGGTTGCTCGTGTCCGAGAGGAGTCTGGTGCTGATGTGCGGCTTTCCAACTCTAGCATTGTTCCTCGGACGGACTGCGGTTCTATGGTTTGGAGCCGAGTGGTCGGGCTGAACCGTAGGCTGTGGGACTTCTGTAAGGGCAATGGAGTGGACTTCGTTGACCTGAGGCCGGTCCTAGACTCATGTAGGGCATCCCTAAACGGTTATGGTGTGCACTACACTGCGGAGGCGGTAGCGCGTAGGGTGTTTGAGCATTCTACGGCTTTTTTAGGTTAGATTTAAGCAATTGTAATTTATTAGCAAGCGTTGAGATGCACGTCAATAGTAGATCAGATGGTAGGTTAGGATGTAGGCAGCTTACCGGTACGGGATTAATTGAGAGCACAATAGAGGAAAATGTAAGAAATCCGTGCGGTAATAGAATTATCGAAGGTATGCGGATAAACGATTTTCTATGTAACAGTTCTGTAGATAATGCGTGCGACCTTAAAAGCGCTATAAACCCGACGTTAGGTAACAGTAGAATACATTCTAAGCGTAGAAATAGTCGACATGGTAGGAAGGATAAGGAGGCAGTAAATAATCATAATAATTATAATATTAATAATAATAACAATAATATTAGCTCAGTAGAGCGCGAGGAATCGTTACGTAGTCATAGCGAAAAGCTAAAAATCATTACGGTTAATTGTCGCAGCATTCGCAGGAAGGAGGCCGAATTTGAACATCTTATTCGTAGTCTGCGTGCTGATGTAGTTATAGGCACAGAAAGTTGGCTTACGGCAGACATACCCAGTCAGGAGATCTTTTCTCGTGACTATAGCGTCTTCAGCAAAGATCGATGTATCCGGTCGGGAGGTGGAGTCTTTATAGCAGTTAGCAATAAATACGAATGCTACCCAATACAGATTAACGACGACGAAGTCGAAAGTGTTTGGTGTCGTGTGAAAGGAAGCGACTCAAAAACTATAAATATATGCGCTTTTTATAGACCCCAAATGCGAGCGTGGAAACTATTCATTCTCTGGAGAAACAAGCGGCGACGCTAAATTCGTCTAATAAAGAAAAAGCCATTATAATCGGGGGCGATTTCAATCTTCCGTCAATTGATTGGAGCCATAATTGCTTTTATCCCGGAGGTAGAGAGCGTGAATCGTGCGAGGCTTTACTAGAAACTTTCGGTAAGCACTCATCGTATCAGTTAGTGAGATTTCCCACGAGATTTAATAATATATTACATTTATTTGTTACTAATCTTCCTGAGCGTATGAATATAGTATCTGATGCTGAGGGAACAAGCGATCACAAGGCAGTGTACGTAGAGTTTAAGCTCAACATTAAGAAACAGGTTAAGGCTAAAAGAAAGCTTTATGTGTTCGCCAAAGCCGATTTCACAAGATTTAGGTCTTTTCTGCGAAATAAATATACTAATTTCTGCGAGGCAACAGATATTGCAGACGCGGAAGAATCCTGGTGGATGTTCAGAGACATGATGCGAGAGTGTACAGATAAATTTATTCCAAGTAAACTGAAGCGTGAAAATGTAGAACGTAGATGGTACAACCAGGAAGTTAGATGCGCTCTCCGACGGCAAAGAAAACTCCACTCTCGCGTAAATAACACATCCTCAACAGCTACGGTCGAACAGATTGCAATAATAAGACAGAAATACTAGGAGGCGCGCTCCATAGTCAGAGTAGCAATGCGTAATGCGTTTAACATTTATAAAAAGAAGGTTTTACAGGAAAACTTGAAAGGGAACCCGAATGCATTTTGATCTTACGTAAGGAAAGTTCAAGGTAGGGGCTCCACTATTGCGTCACTGCGGTCGGAAACGGGAAACGTAGTTCACGATAGTACGGATAAAGCAAACCTATTAAATCATCACTTTCAGAAAGCTTTTACTCGAGATGACGATAAATGTGAAACCCCTATTCCTATGCGTCAGGGCGATTCGATGGAAGATTTGGTATTTTCGGAAAAATGGCATCGCGCTCCAACTTCATTTAATTAAGCCAAATAAATCTCCTGGACCGTAGGAAATTCCCGCGCCTGTAATGAAAGAATTAGCTGCTGAAATCGCGCCGTATTTGAAAATTAAATTCGAGAAATCCATTAGGGAAGGAGTAGTTCCTAAAGATTTGAAGGTGGCACACGTTACGCCCACCCATAAGGGTGGCGACAAAGAGAACCCCGAAAATTATAGGCCGATATCCTTAACTTCATTATCGTGCAAGATACTTGAGCACATAGTCTTTAGCTCTGTAATGCGCTATTTAGATAGTCATTCATTGCTTAGCGGATGCCAACACGGATTCCGGAGAGGTAGATCATGCGAAACGCAGCTCGGCCTGTTTGTGGACGATTTGTTGCGATGCGGAGAGAAAAATACTCAGGTCGATGCCATATTCATTGATTTCAGGAAGGCGTTCGATAAAGTATCTCATAGGAAATTAATTGCGAAGTTAGGACAATGTGGTATCAATCCGAAAGTTGTCGGTTGGGTGAGAGACTACCTCTCGAATAGGGAACAGATAGTTGTCATCGATGGGAAATACTCGTCCCCCGTTAAAGTTGCTTCGGGTGTTCCTCGGGGAAGTGTATTGGGCCCTCTGCTCTTCTTAATCTATGTAAATGATATGTGCTCGGTTTTTCGTTGTAAAATTAGGCTTTTCGCCGATGACACCGTTCTATATAAAGAAATAAAAAAACAGGAGGACCATCAGTCGCTGCGTGAAGACTTAAGAGCCATTTCAGCGTGATCCAAAGAATGGCAAATCGAAATTAATTATACAAAATGTGCCGCAGTCACGTTCTGGAAAAGTAAGAACAATGATTTAGGTTTCGAATATAAAATAGATGAAATGAGTATTCGACAAGCTGAGTATGTAAAATATTTAGGAGTAACCATTTGTCGAGATCTTTCGTGGGACATGCACATTCGTCGAGTTATAGTCGCGGCCAACAAGAAACTGGCATTCATAGGTAGAATAGTACGGAACGCTACAGAGAAAGTACGTGAAACATGCTACTTATCACTGGTAAGACCGCAAGTGGAATACGCAGCGAGCATATGGGATCCGTACGAGAAGGGACACATAATTCAACTAGAAAGAGTACAGCGGAGAGCAGCCAGATTTGTAAAACAAAAGTACCAACGTAAGGAAAGCGTCACCTCTTTATTGAGCGATTTGAACTGGGTATCACTGGAGGACCGTAGATTGGACTCAAGGTTGAAACTTCTGGAGAAATATAGATCGGAATGTCTAAAAGAGGAGGTAGTGGGAATAATTGTGGCACCGACGTATATAGGTAGAAATGATCAAGACGATAAAATACGTGAGATCTATTGTAAGACGGAGCGTTATCTAGGCTCGTTCTCTCCGAGGACAATACGGGATCACAATAGGAAATTTCGAATTGCGTTAGACAATCTTTAGGTAGGATTTGGTGCATTGCACCCACTGCCACCCACCAACTTGGTGAATTGCAGGGTAACTTGTAGATGTAGATGAGTCCCCTCTGATATGGATCCCAAACCGCTGCTGCGTATTCCATTTGAGTTCTAACCAAGGATAAATAACAGGATTCTCTCACCTTTTCCGTGCTTTTCCTGACTATCCTACGCACAAAAGCCAACTTCTTATTTGCCGCACCTATCACTCGTCTTATGTGGGTGTTCCAAGACAGGTCACGATTCAAGGTTACCACGAGGTATTTCACGGATTCCGAAACAGGAATGTTCTCACCATCTATCAAGTAGGTAAACACGGACTATGGGCTTCTAGATTTCCAAAAGTTTAGAACGGTACTCTTTTTCTGATATATTTCTAGCTGCCATTCCTTGCACCAAACAGATAACGCATCCAGATCATCCTGACGATGGTCGCTAGGACCACTAATTTCTCTATAGACTACGGCGTCGTCCGGAAAAAGCCTAATATTACTTTTCACAACTGATCTGATGTCGTTTATATAAAGCAAGAAAAGCATAAGTCTGATCGCACTACCCTGCGGCACTCCTCAGACTACATCTGCCACACTCGAGGACTCACCATCGATGACTACTTTTTGTGTTCTATTCCAAAGGAAAGCGCGAACCCAGTTAATGACTTTAACATTAACGCCAAGATTTCCCAATTTTAATAACAACTTACGGTGGGGTACCTTGTCAAAAGCTTTTCTAAAATCAAGGAACACTACATCGACCTGTTTATTATTTTCGCCGCATGATAAAACATCATTCACAAACAGACCGAGTTGGGTGTCACAGGATCTACCTTTTCTGAAGCCATCTTGACAGCTGACTAACAGCGATTTCAATGGAAACGCGTATTCTTTATTTTGAGAATTTTTAATGTTATATATTATTATCAAAATGCTTATATATACAGTTACAGTAGACGGTTGATTTTTTTAAACTAATACTGAGCAGACTTAGTTTGGATTATCAAACAGTTCAGAAAATCAATCACTAATGGAATCGATACATTTAGTAGGGTAACATATTAATGATAATGACATTTTTTATAATAATTGTCGAAAGCAACACGATTGAATCTAAATCGGTTCATCATTTTAGGTTGATAAATCATGGAGTCAAAATTTTGAAGGCAGAATGGTGTTTATATAATTATTTATGAATAGTCAATACACTACTGTGTGATTAATTTATTACTGAAGTACAGCTGGTCCTTTACCTTTGAATGAAGAAGTAATCTAAAATCAATCTCATTCAGCAGTAATCTTGACTAGGCTCCAAGCATTGCCGGGACAAGGGCTAGGCGAGCAAGGCAACCGCCACAGCACACTTAGGGACGCGGAAAATAAGAATTTTAACTTTTAAGTGTCACCTATTATACAGGGTGTTTATAAAGTCCGTGTGCACTTTTAAACTTTATAACTTTGTATTTGCACGTGATAGAAGCATTCTTTAAATGGCATATAAAAGCAAATTTAATCATGTTTTATCACTGAACTCAATTTAGGGTAAGTAACACATATTTATGTTTGGTAGATAAAAATTCAATAACCGCCCAATCTTTCGATATCGTTTTATAGACATTTCCAATAAGGAACACATTTGAAATCTCTCAATATTCCATTTATGGGGTATACCTTTCTTTCTTGTTATTTTCACCATGTTTATAATTACAATCACAGCTGACGGTTGATTTTCTGTACTGTGTTCAGAAAATAAATCATTAATGGAGTCGAATAGTAAATTTACAAGACATACATAAAGTAGTGTCATATAGTAGTCATAATGAAAATTTTTATAACATTTTATCAAATGCAACAATGAATTTTATCTTACTCTAAATCAGAGCATTATTTTTGGCTGCTTAACCTTGGAGGCAAAATGGGGGACTGTCAGATATTGGGAATTACCGAAAATTTGATGAAGTTGTATTGTATGGCTACTGTTAAAGGCAAATATAAAGTATTTTCGTTAAATTTTTTACAGATATTTATAAAAAAGCAATTTAAAACGGACGAGTTAATGCCAAACCCGATCACATACGATAGCTAGCCGAAGTTTGACGAGTGTTTAGTGACGTCAATGCCTGTCACAATCAAGTTAGCCGATGCTAGCCATGCTAGAAGCCATTGTGCTGATATAGAAGGAGAAGCTTGAAAGACATAATTCTGTTGTTTTCCCCTATACGCCATCTTAGAAGAAATATTGGTAGAAGTACTGCACCTTCCTGTATTTATTTTGCTTTATGTTTTGCAAAATGGCATTTGAAGGGTTTTGTGTAGCCAGATCTGATAATTTCAACGTTGATTCGTACATGTTTTTGCAGTACATTGGAAGTCATAGGGAGCAATATTAAGATGTTGAAATGCGTGGAGTGAAGGCGGTTGGGTTTGTATTACATTTAATTGATAAAACAAGTTCGATGTAGCACTTTTATTTCCAGTTATTGTAATAGTACTATATTTCGACTGAAACGCAGAAGATATGTAAAAGATAGACGTCTTAAATAAGCTTTCCCATATTAAATGAAGAAAACAACTCTAGTTTTAACTAATATTATAGAATATGTATTTATGTACTATTTCCCATGCTGTCCTAGTATCTAATAAGTAAAATATAGTCAGATAAGTATACAAATGGTAATGGACAAGGCCGAGACTTCGTGGAATTCCAAAATAAAATAACATGAACAATGCTGGATAGTATTTTTTATTTATATTAAACTTTTGCTAATTTCCACAAAATATATTAAGTAAAACATGACTGGTTTCGGTGAATAATCACCATCATCTGCCTTTACAGAATCATCAGGTCAAATATTGACAATTAGTATACAAAATTAATGTGAATAAACTTAGTTTCCGTGTGTCTTGTCTATAGGAAATGTGGTGAAGTTTGTTGTTTTAAGTGTCTATCTGCCATAGTTATTACCTATACTTGTGAAAAGAAAAAATGTAGAAGTGTTTGTCATAACTGCATGTCTCTTTTGTATATATTTAATTTTTTTTGCATAATGAAGACGATTTAACAAAAAAATGTTCACAGGGAGTAATTAAGTCAATTACAAAAAATAAAAAAAACATAATTAAATATATTGACAGTCCTCCATTTTTTAAGGCAGAATAGTGTTTAGACAATTATCATTGAATAATCAATACATTATTGTGTGCCTTATTTATTACATCAGTACAACTGATCATTCCCCTTTACAATTTACACCCTGCTGTCCGACTAGTCGTGTGGTAGGATATGGTAATCACATACCTATATCTAAATGGCATAAATCAAAAATTAATCTACAATTAATCTTGATTAGAACCCAGAGTAGTATCTCAGTGATAACCACTTTCAAAATGCACCTTTATAAAATACCACACCGATATTTCGAAAAGGGAAGAATTAACGCAGTGACGTAAAAATCTCCATCGATCTTAAATAAAATGTAACCTCATTGGGATTTTGATGCATAAATCTGTGAGGCGTAAGCAACTTAAGGCATAAAAGCAATTTATAACAGCATAGACTATTTTTATCCAACTGGTGGCCTGAAATGTTTTTAGCGTGTGCCCCAAATAGATGAATTACATAGACATGAAGAAGAAATAGGACAAACAAAATATTGAATTATTAACGAGGGGAAGTATGTTAGACTTTTATCTAATAAAATTTATTTGGATTAAAATAAAACATGAGCTTGACAGAAGGCAAAATGCGTGAAGCAGAAAATCTTATGAGGTAGATTGGAGAATATTCATAATATTCGCCATTCTAGAAGCATTGCATGTTAAAAATACGAGCATATCAGATGGGAGAGGGCTGTTTCACACAATGGAGGCCTGCACTGCATTGCCATAGAGATCCAAGACACCGTGAACCGGGTATGTAACTTTAGATTTTGCCACCCCTTGGTCATATCCGTTGATGAAGAAGTGCACATCCCCGTTTCTTTTCTTCATTACTCCCACACGGTCTCCAACCTAGGCGAAAATTGCACTTATTGAGCCTAAATATTAAATTACAAAGGCAGGATTATTTACCAGAACAATTAGGAACTTAATCTTTACCTTCAGGGTACGAAGGTTGGATCCGTAGTTCTTTATCGTGACTTCTCCATTTTCATATAGCCGTTCATCATACAGGATAATTGTTCCACACCTTGAAATAAGATTACTACATTAACATAAGTGTCCTGTGTATACAGGAATCTCTAGAGAGAAACTCATGCAGACAATGTCATTGAGTAAAATTCAAGATAAGGGGCTTTTGAACTCTGACACGTCACCTTTCACCAGAATCCTAGGAAAAGAGTAGATTATCTAAGTTGAACCAAACCTTCATTGAATATCTAAGAATCACTAGGAGAGTCTTTACCTATCAGAATTTCTTGATTATCAGATACAATACTATGTTCACAAACCGGCAAGCATGGACTTTGCAGTTTCCTGTTTTTGCATTTTCCAGTTCTGAATTATATATTTATGTACATAGCATAACTAATAATTATCAACTATAGTTCAAAGGGAGTAAGAAAAACAAAAGAAAATTCTAAAAACATTATTATTTAGTATTATTGTTTGTTATTATCATTATTGACTTAGCAAAACTTATTATTCTTTGCTTACAAAGTGATATAGTTGGGAAATGTTGGGTAATTTGAGCATGTTAAGCAAATATCACTATATCTTTTGCAAAAATGGTGCTCTTTGAATTTAAATTACCTGAGCTGGTAGCTTATTGCTTTAGTATCTATGAACAATCAACAACAACTCCATGGTTGTTTACACCTTTTTGAGAAAAAAATTTACATAGAACGCTGCAAGTGCTCATATTCACCTATTGGGCAGGTAATATGAGCAGAACTGGAGGCTTATATGAGCAATGAAAAAATTGTATGCAATTTTGAGTGATTATTACGTTTTCTTATTTATTACATTGTTTACATTGTTGTTTTGTAAAATTATCACTTTCAGTAGGTTTTTCAAATAAAAGTTACTCTTTTCAACAAAATAAAACATGATAAACGAGTTGGCTATAATTATCTAAGCTTAAAACTGAATACACAGGATGTCAGCTTATATTGTCACATCTTTTTCTTTTAAAGTCTATACCCTAACACACATACTGCTTTTTTGTTTTGGGAACCTCAGCACAAGTTGTATAAGCCCAGTCTTTACACATCTGACACTGAATCCAGTCACCTCCTGTAACTGAAATGAATTCTTCACAAAAGAAACAGGAACAATCCTCTTCACCTTTTCCTAACTCCCTTACTTCCTCTTCATTTACAACTCCGTTTTTATTGCTAATAGGAAGAGTAGCCTTCAAAATCTGCTTTCTGGGCTTTTGTTTTTGCTTACTAATGTTCTTGTTTTTAATTGTTGCTGACATTTTCATTTTCTCCCAATGTGTTTTTATGGGGTGAACCTGATAAGATTACTGAATGTGCAACCTTCCTTTTTGAGATTTATTGAAGATTTTGACAGGGAATTGGAATTATTTCTCTATAACCTGGAGATGAAGTACATGGACTGTTCACTTCCTCATCATTTCTAGGAGAGATGGACTAAGTAGGCCTATCACCAGAAGGACTCATCATGGATGTTTCCATCCTTTGCAAAGGGCTGGACTGAATTTTCTCCACTAGCTCCATTCTTCCACTTGAAGTCTCCCCTTCAAAAAATGTTGGTGGGGTCTAATTTCTGAAGGCAGAAAATCCTCCTCTGAAAAAATATTAGGGTTGAAAGAATGGATGTCTTTCAAAACCCTGATTCTGCATTTCTTATGGTGGCTCCTTTTCTGTAAGCACTCCAAAATAAAGCAGGAATCACATTTTCAGTCATAGATTGCCCTTCATGCTGTATCAGCTACCTGCTTATTTCTTGATCATAGGAGTTGGCACTTTTGAAGACTGCAACATTGAATAAAATTACTTTACAAGTTCTGGAGCTCATATTAACTGCACTAGTAAGATAGGCCTAAACCAACCTTTGGCTTGGTTTCAGGTGGTACTTCTGGCTTCACACCTTGAAACCAGCTTTACAAAGGACTCGAGAGGTGACTGTAAGGTTTTTATGAGTTTAGCAGATTAAGTAATCTTTAGAGAGTTATTCCATTATATCAAACACTTAAGAAATGAAAAAATGCTTTCCTAGAAGCAAAAATTATGCGACATTGTCAAGATGCATCACTCCAGCTTGATCTCTCTCTTCAAACTAATGCTTCTGAAGATAGTTGAGCACATACTCACCAGAGATTAGCACCTCCTTGCATTTTTACAGCTGTTATGAATACCTGCTCATATTACCTGCCCTGCTCATAATACCCAACTTTTCCCTGTATACAATGGCTGTTTGATGATAATTTACTTCTCTTTAAATGAAAAAGAAAGTTGTAAATTTCCACTAACAATTTTAATACACTATCGGTTTCACTTGTTACAGCATCATCAGATCATGGAATCTTTCCATCAAGTGGAGCCTTCCCAAGTGGACGTTGTTAATTTACTTCTCGCCGGCGGAGGCTGAATTGCTAGCGATTATATTTTAAATAGAGGAAAATATTTTTCGCTACATTACAGCAGACCCCCGACTTACGACCTAATTGGTTCCTGTACAACGGTCGTGAGTCAAGACGTCGTAAGTCGAACCCTTATTTCCCATAGACGAAATGTTATAAATTGGAGTTTCGTTCCTGGAATCACATTTCACATCACAAAATACAAAAATTGATCACTAAATTTGAAGAAAACTGACAAAAAATTAAAGAGCTTTGCAAAAGAGATGTGTTCGCTTCAAGCGTAGGCTGCAGACTGAGTCACTAATGTAGCTAATGTATGTTCCCAGCTGATTCACCTCTTGCCTACGCGCAATGCGTATCTAAGAGGTAGCGCAATGAATAGCTGCGTAGCAATGGAGACGAGAAACCCGGTGCCGACATTAGCCTACTCTTAACGAAGAGCACCAAGGGGCCAACGGCTTAACGTCCCTTCCGAAGGACGGAACAGCTAAATTTGCGCAGTCTCGAGACTGACTGACTGACTGTGAGTCAGTTCGCTATATCGGCCGTGCTATGACGCTATGAAACCACGTGCCGTTATGAGACCACGTGCCACTATGAGACCACGTGACGTTGTGAGAACACTCATTTTGGCGAAGAGGGTAAGGCAATGATGGAACAGCCATCCGAACTGCTCAGCGCATCTAACAATAAGTGAAGAGAAATCGCCTACCCGGCGATCGTCGGCGATATAGCGTCCGCCACGTCCGATACATGCTATATGGCTCGCGTTCGGTGTGAGGCTACATCGGGAAATCTATTGTGGCGATTCAAAGACGCATCGCGTAAAAAGCTTGCTCGCGTGGCTTAGCTTTCGATATGAGTTGGCCTTTAGGCGGTCGTATATACGAGTTTGGACGTAAGTGTGTGGATCTTATTTACTTTAAGAGAGGACGTATGAGCGTAAGTCGTAAGTCGAGGGTCTGCTGTATTAACTTTTTTTATTTCACGTTATTTCAGTTGTTTCATGGACCTTGGATTTTATGAAATAAGCTTTTCTTAGATTTTAGATTACAGTCGTAATGTCCTGTTCAGCCTTTGAAAATTCCTATTTTTGGACACCCTGATTTGGACTGTCTATAATCTTAAACTCTTCTTACGCCTAATTCGGTTTAAGTTTAAGCAATAGTTCTATCTTGCATGACGCTTGGTGTCATCATTCTTAGGGAAACGTGCGCCAAGTTTCTCCTTAAGGGTTGCGCAGATCAGCGGCTCCCAATCTTTATGCGTTGCGACCTCATATTAAGGTAACCGACCTCGTCGTGACCCCTTTATCTCTCTACTAACAAACATAAAATGTAACGTTAATTTAAAAATATTATAAGCATTATAACATAGGTTACACTCTAATCCTGGACGTTTCATACAGTACGTTTTGTAAGGTTAAATTAATCTTGGTAAAATACTAGAACAAATAAAAATAAACGGCGCAATATACATTGCACAAACTTTCTCATATTCGTATATACGTTTGGTCGACTGTGTACGATTGTAAAAGAAAGCGCTTATAAATCAAAGTTGACCGTAGTTTAGCATATATTTTAATTCCACTGGTCGATATTTAGTAATTTTTTGGGACATATGGCTTAGTTAGTATTATTTGTGACATCAGGCTGTACGATTGGATGGATTTTAATTACAATCTTTACAGCTCTCTTTGAGTAAATCGTATTTGGTTTCAAAATATCCAAGCATAAAGTACCCTTCATTGTTGCGCAATATCGTTCCTCTCTTCATTGTGTCCATTATGAATGATATTATCTAAAAATATGATATATCATTCGATTTAGTTTAACTGTCTAGGCTGTAGTAAGATTTTGAATGGATCGCGGCGGAGGCATGACGTTATGTTTAGGTAAGGTAGCTTAGCGTACATTGTAATGTCACTGAACGCCATATAGTGTTTTTTTGAGACATATGGCTTATGCAGTATTATTTGTGAAATCAGGCTCTACAATTGGATTGATTTTAATCAAATACCTTGGAGCCATTTTTGAGTAAATCAAAATTTTCTAAAAATCGCCAAGAATAAACTACCCTTTATTTTTGTGCAATATCATTTTTATCAAAAAGGGTCTCAAAAGATGATATATTGCATAAATACAAGATATCATTCGATTATATGGACGCGTTTGGACCCTAGAACCGCGAACAGACCGATAGCAGACCGACAGACAGACGGCTTGGCGAAAACCACTTTTATGGAATCAGGGACACCTAAAACGTGTATTTCCATCAAAATCTCGAAGTCGAATTTTTTCACGTTTACAATACTTTCTCAATATACTGCGTATATGAGAAAGTAAAAATTGAAGCTGTTCCATACACATTGTTCCGTTTTTGCGAATCCCAATTTTGGGAGCCACTAGCCTTGGTGAATTTCCAACGTTTCACTCGACAAGCATAAATTCAATAACATATCACACCCAGTTTCGACCAGTGGCGTACAAAGTTCTCCTTCGCTCGGGGGCAAGTCACAGAGATGCCCTTCCCCTACCTTTGCTACCTGTACAATTTTCCAAACAAACGTAATGTGGGGAATGTGATGGAACCTCAAACATACTATACTCTAGTATACATTTTAATTTGGCATATATTAAATATTATTATTGTTTATAAACAAACGTTAATTCAGAAATAAAGTAACTTACAATTAGTAAAATTGCTACAATACTTTTATTGGAGGACTCCTGATGATGACGCAAAGCGTCGAAATCTAGACCGAGTCCCTCTAATAAAAGTATTGTAGGAATGTTACTAAGTTGCTTTATTTCTGAATTATGGATTTATAAATAGTAACAGCCGAAACAGTTGACTATATTAGAAACGTTAATTTTCGGTCCATGAGTTTGCGCCCCTTCAGCCCTGCGCCCGGGGGCAACTGCCCCCATCTGTTCCCCCCTCGCTACGCCACTGGTGTCGATCCTAGGTATTTTGGCGCCTTGGGCAAAGACCGAATCCAGCACGCCTATTTCTTGAGGACATTTCTACGAAGACCTGTTTATGCTACATGTAGGGAAAAAATTTTGATCAATAAAGGCGAAAAGTATTCGTTTTGCAAATTTATGAAATAAATTTCCGTATTGATTTCCGTATTGATTTTGTAATCAGTGTGTCATTCGAAAATTCAAGGATAAGATATTTTCAAGGATTGTAGTTACTATAGCATTAAAGCTAATTATGAGGTTTTGACAGAAAATTTTACTCCGAGTTCCAATTTATTTTAGAGGGAAACCTATAATTATTGACTATGTTTTATTATCGTGCAAACGATAGTGAATGATATGAGTTATATCATAACACTCGCGAGTGTGGGTGACAATGGATTTAAATTATTCTTCCTCCCTCATTACTAAATCTCCGCAACCACCTAAACTTTAAATTAAACGTGCCGCTCTTAATTGCTCCCTATATGGTAAAATTAATGTGGATCTACTCGGATTCTGGGTTTTGAACGTGACACATAATAACACACAAAAAACAGAAATATCAATTATTGCCCTCGTTTAATGTTTTGAATCTCAAAGATGATCCAAGTAACAACTTATGGCAACAAATGGGTAATCACATACTACGAAAGCTGGAATTAACATCATAAGTCGCCCGTTTTATGACTACAAGAGTTATATCGCAGGGGCGGATCCAAGGGGGAGGCCATGGCCCTCTCCCCCTTGAGAGTAGGTATTTTAAAGAGCAAAAAATTTTTGCTGCATAAACCGTACTTAACTTTATGTTGATGACAATACTGAATTTAAATATATATTCTACTGAAAGGTGTATTTTTGTAAGCCAATTTAAGTGTGTTATACTAATTAAATAAGTAAATCTCGATAAAATTCTTAATAAACGTAAATTCAAAATGTGAATATGCTATTCGTAGAGCCCGCTAGCGCAGGCTTCGCGCGAAGTTTAAGTTAGTCGAAGTATTTTTGGTTCCCCTTCACGTTCACTGTGTTCCCCTCTCGGGTTGAGAAGCCTTCATCTAAATATATGCCAGTGGAGTCGAACCCTCGATGATTTTGTTATAAATTAACGTAATTATTAAATTGTAGCATTTCTCGTTCTTACTTATTTCCACATTTATCAAGGCAAATCGGTAAAAGTGCACATTTATTGGGAAATGTACGGATAATACGTATTTCTGGAAACTTAAACTTACATTTGCACATTTACCGGTAAATTCACACATTTCCCGATTACGTACCTTTACCATAACATACATATATGGAGTGAAGTTAAGGCTTAGCTTCACTATTAAGCCCCGTCGCATCTCAGCGCCTACGACCTATTTTATTTGAACTTAGTAATACCAACATATGAGAATTTTCTAAGTGGAGGGAACGTCTACACATCCATTCCAAATACGTAGTAACATTGTACTCGATCCCGCCGGGTTGGGTAAGTAAGTTGAAGTGTTTTGGTTTTTTCTCACGCTCACTGTGTTCCCCCATCGGGTTGGTTAAAAAACACTTTCACCAAATAATACGTAGGAACATATAATTATTTGTTAGGTTACCTAAACAACAAAAGTCTAACGTTAATATAAATAAACATGGCTCCCATATGACTTTGGTATGTAATTTATTGCTTGACTTATCACCTTTACCTCTATGTTTCATTAGTTCAATTTCTATTTTGAACTGTTTTTATTGCTTGAAGATTATATTTTATTTATTGTTGTAACAGAAAATGAGACATCCCATTTCATTTTGTACGAAAAAACCCGCGAGGCCCAATAGTGAAGCTCGTTCAAAGTTAATATAAACGTTATTAAAAAGGTATTTATTTTTCTATAATTTATTTTTTATATGATAATGAATTAAAGAGTAACAGTTAAACACATAGTTTAGACAAATTTATAATACAAATATATTTAATTTAACGTAGAATGGCGCTGAATCCCAACAAACGACAGAAAACTTTAGATTTTTTTATAAAATCACCATCAAGCACAACTTCTCCATAATCCGGGGGTGCCGGTGGTGTAGCGGTTAGGACGCTGGCTGCTACTCGCCTGATGCATGAAAATGCATCGAGTACGAATCCTGCGCAAGTAGGATTTTTCCAAGGTCGCCCGGCCCCCTGATTGTGTGGTTTGAGGAGACCGCGCAAATTCAGCTGTTCCGTCCTTCGGAAGGGACGTCAAGCCGTTGGCCCCCCTGGTGTTCTTCGTAAGAGCAGGCAAATGCCGGCACCGGGTTTCCCTCCTCCCTTCCCCGACTATTCATTGCACTACCTCTGAGATACCCACTGTGCGTAGGACAGAGGCGAATCGGCTGGGCACTCAAATTCAAATTCTTCAGAATCCAGAGATTTAATAGAAGTTGAAACAATCGAACAATCGACAAAAATGAAGTTTCAATTGTTACAAAGGCAGAAACCATAAATATCCTTCGAATTCGGCAATGAATATGACCAATGATGATTATGAATATGAAAATGACATTGGCCTATATGCAGTTAAAAATATAAGCGATTTTAGAAAGAAGGAGCTTCTAGAAAAACCATTTTGTCCACCTAAAAATTATGATGATGATGAAGTAAAGAAGATTGATTGTCATGCTACAGGAGGTTGTAAAACTGCAGCAACTTTGTAAAAATTGTACTTAAGTGTTAATTAATAAAAAATAAGCTATAAAAATAATTTTGAAAAGGAATGAGGGCACATATTAAAAATATCCTCCACATCTGAAATGGCCTCCCCCTTGGGAAGTTTCTAGATCCGCCCTTGTTATATCGTGGCATCATTATTATTATTATTCAGATTGAGGTTAATATAGCAATATCAATTTGAGTGACAACAACTACTCAATAGTTATTTAACTCAAATGGAACCGGATAGTATGTAAAAGTGTTAAAGGTACAATCGGTCACACGCATAGAAAATTACGAATGCAACATAATAAAACTATTAGAAGTGTACTCACCTCATCCAATCCTGGTAGTCAATGTCGTCCGGAGTGTGGTAGGTTATGCCGATTCCCAACGAATCTTCGTATTTGTTTATAAGCTTTTCCAATCTCACTTCAAAGAGTTCGTCGTCATTCAGCTCACGACTCGTGACCATACCTCCATATTTTTCTGTCTCCATTGCACTAACGGATGAAATTTGCACTGAGTACATAATTTCTAGGTCATATACACAACTTATTCAAATACGTAAATTATGGTCTCGAAAAATAACACTTACTAACTAGTGTCAGATTGGTTAAAATAGTTGTAGAGTCTCTCTTGTCTACGCTCTTAAAATAAAATCGGTATTCATTTGAAATGACGATTTATAAAAACTCACTTTATTCTGTGCACTGATTTTCGATCGTTGTTGACAACAATGTTCTTTCCTCCGCTCTTATGGAATAGCAGGCTTTCTCTGTTTATCTTACCTCTGGGACCTGTAATTAAACCAAAAATTAATTCAAGTATTTACACTCTGATTAAAAATGCTCTCAAAACCGAGTTAAAAAGCACATCATACCGACCAACGTCGGTTGATAATTGCAGCGTTTTTGTGCTGCTCATGTTGTGTCCGCCGAAAGTGGCGTAACTTGGAGCAGAAGGGCCCGTGGCAAAATATTATCTATGGCCTCTTCCCCCAATGAAACATAAATCGAGCCCCCCTCCCGGACCTCTGGGCCCGTGGTATTTGGCAACCCACGCCACCCTAAAGTTACGCCACTCTCCGCCGAATGTTTTGTATCCAAAATCTTAGCATCACACATTTTTATTTTTAAAAATTAAAAAATTAACAAAAAAAGCCTTTCGCTCAAGTCTCTGCCTCTTCACTCCTCGTCGCTGCTTCGCTTCCGGCGCTACCAAAAAATCTCGAGGTTTCTTGATTCTCCCGACGTGAGGTAAGAGATAGATAGATAGATAATCGTATTTATTCGGGCGAAATTTGGACTATAAGGTCCATTCTTACATTTAACCCAAGCCGAACAGTCTGCTTGGACGACCGGAAAAGCGCCTCGTTACGATACATTCCAACCTGCTTTCGATCCTGTTTTCGTTTCATTTATTATTTCTCCAAGGTGGAGTATCCTATTTTGTATTATTCTTGATGTTACAATATATTTGTCAGTATTCTGCTTACTACGTTACGATTAGCTTACCTTTTATTGTCTGAGTCAGCACCAGTGTTCTCTAAAAGGGTCGTATAGTTTTCTAATTTGTTAAATATCTTCGTGAATTAAAGGAGAGGAGCTAAATGTTTAAGGTCGTTTCACAATACAGAATATCTACCGAAGGAAACTAAAAATGCTCTCGTGCGAATAAAATAATCATATCATGATTAATTTAGAAAGATATCTCTTCGAAAAATTACGATGCTGTATTATTGTAAGTTGAGAGAGTTATTTACAAGAAATTACAAGTAAGAACTGTTGTAAACATCTCAGTGCCTTGCACCCCCGTTACCCACTTATCTGGTGATCTACAGGATAATATGTAGATGTCTGAAAGTACCTCATAGTTGAAATTACAAAAGCTAAATATAATTATCAAAGCTGTGAAAATAATGCGACTTCTGAATGTACTCATAAAGAAATTCAGCATTTGTAATTTAATCTACTATGTGATATCCACAGATTATACAGATACAAATGATAATGGTAGAAAACAACTGGTACCTTTTATGATTGCCTGCACGTGGGCCACCTCCTTTCCATCGATCACCAAGATATTGCGATTTATCTCCAATGAATAACTTTTGATATCCTTATCCAACATTTGGTAAGACGAAATCTTCGTCACCCACTCTCCGTATTTGTCCATTTCCGTGTGGATGGACACGGTTTTTTTATCCGTGACGGTGTGATTAACTCCGTACACCGATTCCAGGGTCGTTGTCTCCACACATTGGCAAAAGTGGAAGGAGATAAACAGGAAGATGAAACACAACTTTTTCATTTCGAACAAGAGATGTGCGTTGTTACTTGCGAGAAAGTTTTAGAGAAACGATGAGGACGACGTATACTTCCTCTTCTGATCTCCAGCACGGAATGACTCGGAAGGTTCGCACTCTGTATATTTATATATTGACAAAACCGGGTCAATGACTAAGCTCAACGAGGAACCCGCCTAGGGCGCAGCACGCGTAGGGGCGCAACGAACGACAATTTGGACTTTTAAACGTCAAGCCTTATATAATAAAGTTTATTTTATTTCTCTTCCGCATTGTTAATAAAGTACTGTTTTGAGAAGTAAAATTGTGTACCGCATACTTTCATTATGAGGGGGTCGTAACTGTCAGCCCTTGCGTACGGCGTTCAAATAGTAGGGGTAATTTTCAAACCTTGCTTATGGCGCACGAGTATCTTTTTCAGGCTGTGTATATAAGTATACCTTTTCCAGATAGTTTTAGGTGAAAGGGAATATCTTGCGTAGGAACCACGACTGGAAGCAGGTGGTTAACGATTGACGTCAGAGGGATGATTACTAAACCTTGAGGGCGCTTAAATTAGGGAAAACCGTTCGTTTTCGACTAGGAAAATCTCAAGACGCAGGACCATAAGAACGAAAATGGCTGACAACGTAATGACCTCGAAGACACCGAGCCAAGTCAGACGAAGGTAAAAAGACCAGAAGACACAGGCGAACGAGGTGAAAAGAACGACGTCAGAGGGGTGGTTACTAACGCTTAAATTAAGAGAAACCGGTCTTTATCGACTAGGAAAATCTCCAAGGCCATAAGAACAGAAATGGCGGAAAACGTAATGACGTCGAAGTCGCAGAGCCAAGTCAGAGGAAGAAGGTACTAAGCGGAAGACACAGCCAACAAGGTGAAAAGAAGACCGCAAAACACCGGGCCAATATGGAGGAAAGAATACCGCAAAAGGAAGCGGCAACTGCGGCTGAAAAGAGAAGACCGGAAGAGGAGAACAGCGGGATCCAGAAAACGAAGAAAAGAACAGAATGCGAAGGAAATCTTTCTTCCTAATACTTTGGCAAATCATAAGTATAATTTTTATCCCGTTTTATTTCATGAAAGGGCTTATATTTTCGCTCTACCTTTCTGTCCGCCTGTGAAATCATAAAATTAAAATGAATAAACGGTAAGAGATATACGCTGGAGATTTGCAGCGTGTATGTGAAAATTTGAATTTGAAAGTATACAGGGTCAGATATATATATATATATATATATATATATATATATATATATATATATATATATATGTATGTATATATATATATGTATATATATACATATATATAACAGCTTACGGAAAAGGAAAGGTAAAATGGATATATGGAAGTCAACAAGGTGTAGGGATGAGGAAACCCAGTGAACACTCACCAATCAGACGACTTCAGGTTGGCGAGGCCCCGGGGATGTCGAAGCGACACACGTAAAAGAACACTAAAACGCAGAAACATCACAAACGTAGAAGCTTTCGGAACTACTCCTTCATCAGCAACAGAGAGAGAACTCATCCCAACACCTTGTTGACTTCCATATATATATATATATATATATGTGTGTGTGTGTGTGTGTGTGTGTGTGTCTGGAGGTATCAAATATAGAAGGGTGAAATTTTAAGCGTACATTTTCACATTGATGCAACTTAAAAACGAGGTTCTACTGACCGATTTTGTGACGGTATGGCCACATAAAATATGACTTAAACTAAATTTTCACTTGTTCCAAGAGATCTAATTCTCCTTAGTTTGTAAATTAGGCTAATGGGAGAAACCTTCACACAGTGTAATGAAACTAGTGAACCCGTGAAGGACAAATGCCTTTCAGTTAATACTATATGAAAGCAGGGGGATCGCTCCGACTTGGAATTTTTTTTGGAGAAAATTTCAAGAGAATTCCTAAATAATCTTTATTATTTAATGTTATTTTTTGTTTAAACCAAATACGTCTTAATCACCGCAAGTTAAGAAGACAGAAATAGATAGCCGCTCGTAACATCGTGAAAGCGTCCCCCCCCCCCACCATGTAACGAACAGTAAAACATTGTATGAATTCCCTTCTTACATTTTTCGTTATTCAGTTTTATACGACTCCGTCTAATACTGTTCTATAGGAATTTAATATTTATTTTATTTCCTTTTTACCCCGTACAAAAGCGATTAAAATGTTATTTATTTTTTAATCATTAATTTGATGTAAAACCATTGTTATTCTTTCAAAAGTCAACATTTATTTGATTTTACAATTCCAATATAATCAGATACTCTCATCTATTATTACATTACATATATTAAAGAGAATTCTGTCTTTCTTTCTGTGTTTGCACGCTTGCACAGTTGCAGCACATTTTTCATTTGTATTTTAAAATCACTTAGAATTGCGATATGAATACGGGACACCCCAGACGACGCCTAAAAGAATGGATATTCATTTTCCAGCCATCGATTTTCGAATTGCGTCGAATCGTTCCACAAATTCGTTATTAACGCGAAAATTTGGCTAAATTTTAGACGACAAAATTCCGTAGTCAAGGGCGACGGCATTGTTGCTGATCTAGCAAAATTACGTCTACATCTAAAAGCAATGACATGAACTTTGATATTGTATTTGAAATCAATTACGAAAATTCTTCTTATATATTTTGAATGTATTTTAATCGAAAGATGATGGCTTAATTTGAACGATAGGTTTGTTTACTGCAGTGCCATTTCTAAGGCGTGGAAGAAATGCGAACGAACATATCACCGTTAATTTTTCAATTAACTTTTTGTTTTGTTTACCTTGACGACGAAAGAACTTAGTAAGTAGCTTTTTTTAATTCACACATATTTTGTAATCATGCGTCAAATACCTTGCTTAATTATCGAAAGAAATTAATCATAATCGTTGTCAATATAGTAATTTGCTTTAAACTGCCCAATAAAATTTGCAAACGAAAAGATATTTTCAATGTACACCTGAAGTATCTTCATTGTAAGCTGTGTAAATGCACTTGAAATCCTGAGTCCAATAATGCAAAAATCCGAGATCAACAATGCCAGCTACCATAGCAACGTCTTTATGAAATGTCGAAAAATCGGAAAAAAATCGAATATAAATATAAAATATGAGGGAGGAGAATGGAAGAGAGAAAAGGAGGAAGAATGGGAAGTGCCTTAAATTTAATATTTAATCCACGCATACCAGTTATATTGACGGGCTTTTGTACTAGTTATCATAATGAATTTACGCCAACAGTACTCATGCACGTACTTGAACAGCTACCATAATATTGATTCACATTTGTATGTATAATATAATTCATAGATAGTTGTTCAAAAAATAACTACTTAACTATTTTTTCAATATAATAATTTAGATGTTAATATTACAAATACCATACAATATATAATTACATAAATTTTCTGAATACGACTTCAATTCAATTCAATGTAAACGAATGATTATTTAAATAATACATTTTTCAACAATTAACAATGTATACCAATAATTATTTAAACAATGCATTTTTTCAGTCATTAACTTGTACAAATCAAAGTACGAAATAACTTCAATTGCCCGTAGCTCTGTAACAAATGAGAATCGGACCCATGTTCATATGACATATTTACTCAAAATAATAAGATCCAGAAGTTACGACATAAAGTCGCCGGACACCCTGTACATGTATATGTACACACAGTAACATTTAACAGAAGTAAGAATACCTCAAAAGCGCGACTGCGGAGCGATCTTTCCAGGATAAGTTTTAAAGAAAGACTACCGGAATGTAAGCGTTCAATGCATATGGAGAAAGGATGAAAGTTTATGGGGACAATAACCTCCAACTTTAAGTAAAATCCAAATTAAGAATCTTGAAACAATTTCACTCAGAACACTCTACAAGGTAGGCTCAGGGGGAGGGTTCCAAGACGATTAGCGGCTGTCATCAAAGTACCACTAAGTTCCTTTCCACTAGCCTCGTTTAACCCTGCTGTACACGCGTTTACTTTTCAACCGCCTGTAGCACTCGCATGGGGTGCTCCTGACACCCCACAGATTTTTTTTATAAGAAAATTATCACTATTATTCAATTAATTATTTATTTTGTTCTATTTATAAGTGAATTTTGAGAACTTCCGCATGATTTTTCACTATTTATCTATTTCGAAAAAAAAAGTCTTAAGGTACACTTTCGTGAATATTTTCGAATGTCAATCTATGAGTGTTGACAGTTTTTAGGAATATACTTATAGTATCGTCAGTTCAATTAATGAAATCAGAGATCACACAATAGAATACAAATAATAATTGTACAAAAGAGGAAAAACCTTTTTCTACATCATGACCTTGAAAACTGTATTTGATTTACTTGTTCAGTTTGAATATTCGTGTAATTCACTGTAATTTTTATAATAGTTCTGTCAAATATCAGTCGGAAACATTCTGCAGGAAGCTTCAAAACAGAAACTTAACATTGAAATAATAAAAATCAACAAACCTTGTAGGATCAGAGTCAGTGAATAAATTTGAAATGCGATCACCAATTACGGGAAATAACACATTATATTATGACAATCAGTGAAGAAACGAAACAATCTCAAATTATGTGAAATAATGAAAGTTCTGTAGATAGTAACAATAATTTCAGAATAAAATACGAACAAATTCCGGACTCCCGAGCTCCTTAATCCGGCCTTGGTTTTGTCCAAGTACCAACGAATGCAAAAATGAAAACCTTCAATTTTGGAACACAAAATATAAGCCTCATTTTTTGCTAAATTGTCAGTCTGATCATATTCAAATATCTTGAATAAGGCATCGCAGATTTTCCCGATTTGATAAATTAATGTCTACGCACATCAATTCGGAACTCGTAGCTGTTAGGTACTATGTCCTGAAGAACTATATTGTGCCTCATTATTACAAGTTTACGGAATGTTTCACTTGACTGTTTTTTTTATTTACACATATAATATATATATTGTATTTATTTAACTTCCTTGGAAGTTGCTCAGAAAATTACCTCTAATAATGACTAAGAGCAAAGACGCTAGAATCACACAGTAGATGTAGAATAAGACAAAACAATGACAAAAATAATGGCCTTGCCGTAATAATTCTGCTTTTTGTGATGATCCTCAAAGTGATCTAAGTTACCTCCGCACTGGGCAAAGGTATCCTTCACACTAAAATCTCTGAAGCGATCCATGCATATTTCCCATACAATGTGAATGCATTCTTTTTCGACAGGCCGCATCGTAAATATCTTTGAAGGCACTCAGTTACGTGCAGACAAATGCCCCTTTTCTTTCTCTCACTGTGTTGATCTGAATGAATGTTGACGAAAAAGAAAACAGAGCCCGGAGTGCCTAAGGTTCATTCTCCTCCCCAAGAAGTATTGGGCGATTGAAAAACGCATTTCATCTGGAGAGAGAGCCGCCCATGGACCAATAAACATCTCCTCTGGTGTTCCAACCGAAACAGCTCATATCTATACTGTACATAGACTTTTAGAAGCCGCAATTCTCCAGTCTCCACTCTTTGCTCTTGCAGGTTTTGATCATTTTCTCAGCTGAACGCATCTATCTTTACTTATGTATGGGCACACAATTGATATCGGTCGCACCACATTTTTTTGTTCACCCTTTCTGGTCACACTATATTTTCTGGTCACCCTAATAAGTGATGTTAGTTACCCTGTGGTGTCACAGGCACCCGGTTGGGAATCACTGTTCTAGACTCTTTGTTGAGAGGCGTTTTATCACTAAGCGCGTGCAATTCACAATTCCGCGCCACGTGTTCATGTTCCGAATAAGCATGACAATGGCTCCGACTTTTAACTTCAGCTTAATAGGTGGTGTTCCAGCTAGTGTAAGAGAATTGAGAAATTCGTCAGGAAGTTCTGCCGTTCGGATTCATCGTCGGTCACTATTTCGTCAGCATTGATGTACTCAACCTCTTGACTCGGCAGTTTTTCAATGATCTCGTTATTTATGATTTAAAGGTCCTTGTTTTTCGGGCACAGTATCTCTCTATTCGTTCAAGTGCTGAGGCTTTCAACAGAGAAACTTTCACCATAGACAAAAGAGACTAACGATCCAGTTTCAACGCACTGGTTGGGAAGTTGCATCGCATTTAGACTAATCATCTCATTAATAAGAAGGGTTTCTCCGAGTTTAAAATGAATGATGAACAATCGTTTTTTGTTGTTTCAAGTAGCTCGATACTCAAACGAATGAAAGTAGTTCGATAAGCAAATGAATGTTGTGGAATCGTGGATCAGCGGACTACTGAGATTGAGCTAAGGCAGTTTGGAGGAGCCGAGCCGATAAAGCTATTAATTGTAAACATTGACTCAGGCGAAAGCAAAATAACAATGGGATTAATTCCATTCTTCTAAAGTATATATATATAAAGAATTTGTTTTACAGAAGCATTTTTTTCCTTTCCTTTCTTTTAGATACATAGATATGCCGTCCAAACTGATATGCCGTTTGTTTGCTTAATTCATTTTTTAAGGCCTCTCATTGCTGTTACGTTTCCTATTTAATATATACCGTCATTTTAATGAGTTTACCCGGACTTGCGACAATTTTTCATCACACCGCCGTCTCAAGACCTTTAATCTGATATGCAGTTTATATACTGAATTCATTTTTTAAAGCCTCTCAGTGCAGTTACGTTTCCTATATAATATAGAGATATTAATGAATTTAATGACAGAACAAGATGAAAAAGCATACTCTATAAATGGAATGAATACACCGAGATTTCAAAGGCGTTTTTTATGGGAAATACGTATGAAACGGAGTCGAAAGACTGGTCGGCTCTTGAATTTTTATCTCCAAAACTGTATGTCGTAATTATACGCTCTCGCGAACTTTTTTGTGGCGACCGCTGTCTTCTAACCGATTAAATTTTTAAATCTATACCTCACAGATCATATAAGAGCATGGGAGAGAAAAATATGAATTTTTAATTGTTGTTTGCCGAGAGAACCGTCTTGGCGATCGCTGTAAACAAAATATTCGATGTTTTATGCGGGATTTTCTCCAACTTTTAAGTTAGAAACTGTAACTCGTAATTACGTGGTGTTGTGAACTTTTCTGTGGTAAATGATGCCCTCTATTTCAATAATTTTTGTAATCTATACCTTACAGATCATATAAGGGCTAGGGAGGGAAAAATATGGTATTTAATTGTTGCATGACGGGTGCCACTGAACGAGATACAGGTATAAGTTTATTTAAGTATTTATGTAAATTGGAAGTTCTAATTGACGGATGCTGTTCGAAAACACGATTTGGCGATAAATTTTAATAGCAATCACTCGTACTTAATATAATTAAAATCCGTCCAGTGGTTTACCAGATGAAAGTTACGACAGACGGACAAACGGACGAGACTTTCCCATAGGGCGGTCCGCTACTACCGCTTCTCTGGTAAAGAACAGCTAAAAATGGCGCTAACTTCATCCATGTTCATGAATAACACTCTGCTTGTTTAAAAATGTATTGTCAAAGGATATATATGTTACGTTTTAGGCGTTCTTTACCAGCGAAGCGGTAGTAGCGGAACGCCTTAAGTTCACGTCTCGTCCATCAATTTGTCGTGACTTTCACTTTCTAAACCGCTGGACGGATTTTAATTAAGTACGAGTGATTGTTATTAAAATTTATAGCCCAATTGTAGCCGCTGTGTATATATCCGAAATTGTCGAGAGATTAGGTTGAGAATGTAAAGCGTAGCGCTTTTCCCCGTAAGAGCAAGAATTGTCTCTATAATAAGCTCCATGTATTGGACTTATTATTACCGATAAACAAAACTAATAGATTTTAATCTTATTCGCTGTTTTACTATGCCAGACCTAGCGAACGAGCGCGAAGAATTACGAACGACAATTCGTTTGTTCTCAGGCACTCGCGGACGCTCGTTGCCTACATTCGTTCATGTTCGCTTGCGTTCTTTCATGTTCCGAGCAACGAGCAGATGAAAACATTACATAAGGTAGAAGTTCGTAAGTGCTACCAGTCGTGCAGCAAAATGGTTAGGGAAAACAGTTTATTGCATGTGTGAGATCCATGCACCAGATCCTAGCGTTTTTGCCAGCATTTTCTGCCGTTCTCTTCTCTATGAAGCCAACAGAGAATTAATTTTCTTTTTAATTTCTGCCATACCAACTCTATAAATTTTTGCAAGAGAATCCCAGGATTCGTTTTTTCTGCTAACAATTTTATAGTACTTACCTGAGAGTTCCATAATACCGGATTCTCACGATAGAGATCAATGGCGTAACTACCGCCTGGGAGGACCGGGCACATCCCGGGGGCCCCAGCGTTGAGGGGGCCCCAGTGAGTAGTGGTCCGAAGCGACCCTCCCGAGCTGTGACACCCAAGTACGAAATAGTTACATATACCACTTATTCAGCCTTTTTCTTCCGAGGTATTACAGTGTAAGTTTTGCAGTGGAAAGATGATAGGTAAGAAAATGTTTAAAAGAAAATGTTACAATTACAGCAAGCAGATATAATTATTTTATAATTAATTTTTCAGTCTTATGAAAATAAAAGTAAACATGGTACCTGAAACTATATATTATTGAACTTCTGGATGCAGATTTAGAACTTTAACGAACATAATCCGGCTTTTATTTTTAATTATCATATATTCTCTCCTTTATGTTGTTTTTACAAATTTTAATTTTCCTATTCTGATAGTTGGCCTTTCTAAGATTAAGAAATGTTTGTAAATACATTCACTTAAATCTGTCACTTTTTAGATAGGATATTTTTGTGCTAAAGTCAATTAACGCCCCGCTGACGGTAAAAAAAGGAAGTAATTGACTCACACACACACACACACACATATATATATATATAATTTGGCAAGAAGAAAAAAACACCCTCCTTTGCCTCAAAATTCCGGGAGCTGTGATTAAGCTAGAGCAGAGGTCGGCAACCTTTTCACCTACGAGGGCGCAATTTATATTACTGAGGACGTGAAGGGCGCATAAGCAAGATCAGTTGATATCTCTCTGTATCAGTGGTCGGCAACCTCTTTATCTATGAGGGCGCAACTTTAATTATTGGGGGCGTGAAGTGAAGTAACAATAGTAGATGTGTACCAATATTTATTAAAATGATATTTTTGTATATATAAAAGAAAAACTATTAAAGAATTTATTATAAAAACGTGAAAAATAAATCAATGTGAATCTTGGGACTACATATATTCAGCCAACTTGCGATAATTTGGCACATAACTCGAGGTTCTACTTCAGAAAACTGACGAAACCTAAAATTAAATTCCTTCAGGAGAGTTTCAATGTGTTGTGAAAATGGTTCAGTGGTAACATTTTCATCAGTCAGACTCTCAATAATATATTTTAAATTCGGGAAATGTGATAATGAATTTCTCTCTAGGCGAGACTTCCACAATGCCAATTTACATTTTTACTTATCATTTTTGCAATGTGTTGATTTTTCCCTTGCATCTCCATATTCAGTTCGTTCAATTTTATAGTTATATCAACAAGAAATCCGAAATCCATCAACCAAGTTTTGTCATCCAACTGTGCATAACATTCATTTCTTGACGTGAGAAATTCCTTTACTTCCTTTATGAGATTTATAAACCTCACAAGTATTTTGCCTCTGCTGGGCCATCTAACCTCGGTATGTAAAAGGAGATCATCAAATTCGGCATCTTCACCTTGTAAAAGCAGTTTAAACAATCGGTGTTGCATTGGTATGGAATTTATTATTTTTGTTACTGTTTTCATGACATGTTGAAAATGAAAAACTTTTGCGCATAACATTTCTTGATGTATAATGCAGTGATATGAAATAAATTTTGGAAAGAGAGGGTCTTCTTTACATAGCGCAATAAATCCATTTCTACAACCTGTCATCGAAGGTGCACCATCTGTAGTAATTGCGGTCAACTTCATTAATGGTATATTACTTTCTTGGACATATTTTTTAAAAGCTGAAAAAATATCTTCACCTCTTCACCTTTAATGGAAGAATTTTAAGAAATTCTTCCTTTCCTGAAAAATCATTAAACACCATCTTCACAACCATAGCCAATTGAGAAGTGTCTGAATGTCTGTTGACTCATCCAGTTGCAACGAGAAGAAAATTCATTTTTGTAAATAATTTGCCAACTCTTTCTCCATATTGGTTGCAATAACTTCAATTCTTCTTGTAACTGTTCTTGCTGATAACTGAATCGTGTTGATTGCTGAGGTAATTTAATTTTTATTTTCAAAATCTTCGAAAAGTGAGTCAGCAATTGCTAAAATGGCTTCTTTTACAATCTCGCCATCTTCAAAAGGATTTTTCCTCTTGGCCAACAAATGCGAAATTTTAAGTGATTGCTGCACTGGTCTGGTAAAAATGCTCTGCTGTTTAGTTAAAATAGATTTCATATCAGAAATTATCTTTTTCCTGATCTCCGAGTTGAACGGATAACTAGTATTAAAATTTCCGTGGACCGTATTAAAATGTCTTTCAACATTACTTTTCTTTGAAAGTCCAAACAAGTATTGCACAATAAACAAACACACTTTCCTTTCAAATCAATAAAACAGAATTGTTCTTCCCAATCAACATTGAAGTAATATGTCCTTTGCCTCTTATTACTCATAATGGGGATGAAATTTTCTACAAATGAATTAATAAACACAACACACTGAATATCGGGAAAATATCAGAAATATTGTGATCTGTTGGTCAATTTAAATTGATTTATGTTTAACCAATGAAGAGGGAAATGATCCATCACTGGCTGATATTGTAAGAGACGAAGAAAAATCTCCCAAACCCTGTACTTTGTATACTAATCGAAGAACGGAACTTCGAAACCAACGACTCACAACAATATCTCGAGCCAAGTTATGCTACAAGACGGAGGACAGAACTCCGAAACCAACGACTTTTGACAAGAACTTGGGAGTTTCACGCGACATAGAGAAATAGTTTCCCGTATCGAGCGCCTACCTCCAAATTGCCTGAACCGGCTAACGGAGCTATAGTACACGACGGGTTGAGAACAAGGATCTCAGCCTTGCACCCGTAATAGCGATTGAAGGCGACAGGACACCTTCACCGAGCATAAACTAGGGGCGGAGAATTCCCTATATTTTCGTAGAATTCGTACGAGAACGTTTGTATGAATGGTCAGCACAGGCACGGCAATCACACAAACACGATAGCGGCTTATCCTACTCTCGGCGAGTAATCTCCGACAAACGCTGTGAAGGATGTATGTATACTAGGGCAGGGTAGGGAGAAGGGAAAGGGACGTGGATAAACAAGAGAGGGGTAGCGGAGGAGTCATTATGAAGAGAACAAACAAAAGTAGAATACTCCTTTAGCCAAAAACAACTAGAGGGCTGCAAACCCAATGCATTTATTTAATCGCTCTTTTTCAATTCGTTGATTTTGAACTTGGCAACGTATGAGCTTACTTTGTAGTGATCGCGCCCGACGATCGTTACTGTTCCTACGGTTTCCACCTCCTTGGTTTTTATTTTGCTTCGTTAATTATAATTTTGCCATTACCTCTTATTTTGACCTTAAGTTTTTACTTTTGCTTTAAACACAACGGTTGACAAATACATAGTCGTTTTTCATGTATCCACTACCCTCCTTTACGGTTTTGAATTTTGACTACAACGTTCACCATTCCAAATTGTTGAATTTTAAACCTTAATTAGCTCTCCAGATCCTGCTTACACACTTTGTTCGTTTATTGTTCTTTTTACCTTTCTTGTTTTTATACACCATTGTGATTCTTATTCTTCTGGTTTTTATACTTTAGACATGTCTTTACATAAAGAGACACCAGTTTTTACATTATCGACTAAGGATCTCAACCGTTTTCACAATTTACATACTAGAATTAATAACATAGCAGCAGACATTAAATTTTTGAAACTATGTAGAGAACACAAAGTTATACCCAACTTTATGAACATTTTTTCTAAACTGAGAAAAGATCATATCACATCCACAGTAAAACAAATAGCCATCAACAAATGGTTTCAATTAGAAATTAGGAACCTATATGCTAAAAGGAGCTCTCTAGAAATTTCGGCCTATGAACTACACTTAAAAATTACAAAAAATTTACATCCTGTTAAATTTGAATTATGGAACCATTTTGAACATAATATGCATGAAACCAACACTCATAAGTTTCATATTAAATCCATAACTTTAGATAAAAAATTAAAGTTTCTTAAGAAACAAGGGGATATAACTATTGACAACATACCCAAAAAAACAAATCAACCCAGTATTACTTCACATACTTTTGATTTCACTGAAAACTTGTCCAATCTACCTTTTTCTCAGGATGAATTGTCTCTTTTAGATAGGGGTTTGAAATTTGCTTTCCCACCAAGGAATCCACCTATAGATAATTTAATCACAGACATTGAAAAATCCATTGAATTTTTCGATGAAAACTCCAAAAATTATATCCGACAAGCTTGTTCAATACAAATTCAACACAACTTGAACAAATTAAATAAGTTTCATCCCAAAAACTATTCCAAAACCATGAAACAACTCAGAGATAAAGATTGTTTTTACATTAAGGCTGACAAGGGCCATAAAATAGTGATCATGGATAAGACACAATACTTTGACAACGTCCAAATTATGTTGAACAATGGACCTTACATTAAACTCAAGAAGAACCCATTAAATTCCATGATTCAAAAAACCAAAGACATCATTAAAGGATGTAAAACCATCATTGATAATAAATTAAGCTACAAGTTAAAAATTTCAAACCCAAACATACCTAAATTGTTCTGCCTCCCCAAAATACATAAAGATGACAAAGCCATGAGACCGATTGCATCAGGAATAAATAGCCCAACCTATAACTTGGCCAAATGGCTTAATAGTGAATTTAAACAGATGTCCTTCCCCGACAAACACTCTGTTAAAAATACCTATGACGTGATAAGTAAACTAAAAGACATAACATTAAAAGAGTCTGAGATTTTGGTCTCCTTTGACGTCAAAAGCCTCTTCCCAAGTGTACCTCTGGAAGAAACATCCCAAATTTTAAAATCATTGTTACTAAAACAAAATTTTTCTGATGAAATTGTCCTCTAATATTTACAACTTACTAATTTATGCATGTCACAGAACGTTTTTTCATTTAAAAATGAAATTTACAAAGAAACTCAAGGCACTTCTATGGGAAACCCCTTATCTCCCTTTTTAGCCAACATTTTCATGTCCTCTTTTGAAAACGATTGGAAAGAAAAATTTCATTACTTTCCAGATATATGGTTGAGGTACGTGGATGACATATTCACAATCTTTGATTTAAAGAAACAAAATGTAGATGAATTTGTTAATCAGTTAAACAACATATATCCTTCAATCAAGTTCTCTTATGAACTTCAAGAAAACAACACCTTGCCATTTTTGGACTTGCTTATCATAAATAATAGACAACACATTGAGTTTGACATTTTTAGAAAACCTACACATACTGATAACTTTATTCCTAACAACTCCTTTCACCCTATGAACCAAAAAACAGCTGTGTTTCAATTTTTAACACACAGATTATGTAACATCCCCCTCAATAAAATCAGATATGCAAAGGAACTTAAACACATAAAACAAATTGCCGCTAAACTTGGATACGATAATAATTTAATTAATAAATTAGTGAGAAAACATAACTTTAATAAAACTTTGTCCAATGCCACTTCCCTAAAATTAGACACCAAAAAAGAGGACAAATTTGTAAAATTGCCTTATTTTCCACCATTAAACAGTGGCTTGAACAAAATTTTTAAACATAAGAATTATACCATAACATATACAAATCCTTTTAATTTGAAAAATTTACTGGGCAGTACAAAAGACAGAACAGAATCTTTGAACAAGTCCGGTATTTATAAAATACAATGCTCACACTGCGACAAAAAGTACATAGGACAAACAAGAAGGAAACTAATAACATGCTTCAAGGAACACATGGCTCACTATAAATATAATCGTTTTGAAAAATCAAGCGTTGCCAACCACATCTTTGAAACAGGTCATAGTATACACGTAAACGATTTAACACTGATAACTTCAGCCAATAACTCACTAAACTCGTTAGAAAACCTTCACATTTACAAAAACCGCGATACACTTATGAACACAGACACAGATTTCAACAAGACCCTATACAAATTGACAGATTTAAACGACACACACGCCAAAAAATCTTTCCGCGTTTCGCTTGTTTCTCGGTCGTCTTCTTAATACTTTCCGTTTCAACCTGGCAGTTGGCTTCCAGTCACTGGTGAAACAGGTTCTACCCCTGACGATGCCCACCTTGTGGGCGAAATGCATTGGGCTTGCAGCCCTCTAGTTGTTTTTGGCTAAAGGAGTATTCTACTTTTGTTAGTTTTGGCCAAAGTTATTGAGCTACTATCAATTATGAAAAGAACAGGTTAATGACAACAATGTCTTGAGCCAACAATGTATGTCCCCATTCTGTTCGCTTATAAGTCCTGACCTTGACGATGTTATTTTGTAACAGACATACGATTCGGCTCGGTGTGATGTAAGATTAAGATGTTGGTTACAAAGTTCTATTCTTCATCTTGTTCCTCAACTTATTGGTCTTCTGAGAGTTTTCCGTAATTATTTATCTTGAGTTCTCTTTTTGGCTGGCGGGCGACACACAAATGTCTTGCGGGCGCCATGGCGCCCGCGGTCGCCGCGTTGCGGACCTCTGAGCTAGAGAGTTGGTGAAAAAGGCTTCTGAAATCTTATATAGTCGTGACGGCGGGAAAAATATAGCGATTTTTCAAAGTTTAACGAAAAAAGCCCTAAATCTCTCGAAAGTTCAGAAGTTAAAGATTGCCATTGATTGATTGCCATTTGTTCCCACCTTCACATTTCTGTTACCTTTTCAATTCCTCATTTTGTACAGTTTCCTACGAATCGTATACGTCGTAAAGCGTATGCTTACCTAATTAGCAACTTTCTGTAAAAACATTTATTAAACTAGCAACTTTCTTCAATAAAACATACAATAAACAATAATCAATTTTTCTGTTGCTCAAATTACAGCAATTGCTGCTACAGGCCACTATTATTTTATAAATACTATAAACATAGTGTCAGATCTTTTACAAAATGGTATGGGGATTAGGACGAAAGCGCAAACACACCATGTCTTCCTTAGTTCATTCTCCAGATTCACTTTTCTTATGCGACCGATCTTTCCTCGACGATATACGAAGTGAAACTGACAAATTACTATTTTAGGTTCTGATCTCATGAATGCTAAATATGAGTAGAGGAGATGTACAGGATGAGGTTGCAAACAACAATGTGAAGCAACATGAATGTCACCCCTTGGTTCCCAGCAGCCATGTGATCTAATGTCGGCGGCAGATCATATTCCAAACAGAAATGTGTCACAAAGTAGGACGAAAGGGGAGGGGAAGACGAAGTAAGGAGGGATGAAACTGTGGAGCCACCTACAGAAAGGTGTTTAATAAACGTGTTTACATAAGTGGTGCTCAAAAAGAAAGAAAAAATCTCAAGCCGTTGCTGGTAGCAAGAGATTGACAGAAATAGCTTCATTCTTAAAGCCATCTTCAAAGTGCGTGAGTCAAATTGAAAGTGAGAGTGAGCCGCCGCCTGCTACTTGTGATAGGTCTGCTGATAATGTTAGTGGAAGTGCTAGTAGTATTGTTGAGAAAAGGAATATAGATGTTGTCGAGAAAAATGTGTGTGACAGTGATTTTATTGACATTTGCGGTGATCTTGACAATGAGCGAGGTTTTTGAGCGAACAGTACGCCTGATGGCCGATAAACGTGAGGGGGTCGGGGAATCTGAGCCTACTGGCAGAGGAAAAATTACAAAGGGCAAAATTGCATATGCTGGCAAGGATGATGAAATGCAAGGAGTGAATACTAAGTCAATGCCCACCAACATAGAGCATAAAATAATTCCTGCGGACAAAGGTCATTTTAAGAACGTAGACGTTCCAACGGCAGATGAAAAAAGATTTATTATTTTAACTGGATCTTGCCGACCTGCGGGACCTTTTCCCCCGACAAAGAAACAGGTGCTGGTTTCTCTGCCTATTGATATGAAATAACAAATAAAGCGGGAGTTAAAATTTCACGAAGTTGGCTATGTTATTCAGAAATACTTGACTGCGCGTACTACGAGTCATGCTGGTTGTTTGCTGACATTTACAACCAACTTGGGTGCATGGAATACGAGCTTGGAGGAGGTTGAGCGACAAAATTAAAGATCACGAGAGTTCTGGGATTCATCACAATTCATGTGTATTGTATGAACTGTGGCGTCTCAATAAGACTGTTGACAGAGACCTTGAAGCGCAAGTATTGAGGGAAAATTGTTTTGGTGTGAAGTGAGCACTTGAAGACCTGAAAAAGTTTCGGAATGCGTATGAGGATGCAAAGCAAATTGCCATAGAATTACGTGCTGTTGGGAAAGTGGATCCAGCATTTTCCCAGAAGTAGGCGAGGAAAACTAAATGTCATTTTGAAGAACTATGTGAGGACGAGAGACTCACTGACCCCGAGTCGCGATTCCGAGCAAACGTTTTCTATGGATGTCTGGATATTGTCATCGTGCAATTGCGAGAGCGATTTAATATTTTAGCGCATGAGATTCACACTTTTCAAGCAATACAGCCGCAGGAACTAGTCAAATTATCCGACAATCAACTTTATGAACAGTCTCGAAGAATAATTGATAAATATGGTTGTGACATCACGGATAGTTTTCCAACGCAATTGATATCACTGCGATCATGTCTTAGAAGTAGTATTGCGAAATGTACCACAGTAAAAGACCTCGCACATCTTTTAGTTATTGAAACGCAGCACTTTCGGCCAGTTAAGTAGTTGTGATATTTTTTCTAACGATACCAGTCACAGTTGCAACTGCTGAAAGAACATTTTCGAAACTGAAACTAATAAAAAATTATTTAAGAAGCACGATGGGTCAAGAGCGTCTGAGCGGTTTAAGTGTCCTATCAATTGAACATGAGGAAGTTCACCATTGAAGGAAAAACCTTCAGGGAATTATCAATATGTATGCTGAAACAAAAGTACGAAGACGGAAATTTTAGGTAAGTAGCAACTCTCCAGTAATCTGAAAGTTAACAGTTTTATTGAACCTCATTTATTGGCTCTTCATTAATACCTAATAAAAATAGCTACAAAAGTACTTGTAAAATAATTAAAATTTTAATATAGAAAAATTAGAATATATAATTTGGAAAGAGTAAATCTTTTATTTTAGAAATTAATTTAATTTTATATTGTTAGAATTAAATTACATATCCCATATATTATAGTTACGTCTCTTATAGGGTTCAATAATTCTTAAAACAATATCCACTCCATAGCTAACGGCACGAGCACAGGCGCAAAACAAAACTATGTTCAAACCTTCCGAGCAGTAGCGAACATGCTCTTTGATGTACCGACAACCAGTGAAACAACATTCGCTCGTGTACCTTACCGCTCAGCTGTGCTCGCAGAGTCGTCCACATATAGCGAAGGAACATTCGCCCCTGCTCGTTTGCTAGATTCAATGTGTACTGTTTCCTACATCATAAAGATTCCCTATGAGCAGCTATATTGTAGTCTACAAAAACAAAATAAAGGTAGTGCTTGTGCAGACAGTTTCTTTCATACGACATTCAATTTCAAATTAACTCATATAAATGCTTCCGATAGTTACGCACTTCACCATCTAAAAATACGGCAGTAGTTGTTCGGAACGGAAAAATGATATGTTATTTCGGGCATTTCTATCACCGTTCCAGCTCTTGATATAAGCCACATCTCCGTTGGCTGTCTCCCAAACATTCCGAGTCAATAATGTCTTTAGTATCTGGAGTTTTCCTTAGCTCTTCGCTCCGATTAATAATATATTCGAAAATAAATAATCGAATCACCCGACATTTTTTTCGATAAAACTTAAGGAAATATCTTTGTTAAATTATTTATTCTCCTCCCCGTTCACGTTATCATCGTCGCCATATTGATTCTACCTTCCGGTAAGTTTTAGGCACACCCAATCCAGTCTGCTATCCAAAGCTTTTCAAGTATACTGCCATTGCTTTCTCTTTACGATTGAAAAAATTCTTTAATATCCTCATCTTTTCTATTCTTCCTTAGTTTTCCATTCATGTTTTCCTGCATTCACTAATTAATTTTATATAGCAAATGAATTAACTGTGATGATGCATCTCTTGAGTAGCGTTTGTTATAGAGAAAATTAGTGGAGAAGTTGCGGACGAAACCGGAGCGTAACAATTCGTAAATATCTCTCATAAGATACAAGAATCGCCTCTCCCCTCAGTTTATCAGGAAAACATGCAGGGACGATCTCAATGGAAACGCGTATTCTTTATTTTGAGAATTTTTAATTTTATATATTATTATTATCAAAATGCTTATATATACAGTTACAGTAGACGGTTGATTTTCTGAACTAATACTGAGCAGACTTAGTTTGGATTATCAAACAGTTCATAAAATCAATCACTAATGGAATCAAAACATATAGTAGGGTAACATATTAATTATAATGATATTTTTTATAATAATTGTCGAAAGCAACACTTGATTTGATCTTAATCGGCTCATCATTTTTGGTTGATAAATCTTGGAGTCAAAATTTTGAAGGCAGAATGGTGTTTATACAATTATTTATGAATAGTCAATACACTACTGTGTGATTAATTTATTACTGAAGTACAGCTGGTCCTTTACCTTTGAATGAAGAAGTAATCTAAAATCAATCTCATTCAGTAGTAATCTTGACTAGGCTCCAAGCATTGCCGGGACAAGGGCTAGGCGAGCAAGGCAACCGCCGCAGCACACTTAGGGACGCGGCAAATAACAATTTTAACTTTTAAGTGTAACCTATTATACAGGGTGTTTATAAAGTCCGTGTGCACTTTTAAACTTTGATAACTTTGTATTAGCACATGATAGAAGAATTCTGTAAATGGCATATAAAAGCAAATTTAATCATGTTTTATCACTGTACACATTTTAGGGTAAGTAACAAATATAAACAAGTGATAATATAAAAATGAATTTTTATAACACTCTTTTATATAATTATTACCGTAATATTAATAAAAACTTTAGCATAATTATGATAATCTTTCTACTAGCATGGGCGTTTAATGTTGCATAGCATCTACCAGACGTTGAATAGCGTAGGAGTATGCAATTCGTGAGGTTCCTCGACAGCCCTAGGGGTATGTTTACAATGAGTTCGAAAATCTGATTGAACTCGAGAAATTTTTACATTGATAAAAATTAATAAAATTTGCTTTTATGGGCCACTAACAGATTGTTTCTATCATATGTACTTATAAAGTTATTAAAGTTCAAAAGTGCTCATTGGCTTTACAAATATTCTGTACTATTATAAAATATATTTTATATATTTTACTTAACATCTACATTGTAAGTTTTTGAGAGATAAAATTGCTTTCTGTATTATATTTCATTAGGAAGGAGGCGTATTTATCAAACCTTGCCTAGGGCGCAAAAATATTTTTCTGGGCTCAGTTATCACGAACTTCCAAAATGCACCTATAATAAAGTTCGCACTGCTATTTAGAAAAGGGAAGAATTAACCAGTCGGCGAAAGACTTCTGATAACGAGAATTTTTAATCCCCCCATCGATCTTGAGGCAAATTTTACCTAATTGGAATTTTGATGCATAAATCATGAGGGGTAAGTCGCTTAAAGCTAAAGCTAAAGCGATTAGTTACAGCCTTCAACATTTTTATCCAACTGGTAGCCCGAAAAGTTTTGAACTTGTGTCATACTCGTAAATAGACGAATTATATGGGCATGAAGAAGAAATAGGACGAAGGAAATATTGAATTAATAACGAAGAGAAGTACGTTACAAATTTATCTAGTAAAATTTATTCGGGTTGAAATAAATATATATTAGAGAAAATTAAACAAGAACTCGAGCGAATGCAAAACGCGTGAAACAGAAAAACCGATGAAATGGATTCGAAAATATTGATAATATTCGCCATTCTAGAAGCATGGCATGTTCAAAATACGAGCATATCAGATGGGAGAGGGCTGTTTCACACGATGGAGGCCTGCACTGCATTGCCGTAGAGATCCAATACACCGTGAACCGGGTATGTAACGTTAGATTTTGCCACCCCTTGGTCATATCCGTTGATGAAGAAGTGCACATTCCCGTTTCTTTTCTTCATTACGCCAACAAGGTCTCCAACCTAGGCGAAAATGACATTTATTAAGGTCAAATGTTAAGTTACAAAAGCAGGATTATTTACCAGAACAATTATGAACTTAATCTTTACCTTCGTGACAGGAAGGTTGGGTCCATAATTTCTTAGCGTGACGATTCCATTTTCATATAACTGTTGATCATACAGGATAATTGTTCCGCACCTTGAAATAAGATTACTACATTAACATAAGTGTTCTGTCTGTACAGTCATTTACAGAGAGAAGCTCGTCCAGACAACGTTATTGAGGAAAATTCAAGACAAGGAGCTTTCCCATGCTGACACGACGCCTTTCACCGAAAGCGTAGGTTATTATCAGGGATCGTTGAACATCTAACATTAAGAATCGCTGTTGGAATTTCCTCGACATCAGATAAAATATTCTTACGCCCAATTGGGAAAAGATTTAGCCCATATATACTCAACCGTTTTTGATTCACCGCCCACTTCTACTATATTTTGCTATCTGAAATAGGTTCACCACCCACTTTCCATATCCACTTAACAATCTAGTTAACATCTATCTAAAACCCTAAAACGCCCATTGGTGGGTGCTGTTGCTCATGTTGAAGACCACTGATTTTAGGCTATCATTCTACCTCGGATAACTCCTGTTATCATCATTCTTAGGAATGAACAGGCTAATAAAGGTTATCCTGAGGTATTATGTAAATGAACTGTCCACGTTTCACTCGACAAGAATAAAATCGTAGACCGTAGACTCCAGGTAATTTGGTGCTCTGGGAAAGGACAGATTCTAGAGCGCCTATCGCTTGAGAAAATTTCTTTAAGGACGTTTTTACGGCACATGTAAGACAAAAATTTGAGCAATAACGATGAAAAAATTTCGTGTCGCGCGTTTAAGAAATAAATTCGTATTAAAATAAATTTTGATTTTTTTAAAAGCAGAATTACTTCCTGTAAAACGAGGTTTTGAAGTTATTGAGCCACTAACACATCAATGCTAATTATGAGGTTTTGACGAAAAAACCTCGATCAAGTTTCTATTTATTTTAGAGAAAAGCATATAATTATTGAAATAGATTTTTATAGCGTGCGAATGAGACGAGCTATGTGGCATTACGCTCGCCAGTGTGGGTGACATCCATCAAACGACAATGAATTTAAATTATTCTCTGTTCCACAATACTCTACATATCCACATATTTAATAAATATGGAATAAGAAACCTTTAAGTTATACCTACTCGAGTTCTGAGTAGAGTCATCGAGCGTGAGGCATAAAAACGCAAAATTAAAATGGAAACATCAATAATTATGCTCATGTTATTGCTTCAATCATGAAAAAGATCCAAGTAACAACTTTTAGCGAACTTGTGGTAAAAGAGTGATCACTGGTCATTTCCAATAAAAAACAGTGAAAGCTGCAATTTACATCAAAATTCTAAAGAGTTAAATATAAGAGGTAATAAATAGGACCAAAAAAATAAAGGGAAAATTAAATTACGATAATTATCAAACTTACATAGAACGAGAAAGTATGTAAAAGTGTTAAGGATAATTTGGCCATACGTATAAAACAATAAACACACCGAGACATAAGAAACAATTACAAGTGTACTCACGTCATCCAGTCTAGGTAGTCGATGTTGTCCGGAGTGTGGTAAGTCACGCCGATTCCCAAGGATTCATCGTGTTGGGCAATAAGCCTTTCCAATCTCACTTCAAAAAGTTCATCGTCCTTCAGCGGACGATTCGTGACTATACCTCCATATCCTTCGCTGTCCTCTTCACTAAGGGGTGAAATTTTTCATTTCTAGATGACAAACGCAACTTATGCAAATACGTAAATTATGGTTTCGAAAAATAACATTTAATAACCAGCGTCGGATTGGTTAAATTAGTTGGTCCACGCTCTTAAAATAAAATGTGTATTAATTTAAAACGGCGTTTTATGAAAACTCACTTTATTCTGTGCGCAGTGGTTCGATTTTTACTGACAACAACGTTCTTTGCTCCGCTCTTGTGGAATAGCAGGCTTTCTCCGTGGGTGTTTATCTTACCTCTGGGACCTGTTATTAAACCAAAAATTAAATAATGTTTTCACACCCTGATTAAAAATACATCAAAACCGTAATTGAGTTCAGAAGGGCATCTGAAGATTTTCAGGATGAAATGTAGATGTTTAGAAGCTCCTCATGGTTGAAATTACAAAAGCTAAATATAATTATCAAAGCTTTGAAAAGAAGGCGACTTCTGAATGTACTTATAACGGAATACAGCATAATTATAATTAAATCTACATTGCGGTATTGACATGCACATTCGCCGTATTATAGGTGCAGCTAAGAAGAAACTGGTCTACATAGGCAGAATATTACGGAATAGTACAGTGAAAGTACGTGAAGTGTTATTTTTCACTAGTTAGACCTCAGGTGAAATATGACTCCAGTACATGGGATCCATATGAGAAGGGCCATACGAGTATAATTCATTTAGAAAGAGTACAGCGGAGAGCAAACAGATTCGTTAAACACAGGTACGAACATATCTACATGTACATTATACCCTGCAAGTCACCGTTTGGTGGATGGCAGGGGGTGCAGTGCACCAAGGGTCCATAGTTTTCCTACGTTATGTTTTCCTATTATGGTCTCTTATCGTCCTATAGAAAAACGATCCTCTATATCGCTCCGTTCTACAGTCGATCTCACGAATCTTATCCTCACTGTCCTGCCTTTCCATATAAAAAGCGTCACATCATTATTGAAAGACTTAAAATGGAGATCTCTGTAAGTCCGTAGGCTATGCTTAAGGTTTATCTCCTAAAGAAATACAGGTCAGAATGTCTAGCAGAGGATGTATTGGGAATAATTGAGGCTTCAAAGTACATAGGTAGAAATCGTCATGACGATAAGTGAGTTCGATTGTAGGACGGAGCGTTATGGAGGCTCATTCTTTCCGGGAACAATACAAGACCATAACAGGAAAGTCAAATCTGCGAGTAATAACTGTTAGGTAGTCCTCGGTGCAGCGCACCCCTTGCCACTAACCAGATTGGCGAATTGCAGGGTAACATGTAGATAACCACAGATTATACAGCTACAAACGATAATGGCAGAAAACAACTCGTACCTTTTATGACTGCCTTTACGTGGGCGACCTCCTTTCCATCGATCTGCAAGACCTGGCGATTCACCTCCAATGAGTAACTTTCGGAATCCTTATCCAATGTTTGGTATGAGGATATTGTCGTCACCCACTCTCCGTATTGGTCCTTTTCCGTGTGGATGGTGACTGTCCTTTTATCAGTGATTGTGTGATGATCTCCGTACACCGATTCCAGCATCACCAATTCCTCCACACATTGGCAAGAGAGGAAGGAGGTAAACAGGAATATGAAGCACAACTTGTTCATTTTGGACAATTGGCGATCTTGTTACTTGTGAGAAGAATTTAGGGAAAAGTTGAGGACGACGTATACTTCCTCTTATGATCGTCAGCGCGGAATGACTCGGAAGTGTCGTCGTTTCCGCTTTTATGTACAAGTAAACCTTTTTCGGGGAGTTTGTGACGAAAGATAATATTTTGCGTAGGAACCGCGACTGGAAGCAGGCAGTTAATGAAAGACGTCAGATAGATGGTGACGACGAGGTCGGTTAAAATAGGTAGGAAAACCGGTTGTTTTCGAGGTCCGACATTTTGTTTTGTCTGACGTAACTCGTTTTGCCCTTGAACTCTAGCTCAAAAGTGCCTTTAAATGGACTCGCCGTGCTTAGTACCAAGTGTGAAATTGCACAAAAATTAATATTTTTCCTCATTAATTGGTTAATTTGCATAGGAAAAGGCTAGAATACCATTTTACAATTAAAAACTATACAAATATCATTTCATTTTTCTTTTCAGTACAATTGCCTTATACTGTTTTAATGTGTTTGTATTTTTTTATTATTGCCAGGCGCCTCAAAGTCTGTAAGGTTCCTTCCTGGGCCTCTCTGAACCTTTCCTATGTACGGCGAATTTTCGCCGTTTAGAATTTTATTTACCGTATCCCGGCACAAGTTTAGGAAGTAATATGTTTACACTTAATCTGTTGGTAAATTCTCGTTCGACAGCCAGCTCTCAATTCCCAACACCATGTCTGCGCAATGACTTTTGACTAAATGGTAAACATTAGCTTTTAAGCGTGTTTTATTTCATAAGCAAGCTTATATTTTCGCTGTGTGTCTTTACAATAAATTTAATTAAAATAGCAAGTAAACGGAGAGAGATATGAGACTGAAATTTGCAGGGTGTGTGTGATCTATGATGGCATTTATTACGCTGCCGAATAAATTTTTTGGAGAAATCGGGGGGCGTTAGGGAGAGCAGCCGAAATTTTCAAATTGAGTTACTGAACGAATAGTTATAGATAGAATGTTAAATTTTTTTCATTTGTGTGACCTATAACACTGCAGAGGAATTTTTTTGAAAAATCGGGGAGCTTCAGGAGTTCCCTTTTTAGGTGTTAATATCATGATCATATCAAAATCCAATAGTCATTAGTTTAAACACGTGACATGTGTAAGTATATGAATATACCTTTTATATTAATTGTTGTATAAATTAATTTGTCATCTAATTACATTACTAAGTTTGTAAAGAATTTTAAGTTTGCAGTTCTAAATAAATCTCATTAAATAAAACCCCGTTTTTTATTTTGCGTCCGCAAATGAAGCTCCGGTTTTTTCTTTCTAATACTTCAGCAATTTATAACGATAATTTTTATCTTTTTTATTACTTTCACATATATGTAGTGTATAGAGAAAGTATTTTAATTGCGAAAAAATCGACTTAGAGATTTTGACGGAAATGCACGTTTTAGGTCAGTCTGTGCGTGGCCCTAGAGCAGGGATCCGCAACCTGGTGCTCGCGAGCACCGCCGTGCTCTATAACAGTTTTACCGTGCACTTCTAAAATGTTAAAACTCGTCTTTCCTAGCACCAGTAATTTAATTGCTTCTTTTTAAGCGTACGAAAGGTTTTATTTAATTTATGATCATTCTCATGTTCACAAAAGTATATTGGTGCTTGCTGGGTGCTCCAGAATGCAACTCGGTTATCGCCACACGGATAAGGTCGCGGACCCCTGCCCTAGCTCGGGCAGGTTCGTCCGTCGACCTCTCCGTCCGGATGTTTGGTCGCCGCAACACCCGAGAATATTCGAGAAGCAAAAAACACTCCTGTTTTCTCCATACAGTGGGGGAGGGGGGATGACGATGAAAAGGAAATTATTAGTAAGAGAATTTTTATTTGTGCGCTTCATAAATACAAGGTTGGCACTATAAATTATGTTATTTACAACTACTTATGTGTATTAAAAGCATTCAGAAAATATGTCTACATCTACATGTTACCCTGCAATTTACCTAATTGGTGGGTGGCAGGGGGTGCAATGCACCAATATCTACCTAAAGATTATCTATCGCAGGTTGAAATTTTCTCTTGTGATATCGTATTGTCCTCGGAAAGAACGAGCCTAGATAACGCTCCGTCCTACAATCGATCTCACGTATCTTATCGTCACGGTCGTTTCTACCTATCTACGTCGGTGCTTCAATTATTCCTACAACCTCGTCTTTTTGACATTCCGATCTATATTTCTCCAGAAGCCGCAAACTTGAGTTCAATCTACGATCCTCCAGTGGTACCCAGCTCAAATCCCTCAATAATGAGGTGACGCTTTCCTTATGTTCGTACTTTTGTTTTACGAATCTGGTTAATCTGCGCTGCAGTATTTCTAATTGAATTACAGTCAAACTCGTTTATAACGAGCACGGTTGTAACGAGGTCACGGCTATAGTGAGCAAATGCTACCTCCAAGATAAGTTTACGAGTACATATTTACATACAAATATTTCACGTATATAACGAGCACGCTTCACGGATATATCGAGCAAACTTCGACCACTTTTCACTGTCTCAAACGCGGTGGCGGTCAGCCCCTTCAATCCTCATAGTGACCCAAGATATGTAACCTTGTGTTCTCGAGTCCAGCCTCTACACCCTATCCCTCGGGGAGGTTAAAGACCGCGGCGTTGTTGTTAAAAAATAATCCCTTCGTCCAAACCAAGAATTCCCAACTTGCAGGTACAGTGGCACCCGCGGAGGTCCTTTGTCCTCTCCTCCCAACCCCCAGCTCTTTTACAGCCAGGAGGTTGTGTTTGGAAGGGGGGTAAGGGGCTAAGGGCATGTACAATGGCGCCCGCCCCCGTCGCTCAGCCGAATGCACCCAACACCCTTTCCCACGTAAAGATGGGAAATCCCACGTTTAATCCGTCTCCTCATTAACTCTTCCTGGAATTGGTATGCTCGCAGTTTGCAAAGAAAGTTCGTAGCGTTGATCACAAAAATCAGTTGAGATTTTGCCCTTGAACGAGTAACATGTCCGTACATAAAAGGAAGTGTCTGTCTATTCGCGAAAAGGTTGATATTATTCTAGAGTTAGAACGTGGTGAAAAAAATGTTGAAGTGTGCAAAAAATTTAATTTATCGTCGTCTACGGTTTCAACCTCATGGAAAAACAAAGAAGCGATTTTATCTGCACTAGAGAACAACCTAACAACGAACAAGAAAATGAGGAAGTGTGACTTGGGTACTGTTGATCAAGCACTGCTGGAGTGGTTTAAGACGCAGAGAAATGCTGGTTTCCCCATCAACGGCCCCATTTTAAAGGTACAGGCAGATAAATTTGCAAAACAGTTAGGACATGAAAACTTCACATGCAATAATGGGTGGCTCGATCGTTTTAAAAATCGGCATAACATTGTTTATGCGAAAGTCAGTGGAGAGGCCTTGTCAGCAGATTCGAAAACGGCAAGTGAATGGGTGAAAAGTGTTTGGGAGGAGTGTCGAAAATGTTACAGAGAAGAAGACATCTACAATGCCGACGAAACTGGACTGTTTTACAACATGATGCCTGATGCAACGTTTAAATTCAAAGGTGACAAATGTGTTGGTGGCAAAAGACCTAAGAATCGTTTAACAGTTTTAATGTTCGCAAACATGAATGGCAGTGACAAAAAAAACTTTTTGTTATTGGTAAGTCACAAAAGCCGCGTTGTTTCAATAATGTAAAGAAGCCTCCCGTTGAATATGCAGCTAATAAAAAGGCATAGATGACTTCCAATATTTTTCAGCAATATCTAAGTCAGTGGAACAACGAGTTACGGAGGAAAAATAGAAACATTTTACTCCTTGTCGATAACTGTCCTGCGCACCCACATATGCAGGAGTTATCCAATGTAAAACTGGCGTTTTTGCCTCCAAATGCGACTTCTATTTTGCAGCCAATGGACATGGGGATAATTAAAAGTTTTAAAGGCCATTTCAAGCGATTTTTTGTTCTACAGTTGATTGAAAGGAGGGAAAGAGGTTTAGATGGCAACGTCTCTGTATTGGATGCAATTCATTTGATGACAGATGCATGGGACAATGTTTCACCTACAACGATCATAAACTGTTTTCGGAAGTCTGGTTTAATATCGGGGGAATTTTCGATTGATAACCATAACGTTGATGAAGATGATCTACCTCTGTCAGAATGGCTTAAAGAAAATGGAATTGCGAATTTTGACCATGTAAATGACATTGACAATTTTGTTCATGTTGATGATGATTTGATTACCAGTGGAATTCCTACGGAGAGTGAAATAATAGAGACAGTACAAAACACAGCAGACAGTGATGAAGACATTGTTGAATGTGTCGAAGACACAATCCCGACGAAAGCCGTGCCAACTTACTCTCAAGCTCAGGATGCTGTGGAAACATTAAATGATTTTTTTGAAAACATTGACATTTCCGATGGTGTTTTTAGTGCAATAAGTGTAATAAGAGGAAACTTAAGAGACTTCAAAGTGAAATCTATGAAACAGGCTACCATTCAAAGTTATTTTTCTAAAAAGGGGAGTGATTAAGGATGCAGCTGTGAGTAAATTTTATATGTACAAATGTTTATTTTAAATTTTCTAGTTTATTCTCATTTTTATGTTTTTCCATAAATTTACTAAATAAACTTTCTGTTTATATATTCACTTTTACTTCTTATGTCTTATTTCACCATACGCATGCATGCTTTTGCCTTCACGGATATTAAGTTTAACGGCTATAACGAGCAAAACTAGACGGTCCCGTGGCGCTCGTTATATCCGAGTTTGACTGTATATGTCCCTTCTCGTACGAATCGAATATGCATGAGACGTATTCCACTTGTGGTCTAACCAGTGATAAGTATCATGTTTTACGTACTTTTTCTGTTGTGTTCCGTACTACCGTAAATACCCGCGTATATTGTGCACCCTCGTATAACGCGCAGGGGGGTTTTCAGCCTCGTATTCTATGATTTTTCTATATACCTGCATATAGTGCGCACAGATTTTTTTAGCGTTACCGTTCCAGAATAAAGTAGATGGTGCAACGTGTTCTAAGGAAATGATCGAATTATTGGTATTATGTATTGGTAACCTAATGAAAGTGCGAAATGAAATTTTCGAATAACGTTCCAAAAGAACGTCAGCAAACTCAATCATTACATGCTCTATGTTTACTTACAAGGTGATATTAGGATATACACAATAAATCGAATTATATTAATTTCGTAGTATGGCATACGACATTCTTTGAGCTAATAAAATGAAGGAATGACGATAATCCTATGTTTTTTACGTACGTTTTTGTCACGCCTGAGGTGAACAGGTTCGCCTAACCTTCAGTTTTCCCTTATTAGAACACTCTGTGGCACGTAAAAACGATAGCAAATAAACATAATTAACTACAGACTCTAAGAATCAAGAATAAATCACGTATGAATGCTGAGAGAAAGGTAGGGAACGATAACTTGATTTGGTTCTACAAGAAGCATCAACTGCCAGCGTACTCAAAGACATCAGCTGCCATTGTTTCTAATTGTAAGTAGTACCAGTACCTCACCACCAGGCCGGGCGCCGGTGTAGTCATGCGTAATATGACGATTCTGATAACTACATCGAAGAAGAATGGTCCAGTGACGAAGAATTTCTTGGCTTTTAAAATGAATAAATACTGAATTCATTCTTTTCATATCTAATTAATGTATGTTTATAGAATTAATTAATAAATTTTTACTATTATCTATCTTACTTTTCGTAAAAATCACCAATAAAAATATGAGGATACCCGGGCAGTAATTACTGTGCCGAAATTGTGGAAATATGGGGTCAAATGAAAATAGGAAGATTATGTACCCTCGTATAACACGCACCCTAATTTTTAACTAAAATATTTCGAAAAAAAAGTGCGCATTATACGCGGGTATTTACGGTATTCTACCTATTAAAACCAGTTTCTTGTTGGCCGCGCCTATAACTCGACGAATGTGCATGTCCCACGATAGATCTCGACAAATGGTTACTCCTAAATATTTTACGTACTTGGCTGTTTGATTATTTATTCCATTTATTTTATACTCGAAACCTACTTCTATGTTCTTACTTTTCCAGAACGTAACTGCGGCGAATTTAGTGTAATATAATAAATAAATAGTGTTCTGCATATCTGCAGGTTCAGGTGTTCCTCCTCCATCTTTCTCTATCCTGTGCCCTTCTCTTCATCTCCCCATACCCTCCTCTCCCCCTTAGAATATCCAACATTTTAATTCTTCTTCTTCCTCTTCTCTTACTTCCCTCCACCGTTCCTTCGATAACAGTAATCCCTCTCTTCTCAAAACATGTCCTATCCATTTCTTTTTCCTAGTCACTATCGTGCCCATCAAACTCCTTTCCTCTTCTACTCTTCTTAGCACTTCCACAGTTGTAATCCTGTCAGTCCATTTAATCTTCAGCATCTTCCTCCACACCCACATTTCAAATGCCTCCACCCTCTCCCTGTTTCTCTTCTTCAATGTCCATGTCTCCGACCCATATAGCATCACACTCCAAACAACACTTTACCAATCTCTTCCTCAATCTCAAATCTATCATGCTGTTAAATAACTTCCTTTTTCTATTGAACGCTTCCTTTGCCAAACCTATTCTCATCTTAATTTCCTTCTCACATTTCTAGTCCTCTGTCAACAACGTACCAAGATACCTGTACTGTTCCACCTGCTCTATCCTCCCCCCCCCCTCATCTGCACTTCCATCCTTTCCTCGCCTCCTATTCTCATTACTTTCGTTTTCTTTACATTTATTCTCAACCCATATCTGTCCTCCACGCTCACCAGATTCTGTATCATCTCCCCCAAGTCTTCTGTCCTCTCAGCAAACAGTATCATGTCGTCAGCAAACCTAATTGACGATGTAATTCTTCCTCCAACGCTTACTCCTGTGCCCGTCTCCCAACACTCCTTTATCATTTCTTCAGTATAGATGTTAAACAGGGTTGGTGACAAACAGCAGCCCTGTCTAACTCCTCTCCCAATCTTGAACCACTCCGTCCTGCTTTCCCCTATCCTCATGGCCGCCTCCTGTCTCATGTATAGATTCCTTATCAACCTTCTGTCTCTCCAATCTACTTTCTTCTCCTTCAATATCTCCATCATCCTTTCCCACCTCACAGTCGAAAGCCTTCTCCAAGTCCACAAAGCACAGACTGATACCCTTGTCCCGTTTGATGTTTCTAACTCATCCGCACCATCATCATCATCATGCTTCTGTCCGAAGACAGGTTTTAACTGAATCGCTGCCTCCATTTCTCTCTCTCCCTAGAAGCCTCTTTTATACCTCTATAAGTAGTATATCCCTGCTATATATTATCTAATATTCCTTTTTCTTTTTCTCCCTCTTCCTCTTCTTCCACTAATTTTTTCTTCTAAGATCGTCCTTTGTAAACACTGTCTTCTCAATATGTGCCCTATCCAATTTGCTTTTCTTTTCCTGATTGTTTTTATTAGCATCCTTTCTTCTCCCACCATTTCTAATACTTCTTCATTTCTCTTCCTCTCTGCCCATTTCACTTTCATCATTCTCCTCCATGCCCACATCTCAAAACTTTCTAAATATTTTTCCTCCTTTCTCCTTATCGTCCACGTCTCTGCACCATAAAGAGCTATGCTCCATATGTAGCATTTTGCTAATTTCTTCCTTGTTTCTAGATTTATTTTCTTGCTTGTGAGAAGCTCCTTCTTCTCGTTAAATGCTGCTTTTGCCATTGCAATCCTACTTCTGATGTCCTGTGTACTACTTCCATCTTGTGCTAAAATACTGCCGAGATATTTGAAACTACTAACTTGTTCCACTTTTTGGCCATTTACCATTATATTTAATTCTTTATGTTCCTTTGAAACCACCATGACTTTCGTTTTTTCTGTATTGATCTTCATTCCATATTGTTGGCCAACCTCAACTAGTCTGTCTGTCATCCTCTGAAGCTCTTTCTCGCCTTCTGCTATTAAGCCCTGATCATCTGCGTATTTAATGGTGATAATACTTTCACCTCCTATCTTAAATCCTTTCTCTTCCATCAATGCTTCTTCTGTTATTGTTTCTGCATAAATATTAAATATCGCTGGTGAAATAGGACAACCCTGCCTCACTCCCCTCCCTATTGAAGTACTTTCTGTTTCTTCTCCTTCAACCCTGACTCTAATCTTTTGATCAAAGTAAAGGTTTTTAAGCAGTCTTTTATCTTTCCAATCTATTCCTATTTTGTTTAAAATACCCAGCATCTTATCCCATTTCACTCGGTCAAAAGCTTTTTCCCAATCTACAAAACAAAAATACATATCTTTATTGACTTCTAGCGCTCTTTCTATCACGATCCTCATACATCCTATAGCATCTCTAGTCCCCCTTCCTCTTCTAAAACCAAACTGATTATCTTTCAGCTCCTTTTCTATTTTACATTCAATTCTTTTGGTTATTATTCTGGTTAGAACTTTAGCTGTATTAGAAATATAACTAATAGTTCTGTAATCCTTACAACATTTTGCATTGTTCTTTTTCTCCAGTGGTACCATCACAACATCTAAAAAATCTTCAGGCCATACGCCAGTATCATATACTTGGTTAAAAAATTTTGTGAGTTGCTTAACTGCTTTAGACCCCAAAACCTTAAGAACGTCCACGGGTATATCATCACTCCCAACAGCCTTTCTTCTTTTCATGTCATCAATTGCTCTTTTAACTTCAGACTCGAGAATACTTGGTCCTAGCTGATCTTCTTCCACATCCTCTTCTTCATTTAATTCAATATTTTTTGGCTTTCCTTCTTTGTCATACAGAACCTCAATGTATTCTTTCCAGACATTCTTTACATTGTCTGGCTCCGATACTATTTTACCACTTTTGTTCATGATTCCTTTACGTCCTATCTTTCTTGCTTTTTTCTTGAATAGTTCCCTTGCTTTGCTATACATGAGGTCTGTTCTACAAATTCTTTCACATTCGACAATCTCCTCGCATTTCTCATTTATCCACTGTTCTCTGGCTTTATCTGTTTCCCTTCTTAAAGCATTATTTAACTCCTTGTACTTTCTTTGGCCTTCTTCAGTGTTTATGTTCTTCCACTTTCTCCGCTCTTCCATTTTTTGCAGCATGGCTGCTGTGATCCAGGGTTTTTTGTTTCTTTCACCCGTTATCTTTCCTACCTTCTTTTCCATTACATCTTTAATGTTGCTATGGATGTATCTCCACTCCTCATCTACATTCTTCCTATTTTCTTCATCTCTCTCCCCCAACCTTTCCTCCAGCTCAGTCATGATAGCCTCCTTGTTTTTAAGGAGTTCCTCTAAGTTCCATTTCTTGTTAACTCTTATGTTTCTCTTAACGCTCTTCAGTCTACATTGTATATTTGCCACCAAAAGGTTGTGGTCAGAATCGATATCTGCCCCTGGTAGTGTTTTCACATTTTTAATGCTATTTCTAAATCTTTCATTGACTAGTATGTAATCTATCTGGTATCGTCTCTGGTCTCCTGGGCTTCTCCATGTGTAAAGTCTCCGCTGGTGATGCTTAAACCATGTATTAGTTACAATTAATCTATTTCTATGGCAGAATTCCACAAGTTTCTCCCCTCTTTCATTTCTCTTCCCTAGTCCATATTTTCCCACTATGTTATCTTCCTGTCCCTCTCCGACTACACTGTTCCAATCTCCCATTACTATGGTGGTGATCCTTCCTTTTCCCTCCTCCTCCAATATCTCCATAATCTGTTCATAGATTTCATCTACTTCGTCGTTGCCAGCATTAGTTGTTGGCATATACACTTGAATTATAAGCATTTCCACTGGCTCCATCTGAAGTTTTACGGCTATTAATCTATCATTAACTGTCACTACCTTGCTAATTCTTTCAGCTATCTCTTTTCTCATTATAATCCCCACTCCCCTTTCCTTTTTCTCCCCTCCTGAGTAAATAATCTTAAATTCGTCTGAATTTATCTCGCCTTCTCCTTCCCACCGAACTTCACTAAGACCTACTATACCTACATTATTCCTTCTCATTTCCCTTTTTATGTTCTCTAGTTTACCCCCTGAATTCATAGTTCTAACATTCCATGTGCCTATTCTTAATTTCTCACCACTTGCTTTCCTATTAATGTTAAATTTCCTCTGTGCATCCCCTAGGGTAGTCCCCACCCGGAGATCCGATTGGGGGACTATTTTACCTCAGGAATATTTTATCCCAGAAAGATCCATAGAGGTATTTTTCAGCTTTTCAGCCTATCATGGGAAATATAATGAGGTAGTTTCCCCTTGCTTTCCTCATCGCAGTTTCACAGAGTGATTACCCATCTGTAGCTGTTCAGATCCACATGATCACCACCTACAGAGGTACTGTGCAAGCTGCTGCCCTTGCACAGGGGGATGTAAAACCCCCAAGACTGCTTCTTAGTCTGACTCTTCCCCTCAGTCCTTTCCGGCTTGGATGGTCCTACCAGGAGAATTATCTCCCGCCGGCATAGCTCTTTGGTTCGTAAGAGTACACAAACCCTCCCGCCTCTGTAAGGTTATGCAGTCCTTAGGGAGGGATCCGCACCATAACATGGGATAATTCCAGCGGTGGTTTCCCGTTGCCTTCCGCTGTCTAGAGAGGCCGCCCCTAATCTGGGGTACAGACGCCTTTTGTAGCCGCCCCTAACATGGGGTACAGACACTACTAGATGGCTTCCAGAGGCATTTTCTCCACCTGAGGGACCATCACTCTCCCTAAGAGGTTCATTCGCCCGAAGCCCGCTAGGGTCGTCAAGTTGTTTTCCGCCGCCTGGTACTCGGCGTTGGGTCCCTGGCTGCACGGTCTACCCAATTACCGTGGCAGGATAACCTGGCCAGACATACGAATTGAGTGTAATTAATTTAAATTTGCCATTCTTTGCACCACGCTGAAATGGCTCTTAAGTCTTCACGCAGCGACTGATGGTCCTCCTGGTTTTTTATTTCTTTATATAGAACGGTATCATCGGAAAAAGTCTAATTTTACTACAAACTACTGAGCAGATATAATTCACATAAATGAAGGAAAGAAGAGGGCCCAATACACTTCCCTGAGGAACACCGGACGCAACTTTAGCGGGGGACAAGTATTTCCCATCGATGACAACTATCTGTTCTCTATTCGAGAGGAAGTCTCTCACCCAACTGATAATTTTTGGATTGATAGCATATTGTTTTAACATCGCAATTAATTTCTTATGAGATACTTTATCAAACGCCTTCCTGTAGTAAATGAATATATATATGGTATATGTGATGTATAGTTTTATTTTTTAAGTACTAATCATTACTGAGATATAATTTCTTGTTTTTTTTTATTAAATAAAAATAACTCATTTGTTAAAAAGTTTTTTGTACATTGATAATCTACAGAATTTTCTTCATTTTTTTAATAAAACATATCGATAAATTAAAACCTGCAGGACTCTTTAAACCAGAATAAAATCACTTGCCTTAGCGAAGAGTGCTTGCGAGCCCCTTTAAGGGAGGGAGAGAGAAACACTGGCGTAGACGATTCAACGTAATCGAATGATATTTCGTATTTAGGCAAACCATTATTAGGCTGGTTTCCAAAAGTAACATAGCCTAATGAAATGGTCCTGTCTATGCATGTATGTGTGTGTACCCTACTAACAATCTTTGCATTAATGGACCGATTTTCATGACACTTGGTAGGTCCGTGCTGCCAGGGCCCACCTCTGGGCTATATATTATTTGGCGAAGATTGAAGTCCTGGGTTCCATTCCAGGAACTTTATTTCCATATTTGTTTTACATAGGAAGTCTCAAATCCATCGTGCAGAGATGTTTTCTTTAATACATTAAAATATCCTACAATTGTGATATCGGTGCGAGGTTTGTATTGTTCTGAGGGTAAAAGAATACAGATTGTAATTCTTATCACAGAAATTTGATAATTGATAGTATTTTCTTGAATTTCTACTAAAACAGCGTTTTTATGCTTCAAATTGCATTTTATCGGATTGTTGCCATAGAGACGATTATTACCCAACTCGGCTTGAGCACAGATGAGTGAACAAATGGGTTATTTTCTTTTCCAATCGACTACCCTTCAGCAATGAACATTTGATCCATGCATATTAGCGTATAAACAGTAACATTTATTAAATTCTTTTGTTTAAAAAAATACATGCAAAATGTCAGAATGAGGTTTTTGACATTTTTTTTATTATTTTAAACCTGATAATGCTATATTAATTTGTTTTCCAATTTTTCTCTATCATCGATAAACTATGAATTACAAATGGTATGTATGATATGAGAATTCCTTGGAATGACTAACACATACTGAAACATTTCCTTTCAATGTATATAAGTAATCATTTCAGGACGTCAACTTTGGGAAACCAACATGCATTAGTCCTGGTTTGGACTTCTTGTATAGAATAGAAACGATGAATAGATGAACAATGTAGCGCTACAATGAAGGGTAGTTTATTCTTGTTGATTTTCACACAATGTCACTTTATTCAAAAATGCCTCAAACGATTTTGATTAAAATTCACTCCGTTGTAGAACTTACAGCCATAAACACTGCATAGGCCATATTTCTCATAAAATAACTTTATAGCGTGCAGCGACATTACACTATCTCGTTTTCTACACTCAGCTACCGCCCACCTCTCCCTAATTCTCTCAACATTCTTCGTCCAGCAATAATGCTTCAGTGCCTGTGTGCTTCGGCAATCCACATAATACTCGATATTTATGTATAGTACAAGTACCTTTCAAGTTTGATTTTCACGTACATGAGGTTATCAGTATATTAATACCATTTACGTGCAGGAGACATCGTCTGCGGTGTAGTTGTTTTTGTAGCAGTAGGAGTTCCAGTCAGGAAAGAGTGTAGTAAGACCAGACGCATACGTATATGAGAAAGTTTGTGCAATGTATGTTGTACCAATGTTTTCATTTATTTCCAACGGATATATAATTGTTGTTGTGTCCTTACTAGCATTGTAATCAATCTTTGTGATATTATCAGCAATGCTCGCCTACTCTCGCGATTATATTTTCTTCTCGAACTATTGCTAATCTTGGAATCCCTACTGTCCCGACTATTAGTATCGGAAACATTTGCGCTTTATGATATACCGTATTTGCCCGATTATAGGCGAATATAAGACTATCCCCTATTTCAGAATCCACGCGAAAGAAAAAAAAATTGGGGTATTAATACTAATACTAACTATCATACTTTATGATTGTAAATTATTCTGACAATTTTTACTTTCTCCATAGGTAGTATAGGGGAAAGTGTTGTTTTCATGAAAAAAATCGATTTCGAGATTTCAACGGAAATAAACGTTTTGAGCTCCCCTGAACACGTTTTGGCCATTTTCTTGATGATGTCTGTGTGTATGTGATAGCTTTTTAAGGAGGCTCTAACTCAAAAACTATTAATCAGGTCAACGCGAAATTTTATATTTAACATTTTTATAAAAGTCACAGGAACTGATTAGTTTTTGGTAAAAATCGTTCAACCGGAAGTGGGTGTTCACTCTTTTCACTTATCCGTTATTTTGAAATATTGGCTTTAATATTCGCTATACGTAAAAATGGATTGGAATAATAGTTGTAGGAAATTTAATATTTTACAGCCATTGTTTGAAACGTTTACCCATATAATGCATTGTTTAAGAGATATCTTATATTTTTAGCTGCTACCACCACGCCACCTACCGACGACTATTGTTAATGATTGAAGCTTGGTTAAGTCTTAGTAACGCTCCTTTTTCTTTTCTTAATTGTAGGAGCTTTGTGACTATATCCAATATCAGAAGGCTGTGGTTTGAGTTTATTTCTTTTCTTTGTAAAGTCTAAAATTTTCTCGCAGTTTCTTAAAATATTTATTATTATCTAACCTATTTGGAATTTTTAGAAATATTACTAAATAAAAATACTAAATAAAATTACTAAATAAAATATTACTCCGGAGGTAAAATAGTCCCCCAATCGGATCTCCGGGTGGGGACTACCCTAGGGGATGCACAGAGGAAATTTAACATTAATAGGAAAGCAAGTGGTGAGAAATTAAGAATAGGCACATGGAATGTTAGAACTATGAATTCAGGGGGTAAACTAGAGAACATAAAAAGGGAAATGAGAAGGAATAATGTAGGTATAGTAGGTCTTAGTGAAGTTCGGTGGGAAGGAGAAGGCGAGATAAATTCAGACGAATTTAAGATTATTTACTCAGGAGGGGAGAAAAAGGAAAGGGGAGTGGGGATTATAATGAGAAAAGAGATAGCTGAAAGAATTAGCAAGGTAGTGACAGTTAATGATAGATTAATAGCCGTAAAACTTCAGATGGAGCCAGTGGAAATGCTTATAATTCAAGTGTATATGCCAACAACTAATGCTGGCAACGACGAAGTAGATGAAATCTATGAACAGATTATGGAGATATTGGAGGAGGAGGGAAAAGGAAGGATCACCACCATAGTAATGGGAGATTGGAACAGTGTAGTCGGAGAGGGACAGGAAGATAACATAGTGGGAAAATATGGACTAGGGAAGAGAAATGAAAGAGGGGAGAAACTTGTGGAATTCTGCCATAGAAATAGATTAATTGTAACTAATACATGGTTTAAGCATCACCAGCGGAGACTTTACACATGGAGAAGCCCAGGAGACCAGAGACGATACCAGATAGATTACATACTAGTCAATGAAAGATTTAGAAATAGCATTAAAAATGTGAAAACACTACCAGGGGCAGATATCGATTCTGACCACAACCTTTTGGTGGCAAATATACAATGTAGACTGAAGAGCGTTAAGAGAAACATAAGAGTTAACAAGAAATGGAACTTAGAGGAACTCCTTAAAAACAAGGAGGCTATCATGACTGAGCTGGAGGAAAGGTTGGGGGAGAGAGATGAAGAAAATAGGAAGAATGTAGATGAGGAGTGGAGATACATCCATAGCAACATTAAAGATGTAATGGAAAAGAAGGTAGGAAAGATAACGGGTGAAAGAAACAAAAAACCCTGGATCACAGCAGCCATGCTGCAAAAAATGGAAGAGCGGAGAAAGTGGAAGAACATAAACACTGAAGAAGGCCAAAGAAAGTACAAGGAGTTAAATAATGCTTTAAGAAGGGAAACAGATAAAGCCAGAGAACAGTGGATAAATGAGAAATGCGAGGAGATTGTCGAATGTGAAAGAATTTGTAGAACAGACCTCATGTATAGCAAAGCAAGGGAACTATTCAAGAAAAAAGCAAGAAAGATAGGACGTAAAGGAATCATGAACAAAAGTGGTAAAATAGTATCGGAGCCAGACAATGTAAAGAATGTCTGGAAAGAATACATTGAGGTTCTGTATGACAAAGAAGGAAAGCCAAAAAATATTGAATTAAATGAAGAAGAGGATGTGGAAGAAGATCAGCTAGGACCAAGTATTCTCGAGTCTGAAGTTAAAAGAGCAATTGATGACATGAAAAGAAGAAAGGCTGTTGGGAGTGATGATATACCCGTGGACGTTCTTAAGGTTTTGGGGTCTAAAGCAGTTAAGCAACTCACAAAATTTTTTAACCAAGTATATGATACTGGCGTATGGCCTGAAGATTTTTTAGATGTTGTGATGGTACCACTGGAGAAAAAGAACAATGCAAAATGTTGTAAGGATTACAGAACTATTAGTTATATTTCTAATACAGCTAAAGTTCTAACCAGAATAATAACCAAAAGAATTGAATGTAAAATAGAAAAGGAGCTGAAAGATAATCAGTTTGGTTTTAGAAGAGGAAGGGGGACTAGAGATGCTATAGGATGTATGAGGATCGTGATAGAAAGAGCGCTAGAAGTCAATAAAGATATGTATTTTTGTTTTGTAGATTGGGAAAAAGCTTTTGACCGAGTGAAATGGGATAAGATGCTGGGTATTTTAAACAAAATAGGAATAGATTGGAAAGATAAAAGACTGCTTAAAAACCTTTACTTTGATCAAAAGATTAGAGTCAGGGTTGAAGGAGAAGAAACAGAAAGTACTTCAATAGGGAGGGGAGTGAGGCAGGGTTGTCCTATTTCACCAGCGATATTTAATATTTATGCAGAAACAATAACAGAAGAAGCATTGATGGAAGAGAAAGGATTTAAGATAGGAGGTGAAAGTATTATCACCATTAAATACGCAGATGATCAGGGCTTAATAGCAGAAGGCGAGAAAGAGCTTCAGAGGATGACAGACAGACTAGTTGAGGTTGGCCAACAATATGGAATGAAGATCAATACAGAAAAAACGAAAGTCATGGTGGTTTCAAAGGAACATAAAGAATTAAATATAATGGTAAATGGCCAAAAAGTGGAACAAGTTAGTAGTTTCAAATATCTCGGCAGTATTTTAGCACAAGATGGAAGTAGTACACAGGACATCAGAAGTAGGATTGCAATGGCAAAAGCAGCATTTAACGAGAAGAAGGAGCTTCTCACAAGCAAGAAAATAAATCTAGAAACAAGGAAGAAATTAGCAAAATGCTACATATGGAGCATAGCTCTTTATGGTGCAGAGACGTGGACGATAAGGAGAAAGGAGGAAAAATATTTAGAAAGTTTTGAGATGTGGGCATGGAGGAGAATGATGAAAGTGAAATGGGCAGAGAGGAAGAGAAATGAAGAAGTATTAGAAATGGTGGGAGAAGAAAGGATGCTAATAAAAACAATCAGGAAAAGAAAAGCAAATTGGATAGGGCACATATTGAGAAGACAGTGTTTACAAAGGACGATCTTAGAAGAAAAAATTAGTGGAAGAAGAGGAAGAGGGAGAAAAAGAAAAAGGAATATTAGATAATATATAGCAGGGATATACTACTTATAGAGGTATAAAAGAGGCTTCTAGGGAGAGAGAGAAATGGAGGCAGCGATTCAGTTAAAACCTGTCTTCGGACAGAAGCATGATGATGATGATGGTGCGGATGAGTTAGAAACATCAAACGGGACAAGGGTATCAGTCTGTGCTTTGTGGACTTGGAGAAGGCTTTCGACTGTGAGGTGGGAAAGGATGATGGAGATATTGAAGGAGAAGAAAGTAGATTGGAGAGACAGAAGGTTGATAAGGAATCTATACATGAGACAGGAGGCGGCCATGAGGATAGGGGAAAGCAGGACGGAGTGGTTCAAGATTGGGAGAGGAGTTAGACAGGGCTGCTGTTTGTCACCAACCCTGTTTAACATCTATACTGAAGAAATGATAAAGGAGTGTTGGGAGACGGGCACAGGAGTAAGCGTTGGAGGAAGAATTACATCGTCAATTAGGTTTGCTGACGACATGATACTGTTTGCTGAGAGGACAGAAGACTTGGGGGAGATGATACAGAATCTGGTGAGCGTGGAGGACAGATATGGGTTGAGAATAAATGTAAAGAAAACGAAAGTAATGAGAATAGGAGGCGAGGAAAGGATGGAAGTGCAGATGAGGGGGGGGGGAGGATAGAGCAGGTGGAACAGTACAGGTATCTTGGTACGTTGTTGACAGAGGACTAGAAATGTGAGAAGGAAATTAAGATGAGAATAGGTTTGGCAAAGGAAGCGTTCAATAGAAAAAGGAAGTTATTTAACAGCATGATAGATTTGAGATTGAGGAAGAGATTGGTAAAGTGTTGTTTGGAGTGTGATGCTATATGGGTCGGAGACATGGACATTGAAGAAGAGAAACAGGGAGAGGGTGGAGGCATTTGAAATGTGGGTGTGGAGGAAGATGCTGAAGATTAAATGGACTGACAGGATTACAACTGTGGAAGTGCTAAGAAGAGTAGAAGAGGAAAGGAGTTTGATGGGCACGATAGTGACTAGGAAAAAGAAATGGATAGGACATGTTTTGAGAAGAGAGGGATTACTGTTATCGAAGGAACGGTGGAGGGAAGTAAGAGAAGAGGAAGAAGAAGAATTAAAATGTTGGATATTCTAAGGGGGAGAGGAGGGTATGGGGAGATGAAGAGAAGGGCACAGGATAGAGAAAGATGGAGGAGGAACACCTGAACCTGCAGATATGCAGAACACTATTTATTTATTATATTACACTAAATTCGCCGCAGTTACGTTCTGGAAAAGTAAGAACATAGAAGTAGGTTTCGAGTATAAAATAAATGGAATAAATAATCAAACAGCCAAGTACGTAAAATATTTAGGAGTAACCATTTGTCGAGATCTATCGTGGGACATGCACATTCGTCGAGTTATAGGCGCGGCCAACAAGAAACTGGTTTTAATAGGTAGAATACCGTAAATACCCGCGTATAATGCGCACTTTTTTTTCGAAATATTTTAGTTAAAAATTAGGGTGCGTGTTATACGAGGGTACATAATCTTCCTATTTTCATTTGACCCCATATTTCCACAATTTCGGCACAGTAATTACTGCCCGGGTATCCTCATATTTTTATTGGTGATTTTTACGAAAAGTAAGATAGATAATAGTAAAAATTTATTAATTAATTCTATAAACATACATTAATTAGATATGAAAAGAATGAATTCAGTATTTATTCATTTTAAAAGCCAAGAAATTCTTCGTCACTGGACCATTCTTCTTCGATGTAGTTATCAGAATCGTCATATTACGCATGACTACACCGGCGCCCGGCCTGGTGGTGAGGTACTGGTACTACTTACAATTAGAAACAATGGCAGCTGATGTCTTTGAGTACGCTGGCAGTTGATGCTTCTTGTAGAACCAAATCAAGTTATCGTTCCCTACCTTTCTCTCAGCATTCATACGTGATTTATTCTTGATTCTTAGAGTCTGTAGTTAATTATGTTTATTTGCTATCGTTTTTACGTGCCACAGAGTGTTCTAATAAGGGAAAACTGAAGGTTAGGCGAACCTGTTCACCTCAGGCGTGACAAAAACGTACGTAAAAAACATAGGATTATCGTCATTCCTTCATTTTATTAGCTCAAAGAATGTCGTATGCCATACTACGAAATTAATATAATTCGATTTATTGTGTATATCCTAATATCACCTTGTAAGTAAACATAGAGCATGTAATGATTGAGTTTGCTGACGTTCTTTTGGAACGTTATTCGAAAATTTCATTTCGCACTTTCATTAGGTTACCAATACATAATACCAATAATTCGATCATTTCCTTAGAACACGTTGCACCATCTACTTTATTCTGGAACGGTAACGCTAAAAAAATCTGTGCGCACTATATGCAGGTATATAGAAAAATCATAGAATACGAGGCTGAAAACCCCCCTGCGCGTTATACGAGGGTGCACAATATACGCGGGTATTTACGGTAGTACGGAACACAACAGAAAAAGTACGTAAAACATGATACTTATCACTGGTTAGACCACAAGTGGAATACGTCTCATGCATATTCGATTCGTACGAGAAGGGACATATACAGTCAAACTCGGATATAACGAGCGCCACGGGACCGTCTAGTTTTGCTCGTTATAGCCGTTAAACTTAATATCCGTGAAGGCAAAAGCATGCATGCGTATGGTGAAATAAGACATAAGAAGTAAAAGTGAATATATAAACAGAAAGTTTATTTAGTAAATTTATGGAAAAACATAAAAATGAGAATAAACTAGAAAATTTAAAATAAACATTTGTACATATAAAATTTACTCACAGCTGCATCCTTAATCACTCCCCTTTTTAGAAAAATAACTTTGAATGGTAGCCTGTTTCATAGATTTCACTTTGAAGTCTCTTAAGTTTCCTCTTATTACACTTATTGCACTAAAAACAACATCGGAAATGTCAATGTTTTCAAAAAAATCATTTAATGTTTCCACAGCATCCTGAGCTTGAGAGTAAGTTGGCACGGCTTTCGTCGGGATTGTGTCTTCGACACATTCAACAATGTCTTCATCACTGTCTGCTGTGTTTTGTACTGTCTCTATTATTTCACTCTCCGTAGGAATTCCACTGGTAATCAAATCATCATCAACATGAACAAAATTGTCAATGTCATTTACATGGTCAAAATTCGCAATTCCATTTTCTTTAAGCCATTCTGACAGAGGTAGATCATCTTCATCAACGTTATGGTTATCAATCGAAAATTCCCCCGATATTAAACCAGACTTCCGAAAACAGTTTATGATCGTTGTAGGTGAAACATTGTCCCATGCATCTGTCATCAAATGAATTGCATCCAATACAGAGACGTTGCCATCTAAACCTCTTTCCCTCCTGGCCGCATATGATAATCTTTACAAGATCGAGAGCCGCATGTTACACATGCTGTGCTTATAAATTTACTAGCAGTAAAAGAATCTGGATCCGAAGAAATTCAATTCAATGCCCATTAGGCATCCACAACAAATCTCAAGTTACACTACGTCATTGTGTTCTGTAGAGAAAAACGTTAACACACCTCTGAGTGTAAATTTAAAAGAGCCACATACTAATTTAGAAGAGCCACGTTTTTGCCACCCCTTCTACAGAACATAAATAGTTTTAGCGGGGTGAGAAAGAGAGAGAGAGGAGGAATAGAAGATATCTTTGGTCGCGATTATAAGGCGAATAAGAATTTTTCGGCTTACATTTTAGAAATAAAGCATTGCCTTATAATCGGGCAAATACGGGAATACTTAATGAATGTAATAGTTTCCGGCGTAAATTTTGTGACTGTAATACTTATTTTTGTCTAACCTAAAAAATCCCTAGCATTCTCGTAAATCCTTTGCGCTAACCTATCTGCTATCTGCACAGTCTAGTTCTTACAATTCACAATTTATGCCCTTCAGTCCGCCAAGGCGTGTGGCAGGAAGTGTTGGAAGTTTTCTTGGTGGAAGATACTCCTTGTTTTTAAGCGGTCACTTGTTACACAAAGTTTCCTACTCAACAACAGCAACGTAACGAGGGCTTCTCTAGTGGACTCAAATTTAATACCGTTTCATAACATAATTAAATATGTGATAAATGGCACTATGTGCATGGAACGAAGATTATTATGGGTGTGAAACAAGAAGAGGAACAGGGAAATAAAAAACATTACTTGGATCCGATTTCAAGATATCTTAAGCGTAAGCGAGAGTGAGATAGTTGTAAACAACTTGTTTGTTGGCAAAATAATGTATTTGGAGCATGTTTCTTTTTATTCCAAGGCCGAAGATATTTTAGGATGGTTAGCTACCGAAAACCACAAACTAAAGACTATTTGCGACATTTCCTTGAAAATAAAAACTTGTATGTTGGCAAGAAGTGACGATTTTTAGCTCTTTAAGGTAGATATCTCCAACCTTTTAAGCTCGGCGGCCAACTTCAACCAAAATATTTCACGGCGCGGGTAACATGTATTTATTCATTGCAATATATAATTATTGTTAAACATGGAATATATCTAATCATAAGAATATTCTTGCGGAAAAACAAAATTTATTTTATTTTTCAGAATCCTTATGTAAAATCTGGCATCGAATTTTATCAGCTAGGTTGGTGTATGAAGAAGCATATTTCGTCAAAGCTTCTCACATACTGTCATTCAAATTTTTGTCCGTCGGAATTAAACTGAACTGAATTCATAATTTCCTTGCTATAAGTGCCAAATTTACTCAAATATGTTGAAGCAAAACACGAATTCAGTCTAAGAGAGGCTTATTTTAGAAGCGGTATTTCTTAATGGGTACTAAAGACCGAACATTTGGCTGCGATGATCTGGACTGCAATCGAATACCTGTTCTGAATTCAATTGTTTATATTTCTTAAAATGTACTGTGTAATCCCGACAGAACGAGTACGGCATATAAAGAAAACTTCACTATGGCGAGCGAAAACACAGTCACCGTCAGTTTCTTGGCGTTACATATTCAGAATTTAAGTTTCGGATATTACGAATATTTGTTAGAAAGGGCATTTTTGTGAATTTCATAAATTCTCTCTATGTCGAGGTTTCATTGCAGTAACTTACTTGAAAACACGAAATTAGATTGGCTATATCACTAACATCATCATCTTGAAAGGGATTGAAATGAATGTTACCGAACATTTCATACGACTAAAGTTAGGAAATATCTGTTACTACTTGAACTTGATCTGTTTTGCGAGCAACATCGAGGTCTCTCGCGGGAAACAAAATGGGAAATATATATTTTTTAAAGATTATATTCAATGAGTATATTCTGTGTTGCATTCACTTCGTGCCCTCAATATTGAGCGATGAGCGTTTTCAAATTGCCTCCTAAGATAAATCAATGTGCATTTAGTTCTACATGCTCGCCGGCAGGTGACTCTTGAGCTCCCTACAGCTCTCTCCATGCCTTAGTTACGAATTCAATGCATAGCTATCATTCCAACGAATAGCTGCTCTAATTAAACCACACACACTTTGGTAGTTCTGTCTTAAAATGGTAGAGATAAGGCGGCACTTTCAGTGTTAAATAAATCTCTTTCAGAATACAAATACATCACAAAAGGTTCGATTTTATGCTAAAGTCATAACGTTACCTAAGAAGAGGCGTCAAACAAGTGAATATACGTATTTTATTGCTGAAGCGGAAACTCGAATCCGTTTTAGTTTTTCTGCAGGTTGTTTCAAAAGTCCTGTGATGACACGCGCAAGACTCGAATTTGCTCACTCCACTTTATGATCATTGTTTCCCAATTGTAAATTTAGATGGGTAATTTGCTCAGCCGTTCAAAGTTCCATCTTTCGAACATTTACGATAAGCCTGCCTGAGATGTTTGATGGAATTAATCTGAAGTATTTCGAGAGCGGATACACATTCCATTGTTTTTTTTTTCTAATCGAAGATCATACGTGAGAAAATATTAATTTTTGACAGTTGATCCAATTCGAAGAATTCGTGTTTGGGAACTATCGCGTGAGTTCTAATGATGGTTTTTAAATGCAAAAGGATGTCAGTCGATGCTAATGTGAAATTGAATTTAAATTTAATCTAGCTTATTTGATGTTTAAGTTTTTTTCAGTCTTGGAGTAATAAAATAACTGGAGAACTTTGAAACTTGTTTTTATTCGAAAAGCGTTACCTCATGTGTCAATGTTTCGTTCGCAATTTTCACTGTTCAATTTTTAAACAATTGTTTATCTCGATCTGAGTCTGAATAAAAATCTACCCTGCAAGACACCGCAATTCTGTGAAGCAGAGGGAGAATATCACGTTATTCTCCTGTTTTGGTCCCTAGCATCACGAAGCATTTTCTTAGTGACAAATATTGATCAATTACAAGTGCCTTGCGGAGTTGATCCGAGCGAAAGGTGTTGACGCGCGTGATATAAATCGTATTCGTTGCCGAGTCGGATGGATTGGAAGGATGAGATGGAGGAACAGATGAGGTAAAAGACATGTACATTGTTTACATGAGATCCATCGGTGAGCGCTAAAGACGTCATGAGGAGAGAGATCGGTTTTGTTGCTAAGGTCACGTTAGCGAGAGTGAAAGGGGTTTGTTTCTCTTTTTCTCTCTCTTTCTCTCTCACTCGGGTGTGAGGAAGATTCACCTTACCCAAGGTCAAGCCGAAGTCGCCGACGTTCGGATGGTTCGGATCTTCCCTGTTCTTTTCAAAGCTGAGCGTATCCTAGGAGGAATAGCACTTGTTCCGTTTCACAGGTATTTCCTCATCTTGGGCGTCGATGAGTTTCGCTAGGATTCTGGCGTTATCTGCGTCACTTCTAGGGAGAGACGCTTATCCAAGTTTAAGTGACTGACTGGGTTACTTCGCTTCTCGAGCTGTTTGTTTATAATTCGAGCATAAAAGTGTACTTCTTTTCGTGGATTTATGCCGAAATTTTGAGTATGGTACTGTTAGTTGATTAAAAATGTTTTTCAAGATATTTTAAAAAATTAAAACTGGCATAACGGGGTTGATTGTTGTAAATGAAGATCTTTTGCTCTACGAAAGATGGTTTTTCAAAAAAATTGTGAACCGCTGAAAATCTTGTTAGTGATACAATGCTAACCATTTTTTGCTTAAGCGAGGTTGACTGTTTTTTGTACGGTTTTAGGTTATTTTATATTGGTGGAGGGGTGGTTAGCGTGTCTAGCTCCCAATACAAGGATCGCGGGTTCGAATTCTGCCGAGGGCATGGACGTATGTGCTTGTCGTAAATCTACACATGTATTTGAGGAAAACCTGTTTGTATTTAAATAAATTATTACATTCAGATCGTGAAACCTTCATATTCTTTAATGAATATTATATACTGAAATTTAGAATAAACGAATATTTCGAATTTTTATTTTTCTGAAGTTTCAGAGAGGACCAGGGTGTAATTTATACTGCTAAAATACAAGTTTTTCAGCAATTTTGCAATGAATATTATTTAATGGTTTGCATAATTTTCTAAAATACCATTTACTGGTATGATAAAAATAAAACTGGGATATGCTATAGCTGTATTTGATCCAAAGATTTTCCTAGAAAATATAGGTCATATCAACTATGTAGGAGATCTGTTCATTCCGTTATCGATTTTTAGACCGAGGAACTTAAAGCTCTCCACTTTATTAATTTCTTAACCGTTTACTTTTATATCAATAGGTGGATATGCGATATACGTTTCCTGTATCAGCCTTTTTTACTTTTGAGAGCACAAATAATAAATGATAAACTAGAAAATGGCTCATCTGATTTAGCAGTTATATCATTTGTAGGAGCGTTTATTTCTTCAAAAGTGTTTCCGGAAAGAGATAACTTCTGGTGTAAAATTATTCTTTATTAAATGCTGCGAAAAATACAAAAGCGAGGTAGATGAAAGCATTGCGCGAATTGGAATTTCTGAAACACATCGTGAAATAAGACAAACCCATTCAGCAAACGATATGGGGTATTTACTGAAGATAAGAAGTTTGCGCATAAGTCACGAAACCCGGTATATCGGTTGACATATTCTCTTCGGGATTGCGTAAGCGAAGAAAAACTGAGTGAATTGACTGTTACATTAGTTTAGTTAGTTTAACGTTATGAAACAGATGTTTGAGGCAAGGCAAAAGATAAGGTTCTGTTTTGCAGCCAGAGAAAGACCGAACTTGTATTTCTATTTGGCGTTGTTTGTTGAATAAAGCATTCTAATCGATATGTTATTTTCCGAATAAATAAAACGATCCCCAAATATTTACTCGTGGAATTTAATCCTGCGGAATGCCAATCGGTAGACTTCGTTCCTTTTCGAGATACGAATTGTAAATGGTTGACGTATTAAGTGGAGAATGTTGTACATATTTTGCCATTCGCCATCATTTATCGCGATCATAATCGAAAAGGTTAAAATTTATAGAAAGTGGTGGGAAAATATCGCGCTCTCTCGTCAACATTTGACAAACTGTGAGATATCAGGACTTCGGTGAGGGAAGCTTTTTATGAATCGTACATAAATAAATTTGAATTTCTTGTTTCTATTATTATTATTAGTGCTAATTTTTTGGGCTAGTGGCGTGCCCCCCCCTCCCCCCGAGTCTACCGAGGTGGTCTCGCAGTCCTTTACGCATCCAACGTACGGCAAGAATTTCCCAACTTCCACAACACCTAGACGAATAAATCAATAAACTCACGTCAGAGTACCATTATTAGTTGACAGATTTTCGCATTTTTCCCTCGAAGAGGCTCGCGTTGGAAATGGTTGTTGCTAAGACACGTTATATGACATTTTCATGCAGACCTTGAATTATTTACGTTTTCATCTTCCTCGTTTAATCATTCCCGTGTTGATCAAGCAAACGCCTTTTCCACCCGGTGCGAGGGGGCGTGCCCTTTTTAGATTCCAAGGCGCCCGCCGCTCGTTATTGGGTGCTCGTCCCACCCGTGGCGATGACGGCGGCGCCCGGGGTGACAATGGGGCGGCAGTTCAATTGCGAGTGCGTTTGCGAGCTTCTCACGGGGAGCATATCCTTCATCAAACGGTAAACCGGAAGTTGCACCCCTTCGATGCCTTCGGTAATATTCATGTGACACGATATAAACTTCTATTCGTTCGGTAAAAGACATTTATTAGTTGAGCGAAGGGTTAAGATATAACACACTGCCCTCGATAATATGACGGTGTAGAATATATGGGGGGCATTTAATATCGAAATAATAATTTCATTCGCGAAAGTGAAACTACTCATTTTTGTCACGAAATACCAAATGGATTTCTATTAAATTTACGGTGTAGCCGCAAACGATTAAAAAGGTAAGGTAAGGCTGGGTGGGCCCCGGTTCAAGAATTAGTGGGGCCTCTCCCTTCTTGAACAATTTTAAATAATATAATAAAAAATTAACATATACTACATGAAAACATGTAGAGTAAATGAGTAAATACAAAATATTATTTCGTAGACGGGAATATGAATAGAAATAGGAATTGATAAGTTTTAGTGTTTAGCGGACCTTTTTCGCAGAAGGGCCCTTACGTACCGCACCCGGTGTAGGCGTCACTGTAAGGTATAACTTTCATTTTGGAAATTTTTTTGATTTTCGCTATTTAACTTTTTGTGCCTTGACGTCTTCGACCGCGGCTATAAGACTAATATGGATTTTTAAACTTCCACGTTAAAAACAACACATCGTCTGACAAGCGGGCCCGTACGGTAGTTGCATCCTTCCTTACATCGCCATGCGTGTATAGCGCGTATAATTAATGCAAATAAGAAAGAGATACAGCTAAGTGTGCCGAGTTGGAATCGAAGTCTAACTTACAGCCCCATAAATAAACGCTTTAAGCGATAAGTTTCAGACGCGTTGCACAGTATGACTCTTAAAAATAGATAAATAACATCAACGTTACTCCATTCGTTATGTTTTTCTTTAAAAAAATATATCTCCTGCCCCCAGATGCCCTTCTTCAAGACAGATTTTCTAATCTGCTAGCGTTACTTTTCCCATGCGCAACGTCTCAATGAAAAACCAAAGCGCTATTTGCATGAACTAGGAAGTGCGAGCCAAGTAAACAAGTCTAATGGTGGCTGTGTGTTAACATTTTTTCGATTATGCACGAAGGTTTGTTTACCGCAACGAGTTCTGCGCAGTACATTTATATCCCTCCCACCCTTTTTTTAAAAATCGCGGAATGAAATGCGGAGTGGACCGAAACCTTTGGCAGGTTTACAGGATACAAACAGTTTCCTCTCTCCGCGGCTCAATTGTGACCATGGGATATCAGAAATTTACCGGTTCGTGATGCGATTTATCCACCGTAACGGTCCAAGCTAGTTGTTTTTATGGACATCTGTCCCCCTCTCTCTTAGGTTGGAGATAACGTCTTTTTCCTTCCGCTCCTTCGAAACGCGCGTAATTTCTTGCGTGCTTACCTAGGTTACGGTTTGTGGAAGGACAGTGGTCGATAATGGTACAATCGATAAAGTGCGTTGCAGAGACTTGGGCAGTAGGGTTGGCGTCGTAGTATGGTGCGGGGGAGGGGATGGAGTGAAATTGAGTGGATGGAGGTGGGGGGAAGGCGTAATAGGTCGGTGTGCGGCGTCCCCAACGTGTGTTGGGGGGAAGATGATGGGGTGGAGTTGAAAACTTCCAGTCCGTCGGCGGAAAATGCCGTAGCTTGTGCCAAAAGACAATTGCGATTGGGAAGTTTTGAGAGTGGGTGAGAGCGTAAAATAAAGCCATTGCGCCAGGGTTATAAATGGGATCTGTGGTGAAAGTTTAGGATGCGAGTTGTCGGGACATGCAATACTGCAAGCGCTTAAAAAAAATCACCATGCACCAAGATCTAAACTCGTAAACAAACTAACGCGATCTCCACAGCAAGCTATTTATAATGAATATGTATCGCACTAAAAATAATAATAATATAGAAATAAATGGAATATTTTATGTATTAGGATTAAGACGTCACCTAATTGGTTGTCATTAACGATATTATGCAATATAGCCCATTGATTCCCATTGAAAGCATTAAATCAATGCTCAAGAAGTATGGAAAATCAATTCCCATTGCAAGGCATTGAAGTCGTTGCTATGGCAGTTAATATTTTTCATTGTTGAAAACCAAAAAACTTTTCCTAATTTTATGATTAAAATCAAACTTTTACGCAAATTCAGCATGGATTTGAATTTTTCCTTCAATAAAAAACCAGAGAATGGTTTATATTTCGACTTTTTGTCTTAATGGTAACCAATTTAAAAAGGCAATCTTATGAAGCCCTGCACCGTTTTCCATTCTTTTCTTATGGGTGTTTAAAATGAGACTAAAAATTAGATACCCCTTAAATATAATTTTTTCTGGAATTTCGGATTTTTCCAGGGGTTGTACCCAATGACCTATCATCATGCCAAATTTCAGCTCTGCAGCACTTCTAGAAGTACCTTTGGTTTTACATGATATATCCTATATATGTAAGAAGCAACTATTTATAATGATACTTCTGTTATTTGTTTCCTTAAACGATTTACTGAGCAATCGATCGCTGAATCTGGCTCCAACATTCAGAGGTAGAATCTTATTTTTCATTTTTATCCAAGAGTATCGCCAAAAACATTATATGAAACGTCTTATGCAGCGAAAGTAAAATAATCAATTTTCATGCATACAGAAGTTTATAAAATTAAATTAATTCTGTCAGGCCGACTGTCAGATATTTGCCCATCAGTGATATAAAAATTCCCATTGTCAGTAATTAAAAAAAAAATAACTCAATGCCATTTGTAGAAAACTCTTCGTGGAATTTCTGTTTTTTTTCCAAACTTTGGCTCGCGCGTTTGCTATAAAAGGAGGAAATATTTAAAATTGGTTCTTCGAGTCGTGTCAAAAAGCGCCATGTTTCACGTTGAAATCTTTATATTGTTATAAAAACGTCAATTTTATCGAACATTTCTGTTTGGAATATATATTTAGATTTAGATTCTAGAAAAGAAATGACTACTATGTCATTACTAAGGAGCTCTGTTCCCTCAATTTCTGCATTGAGAGAATGATCCACTCGGATAAAATTTATTTCGGCATGTGATTACAAAATTAAGAGTCGCGAACCTGATGAACTGAGGTCTGTTAAAATTTATCTCAAACAAAATAAATAAAATGTTTATCGCGTCGTTTCTTTAAGCAATTTATTTATATTGCTGTAGCTATATTTTTTACTAAAAAGTTTTTATGTTGGACGATGTCAATTTCTCATTCAATATTTATTTCTTTTATCTGACCTTATTCAGTCGCTTCGCTTCACTTTATTTAGCACTTGCGGAGGTTCGTTACACCCGCACCGATTTCACCGAACGTATCTTATCGTTCAGTGGCCCTGGCGAATGTGCTCGAATAAGTAGCAGAATGTGGATATTTCATTCTCATCTTTGAATGTGAATTTCCCGACGGAATATGCAGATGGGAAATTTTTCATATACATTATATTTTTCCATGCATATTGTTTACAAACTATCGTTAAATTGCAGTTGAATGTAGATAAAACAATGTCGGTGCAGTCGTCGATCTTGGAAACAATTCGAAACTCGGAACTGTTCGTGCAAATGCTTTTTCTACGAACGTAACAGAGATCGTTGCTCTCCCTATAGAATTGTAAAATGTTATTTTAAAAATATACCAAGTGGGTTTTTTTGTGATTTCTGTATATTAAGGTACGTAATATAATTCTACATCATCATTTGCGAAAATTTAAATTACTTATCATGGAATATATTACGGTATCATTTAATGTGTCTTTATAAAATTTTAAAAGAAATACTTTCGATTCGTGTTATCAAATTCAATTTAAAATGGTACTTATAAATAATTTTTAGCCGTTCTTTACCAGCGAAGCAGTAGTAGTAGAGCGCTTTATGGGCATTTGTCGCCCGCCCGTTTGTCGTAACTCTCATCTCCTAAACAGCAGGACGGATTTTAATTAGATTACGTAGGAGTGATCCTTATTCAAATTTGTCGGCCAATTGTGATTTTGAACTGCATCCGTCAATTAGAACTTCCGCTTTACATAAATACTTTATTAAACTTATACCCGTATCTTGTTAAATGGCATCCGTTATGCAACAATTAAATACCATATTTTTATCTCCCTAGCTCTTATATGATTTTTAAGGTAAAGATTAAAAACACTATTCGGATAGAGGACAATAATTAGTACAATTAAGTCCGCGAAACCACATAGTTAGTTTCGTAGATAAAAATTCGAGAAAATACCAGCAAATCATCGCATATTCTATATATGTACATCGATCGCTAAGACGGTTCTCTCGGTACGCAACAATTAAATACCATATTTTTTTCTCCCAAGCTCTTATGTGATATTAAAGAAATTATACGGACACAGGACAACATTCGCCAGAAAACAGTCCGCGAGACCGCATAATTACCACTTTTAGTTTCGGGTATAAAAATTCAAGAACCGCCCAAACTTTCGTTACCGTTTCGTACGTATTTTCTATAAAGAACGCCTTTGAAATCTCTGTGTATTACATTTATGGAGTATAAATTTCCATCTTGTTTAAATCTACCTTAACTTGTTCTAATGGTTTAATCGGCATTTATAAACATCACTTTGATATTTAATGGTTAAGATCTTGGTGATCTTTTAAATTCATTTCATACCCCTTTCTTCCAATCTAAACAATTTTTATTCCTACGGGAATTTTTTTATTCTTAAAATATCACACCTTTGAGCAAATACAGTTGGCGTATTATAATTTTCCATCTTTGCTCTGCATAAGCTCAACTTAATGACAAGGGCGTCCTTCTTCCTTCGGGGATTCCTTTTACAAACTCCTTTGGAAAATTGAATTGAATCTTATTCGGCGCCTTCCTATGGTGCGAAGTTTAGGCAGTACTAGTCATCTTGTCTATAATTAATCTCTCTTAAATAGAGGTCATATTATTTCTTTTATTCTCGTATCATCATTAAACCTATTTATTATGAAAAGCTTTGAAGTTTTGTTTAACTTTAACGTGTAAGCTAGCGATGGATCTACTTAGGATGGATGTTATAATTTAAGACTTAATTCGGTCTTATATTAATTCAGTTAAAGATCGTTTGTCTTTCAACCACTATATTTTTTAATCCAGCTTATGATTTATTTCTGCGAGTAAGTTGAAAGGTGTATTTTCAACAGATATCATTGTATGCATCATGCATATAGATAGTAGATTAGCATGGATTATCTAACCATATAATGAGCTAGCTCATCCTGCCACGTTCGACTGTGGCGCCGCCCTTAAAAAAGCAGTTATAAAAGAGCGGGAGATTCAAGAACTATTTATGACTGGGTGTAATGCTATTTTTAGCATACTTTCCGAGTAGGTTGAAGATAGAAATTTTGTAGGAATGTTTGATACTTATAGTAAAAAACCATATCGTAAATCGTTTGGAGACAACGCTTGTTTAATCAGATCGTCCCCCAATCTGTTTTAGCACATACTTTAAATTGATGTGCCCCTTGATCTTTTCATGCGAAACCATCCTATATAATCTTTCAACTGCATAAGCTTAATTTATTTGTTTGTCAGTGGCTCGTTTACACCACGAGACTAATTACCTCTAGAGTAATAAACAGCAACTGCGAAGAAAAAACTTATATCCTCGGCGGGATATCAACCCACGCCCTTAGTCCATACTTAACTTCACCAAGGACGTTGGCAGCGGAAATACTCGCAATTATTTGATTGTGGACGTTGTAAGAGGTATCAGAATGAATAGATAATTCAATTCAATTTGATTTATTTCGAAGGCGATATGTCAGTTAACTTACTTTAATCGGCTTAATTTCACTATTAAATTGTCACAATACTAGTTTTAAATACTTTTAAATTACACAATTGATGAGTGTAAACCGTCGAAAGATTGTTTCTAGTTCGTTTAAGTATAAAGATTGACATTGGATTGAAATAATTTTCTGCAATAGAAACATTTTAAATTAAATTTTTTAAATTCTTTTTCTCGTGCTGGCTTAAATAATGGTATCATGCAGTATGTATTGTATTATGCAGTGTTCGTCATAGACTATATTATAATTGACTTCTTGGTTTCTTCGTAGCATTTTATTTCTAGGCTAAAACTAAGCTTAGTGGTCGCCAAATAAAATCAGCTCTCTGCCAACAACTTGTGTCATTACCCATAGCTTTCGAGTTAAAAAAATGAATATTCCGAAAAAAATAAACTTAATTTTTAGATTAAAATATTTTCCTGCGCTACCAGAGTAAATTATCGAACGTCGCTCGCTGTATTTCGAATTTAATTTCGCTCCTCTTAATTTCTAATATAAAAATAGATATATTTCTTGCATAGCGGGTTTTCGACGGAAATAGACGTTACTTGTGAAAAAATTAATGCTTCCGCTTATATTTTCGTGAATTCATGCGAAAATCAACGTTTCTTCTCTTTATCGTAATTCACGCGATGAATAACTCTTCGGTGAGGCGATTTCGGTGTGACGGAATTCTGTAGTCGTGGCGGTATAGGTTTGTAGATTTATTTTTTTTCCTATCTCGTACCTTAGTTTATATATTTACTGATTCACATATTGAGAATCATATTATATCAGAGAGCGTTTTTTCATAATAAGCTAGTCGTTGCGTAACCTTTTAGTTCTGCAAAGCAATTGTTTCCCGTTTAATTTTAGTTGTGAAGAACCCTTAGAGAAGCGCTGAACGGTTAGCACCTGTCCTCCTTCCCTTTGCTTCACTTCTTTGTCCCCTTGGCAACAAAACGCAAAACTCTCTACCCTGTGTAACCTCTCCCCCTCTCCATCTTTTTCTCCTCCTCCGCTCCGCCCACTCCACCCCCGCATTTGTTTCCAGTTTAATGCGGGACCGCAGCTTTGCCTGACCCTCCCATGCATAACGACTCATCTCTCAAACTTTTCCTCGGCAGATAAAGCCGCGAGGAAGAGTGGCGGCTCCCAGAATGCGCACGGCTCCGTCCGTTGCTACGGCTCTACGTTTCCGTATGCCTCCCCTTTCTACTCCTCCCCCCCACATCTCCCTCTCAACCTAACCATTCCTGTTGGCTTATGCTATATTTCTCTCCGTCCTGCCTCTCCCCTTTCTCCTCTCCATATTTCCCTTCCCTCTAACCCTCCCTCCCCTCCATCTCTCTCTCTCTTATCTCTCTCTCCCTCCCTTTTCCCTTCATCTCTTCCTTCCCCCTCTCCCCATCTTTATCTCCCTCTCCACTCCAGTTGATGTTACTCTCCCTCCATCTTTCCCTATCGCACTTATCACCCTGTCTGTCCTTCACCCTTCCACTCCTCCCTCACCTCCTCTCTCAATCCTTTCCCCTCCTTATTCTATCTTTTTATTTCATCTTCACTCTCACGCTGACATTCTTCCCCTTTCTACCCCGTCTCCTATTTTCTCTCGCCGTCCCCTCTTCATTTCCTTCTTCGCCTCTTTCCCTCGCTCTATCCCTCCTTCCTGTAAAACTCCCACGTCTCTCTCTCCCTTCTCTTTTTCCTTCTCCCTTTCTCTTTCGCCTCCCTCTCCAATTTTCCCTCCCTTGCTCCCTCCCCCTTTCCTATCTTTTTTCCATCCTTCTCTTGCTCATTCTCTTCTCTCTCCTACTCGTTCTTCCCTTCCCTTTACCTTACTCCCCCTCTCTCTCTCTCCCCTACTATTTGCCTTCTTCCCCTACTTTATCTTTCCCCCATTTATACTCTTCACCTATACTTCGTATGCTCTTTTTCCCTCCTATATTTTTTCCCCTTTTCTCTTTCTCTACCCCTCCCTTTCCTAACTTCCTCTTTTATTCTTGCCCCTCTCTGTCCATCCTTTCCCTACTCCCTCTTATTACTTTTCTCCCACTTCCTCTCCAACTCTGTCTCCCCCTCCCCTCCTCTCCCTTTTTTACTCTCTCTCTCCCAATCTTTCTTCCCTCCCTCTCCTGCTCATTCTTTTTACCTCTCCCCTACTATTTCTATCCCTCCCTCCTCCTCCTCCTCTTCTTTACCATTCCCCATCCTCCATGACATTTCTTCCCATCCCTCTCTCTTCCCTTCTTCCCTGCCCTTACTACCCCTCCCCTAATCCTCCTCCCCAGTGACGAATTTAAGAGGGGTCGCACTTGGCGCGCGCCGGGGGTCTCATGAAGTAAGTGGTCCAGAAAAAATGTTCGTACATATAATCTCAGCAATATTAAATATTTAAATTTAAAGATCAGTAGAACCTCTTTATGATTCCATAGTAAAGCGATCGTTTACAGGGGTCATATAAGTAGGTGGTCGTTATTAGAGTTTTCTCTACATATTTAGATTATAGGGCCCCCAGCGTTTTAGCGCCAGGGGCTTCTGAAGGCGTAAATCCGCTACTGCATCTCCCCCTCCCCTACTTACTCTCTCCCCTACTTCCCCTACTCTTCGCCTCCTTATCTCTCTCTCTCTCTCTCTCTCTTCCCTCTCCTATTCTCTCTCTCTCTCTTTCTCTTCCCTCTCCTATCTTCTACTCCCTCTCTCTCTTCCTTCTCCTACTCTCTCTCTCTCTTCCCCTACCCTGCTTTTCTATCCCCCTTTTAAACACGAACTCCCCTACCTCCCTCTCTCTCCCCCGCAAAGATTTCTCTCTCTCTCCTCCCCAATTTATCCTTACTCTAAAAATCCCTTATTTCCTCGTTTCGTGAGCGCCGAGCTTGTCTCTTCCACTTCCAGACTATACGACGACCCGCCTTGAGGAAGGTCGCGACGAGCTTGGGCTCGGAAAGTTATGTTATTTTTTTACCGGTCCTTGGTGAAACTCATCGCGGAGAGAGGCGTGCTTACGGAAAGGAAGTTTCCACGCGCTTCTAGATTAAGCCGGGAAGACCTTGCCGTTTCGGTTGCGTCCTACATATTGCGAACTCGCGTTCTAAAAATCAAATAGCTGTTCAAAGAATCGTATTTTTCAAGTGGGCGCCTTTTCTCTTTCATTTTCGCGCCGTCTTGAGTGTATTTTTTTGTAAGAATGTTTTACGGAAAGTTGTTCTTTCATTTATTTTACTTGGCATTGAAAATTCCGTAAGTGCCCAAAGGACATGGATCGTGTCTATGCTATTTTTCTACTCTTGCTGAAATGAAAAGCAAAGTTGTTAGACTGCTATTTTACAGAAGAATTTGCTTACATTTTATCTCGTGCGATGAATGCTCTCGGCTGGCGATTTTGCCAAGCGGATAATAAATTACGATTTTTACTGTTTTCACTTGTTTGCTTGTCTTTAGGATAGGAGTGGCGATGTAAAGATAGGCTGTCATGCGTTAGCTTAATTAAGCTTGCTTAAGCAAGGCAGTAGTCGTTTATTTGGGAAATTTCATTTAACCCACGTTCAGTCCGCTAGTGTGTGACGGTATTCGTGATATATTTTGACAAAATAAAAGGAAAACGAAATGAAAATAATTTCTCTACCATGGCTGGGATCCATCAGTATTAGAAAGAGGATATTTTTAACGCGCTATTTTTAAGAAATTCTTCGACACATAAAAAACTCCGACTTTCTGGTCTATGGCATCTCTAATGCTCATAATATTGTCTCTGCTAATGAAAACAGAGCTGTTAACCTTCTAGCTAGTCGCCTCCAGAATTAATGCGGAGCATGTTTTGAATTTTTAAATTTGTTCATTTTCTCATATACATATGTATTATAGCGCACACGTGCGGTTTCGAGTCTCAATTGTTTGAATTTTCCAACTTGGCGCGATGTCTTACATGCGCGTTGCTACCGCACTTCCATGTACGTGCTTTTCTTGTACATCACTTTCTCTCTTTAACCAACGCCATCTGCTATCGCCGTCCGTCATCTAATTGTCCTCCGTCTCTCTAGGTCACGCTCTCGACCCGGTCCATTTACCGGTTTTCCGGCGCCCTGTTGGAAGGACGGCGAAGAGACTAAAAATGCCTCCGTTGGATCCAGCGGTTTCTCGAACAATCCCCGTAACCTTGGTTCTGTTTAATCGGGAAATTTTGTTATAATCACGCTGTAATTTTTTAAACTAGCGTTTACATGAAATCGAAGCGAGAGTTCGGCCCTTGGGGGACAGTACAGACAAAATATTAATGTTAATTTTTGTAGGGCGACATCGTATATGTGCCGAATAGATACCAATATTCCTTTATATCTATAAAAATAAATTCGATACTAAAATTTTACCGAGTTCTGTAAAATGGTCTAAATAATTGATAGTTTACATATTTCCGGAGCTATTGAAATACAACGCCTTATCATTGTTTGTGGCTTAAAATAAAAATAAATCTTGTGTTCTATTTTGTACTTGCATTATTTGCCATTGTACTAAATGGATTTTGCATGTTATTGTTAAGTTTAATCTCGAATAAATACTAGTAATACCTCGTAAATTTGACTTAACGGCGTTCCCATTATCTTGGCTACTTCAAGATTTTGATTTACGCAAGCATTCCGAGCTTGAATTATTGCTTGAGGGTGTAAAAATATAATAAATAATATACACCGCCATGCATACATACATATATGTATGCATAAATTGCTTCTGTTTCATCTTAAAATTAATCGCGTGATACATTGAATAACTTAATAAATATTTTTAAAATTATGACGTATATTTGATTATAATAGCAAGTGAACAGAACTCTTTTAGTTTCCAGCTACATTTCCCCAAGTATTTTTTCAAAGCATTTTTCCACGAATATGCAGACATGGATCCAATATATTTTTTGTCTTGTCGTGACTATCTCGGTGTAATTGGAATCGGCGAATTTTACGAAGGTTGGAACAAATCGTGTTTATCTTTTCGTCAAGGTCTTGTGGTATTTATAATTTTTCCGGCAGAAACCCCTCAAAGAGGCAAACAGATATATCGAACAAATGTGTGAGCAAATACATGGCTGTCCGCTGATATTGTTGACTATTACGCAAACATGTTTTGCTGGGTGGTAATGTGATGCCACTCATCTCTGGTCTTATCTACTGGCTGTCTTGCTTCCACATGAAACTCGCATCACCTCGTTCCACTCGCTTTACGTGGTCTCCTGCTCGTTTCCCTCCTGCATTTATGCGTATTGTGAAATTACGACAAATATCTTCTATAAATGGAAATTACGTTGCAGTTTGTAGGTTTTTATGTGATATAATTTCTGAAAGAAATTCATTTTGCAGTGTTAATATAATGAGAATTAAATGGTTTATTTCAGAGCATTTTAAAGAGTAGCTGTGTACTTTAAGCCTAAGAGTGCCAATTTTCGGGCGGTTCGAGAAAGAATTATCGAGCTTGTCTTATTGATGGAATCAAATATTTAATTTAAATAATAGCTCCAACAGCTACATTTACAGTTTGGGAACACTAGTTGCACATTTCCACAACAAAACGACTCTTAAGAGGTGATTAACATCTATAATGAATCCTTTTTTAGCCTTTTACAGTGTCTATTATTAGTGAATCACCTATGAGGACGGTTGCTTGTAGACGAAAGACGCGTCTGTATTTCCAACATTTTACCCATTGGAGCTATAGAAATTATGAATTATATATTTAAGTCGAATTAAATTTTTATTCCTATCTTTTTCATTTATTATTCCGATCGAATTTAAATCTTTAGAGAAACGTGCATTCTAATTTAAAATGTTACAAACTAAGTATATATCAGAATTAAAGCAATCGCCTAATTTCTAGTGAGACTTTACAGAACGTGAATTAGGAAGGAAATGTGTCCACTCACTTACTACTGCTGCCATAAAATGGTTCTAAAGAAATAAACAAATAGATCATGTTGGCTATGATGACCGAGACTATATTCGGCCTCTTGTGTCTGTTTAAAAGAAAATAAAATGCTAGCGAATTGAAATTCTTGTAAATAGGGTCAGGTTTGTTTTTATCATTTTTATCTAATATATATCAAGATAACTTGCATCATTCACACGGCGTGTAGCCATGGGCGGATCTAGAAACTTCCCCAAGGGGGTGAGGGCGATCGCCTCTCCTATAATCTGCCTCTGCCGACGACCCTATTATTTGGAAAAGTTCTACCCCTATCAGAATCTTTCCTTCCTTTGCCATACAGCTCTAATCTGCGAAGTAGAATCAAGGAATTTTGGTAGGAATGATTTTAAGAATGCACCCAATAGAATACAATGGTGTCATCCAAGACAATGGGGCGATCGCCCAAGTGCCGTAACTACAAATTCTTGCCCCCCCCGCGAAATTTTCGAATGGACCCCCTTCAATACAACCATACTAAAATCATTATACACTCGCTTCGAAAATGTTCATATAAATAATATACTTTTTAATATATAATTTTATTAACAAGATACAGAGGAATGGCATATTTTTTACGAATAGAACATTCTTTTGGTACTTATATTTCTTTGGTAAGACAAAATAAGTTAATGTTAAGGAAGATTTTAATCTTGTAACAAACATTTCAAAGCGGTATGGCGATATTAGACTTGTGTCTGATAATTTATCACCTTCTGAATTCGAACATATTATAATAATTTGTCCATCTACTTTGAGAAATGATTTTAATTTTCCGACAGATTCTATAATCGCAGTTTCTTTATTAAGTGTTTTAAAAAGATGATTAATGTATTCGGAGAGCAAAAACGCAGTTTTTTGTTTCTGCTGTACGCTCTTTGATCTATTAAGTAGAAGTAGTTTAGCAAAGAAGGGAGTGAGCGATTGGAAGCATCTTAATGAATGCTTAAAATCACATGAAAACTCGCTTCAACATTTGAAATGCCATAAAATGTGGCTTGAAATCGATTTGCAGCTTAACAAGTATAAAACTTTAGATGAAGATGTGCAAACACTTATTAATAAAGAAAGAAGTGTGCCAGAAAGGTTCCTTAATATTACTTTATAATTGGCCAAAAACAATTTAGCTTTTCGTGGATGTTCAGAGAGATTGTTTAAACAGCATAATGGTCATTGTTTAGGTCTCGTAGAACCATGTACTAGGCAAATTTGATTTGGGTTTGAGTGAGCGCGTCGAATAATATCGTCTGAAAGCCACGTTCTTTACTGCGGTAAAACGATTCAAATTAAGTTCGTTGATATGCTAGGAGATTATACTCGTAAAAGTTTATTTGAACGATCTGGGAAAGTCTCCATTCTACATAATAACGTAAAATATTAATATGGTTGCGGGATATCTTATTAATTAATAAACTAATTTTACTCTTACTTATGAATTTTTCGATTTCTCTGTTTTTTATTTGGTATTTTTTCTAAAATGCAGGTGTTCACAGGGACGATCTTCCACCAGGGACTGTAGGAACATTCCTTGTGGCAATGGCGTTCTAGTAATGCTATTATTATTGTTCATCTAATAACAAGAATTTATATAACTTTTCTGTTGATCATTTGTGAAAATTCTAACTTTTGCGATGATATATATTGAAGCATAAATACTTCATTTTTAACTGAAATCACAAAAGTCGGGATGCTTTTAAAAGGGGCCCGTGATTCGGCCTAGGACAAGCAGCAGCAATACGGAATACAGAATAATACCTCGCACACTTTATAATGCAGTAAAATAGAGAACAAATTGTAGTGTTATACTTACCGAATTACTCGAATATTTCTTTCTTCAAATAAACCGAAAAACCACAAAATATTTCGAATCTCCAGCTCATCTGGAAGTGCCTAAACATTAGTATTCTCCTATCATATATATCATAAGTAAGAAGCGTCAATGTATAATAGGATCATTTTTAGCTGTCAAGATTCAGCAATTGATTTTTTGGATCGCCCTCCCCCCCTCCCGCTTGAATCCGCTTCTGCGTGTAGCCGTGTAGCTTAGAACAGAGATGCACAACGCGCAGGTATCATTTACTGCATGAAAAATAATGTATTTTCGTTTTCGACTATACCTTACCATACTAGATCTAAATTTATGCTATTCATTCAAGCGTAACCTTCGCATTTTGGACAAATTGTCTTTTTGTCGGAATATTTCTGCAACTTACAAGAGACCTAATTTCTGCGGATGCGTGACGCAATCAATTTTTTAACTGGGCGAATGATTAAACATCTCCTATTAGAGGCAAACAATTGAGAAGTAACTTGTTGCTTCTTCCTCTGTGCGGAACAGATCCAATTCGGAGTTACGCAATGCGCTGCATAAACAAGGTCATCTGCAGAACCTTTTAACGCCTCTTGAAAGACCGATCCATTCGACATTATATGGGTTGCTGACTGCTGACACTCTTGGCGTTGGAAATGGTCAAGTCTGGGATTAGGAGGAGTCGGGGGCGATAAATCATTATCTCCACGTGCAGTCGTGATGGTGACGTAATTGTATTCCTGCCATTACTTCTCGTAGCCCGTTTGGTGGCTATTATTTTTGATCCCGAGCTCCGAAGATGAAGCAATACTTTCCTCTTTTTAAAAAATAAGTGTGTTGGTGTTTTATAGATCAGAAGTTAACGGACGCCTGAGGTTGATTCGATCGTTTTCTCGTCGACGTCAATCAGTTTCCTCGTCATAAAATATTATGGAATGTTTTAAAGGAGGAAAGTCCCATTTCTAACTTGTCTTTGCTAAAATACGGAGCAAAGCAAAGCAAATTACGGAGATTCCTTGTTTAAATTTGAACTTTATAAGTCGTTTTTCTGTTTCGAGTTGAACGTTGAATGCCGAAACTATGTACTTCAAGTCATCGGTAGCGCGATCAAATAAAAACACTTATTTGATCTAAAAAATATAAATAGCATACGTTTTGTTGATATAAATGTTTACATTAGTTGAGTTAGATTGACAACGCCGTAGCTCGATGAAAATAGGGAAGTTTTTACATACTCGAATTCAAAATTATTTTATAAAATGAATACCTAATTTTTTAAGACCTACCTTAGTGGCAGTGAATTGCGAAGGAATGAAGTCATCACCCATGGCGATTGAAAAAGAAACTAAAATCAAGAGAAAGAAATAATACCAAGTTAACATGCTAAGAAGTTAATTTAAACTATAAAGAAAAATTATCATTGCTGGACATGAATGACTTACAATTAGTTGAACGTAACAAATATAAAACAAAGCTTTTGAACTCAATTTTTCAGTTTACATATTTTAAAAAAATTATCTGATCTTTACGTACTTATTTAAATACGTATATCTATACCGTACTTTAAAAATTCAGATTTAGACCGTCATAGGAAACAAATCTTAGATTTAAGCTTAGTTGATTAATAAATGGCCAGAGATTTGCAGAAGAACACTTTTATCACTGATAAAGGCCATGCGAAAGTAAATTAAAGACTTGTTCAGCAATCAGAAGCCACGCGCAAACGGTAACACATAAATTTCAAAAATAAAACCTTCAACTCTTGAAAATTACTAACATTCACCACTTAAGTGTTTAAGTCTGAATAGAGCTAAACTAAATTCAAGAGAATCATTTGTGCGAAACTTCATCCCGGATCACCTTTGGCATTACGCTGTGTATTTGTGATTCTTTCACGTGCTCATGTTTACTTGGAAAGTTGCCCAAGTCTTATTTAATACCTTGAACTAACCGCTCGCTCTTTCCTTTCTCTGTGACTCGTTTATCGTTTAAGATGGCACAAACCGTTGCATTTCTTCCTCTTTTTTCTGCTGTTCGACATTGGTTTTTCCACCATATCTCCGTCCCATGATATCTGCCCAACATTATTCATTTCTATAAAAAGATAATCTTACCTGAAGCAAACCTTGCCTTATTGATCTGTGGTTATTAATAAATATTTGTTTACTAATCGGCAGAATTTCTTGCGTTCTAAAACTGCTCAGCTTCATCTTAGATGCTTACGAGCACTTTCCGTTGATTCCAAGTCCTTGCATTCAGCGTCACTTAAATCTGCCGATAGATTTTTAATAGCTTTTATTTTAATCGGATGCTTAAATTTTTCCTTCGCGAGACTTTCAAGCTTGTCTATCGTCCAATACGGTTTATGTGCGATTTTTTCAATCAGAAAAAATAATAAGTATTTTGTGAAATTTAAAAAACTAATTAAAACTGCGATCTCTTGACTGCGAATGTCAATGACTTCGATTTTTAGGAACAATTAAAATATATACCCTTATCTAATGAAGTTTATGACTTTTTAAAGCGGTAGGAATAAGGATTGTATTATTTTCGGCTTATCGTCTCGATTTTTTATTTCAACAAACTCGTATGATAAAATTTCACGAAAAAGCTTTAAAAATCTCAATAAACAAAATCCTACTTGGAAACTGTTATCGTATCATAATGCACGTCAGGATGGCTTTCGAAGTCACCATTACACTTTTTAATGCCTCGGCGATTTTTTTCTGGGAATCACTTTTCATTGCGACAGAAGTAATGCCATGGAAACAATGACACACGCGTGTTGGTTAACCTCCCACCAGATGGTTGTGCCACATCGTGACGCACTGCGAGAAAAAAATGTATTTCCGCGCCAGAGGAAGTGTATTGGCCTTGGTCGCCACTCATGTGCTGCGTGCACTACGATCACCACCTCTTTCTCTCCCTTTATCTCGTTTTCCAAACTTCTCCTCTCCAACCCTTATGCCTTAATTTTCTTATCTTTTTCGTGAATTCCGAAAGTCACACGGAATTTAAACGTTTTATTTTGAGGGATTTTTAAGCAAAAAGTTTTCGTATTCAAACATATATTATGCGTGTATATATTTAATATACTCACAGTCAAGGTAAATCTGAAAGAATATAATATTTATTAAATGAAACTTATTCTCTCGATGTATGCTGGAACTTAACATTCAATTTATTAGCTAAGCTTGACTTCTATCAGGTAAAAGCATAACCGTTACAAGGGGGGTGCCGGTGGTGTGGTGGTTAGGACGCTGGCTGCTACTCGACTGCTGCTCGAAAAGGCAGCGGGAACGAATCCTGCCCAAGTTGGATTTTTTCCGAGGTCGCTCGGCCCCCTGTTTGTGCGGTTTGAGGTGCGGTGCGGCTTGGGTGGCTTCAGAATTCCGTCCTTTGGAAGGGACGTTAAGCCGTTGGTCCCCTTGGTGCTCTTCGTTAAGAGTAGGTTAATGCCGGCAACGGGTTTCCTTCCTCCTTTGTGATTGTGTTCGGTGAGGAAGGAGTTATGGCTATACTAATCCAAGGGTTTGATTAGCCAAAAAAATACACACACATAACCGTTACAACTTATTTAAGGTATTATATTGTCATTTACGTGCCAGTAAATTTAGAAAAGAATCTACGAAATGATTTGATGGTTTAGAGTTGCGCTGTGGATAAAATAACTGGAACGGAATAGGAGGTCGTATTCCAAGATAATTTCACTGTAGTTCAAAGAGAATCCTACAGGGAATCACAAGACAAGGAAATACATAAGAAATTCAAAATTCAGCGGAATATTATTTTTCGAGATGAGGACAAATGTTATACAATGACTGTGATATTATTAAAGAGATTTCATTGCCTCATTCTTGCCTTTGTAAAACTATCAACTGTCTATAAGAAGGAAAATTACGCGAAGACAGTTTTAATCCGATTCATTATAGAATGGAGTATCTCAATCAGAGCGTTTTCCGGGTTTTTACAATCTATTTCTCTCCCAATGTTGCAACGTCAGTGGTAAATTTCACTTTAATCAACTCAAAGAGATATAGCTCTTTATCGCGCTTCTTCGAAGTATATTATGGACTTTCTTTCTCATCATCAGGCACATATTTTTAGATTAGACACGGGAGGCATGCGTGGAACTCGATTTTGTTATCTTTAACTTCTTCATCAAGCGTACAACAAAAGGAAGTGTGGAATACAATGCAGTGTTCGCGAGGGCTCAGAAAACCTTAAAATCGCTCGTGACTCGTAAACGCACGCCGTGTTCACGTGCGTTAGGGAATGGCCAAAGCGATGGTAATGATGAGGCCTATTTTCGTACAAACGCTTCAAAGTTTTATGCGCAAAACTCTGTTCACTCTCTAGAGGTGAAAATAACAGATTTTTTGGCCGTAAATATCAGGATGATGCGGGGATTAAAATTAAGAATAATACTATCGAAAAAATAACCAAGCCTTTAATTTATTTATGTTTCAAAATTATTAGCCGAATACGATATCATAATATAAAATCGCGATCGCCATTTTGTCTTTGAATCCATAACCTTACGCCCGTATCCTCGAAGTTATGCAACCGAAGTGACCAATACTTGGAATCGATGCGTAATTATAGGTATTGCCTAAGCTCCTTAAAAAACACACGGCTTGTGGGGATTAGGGTTGAAAGTCGTCGTCCCCAGTCGTGTCTTTCGAGTAAGCCTCGTGACGTACGCGATGGCAAGTTTCGTAGTCGCGATGGATAACATATTTACAACTCCCTTGATAACAAGGCTTCATGAATCGACCTCAAGTTGTCTCCTTTCCCGTTATCACCGATTCGTATTATTAAGGCCTTTTCAAACCGAGGAGGTACGCGGTAGCGGTACGGGGTAGCGGTAGCGGGACGTAAAGGCCTTCTCATACCGCGGCGGTACGCGGTAGCGGGACGGTAGAGGGTAGCGAAACCGCGTCAATGAACACACCAAAATCGGATTCCATCATGGGAGGAATTGGATTGCGATTAGTGAATTTGTATTGGCCCTCTGACGAAGAAGAAATTTTGCTATTAGCATCGCTAATAGAGGAAGAGTACCGTAACAAGCAGGGCCGGCCCGAGCTACGGGCGGCTGCCCGGGGCGCCAAAGTTTTGCAGTCACTATCCAGATCATTTATCTATGCATTACTTGCAAGTGAATAAACATTGGATATCAATTTATATCAAGGAACAGGGTAGAATCTTGACAGCATTCCTTTTAATTTTTCGTTATCAATAATTTTTACAGAGCGATGAATAAATTAACATGCACTTTGTAAATTCCTCAACAAAAATTAACGGAGGGGGGCGCCGGACTTTTATCTCGCCCGAGGCGCCAAAATTCCTCGGGCCGCCCCCGGTAACAGGTCCTTATTTATTTATTATGGGATCCGCGGGATCCATGGCCTCGCTCAGCCAGCTTAGAGCTGGCGGGGGGAATCACATGTTCAATATTATTATCGTCTTCATAGTTCTCCTGCACTTCATACAGTGGAGATGTAAAAATTTAATAGAATTGAAAGCGCTGCCTTCAGCAGTAAAATATTTCTCATTTTCATCTTCAATTCTTCTATATTATTCAATGTGTTCCATCTGTTTACGAAATTTCGTTTGAGACAGCAGTTATATTAGAACAGATAAACAAATAAACAGACAAAGTTTTTATTGGATAAAATTTAGAAATTAGCGCTTATTCCTGTACCGCGTTGCCATGCGGGTCGCTTGGCATGAAGGTGTTTCAGGAAGAGAAGTCGGAAGAAGAGAAGGCGCGCCCAGCTGGGGGGGCAAATCGACCATTTCAAAACCTGGACCGATTCCAATTGGCGCGGCGACCCGCGTGTTTTGACGGCTATGCACTCTCTTCCTCGAAAACTATCACGGCGGCATACCCGTGCGTTTTCTGGTCTTATTTTCGATCGTGTCCCCGATTACCATTTTAAAGATGATAAGTGTGACGGATATGGAGGCTTTTCACTACCGAATGACAAAGGATCGCTCAGCTGAAGAATTGTACTCGACGCGAAAGTTCTTTAGCCTATTTAAATGAATTCAAAATAAAAGGAATCTGCATTGTGTCAGGTTATTGCCGAGGCTTGCAGCTTTGAGTGTAAAAAAAATGCGTAATCAAACTTATTTACCTAAGATTTATGTTACCGTTTAGTATGCGAATAAAATTATTTTCATCATTGATGTTTTCTTGTTTACTGTAACCCACATTGGCATTTAATGCATCTGAAGTTTTAGTTCTAATAATGAAGTCCATAATAATTTGCTTCTATTCGTAAACAGTGCTCAGAATTATTATAACTCTTGAATGCATTTGAATTATTGTTATTAAATTTTAAAATAACCTCCTTCTGGGGAAATATAATTATATATTTGTGTATGCAAAATAACTATTAGTATATTTCGAGGAAGAAGACGAGAAATGCTTAAAAGCACCTGGCCGTAAGCGTAAGAAATCATTAGACTTAATGGATTAGACATTATAAATTTTTTAAAATCATCCATCGCGTATTTTATTCGTTTTTGAAAATGTTATTAATAATTTTGCTTTCTTCGTATTTCGTCATTTGTTTTGTTGACCTCTTTACCGTTTATTTTCACCAGTACATTACGTGGATTAATTAAACTAAACGACTCGAGCCTCATGTGCTGTGCATTTCTAAAGTATCGCAACGTGAACGTGTTGTCGAGATACTCCTTTCTATGCCGACGGTGTTTCTATTTCACGCGCGTTGAATGCTGGGAATCGTCGCGAACTTCAAGTCACGCACGGCGCGCGTCTTTTTAACAAGCGACACCTTTAGCGCCGACAGAGGAAAGTGCTCGTCAAAATTTCCGATCCGTAGGAATCGACGTTTCGTTCTTGTTTTTTTTAAAATTAACGACGAAACCCGTGTCGTGTACTCGAGCCACTGAGGAAGGAACGAAACAATCCTTGGTGGCAATGGGACGAAAGAGTCCTTGGCATCGCGCACCACAGTCGTGTGGAATTGCGGTCTGCGATGTTCACCGTGCCCTTGGATGGTTCCAACTTGTCGCACCGCGCCCTCGCCTCTCTCCGTACGAAGCGTTGCTACGCTGGCGGCGGATCTGTGCTCGCCCTTGACCTTCTTTTTATAAATGATCCAGCAGATTGTAAACTTCGGCGATGCGAAACGAAAATAAAGGCCGATCGATGAAGGAGGCTATTCCTTTTAGGGGCCGGTAAAGTGACGGATCGCGCTTGGATTAAGCACACGAACTCGCTGGGAAAATACATAAGTTGATTCGCGGGAAAAACCTGGCATTAAAGAAGATTACGAGAAGTTGTTTATCGAGGCTTGCGTTTCCACTGGGCCCTCTTTGTAGCGTTGCGCGGCCATTTATGGTGACCGGCGCTTCCGGTGAAGGATTTATTTGTATAATAATTTAATATTTATATTAACTAGCGACCGCATGCACATCCTTGAAAGTGTGATGCGCTCATGCATAAGAAATCATTTCATCGACTTTCCGTCTTGTGATCAGTATGAAGATTCATTATCTGCTCGCGATTTTTTATCGAACAAAAAGTTTAGAAATTATTTAGAAATTATACATGTATCCTATATATATTCTTAGTTTTTCGAAGCATTCCTTGAAATAAATCTCTCAACCAATAGCTATTTAAATTTAGATTGCAGTATTTAGGTACGGTAGTCAGTACTTCAGGCTAAAAATCGACCTTTCTGGGTCACTGAGCACGCCAAGTTATTTAAAACTTTGACACATATCCAAAACATTTCTCTCGTCAACTATTTTACTCGCTATTCTTATTCGTGACCCGAAAAAAATACAGCGATACGTCTTTCGCTCATTGAAGTAAATAATTCTAACACTCTGGTAAACTTCGTGACTTCGACGACGTTATCTAATTGAGCGGCTATTCCTTAATTTCCTATCCATCTCCTTTATTGTTTCGTTTCGTTCCGTGGCCTCGTTCTGGCATATCATCAAGAAGAGGTTTACGACCCTCGACATAAATACGAAGTATCCTTTGTTTTTCTCCCTCTCTTCGAGCCGAACATGTATATGACTCCAATCTCCGCCAAGCTCTAGGAAAAAATCCTCGGTTTTTGTCTTCTATTCATTACTCCTTGTCGATAAACGTACCTGTGACTCCGCACCTATCCCTAGGAATGGATACGCTGTCGTAGAAGGACGCTGCAGACACCTCTACGGTAATAATAAGACAGTTTATAGGTATGGGGGAGAAGGAAAAGGGAGAGAAGCGCTAACCGGCAAAGAAGCAGCATATACACCCGTGACGCGGTCGTATAAACCTCCATTGTTTGACGCCGCTCCCCTTTGTTTACGCGTCGAAACCCGAAAGATTTAGCGAGGTTGCGAGCGAATGACGTCATCACCGTTGTTTTTCATCTTTGTCGCCACTTTCCAGTTTTTTATCAAAGTTCTCGGATCGCTTAATCTCTCCGACGACGTTTTTTTGACGACTACCGAAAATTCAAATTTACTGAAAAAAATACGGTCGAAACTGTGTATATACGAAGAAGAATTTCCCTTAACTTGATTATAATCCTTCGCAACCGTAAATTACAAAATTAACTCTTAAGAAAATAAGAGTTCTTTCTATCTAAACAAAAAAAACTTACGCCGAAGGCCATTTTATTGTCTTCGTGGTTGTTTAGAGTTGTTTTAGTTGATTACTTTAGTAAATATTGAATTTTTGCTAAAACCATGAAGCTCCTTATAATCGGCAGAACATACGATCGCTTATCAGATACTGAAATATATATAAAATTATGCAAAGGGTGGGCCGTTCAAGCGATTTCGTCAGAGTTCTTCAATGTGTAAATGCGCGAATTCTAATCGCAGCTTAAACACTTAGTGCACTCATGCGAATATCCTTTGTTCACCGATGGAGCGACTTATTTTTCAGTCGCGCTCTACAGCTTCTCCTGCTCCGTCTGTTGGCATGAAAATTTCGGATCTTGATGGAAGGATAATGAAAACATTCACAAATGAAGAACATCGATGAAATTCGTCGGCCACGTTAGCTCCACAATGGATGTTTCGAGCTGTTGCTATGGATGGCAGCTCCGATTCAGGTGACCATTTTCACGCCATGCCATCCGAACGTAATTGGGTGTAAGTTTTTTGTTTTTAACCCAAAGGCTCGTGTAAGCGTCAAATTAATTCAAATAGATTTTTAAAAATAAAAGCGGATGAGCCGGACTGCCAGTTTACGCCAAGACAACAAAAATAACCGTATTGTTCTATCTGGTTTTTCTTGCGCCAAAGAGAATCGTTTTTTGTAGAACTCGATTGAAAAAATATAATAAACTGATTTAGGTCTTAAAAAATTGATCGGTTTTCCGTTTCAGATAAAACGAGCGAGAGCGCTTAGAAGAATAGGACAAAAATCGCCAAGCTAACGCTTTGCAGAAAGCTTCTTATTTCCTGGGCTTCTTTGTTGAAATCGTGATTTGAATGATCGAATGCAGAGGTCAGCAACCTTTTTTTGTCGATTGCCATACTTTACCAATATTCAATATTTGTGACACTCCACGCGTGCCACCATTAGATTCATTTTATACCTAACGTTTGCGAAGTGTTACTCATTTATTAAAAAGCATCCTGGATGTGATGCCGGAAAGTTATAGAAATCAAAATATATATATTTTTGGAAAATTTTCCGTGAATTAGTGTGCCACCCAAAATCTCTTCGCGTGCCATCTTGGGGACCCGCGCCAGGGGTTGCCGACTCCTGATGCATGCCTGTTAGTTTGCGAAAAATTACGGATATTAATTAGCGGTATTCTAAAAGACTTTTCTCTACTAAAACAAACGAGCGCTTTTGCCTGTGAACTCGCGCGAACACACTTTTCCCAATCGTATGATTGATTGATGTGGTCTTTATTTGGGGCGAGATTGAGTCTATGAGGGAGAGAGAGAGACCGTGTTAGAGATAGAACCTAGATGGCGACAATGAAGGCCGGAGAACGATAAATTGACTATGCACTTCTGAGAAGTGCGGAAGTTTAAAGAAAACGATCGAAATCGAGGATGCCCTTGTCCTAAGAGGGTGTCACACCCGCGCCCGTCTCCAACTCCGGTTTCCTCTTTGCGAGGTGCCCCTCGTTATCGTATGCAGTGGTTGCCCTACCGAGATCACCGCGATGGTGTAGCTGGGGCACCACTCTCCGTCTCTCCCCGTAACGGTGACTCATATCTCGCTCCCGACACCGTCCTCGTATCTCCTTCTCCCCCCTGGCAGGTCGTTATCCCGCCGCTCTTGCATGCCTTTCCTCTCTTCCTCTCCTCTTTCTCGCTTCTTCCTCTCCTTTTTCTGTCCTGCTTCTGCTGGCATCCTCCTTTCTTCCACTCTCCCTCTTTCTCTTCTACCTTTGCCATCTCTCCGCTTCTCTTTCTCTTTTCCCACCAAACTGCAGTTCTCCCCTTCCCCGATACCTGCCTGTTTCTCCCTCCCTCTTCTCTCCCATTCCCTTCCAAAATCGCTCCCTCTCACCTCCTACCGCCCTCTCTCTTCCTCTTTCACTCTCAATTCTTTCTCTCCTCTTATCAATCCGCCCCTCTCCTCGTTTCCTTCTCTCTCCCTCCTCTCCTTTCTCCCTCGCATCCAGTCGCCTCACATCTCTCTTTCCATCCATGTCTGCCTCTTTCCCACTCCTCTCCTTGCTGCTCTATCTCTTCTCTTCGTTTTATTGTTGTGTTACATTTTTTATTTTGTGCTAGTGTTCCTTTATCGCACTAAAATTGTAACTTGCAGACTACGCAACTACTTAAACTTCTTCGTATAATTCTTTTGCCAACCATTAATTTCAGTTTTTGGTTCTCCTTATTTTAATTTTATTTGTTCACTCCGCTATTGTGTAATGCACCCACTTATTTACTTTAATATATATTAACTTCTTAAAATTGTGTCTAATTCTGCTTTTTGAATTAGCTATATCATGGTATTTTTTCCCGCATCCAATGCTGAGATGGTGTCTGGTAATTATAAACTACACAATGTATCAATTTCTATGGAACTTTGCCCCGGAACAATAAATTTATATATCTATCTACCTCTCGTCTTTCCACTCTTCTCCTATCCTCCTCTTTCATCTTCCCCTCCCACCTCCCTCTTACCACTATTTCCCTTCTTTCCTCGCTCTTCCCTCTCCCCCCTCATGTTCTCTCCTCTCTCTCCCCCTTCCTCTCTCCCTTCCCTCCCTCCCACTTCCTCTCTTCTTCCCTCTCCTCACCGCCCATCTCGCGATCGCTTCACGCTCCGGCGTTATTCCCGCGAAACCTTCTCAGCGGACGAGACGGTTCTGGATCGCGCTCCCAACTGGTGGAAATAGGAGTATAAAGAAAAAGACTTGAGGGATATGTCTAGTGTAGAATAAAAAGTACTTAATACGCTTCAATGCTTGACTCGCTTTCCAAATGATTGGGAAATGTCCAGTTTACAAAAATAGCAATAAAATAATTCCTCTCTTCAATTACTCTCGAGAATGAGAGTAAAATTATTTCTACGTTATCAGGGATTGACGGCTGTTTCTCAACATCGTGGTGTGATCGGAACCTTAATTTATTTCACTTGATTCGTCGTCTTTATGCTACAGAAGGTGATCTCAGATAGTGTTTAATTCATAATTTATTTGTTAATAGAGATGCGTGTGATATTGTCTTGACCGATATAGTTGGAGAAAAAAAATCGAACTTCCGTTTGGTTCGAATTCGATTAATTCTCATCGCAGCACCTCCAGTTGTCATCTTTTGTTGCGGCCATGTATTCACCCAAGAAGTGCCAAATTTGGTATGCAAAAATAGTGCCTTGTGTATTAATTGTCGGTTAAACTGTGGTCCTCATTCATTCCCTGAAATTTAATATTTACGCTCTTGCGTCCGCCTTAAAAAACAGCAACGATTCCTTCGGTATTTTACACGCGGATTCAAGGTTGTTTTTCTCAGATTTCCCTTCGAGCGGTTTCTGAGACGCAATGCCCCGTCTAATTGTGATTCTGGGATCTCAGACAGTTTTTTCGAAGACCGTTTCACTTGTTTTCATTCGGAAGCCAAGGCGTTAAGAATATTTTGAACCAAAATTAACGATGGAAACTGGATCCATTCCAGCGGGAAACTTTGTTGTTGGCAAGAACGGGAGGAAAATCTAAATTTAACCCCTTCTCTGGAAAATATTGGTGGGTTCTTAAAAAATAAATGCCCACGACAGAGTGTGAATGACTGGGTCCGGAAAATAAAACTTGAGTACAGGTGTTTTCTCCGTCCACGCGTGCAAACGGAGGAAAAACAGCGGTTTGTGTAGCCCGAGAGAATTTTAAATATCCGAAGGCCTCGAGGAAGATTAGAAATTCGAGTTTCGTTATTTTATTATCGCTCCCAAAAGATATCTCGATCCGAAATAATAAATGTATCGACGTCGGAGATTTTTTTTCAAGTTCAGACTCGACCCTGAACAGACGGATCGATCAAAAGAGAATCGCGACGAAACAATCGTTATCGCCATCGTCGAAATTTTCGGAAGCAATCTCGTCGCTAAGATACAAGGAAGGACGCGTTTTCCGCATTCGCGCAAGGTTCATCCTATTTGCGACAATAACCATTCCGTCCTTCGCTCGGGCTTGCTGGGTCGTTGGATACACCAAGTTGACTCGCGACGCAAGGACGACCGCGAAGAGGATTCGAGCGATGAGTGAGCGCTGTTGCTGGGGCGTTTGGGGATGTTCCTGAACCGAAGGGCGAATGAACTTCCATCCAAGACGGGTGATGACTTAACTCGCAGGGGCCTCGAGATTCTCGACTACAAAGGACGTTTGGGCGTGTGGGAGAAGAATCTCTCTTTTTGCGGCGTCGCTAATTGAATATACCACCTTCCAGACGCAGAGAAATTACGAAAATGAAGTTTATTCGATATTAATCGATGAAGAAGCTTATAAAATTTCCGACGTGTCTTGTAATAGTTTTTTTTTATTTAGTTGCACAACGCACAATTTGATATGCCCTATTCGCCGGCCTTTAAGACTCACCAAGATATTTAAAATAAAATACATAGAAAAAGTTTTCAGGGTATGCATTTACTCTTATGTTATTAACGGGAACATAAATGCGAAAGCGGCATGCTAAAACAGCCGAGTAATAAAACGACCTATATTAGTCGTAGAAAAAAATCCTAACTCCATGACGCAAATCAAACAACATTAACATTTACCTTTCCTTTACCCTGACGATGATTATTTCATAACTGAAGTGCTTAGTTTTACTTTTTAATAGCAGTTTTTGTATTAACATTGGAGTTTCTCCTTTATATTTCCTCTTTTTCGGGGAATCCTAAAAATTATTGGCTTCTTAGGCATGTCATATTTTTATTTTTGCTTTGCACAAAGTCCATTTGAGTGCTATACATCTACACAGTGATTTTTCCTAGTGCAGACTATGAAGAGAAAGATCACTGTTACTCCTACTGATGGCGATAATATATTACCTGTTCTTATGCAGGCTTTAAGTACGAGATTCCTGAATACCTTCAATCTAAAAGACGCAGGTCAATTTTAAGCGGCCTTATTCGAGATGAAATTTTTCTTATTGGCCATAAAATGCGATAAATGCGCAAAACCTCATCCGAAGTAGTGGTATTCTTTGTCAGTGATGACTCGCAATTATGAGTAAGCGCACAATGGGGTCGTGTCTCGTAAGTGATAGGCGTACAGACAGGCACGTTCGAAGATGAGAGAGAGTGAGGTCTCCTCATATGCGTCCAACATGGAACGGCGAGAACTTTTCAGAATCACGTAGCGACCTTTATCAGGGTCAATCGAAAAGAAAAGTGACCGGAAAGTATTATCACTCGATAGGCTATTCTTAGCTTTGTTTATTTTCCTGTATGTGCTTGTGACTGTTGAATGAAATGGATTACGTGAGGAATGGCATTGTGGAATGCACCGACGATAGAAATGAAGATTGAGTTTGTATGTTTCCAACTATCAACAAACACAAGATTCAAACGCTACCAGGGTTTTCAAATGTCACAGTCTCATCAAACAATAAAGTTACCTTCCATTTCCATTTTTAAAATGAATAATTTTGGAGATTGAGCGTTTTAAAATGTTTCATTCAAATTTTTTCAAAGCCATAATTCATGAAGGCTATTTTTTAAAACTCTGTACCCATTTTCTTCAAATCCTATATTGTTATTATTTGAGCGGTGTATTTTATAGCTGATTAAAAATATTAATTGCCGCACCGCTGTATAATTTTTCTGTACTGTAGAATTAAACCGAGGTACTCAAGAAAATTTCTCTTTCTTCTCTAAAATTTTAATCGAATAAATATGAAATTATTATTTTTGTCGAAATGTTACCTGTAATTTTTAACGAACTAACTTCTCGATTTTTCATATGCAGCCTTACTTATTGGTGAATCAGTAGATGCCAGAAAGGAAATATCAATCAAAGTAAAATTTGCAAGTAAAATGAGCTCATTATCACCAGTATTTTCAAATATTCCACGAATATCCGCTCTGAGTTCTTGGCTACTGAATTTTTCGAAGAGTCTTCATTTATATTCAACTCTCCCGCACTTAATAAGCAAGATGTCTCAAACACGCGACCCGCTGGTTCAAAATATGCGGCCCTCTTGTTACATTCATTCTACCTAAAATAGATGGAAGTCATCATGGATGAGACGCATGCGAAGCGATATTGGGATACGAAAGAATATCATTATATTTAATAATTGTGGGTATTTTTAAATATTTTATTAAAGTGCATACATTCATTAATGGAATGTTCAAGTTTCGAAAATATATTTATGGTCATTACTTGGAAATGCGCCCCATTATACATTTTGAAATTATCTCTGTGGTCCCCTTTCCATTTAGGTTTGTGAGCCCTTTTATTTACCGTCATTCCTACTATCTCAATCGCTCTGATACGCTAGTATAACAACTACAACAAAACGAGATTAAAATAAATGGTCGTTGTTTTGCCACGGAGAAAGTCAACGTCGTAGCTGAAATGCGCGTCCAGTTAAACTTTTCATGGCTACGAGAGCTACCGAGTTAATTTATAGCAACTAGGATAAAATTAACAATTAAAAAATGGTCGCTTTTACTTCGAAAAAAAAATAACGCCCGAAAAATAAGTACGTTTAGAGATTAAGGCATCTCGAGGAAACGGATAGAGAACCAAATCCTTTTCACCGCTCTTTTATTTCCGGGTTTGGAACTGGTCCAAATACCGAGCGGGACCCATTTCGTGTGGGAGAGAGGGAGCTTCCCGCGTTTTCATCTGGGCGGCGTGCGCTACAAGAGTCATTAGCTAAACCTGTGCGGTATTCAACGGTAATAATTTATGTCAGTTGTCGAGAAATCTTCAGAACCAAGCCCGCCTGTTAACTAGGCATTTTCGAGCCCTTAATGAAAGGATCCACCCACGCAAGGTATTTACGGGATTCCGCAAAGCCGGTGCATGCACAAACTGAAAATTTTTAGATATTTTTGGCAAGTTTTCACGAAAATTTGTCCAAGCTTACTCTTTTTCCCTGTGTTTCCGCCATTCATATTGTCTTCCTTTATGTATATCTGCCCGTGTTCGTACTAGTTTCTTTTTCTTTGAGATTTTCCGAATGTTTCTATGGCTGCCTTGAAAAGACATCGGTTTTAAGTATTATAATTCCTGATTAGTCCGCATTTTCCATCTAGTGGTGCTGATTACCAGAAATTAAGAAAAATTTGAAATTATATTTCGATAAAAATTATAATATTTAATTTCTATGATTACTTTGAGCATTAAAGCTCAATACGCGTATATTTATTTCAAGTATCCAAATACAGCATTCATGCCTGTTACATTTGACATTCAAGCAAAATAATGGAATTAAAATCATTAACAGTTCGGAAAACCGGGGCATTGCACTGAAAACTGGGACAAACCCCGTAAAACCGGAACGTCTAGTCATCCTAGTGAGATCCAACATAAACCTAATCCGTTTGTTTTGAGTGCAGGACGTTGACATCCACATTTTATTCTACAGTTTACTAAATTGGTGTGTGCAGTGCCAAACAGTTCTCATTTGCCGATGTGGTTCTATTCTTGCGATCCCTAATATTCCTAGACAAAAACGAACCTCTTTATCATTCTATCCTGCAATAGATCTTCCGTGTTGTATCTTAGCGGCCGCTCCTTCCTATATAGGTGGATGTATCAATTATTCATACACGTTTCTCTCCTAGTCGCTAAATTTTAACCTAGTATTCGTTTGGCGTTTCTATTGCGATATCCATTTAAATCCTCTGAGGATAACGCAACGCGCTCCGTCCTCGTTGAGTAAACAAAACAGATGACGGTAAAGACACAGGAAAAGATTACTCATCGTTCTATTCCCTCAGAGAAAGCAAAAGTCATGCAGATGAAGAGCATTTGACAGGAAGCGATCTTCCTGACGACAAATTTTTGCTTCGGTTTCTCGAATCGCAAATTAAGCGATAGACGCTCACAGGAAGTTTACTGTCGAGCTACGAATTCTGAGAATCTAAGCAGGATCAGAGAAGACATGGCATCAATCACTGGACGTGGTCCAAATCGTTTGGAAATGTTAAAGATGCGTGCCAAGCGATTGTCCGTCGTTCCCAGGAGGATCATTACGAGTTTTCGTGAATCTGCTCTCGGCAATTTCACGGATTTGGAGTGCTCCTCGAAACTGCGAGGTATATTTATGATTTCTGGAAGATACACGAAGCGCCTTCACAGCGTTTGCCAAAAAACCTCCTTCGCTACAGACCCGAGAGAACAAGATTGAAATCGCGTTTTTTTTAGTTCTTAGAGATGAAAGTTTGCGATCTTAAATCACTCGCTGTTTCTAAAATATATCTTGCGTTGAAAATGTGACGGAATTACTTACGAGGACGCTTTTCCGCGCATGACTATAATAATCCAAGAGGTTGATTAGCCAGAAATTCCAAACAAACAAATCTTTTCCGCGCGAGACAAGAACGGGTCAAAAACGCGTCCTGGTTCTATTTCTCTAACTCTAAAATGCTATAAACTTTCAAGGTTGATCGCGAAAATTGTGGAGAAGATATTACAAAGCGATCTTTATATTTATAAGGCAGCGTACGATTAACGATGGGCGTGGGGATTGATACGCAGCCTCCGGAATCGGAACTAATCCGAGTGGCGTCCTAAATACCTTTAAAAAATAAACTTGGCTTTACAAATCGGATCGCCGCTAAAAATATTCCAAGGCATTTATTTCGCGATGGTTCATCTTATTTTTTTCTGCAAAGCATTCCGAAAAAATGGCGAACGAACTTTACGCAGCGCAGGCGCTTTTGGCGAGAGTATCTTTCGGAGCGAGCCATTGTACGTGACGTCACTTTCGGGTTATTACCTAAGGCTTCGGCCTTCGGGAAGTCCGTTCACCGTCGTCTGTGACTCTTTCGATTTTTCTCGACCCAGTTAATCGGCTCTTCCTCGACATTCTCGGAAACAATTAGGTCTCGTTAAACTGAATCCACTCCGACTGCAATTATTCTGTTCCATCTATAATGTTTTTAGGCGCCGTAAACATCGAGATAATGACTTTGGACGGAAGACTTCGGCCTGTTATTGGTATTATAGATATCGAAATAATCATTTAAAAAACAGTCTTTGACTTCTATGAACGTGGTAATTTTCCACGCTCTAGGTGATACTGACGCGCAAACGGGATTGAATTTTCTCTCCTCAATTGCTTCGATTGTTCTGACATGATTAATTTTCCGACCATCCCTCAGACATCTGCGAGGGTTTCAAAGAGCTCATTGCTGTTCTTGGACACCTGAAGATGCGGTCTTTTGTATTTTTGCGAGCTCAGTCGACCTTGAAGATACTGTTGCGATAAACCAGCGGATTATACTGCGAATTTTATATATTCGAGTACATTCGTAAAATTTTGTTGATGTAATCGTAAATTTGATAATTAATTCTCGTAAAATGATCATTCGCTTTAAAAAATGGTAATTTTAACGGAAGCGCTGCTTTTTGTGTCAAATAAAGCAGTGATTCCATCGCTGTTCGTGGAAATTACCTCTCGAATCGAAAAAGGGTTGGAAAAAAACTCAAGTCTCATACGCGCAAACATCTTTGAACGCCGCGCCGCACACGTTCCCAGAAAACCCCTTCCACCCGCTCTCCCTTCCAGATTATTCTCCCTTTCGAGTTCACTTATCCAAGCGGTTGATGTGTAGGAGACCACGTAGACGGGCTAAAAATAAGAGCGTTCTCTATTGCCTTGCAGGGGATTCTTCCAGTCGTATTTTATCTAGGACGCGCCTCTCGTTCGAAAGGAAAAAGAGGAAAAAAGCTCACCTCCCGCCCACAAAGTTCATCTACTTTTACTCTCCACCTTAACATTTTTGTATCCTTCTTCGCCTCCCGAGACTAAAACGAAGCCTGTTGATTCGGCGGGTGTCGCAATCCGGAGGGACGGTTGGCGTCGAGGAGGAGTTAGTCGGGCTCGGAAAAAACGGGGCCCGTTAAAACTATCACGGGTGCAACAGTACACCGTAAACCCCTTCATTAATTTGCCCGAGATAATTCGGGGGCCCTCCACATTTTAAAATTTATCTGCACTAGTTAACTCGGGCAACCCATTTCCGAGCGCATCTTTTATTATTTACACGAATGCGTTCGCATGCATCCACATATACGTGCAGGTTATGAAATGGAGAAATTAAAAACTTGCCATTTTTTTGACATTCCGAAAATCTGACAATGAAGGGGTTAATTTCTGGTAATCCGGGAATTGTTTTAACACCATCTTTTTCACAAAACTTGAGTTGCGTGTTTCTTACGAAAATGTTTTTTATGTAGACGTTTAATTTACATTTCTTGATATATTAAAGAAAGAATTTTCGAGCTAATTTTATAACTGAAATGGAATTGTAAAAACAGGTTTCTCTAATTGCAATAAAAATTCCAAGGGAGGGACGGCGAAAAATTCCGAACTTGTCGGAGAATCGAACCCGGGTCTTCACTCTCTGGGTGCAAGATTTAACTGAGCTATCAAGTATCCGTAAGTTAAAGAATTATTTTCCTCTTCCTTGAAATTTATATTAAGCCATATGCTTCCAAGCATACGACCTTAATTACATTACATTCCAAAGTTGAGCCATAAGAAGACAAGAAAACCATATGCGTACTCAGTGTACAAAGCAGCCATCATCATTGGTTATTCACATATAGTAAATTTTTAGATTATACTATCAGTGGAACACCACAAAGAAAGTCGATTTTTTAAACATGACTGATAAGGACTACTATGTTGGCGATATTGATGTCTGGTATTCTAACGTCTTTATGCCTTTTGAAAAATCAGTTTTTTATTTCCGATGGGGCTTATCTTTAAAAATGTTGAAGAATTCGAGAGTCGGCCTCTTCAAGCCTCCAGCAATATATAATTCGGCCGCTGCTCTTATGTCGTGGTTCAATTGTTTACCTCGCTCGTCTGATGCCCAATTATGCGTCGGGAGGATTACGCAGCTTCGAAATTCTCGGGTTGAATTTCGAAGAGTGTATACGGCGTTGAATTTATTTGCCAAACGAAACGCAGTTCTCGTCGCCGTCTAGAATGAAAAACAGTCGCCTACGACCGATATCTTGATCGCCATCCAACTACCGACTGGTTAATTTTAAAGCGATTATGACGCTGTTGAGTGAATTTTCATCGCCCAGTTCGATTGGATTAAAAGTACTTCTACTACGTGACACCTTCCGAGTCAACAGACGTTGCTGATGTTTGGCGGAAGGTGGCAATCACCGTCCTGAATGAAGCCCTTACTGTTGTTTTCGCGAGTCGTTTTTAGGTCAGAAATTTTAAAGAGGATCGTTATTTACTACATATTTTCTTGATTCTATCTCCCTGATGCCATCGTATTTTATATCCTGGCATCCAAATCAGCACCGGAACAATGTATTATTGAGATCGTGGCAAAATTTCAAGAATGCTATCCCTCCTCGCCCGACCCATAAATAAGGAACAAAAGGCTTCAGTATTCATAGTGAAGCTCATTTTGCATAAATACGTTAAGATCCAGAGTAAAAAACTTAGTCGGATCTCGTTGCTATTTTTCTTGCTTTAATTAACGTGTATTATTGGTCATAAAGGTTTTAGAATTCACACATTGAAAACAATAGACTTGGAGCAGACGGTCTTAAATAAGTTTTACTCGCTTTCAACATGGTGATTGTTATTTGACAGAGGCAGGTGAAGTGGTGAAAGGGCCAATTTTTGAGGCAGACTACGCTTTTCAAGAAAATATTCCAATCTTTTAACCTTTTCTTTACATATTTAATGTGAATCTCCATTGATTGCATCCTTAGGTTCGCCCTATTTGCTTTGCCCCAATACGATGATTCTCCCTTCAAGTTTCGGCGGCGATCCTAATTAAGCAAAATTTATTGGGAAGCTTAATTCGACATTGTAACCTTCTGCACCCTAAGCACATGTCGTCTCGAGTGATACTAGAAAATAGATAAGATTAAAGGATAAATAATCTTCTCCACGAGGATGATGCTGATAATATACAATCTTTCCTCCCGCGCAACCATATTTACTCAGGTGAACAGAATGACCGCAATAGAATAGATTGCATAATCCTAGCTCTATTATTGTGCAGTAAACATTGACTGAAGAAACAAATATATTTAAACAAATTATGGATCGACTCCAAGTGTTTCTTCAGATTATCGTCTAAATATAAAACCTTCATTAATCAAAGACGTGGTAATATTCAGTCTATTTCGGACGCAAATCCATTTTTACTGTTTTATCAATGTGACTCAGTTTGCTGTTTTATCGTTAATATTTTATCTCATGCAGTTCGCAGGCTTTCCTTCTTTGCATTTGTGTTAGTGTTTCAGAACAACGTAGAACGATAAAGGTGTAAATATAATCTTCTGCACAAATTGAATCATTTACACCATTTGATTTTACTTTCTCATATATACTACGTAGTATATAAAGTAATTTTCGTGAAAAAATTCGACTTCGGGATTTTGATGGAAATACACGTTTTAGGTGTCTCTGATTCCAAAAATGTGGTTTTCGCCACATAAAATTTATGCAATATATCATCTTTTGCAGAGCCATTTTTCATAAAAATGATATTGAAGACAAATAAAAGGTAGTTGATTCTTGGCGATTTTTAGAGAAAATTTACTTAAAAATGACTCTAAGGAATTTGATTAAAATCAATCCAATTATAGAGCCTGATGTCACAAATAATACTGCGTAAGCCATATGTCTCAAAAAATCAATATATGGCGTCCAGTGACATTACAGTGTACACTAAACTACCTTACCTAAGCCCTATGACGTCACACCTCCGCCGCGATCAACTCAAAATCTTACTACAGCCTAGACCAGGGGTCGGCAACCTTTTTGGCAAGAAGAGCCATTTTTTCAAAATTTGTATAAAATCCAACGTACTAAGCGCTACAGAAGATGTTAATTAGAAATACGTATTAAATACAGTAAAACTATATTTAATGACATATATTTTGGATTTCTGCCTTTCTGGATGTTCGAGTTTGATCTCCAAGCCCTTGAATTTAGATGTCCAGATGAGCTTCTTCCGCAAATAAAACAATTCAAGTTCCATCTCGGCTCGAACCACAACGTAAATACTAACAAATTTAGTAGAAATGTGTCAGCTTCCAGGGGTTTCAATACGAAAGACAGTTGCCTTTTTCTTTCTAAAATCCTGGAATTGCGTAGAAAAGCATTCCTGCATTTTAATGACAATATTTTTAAGGTCGTTTGTGTGAATCTGTTTCACTATATGTCTTCAAAGACGGAAAATGAAAAAGTGAACCCGTCTCGATGTCTCTTGCAAATAAAATTAGCTTTTGCTCAACAACTAGCAACTCTTCTAAAAGGAAGTAGGCTGTGCTTCCTTTTCCTTGTAGTTTTATATTAAGGCCATTTAAATGCGAGTTGATATCTACCATGAAATAAAATTTCTCAACCCATGAGGGTCTGTAAGTTCTTTATATTCGTAGCCTTTTCTCTGCATAAAAACCTTTACTTCTTTCAGACAGGCCGCGAAACGCCTAAGCACCATGCTTCTTGAAAGAAGCACTTTGTTGTGCAGAAGAAGGTCCTCATACTGACTTTTGACCCCTTCGAGAAGTTCACAGAACTGCCTGTGATTTAAGCCTTTTGACATAATTTTGTTGACCATCCGAATTACTACGTTCATTACTTCTGTGATCTCAGGTGGAAAATGTTGTGCACAAATTCCTCTTGGTGGATTATGCAATGAAACGATATCACATTACCGTCAAGCGTTTTCTGCAAAAGTGAAACAAATCCATTGCGACTGAGATAATATTGCAAATGTGTATCTCTTTTTCTTTAAACAGTCAGCAACAGCTGATATAATATTTTCTCCCCTTGTTTTGCCCATGAGGGGCAGTAATTCAGTAAGCTCCTCTTGGGGTCCTTCAGAATTAGTATATCTCACCATGAGAACGACTTGTGCAATGTCGTCGACATCGCACGACTCGTCACAAGAAATAGAGAATCCTGTAACTGATTGAATGTCCTTTATCTGCTGGGTACTGATATCAGCGACCATTTTTATCGCTCTGTCCCGGACTGTCTTTGCTGACAACGGCATATCCCTAAATTTCTTAACAATTTCCTCTTTGTTTCTTAAATCACAATACAGCTCCTCCGATATTTTAATAAAGCACTCTTTTATATATTTGCCGTCCGCAAACGGCATACCTCGTTTGAATAACTACAAAACTTACGGAAGTTGTACTACTTGGTAATTTCACCCATTTAGTGAACGTGCTCCTACTTTTGTCTGCTTTGTTCTTCAACTCATCCACAGCTTTCTGTCTACAATCTCCAACTGGATATTTTTCTGCAAAGTTAATGTGCTGTTTTATAAAATGTCTCTCGAGATTTGTTTTTTATTGTTGGTGAGTTTTTATTGCAAATTAGACATAAAGGTAAACCATCGGAACTCATAATGAACGCGTAGGATTCTGTCCATTCATTTTTAAACTCTCGGTGCTCATGTTCTATTTTCCTCTTTTGTGTAAACATTGTCTTTCCAGAATGTAACTTAAATTTTGGTTAATTTAAATTAGCCCTAAAAACTATCTAAATACCTTAAATTTAATCTTAAAAGTTGTAAATTTATAATGAAGAGAAATATTTTGAGAATCTATCTAAAATTCGAGTAAGTTAGCGTAAAACTACTTCTTCTGAGTAGAAATGAAATTAAAAATTATTTTAAATATATTCCTAGTGCAGGAAATTAAAAGGAGCAAGAAAACTCGATAGTATCAGAAATATTTACGAAAAAGAAGGATGCAGAAAAGAAAACACCCCAATTACTCACTTTGACGAATCCTGGATTAATACCGGTCCAACAATAAAAAGTACGAAGAGATATATAACTCCAAGCTTTCCTAGTAAGATTATTCACAGGCTTTAGCACATCCAAATGAGAGCGATGTTCACGGTTAGTTTTCATACTAACAATGTCTGCGTAAAATGAAAAGGAGCCTCTCACAATCAAGAAACTTGACTCAAGCACGTTTAAACCTAAGATCCCAAAATTTGATCATGTGATATCAAAAAAGACGGCTATCGGTGAAAAAATATGATGCTACCAGTGGCGGATTTACGCTTCCTGGGGCCCCTGGCGCTAAAGATTTGGGGGCCGCTGGCGCTAAGTAGTCGGGGGCCCTGCAATCTAAATAGATAGGGAAACCGCTCCTAACGGCTGCCCTCTTTTGTGACACCTCTTAACGATCGTTTTTCTATGGAATCATAGAGAGGTTCCACTGATTTTTAAATTGAGACATTTAAGATTCCTGAGATTACATACACGGCCCTTACTTCAAGGGGCCCTTGTTGCACGCAAAGTAAGACCCCCCTTAAATCCGCCTCCGAGTGTGAGGGAGAAATTCCAGATTTAGGGTAAATGAGCGGTAGCGAAATCGTGCCTTTTTCCCCATTTTCACTGATCCTCATAGAACCCCAAACTTTCGCGTAGGGTTCCGCGTAACCCAATTTGAGAAACACTGCCATACGTCACGGGGCCCCATACTTCGCCACGCCGCGCCATGTGCGACCCCCCCTTAAATCCGCCACTGCTCTTAAGCGGCGATTACACGCAGGAGTTGACTTGTAGGTGATCGGTTTTTTATTGAATCGAACCCAGACTCTACTTGGAAGACGAATCGTGGTTACACGTAAAGTCATGAAGGAAAATTCAAAGGCTGCGTTGCGAAGATAAATTAAAGATGATAAGCGGATTTTTTTTGTCGGTTTGGGGGGCCCTGGGCATGTGGGGCCCGAGGCATACGCCTCGTACACCTGTGCGATAATCCGCCACTGGATGCTACACTGTTTTTATCCGGCTGTGGCTTACAGAGTATAGTAACCTCGTAGTAAGCATTTCACTACATAGTAGCAATTTACTGACTGGTGACCTATCTTATCAATCGAGACCGTCAATGTCGCGGGAGAGTGGGCGTCGGAAGCCGAAGGTCATTACTCAAAGAGCCGCATACGGCTCAGGAGCCGCGGGTTGCAGACCCCTGGCCTAGACGGTAAAACTTAATTGGATGATATCTCATATTTTTTTATAATATTATTCATAATAGACACTCGGAAGAGATGAAAGATATTGCGCAACAATTAAGGGTACTTTATGCTTGGATATTTTGAAACAAAATTCGATTAATTCAAAAATGGCTCCAAGGATTTTAATTAAAATCCATCCAATCGTACAGCCTGATTTCACAAATAATATTAACTAAGCCATATGTCCCAAAAATTACTATATATCGTCCAGTGGCATTAAAATATACGCTAAATTACGTATATACGTATACGAGAAAGTTTGTGCAATGTACATATATTGCGCTGTTTATTTTATTTTGAAATCACAACGAGATATTATCAATGAGCTTAGACAACACTTTTTGGGATTGGCTGTTCATTGCCGTTGAATCTGTAACTTTACACTGTTCCACTCCATTACTTACTAACATTAACTTTTTCATTCTTTATCTTAATAGGGTATTTGTGTTTTTCTTTCGAAATCCATGAGAGTAAAATAATGCATTTAATTACAAACACGCATTACACTAAATGTAAACATTTTATAAAAATTCGAAATTCCTTTTTAAAACGTTTAAAAACCACTTAAAGAACCATGGTTGAAATTACGCACCTATAAAGCGAACGAGAAACGCATCTAAAATAATGTTGATCTTTACTATTAACAGTGTATATAATTTGAAATGTTTATCGCAATTATGGAACGAGTACACTAGTCCCCTTTGCAGCATGCGTACTCAAATATACTCACGGTGAAATAAATGGGGCACTTATTTACCCATCACGTACAAAATTTAATTTTGCGCGGTCCTGAATCGTGCGCGTTTCTCATTTTAAGAGCGTTTGTGACGCAATCAAGCTCAGAAAGCTCGTAGCCTACGCGAGTACGTGATATTTCCCATAACATATATATTCGCACAACGCGGCTTTGCTCAACACGTCCTTTTGCAATCACGTAGCCTCCGCCGTATTTGTTTCTAGAATTTCTAGAATCTTATCATAAACTTTTCTTCCGAGCGCTTTGTTTAATCACTGTAAATGAAGCATTTGTCCATATCGAAGCAAAACGCCTTCATTTGCGGCCGATTTATTGTGGCATAATTTTATCGTTATAAATACTTCTTCATCGAGCGATCGCAAAGTTTTAAAACTGCAACAGCGCTTCGACTTCTTTCCGTATTATCTTTCCATAAGATAAAGGCGTGACCTCGTAAATTGAGATAGGAGTAGAGAAGTGAACTACAACAGATGATATCTTTTGTTATCTTTGAAAATGCATTTGTTGTTCTCTGACTTTTTGTCACAATGGCAAAGAAGTTGGAGTTTTCACGGCCAAGTCCTTAATTAGACGACGATATGGTTTGTCTAATTTTAGTAGTTTTATCGATTTCTTCCATAAACGTATTTTTCGCTTGAAGGTCAGCATAGCGTCAGTATGGACTCGCGCCAGCTAAATTGGCTACGAAAAAATAAATTCTTGCAAGTAACCTCTTAAAATTTTACTTTCGAAAGAATCCGCTTAAAATTCGTATGATTTTACTATATTTTTTTAATTTTATACTTTGTTTTAGAGTTACTTTATATAAAGGTTAATATAATTGGGAATGGGCTTCATGACACACATACAATTATAAAAGGTAAAAAAGGTCTCCCTTCCTTTCCTCGAATCGGCTTCTCCAATTCTTTGTTTTATTTTGATTTTATTTATTTTTCATGTTCTCTTCCGCCTTCTTTCGTTTTAACTTATGACAAGGGTCGCTGCACCCACCCCCTTTTCTCGCATACCCGATATTTTAAAATGACTTTTAATTATTATTCTTAATCGGCTTCACCGAGGTTTTATCATTTTTTTTATTTTCCTGACCTCGGTTTGTTTTGTAATTTTTATCTACGACAAGGGTCACTGCAGTTTTTTCGCATACCCGATCTGTGTGAATGTTGAGTGTGTTTGTAGGTCCCTGGCGCGGAGGAGTCTCCTGTAAACCTTGGTTGGCTGACCTGCTGTCCCTGTCGCTGGCCTTAAAAAGCCCCTAAATGGCAGGTGGAGTGGCTGGTTGTATGGGTGAGGTTTTTATGTTTTCAATTTTTAATTTTTAAAATTTTTAAAAATCTTTTTCTCTCCTTCCCTTACTTTAGTGGAGTACCTCAATTTTATTATTTTATTACAGCATTTGGAGATTTTTTTACCTTTTATGAAAAGAAAAATATGAAAAACAATTTATAGACGGTTGAATTAAAAAATCTACATATTTTTTTCTACGAGATAAGTGTTTTAATTAGGAAACTAATAACTTGTTTTTACATGCTAGTATAAATGACGATAAAATGAATTTTGATTTTTACCAAAATATGTGCAAGTTATAGTGATTTGCGTACTGATTATACTTATTTTATTAAGGTACCGAGAGAATATCATATTTTATAAATGGAAGGGAATGCTTTGAAGTTCCTTCTTTGGCCTCGCGTGGATGATATCATGCCTAAATTCTTTAAACAGTAATCAGATATATACTACCAATGAAGTAACGGTCACTATTAGTTTGAAAGTTTAAAGTGTTCTCGAATTATGTCGGTGAATTTTGTGTGAAAAGTTCGAGTGAAGGGTTTCGGAAGATAAACATATTAAATTTAGATTTTTTAGCCTACTTTCCATAATGGAAATAGGCTTATATGTAGTTTTGTCTTTGTGTCCGTCTGTCCGTCCTCTCCAATCAACTTTTGAACCAATAGATCGATTTTCATGACACTTGGTAGAAATTTCATGCTATTGCGGTCAAGCTCCCGAGGATAGTTTTTGTTGCGAAGATTGAAGTCCCGGGTTCTATTCCAGGAACTTTCCTTCCCATTTGATTTACACGGGAAATCTGAAATCCATCGTGCAGGGTAATTTTATCTAGCACATTAAAATATCATAGAATTGTAATATCAGGGCGCGATCTGTACTATTCTCCGAGGAAAGGAATGAAGATTGTAATTTTTATCGTAGAATTTTACTTATAGCTTGTATTTCTTAGAATTTCGCGTAAATACTGGCGTTTTTGCAGTTTTGCAAAGTGGTACTCATTACGAGAGTGTTGCCATAGCAACAACTATTGTTGGACTAGGATTCAGTATAATCTAAATACATACACGCGTTATTTTTGCCGCACAAGTACGCATGATCAATTTAATATTCCGTTCAAATGTATTTGTAATATTTTATAACGCTAAATTATGAAATTTGGGAACACAAAGAGCAACACAGCCGCGGTGATTTTAAAGCTATTAAAGCCAATATAAGTATTAATTAAATAATTAAATGGAAAGTATGCATCATAAGTTCCGTTTGGATCATCTTGTTATTGTTGTGGAATCACTTTTAGCGACGTGCCGATATCGGGACAATGTATACCGATTATGAGAAGATAAATAGATGATAATCGAGCATATTGTCGCTTAAAATTCCCTTACGTATAACTGGAGACACTTCACGTGAAACACCGGAACATTTTATTTTTAACTTCTTAATACGTCATTTATTTTCTAATGCGAATTACATTTTCAATGTCTCCACGTTGACTTTATAATTTTATCGGCGAGTTTTATCGGGAACACTTGTACTTCATTCTCCCTCGCTGGCATATTCTGTTATAAGTTTAGATTATGACAAACTACAGAAACTGAAAAATTAATGCAGATAAGATGCCATATAATCATATTTAATCTCGCTCGGGTAAGAGGAATTAACTATCTAGGAAAATAAATAGAACGATTCGCTGTCAGAAAACAAGAATAACGAAGTTGCACTGGCGTGACAATAGGTCGGCGTGGGTGGCCAAACTGGTGGGGCCCTGGGGCTCCTCGTATTTTTCTGAACAGCAAAACAAAGATTTTTTAGCGATTTATTTTTTATCCTAAGTTCTGAATAACTTTCCGGTTAATCATAATTTTTATAAAGAGTAATTTAAAAAGCCCAACCTTTTCAGCATACTCCTGATAATTAATTTATAAGTACAGCTTGGTAGATTTTATAATGGGTTTCAGTTTCAATTGAACATATGTATTTGTTGGGTGAGTGAAGGCCATCGATAATATTTTGTCGCGGACCCTTCCGCTCCTAGTTACGCCATTGCGAAGTTGTTCTAAGCAGTATGGTTACATTTTATTGCAGTATAATCCCACGAGATATTTTGATTAGATAACTGGATCTCATGTGTGGAGCAGTGAGCTAACAGTGCGACAGGGGTTTTCCTGGGGTCTTCCAAGATTTTCTTTACGCTGAAAATTATTCTGCTGCTTGATGACTATTTTTCAGACATTACTTACCAAATTTGCTATGAGCCACGTCTGTTACCAGGCGCTTTGTTATTGCAAGTTTGTAGTCACGTTATAATATGAGTCATGCGATCGTTTGAACTCTTACTCATAATAAATAAATGGATTGAAATGTCCATAAAGATCATTTGTAAAAAAATATGATAAGCGCCAACATAAAATTTCTGGTCACCATTGAGACCTAGCGTCCTCCATTTTCCTAGCACTATTTACAGGAATATCTCAAGGCAGAATCTTAGCCGGTGATAGATTGTGAATTTTCTGTGATTAATAGAAACGGAAAATAGTTTTGCCCGGATTCCGTTGTTTAATTCGCAGGAAAAACGGCGCACCCACGCGATTCGGCCGTCGCTTGCTTAGTTCCATAATTTCGCAGTGCGGCGAAATCCGGGGCGTCTAGGCCAGTCGTTTTTAATAAATTGAGAGGAATTGGAGACCAGGCCATCTTCTACATTACGTAATTTACGCAACGAAGGACGAAAGTGCGCCATCGCAGCGTCGTCCCCATTCGGACGATTTTTAACGCGGCGCTCCGAAATAAATTCGCTATTCGCGAGAACGACTTCCTGGTGAGATTTGGCAGCATTCGTTCGCCGGCCGGAGAACGCCGAATGTTAAAATTACCACTCGGAAACTCTGCATTCTTCGGCGAATGACGCGTTTGCGGTCTTTTTTTATGACGCCTCTCCGAGCGGATTTCTTTCGTCGAGTCTCGCAAAGTTTGCTCTTTTGATCCCGCGAAAGGAAAACGTTTTGAAGGTACTCGAGAGAGTCCCGTATTACCTGTTGGATCGCGTCTCTCTCTCTCTCTCTCGCAAACTTATCGCGTGCGGAGATTAGCGAAGAGGCAGGCGGGGGGAAGGGCTCGGGGGAACGGGGGGGAGTATGGAAGGAACGCTTTCGTTTATGGTGGCGTGTGTTGTGACACGGCGCTCTCGAACACGGCTTCCGTGCGTGATGGTGACGCGCGAAACCGCCTGTCGCGTTTAAGAGTTGCGAAAGGATTTCCTTCGTGAAAAACAATATCCCGCTTAGAAGAGGATTTTGATCCTAGGATGGTCGGATTTAACCGTTTAAAAACGTTTGAGCGTTTTAGAAATAGCTTTTATCGGGGAAAACTATATTCTACGGCATTCCGCTAAGTTACGGTTTTAAATCGGTTGTTTTTTAACATTTCAATATGGACCATGTTATTCAATTTCGCATTTATAATTAAATGCGCCTATTTATTCTGCAAATAAACATTAAACTGAAAACATAAAAATCTTATTAAAAGTTTGTTAGCATGAATTCGATATGAATCTTCTATTTTTATTATAAACTAACGTAAAAAATGGAACTTTTATCTAAATTTTCTGGATTCATTCATCATACAAACGCATACCAAGTATCCAAGGTAGAATTGCAGTTGTATACTTTGCGTTTTCTTCGTTTTCTATGCTATGGCTGATTAATAAGCTCTCGTTCAGAAAACATTTTTTGCACTAATGCTTGTTTAAATTGTTTTATGTTGGAACAGCCGATATTTCCAGGAGAATTAGAACGTTGGTCTTGAGCATAGGAGACATTTTGACGGGATTAGTCGTTTATTTAGGAACCACGAAGTTAGTGAAATTTTTAACCGTTTAACGTTAGTCTAATATAATGTTTTGCAAACGTTTTGTCTCCGGATCCAGCGGATGAGAAGACAAAAGCTTGAGTTTTCTTTAACACAAAATAAAAGACAGTAATTTTATTTATATAATAGAAGCATTTCGTTCCGTGGCATTTACGATACATTTATTTGAGTTGGTTTAAGCGTGTCCCTCAGGAGCATTGGGATCCAGTACTTGGTCTCGACCCGCTATTTGAAATATACTGGTCTTGTAGACACTCTTACACCAAAAAAAAACATATTGCTCACAGACTTGCTTGAAACCTCAAATTACATTCATAGGTTTAGACCTTTTCCACCGCTCAGAAAATAAACTTTTAAAATCATTGAAGAAAATACCACGCCATTGGCGGCTATGCCGTTTGCGGTGGCCCCCGCAGAGACGTTTTACTTTTTACGGCATTTTCACACTTTCGCATTAAAAAGTCCCGGCAAAGGTCTTTGTAGGCATATCATTACTAAAGGGAAGATTAGAGAGAGCCGATGCGATGGAGCTCGACCGAAAATATTCTTCCAGTTTATATCTATGGGTCTTTCTTCTTTAAAGAGCTAGGCAAAATTTTGGCGGAAATTTTCCGAGAGAATATTTTGCCGGCGACAGCGCGAAGGTGAATATGTAGCCTCAGAAGTCACAATTCACAGCGAATTCTTTAGCGGAGGTCGTTAATATGGCAATCGAAATAAAAGTGAAAGTAATAGAGGTCTCGCGCATGGAAAGGAGCATGAAGCATTGACTCTGGTAGAAATTTATGAAAAAAGAAAACAGTAAAGTAAAGCAACTTTAGATCAGAGTATTCTTCTACCGCCTCCAACTGACATACCTTCGTAATATCTCCATGGCCAAAATCTTTAATTTGCCTGGTACACAATTTATGGCGGGTTAAATCAAATATTCTCTTTTCTTCCATTTCTCTTTATCTCTCTCTCTTAGACGCTTGTTTCTTTCTTTATTTACTCCGTCTATTTTTTCTATGCTCTGTGGTCGTCGTTTCGGTAAAATAGTTTGCAATACGGTCCATTTTCGCAAATAAAGGAACCAAAGTCCGTTTTCCCGCTATCTTTATCATTTGCTCGCGGTTTGGCGGTTCACGGGGCTCTCCAGGGACCACGATATACACTCAAACAAACAGACATAAATATTCCCGAGAACGATGAAAGGTATAACGAGATAAGTGTGGTAACAAGGAGTCATAGGAAGGCCAGTGGACACGCAGTGGTTGCTGGGAGAGTCGAAGTGAAATATATGAAGAGACGTAAACTAGATATCGTTTTCTTTTCCGATAAAATGTATACATATGTTAAAATAATACAGGAACACACTGATAGGCAGAACCGTCCCTATGGTACGGCGAATCGGGGCGGTCGCCCAGATCCCGGCGTCAGAACGGGGCCCATGCTTAAGCAGCAAGATGAAGATTGCTGCTAAGCTCGGCTGAAAAAACATTTGAAACTAGCTACTTCACCGTAGATCAGACTCTCATGTCACTGGCAACGCGTTTCGGACAAATTGAAGAGTACGCAGGTAATTTCGGCTTCCTATATGATTTTAAAAACTTGGAGAATTAACAGAAGACGAAATGAAAAAAACAGTGTATAAATTTTGACAACATAGTGAGTGATAAAGATTCACACGACATCGACAGTACGGACCTTTTTTAAGAACTGCGTGTGCTTCGATAGTTGATCCCCCAACGAATGAAAAGTGCATTTGAAATCCATAAGTTTTTCAAGTCATTAAATGGTTGCTTCTCAAATACAGAGATAGCGTATAGGATTTCGTTAACAATTCCAGCCACAATGGCATCAGAAGAGCGAAGTTTTTCGGAACTTAAAATAATAAAAAACTATCTTAGGACAGCAATGTCCCAAGAGAGATTGAGTGGAATGGCTATGCTGTCTATCTAGAGAGAAATTACCTCAGATTTGGATTACAATGATCTGATGGCAGAGTTTGCTGCAAGAAAGTCGAGGAAGTTGAATTTCTGAATTTAGGCAGAGCAATAAACAGTGAGTTTTTATTTTACTTTGGTATTAAATTGATCTCACGTATTGTACGTTGCCATTCAATAGAGATTTTTGTATGTTTATGTTGATATCCAAATTGCAGGAATACATGCAGTTTTCTAGAGTCATTTGCGACAGCATAATGGGCATATATCATTATGAATCAGGCGTAAATGATCAAATCACTGTTGGTTTTCCTAACGAAGGACTTGTTTTTGTTCTTGAACTCCAGAAACGATTCCTCATTTAAAAAACAGAATAAAAATATATGTACCCATATTTAAATTATACCGTAAAATATACAATATTTTTTAGCCTACTTTCCAAAAAATGGAAAGTTGTCTTATGAGATAGCCCTGGTGTCCGTGTGTGTCCACCTAACATCTTCTTCATGAATGAACCAATTTCAACTAAATTTGGTACATAGAATCTTCACATAAATTATTGACCAAAATGACATATTTGGACCGGATCGACTAAGCAGGGGTGCCACAATTGCAAAGTTAAACTTTTCGGTAATTATGAATTTGGATGGGATTGGCTGAACCGATTTCAACTAAATTTTCTATGAAGTAGGCGTACAACATAAAATTACAAAATCCAGATTTTTTTTATAGATATAGGAAGCAGGGCTGCCACAATACAAGGAATAAAAAAATTCATTTTACACGTATTTGTGTTTAACTGTCCACATCAATTTTAACCAAATTTAATTATAATATACATATATATAAAACCATATTAGCATATTTAAACCGAATCAGCCAAACAGGGGAGCCACAATTACAAATGAAATTATTTCGATGATGTCAGTATGTGTGTGCGCGTGTGTGTGTGACAGTTTTTTGTGGGTGCTCTAACTCAAAAACTATTAATCAGGTCAATGCGAAATTTTATATTTAACATTTTTATGAAAGTCACAAGAACATCATACTGTTCGCAGAAAGCCCAGAAGAGCTCCGTAGAAGAACTGGAGCAGGCAAGCTGACAAACTGGACTGAAAATGAATAAAGCAAAGGTCATGTTCAACTTCTTCACAAATCTCGAGAAGATACCGATCAACGGAGCAGAATCTCGAAGAATTAACAAATTACGTTTACTTGGGTAAACTAATCATTTCCGACGGATCACTTCTTAGAGAAATCAACTGGAGAGTGAAGATGGCATGGAGTGCTTTTGGCAGGAATGCAAGTACATATCTTTAAATCAAGTATGCCAGTCTTTCTGAAAAGGAGATTGTATGACCAATGTATTCTGCCTGTTTTGACCTATGGATGCGAAACATGGACCATGAACGCCAGAATAGTCCACCGCCTGCAAACAACACAGAGGAGCATGGAAAGATGTATGCTTGGGATCACCCGAAGAGACCGCAAAAGGAATGACTGGGTAAGAAAGAAGACGGGAGTCTTTAACGTAATTAAAGTGCTTAAGTGGCAGTGGGCGGGTCATATTGCTAGAAGAAATGATCGGCGTTGGACGTCTAGAATGGATCCCAAGAAACATCAAGAGACCGAAAAGAAGACTGCAAGACAGATGGGACAAAGAGCTTGTGAATTTCTTAGGGCCAACTTGGAGGAGGAAGGCAGTTTATAGGGAAAACTGGAAGAGTCTAGGGGACACCTTCATCTGTCAATGGATTAAAAAGGGCTGATGATATATATATATATATATATATATATATATATCATTATATATAGACGTTCCTTACAGAGGAGGAGGAGGATACTAATGTTTAGGCACTTCCAGATGAGCTGGAGATTCGAAATTTTTTTCATAGGCAGAATTTTGTGCAAAACCGACTAGAAAAAACGAAAATCTTGAAAAAGTGCAACAATGCGGCCGCTAAAAATTCGCAATTGTTTAAACAAATATTCAAGGTTTATGTATTTCCGAATGTGCCACGGAGTTGAAATTTTTTTATAAGTAGAATTCTTAAAAAAACGAAATAGGGATTATACAAATTTTGATATTTTATTTTGTTTGGCAGTTAAAAATTCTTAAAGTTTAAACAAATAGATAACTGTTTAGGTACTACGGGATGAGCTAGGAAGCTGAAATTTTTAAATTACTTACGGAGCAGTGAATTTACACAAATAAACATTCAATTTTACCATATATGAATTGCGGCGGCCGTTAAAAATTGTTTAAATTTAAACAATTAGAAAAATATTATTTGACATCTAGAAGTGCTACAACTTTAAAATTTGGCTAAAATGTGTAGCATTAATACCCCATAATGAAGATTGTGTAAAATATTTAAAATTGCAACATTTGGGGATTGTTTTAAACAATTATTTTTACATGTGGGAAAAACGAAATTTGCTGCAGAGGTGAAATCTTTAGAAATAAAAGACAATTTGTAATGATGAAGTGTCTGTCTGAAAAATGAATGTTTTTTCAAGGTGAGATGAAATGCTTGCAGTGTGCAAGCACAAACTACTAGTATATATATATATATATATATATATATATATATATATATATATATATATATATATATATATATACACACACACTAGTAGAAGGTGCTTGCATTCTGAAGCATTTCATCTCACCTTGAAAAAACATGAATTTTTTAGAGAGATTTTTCATCATGGGAAATATTTCTTTAATTCAAAAGATTTCACCTAGGGTCCAAATTTCTTTTTTTTCTTATGGAAGAATAATGGAGCAAAATAATTGCTAATTTTTGCAATTTTATGAATATTATACGTTTTCCACATTGGGTTAATAATGCTACATATTTATGCCAAATTTTAAATTTGTAACACATTTAGAAGTGAAATAACATTTATCTAATTGTTTAAATTTAAATAATTTTTAACGGCCGCAATAAGACATTTATAGATACAAAGAAATCTTTATTCGTTTAAATAGACTAAACTCTAATTAACTTGAAAATTTCAGCTAACTAACTCGCACCGTAGTATCTAAACATTTACCTATTTGTTTAAAATTTAAGAATTTTTAATCGCCAAACAAATCAAAATATCAAAATTTGTATAATCCCTATTTCGTTTTTTTAAGAATTCTACTTATAAAAAAATTTCAACTCCGTGGCACATTCGGAAATACATAAACCTTGAATATTTGTTTAAACAATTGCGAATTTTTAGCGGCCGCATTGTTGCACTTTTTCAAGATTTTCGTTTTTTCTAGTCGGTTTTGCACAAAATTCTGCCTATGAAAAAAATTTCGAATCTCCAGCTCATCTGGAAGTGCCTAAACATTAGTATCCTCCTCCTCCTCATCCTCCTCCTCCTCCTCTGTAAGGAACGTCTATATATAATGATGATATATATGTGTATGTGTATTTATAGTACATATTAACTGTCATTCATTCAGTGAATAATACCCCATATCGATATCTACATAAAGATGAAACGGAAGAAGAGGCTTAACATCCAATGATAAGATCATCATCATCATCATGCTTCTGTCCGAAGACAGGTTTTAACTGAATCGCTGCCTCCATTTCTCTCTCTCCCTAGAAGCCTCTTTTATACCTCTATAAGTATTATATCCCTGCTTTATATTATCTAATATTCCTTTTTCTTTTTCTCCCTCTTCCTCTTCTTCCACTAATTTTTTCTTCTAAGATCGTCCTTTGTAAACACTGTCTTCTCAATATGTGCCCTATCCAATTTGCTTTTCTTTTCCTGATTGTTTTTATTAGCATCCTTTCTTCTCCCACCATTTCTAATACTTCTTCATTTCTCTTCTTCTCTGCCCATTTCACTTTCATCATTCTCCTCCATGCCCACATCTCAAAACTTTCTAAATATTTTTCCTCCTTTCTCCTTATCGTCCACGTCTCTGCACCATAAAGAGCTATGCTCCATATGTAGCATTTTGCTAATTTCTTCCTTGTTTCTAAATTTATTTTCTTGCTTGTGAGAAGCTCCTTTATAATTATATTATATCCTTTATATTTAATTCTTTATGTTCCTTTGAAACCACCATGACTTTCGTTTTTCCGGCATTGATCTTCATTCCATGTTGTTGGCCAACCTCCACTAGTCTGTCTGTCATCCCCTGAAGCTCTTTCTTGTCTTCTGCTATTAAGCCCTGATCATCTGCGTATTTAATGGTGGTAATGCTTTCACCTCCTATCTTAAATCCTTTCTCTTCCATCAACGCTTCTTCTGTTATTGTTTCTGCATAAATATTAAATATCGCTGGTGAAATAGGACATCCCTGCCTCACTCCCCTCCCTATTGAAGTACTTTCTGTTTCTTCTCCTTCGACCCTGACTCTAATCTTTTGATCAAAGTAAAGGTTTTTAAGTAGTCTTTTATCTTTCCAATCTATTCCTATTTTATTTAAAATACCCAACATTTTATCCCATTTCACTCGGTCAAAAGCTTTCTCCCAATCTACAAAACAAAAATACATACCTTTATTGACTTCTAGCGCTCTTTCTATCATCATCCTCATACATCCTATAGCATCTCTAGTCCCTCTTCCTCTTCTAAAATCAAACTGATTATCTTGCAGCTCCTTTTCTATTTTACATTCAATTCTTTTGGTTATTATTCTGGTTAGAACTTTAGCTGTATGAGAAATTAAACTAATAGTTCTGTAATCCTTAAAATATTTTGCATTGTTCTTTTTCTCCTGTGGTACCATAACAACATCTAAAAAATCTTCAGGCCATATGCCAGTATCATATACTTGGTTAAAAATTTTTGTTAGTTGCTTAACTGCTTTAGACCCCAAAACCTTAAGAACGTCCACGGGTATATCATCACTCCCAACAGCCTTCCTTCTTTTCATGTCATCAATTGCTCTTTTAACTTCAGACTCGATAATACTTGGTCCTAGCTGATCTTTTTCCACATCCTCTTTTTCATTTAATTCAATATTTCTTGGCTTTCCTTCTTTGTCATACAGAACCTCAATGTATTCTTTCCAGACATTCTTTACATTGTCTGGCTCCGATACTATTTTACCACTTTTGTTCATGATTCCTTTACGTCCTATCTTTCTTGCTTTTTTCTTGAATAGTTCCCTTCCTTTGCTATACATGAGGTCTGTTCTACAAACTTTTTCACATTCGACAATCTCCTCGCATTTCTCATTTATCCACTGTTCTCTGGCTTTATCTGGTTCCCTTCTTAAAGCATTATTTAACTCCTTGTACTTTCTTTGGCCTTCTTCATTGTTTATGTTCTTCCACTTTCTCCGCTCTTCCATTTTTTGCAGCATAGCTGCTGTGATCTAGGGTTTTTTGTTTCTTTCACCCGTTATCTTTCCTACCTTCTTTTCCATTACATCTTTAATGTTGCTATGGATGTATCTCCCCTCCTCATCTACATTCTTCCTATTTTCTTCAGCTCTCTCCCCCAACCTTTCCTCCAGCTCAGTCATGATAGCCTCCTTGTTTTTAAGGAGTTCCTCTAAGTTCCATTTGATAAGATGCTAACTCGAAAAGCTGCACATTGCATATATTTTATTTCCTCTATTCGAAGAGCGGTTTCTTCTTTGCCACTTTATTATCATTTATATCTCCTTTATTATTCTTATCGTAGTGGACCTTGGTTCATTACCTATAGCATGAGGAAGCACTCGAATTTTTCTCGCGATTCGCCCAAAATATATCCGATAAATATAAACGCTTGATCTTTCTTTATCTCTCATTCTGTATGAAACTTCGCTACTGGTTTCATATTTTAGGTGAATCGGCTTCCTAACGGATAAGGGATGAGAATGTTTTTTTTTGACATGTGAGAGGCTTTAGTCTGTTAGCTCAGCTCTCGGCTCAGATAAAGAGAGAAAATGGCGAAAGTTGAACCATCTCGAAATCTCCTCCATGGTTACTTGGGAGAGGGGCTTTTTTCCCGATTTTTTGACGATTTTTTCGTGCAAGGTTCACTATTTTAACTGTTATGCCTAAGAAACGGCTGCCTGTATCGAGTATACGTTATTTATTGGATTCCAATATTTGTGACGTATCTTTTCTGACACTTTCGATAAATTAAATTATACGGTGATACACGAGTCCTTTATAATTAACTTAAAATATCGCCATCAAAGGGGATTATTTTGATCGAATTGCCTTGTATAATATGAAAGTCTTAGTGCGAAGCGTAACTCTTTGTAGCTGAGAAAATGTCTTGAATGAATCAATAAAACCTGATCCGATCTCAGTATCCAAGAATTTACTCGCATTGACCCCTAAATATTTTTTTCATTGCCCCTAATAAAGGGGCGTGTTTATCCATAAGAATGTTTCTTTTTTACATTTGGTTTTGCCAGGAGCAAATGTATGGTACTGTTAGAATGCGAACTTGAGTTTGATGTGTAAGCAAACGATTGAAGTTACTTTTGTTGTCAAGGGAACGGTGGGTCCGAATCCAGTCTGAAAATTTATAGAACCGGAGAGCCCGCTAAACGGGTGGCAAACGCGTCTAGCGCAGCACGGGGTCGATATGCAATGCGCGTAAGTGCGGATTCCCCATTTTTCTGGTTTTTAAAATCCTCGCGAAAACTAATGCCAACTTCTGAGTTCGGTGTTGCTGTAATATCGTTCAATAACAGCATTTACTAAAGTTTTGTTTCTAACAATAGACTAATTTATTTCAATTAATTCATTAATGTAATTGCTATATATATATTTTTTCCCAGTGCCGCAAAGTAAAAGCTAAAACATTACAGTCATTCGTTCTGATGCCCTTATCTCCAGACAGAATCCAGAAACAGTTAATTTTGATGGAGATTACATACGGCCTTGGAGAGATTAATTGTTCTGTCTATATTAAGCTCTGGGAACTTTTACAGGTGGTTTTAAGCCTTTTTTTAGACCCTCTGTGCTTATCGAATCATTTGATTCTCATATTTTCATGGTTGGATATAACTGGTATCTTTAGATGCTCCCTTATCCTATCAGTTAATCTAGTTCAGACACTATATTTACGTCTTTTGTCTGATATAATTCTGCGAACCGGTTTTAATTTTCTTGCAAAGATATTCTTTGGGAATTTGAGATTTAAATGATAAATTGTAGTAATTTTCATTGAGAAATTCTCTTCTTATCGTTTTTGTGTACCTGTACTAGACATTATAATATAAATGCAATACATAAACATTAGGGTGGCCCTTATTTCCCAAAGTTTGAAATATGGTGGTCTTACCCCACAATTCTTTTACTGTGTGCTTAAAAGTAACTAAGGACATTTTTTAGCCTTATCGGATGATATTCAGAGGTGCCGCAAGAACGTCGAAATGCAACATTTTTTACAAAAATTGTATAGGAAGTATCAAAAGTCGTAGTTATGTCTTATTTGGTTGCAATTAAATGTTTTTCCAATTCTATCCGAGCCATACTGCAGTATGTTGTGTGAAATTACAATGTAGCTACGAGTCCGACCTTGAATCCTGGTGTCTAGTGCGCAGTCGCGCAAGACACACCCATGTTGCTGCCACCACGCGCATGAACAAGCTCTGACTCGTCGATCGTCCTATGGTGTAGTGCACTCGGTGCTCACTGCTCTATTAGTACGAGCATTCAGTAAGTTATTCACTTCTATCTGTGCGTCATGTTATCGTTACCAAGCAGAAATAGGGCTGGGACTGCCATTTACCTCATAGAGCATAGAGTGCGAAATAACTGGCCCAAGACTGCCATCTAAACGTCAACTTTTGAGATTATTTTTTCATCACCATCGCGCTTTGCGAAAAACTGTGCGTGTGAGTGCGAAAGATACAATACGAGCTGCTGTTGTGTTTTGGGTTCGAGCTCGAATACCTGTTCAAGATGAGCAAAATTGCATTAAGGAACTGGAGATCCTATTTCTGCGTTGGAAGAACCTTCAAAGGAGCGCTAAACGGCAGACAGATAAAACATGGAAGAATAAAGCAGCTTTTGTGCTAGAACTTGACAGACTGTTTGATATTGCTCATCAAAACGCCATGAGTCTAATTAAAATTCCTGGAGACATCGAGTTTCTTAAGGCACAGCGGGAACCTGGAAGGCGGGGCTACATGACTACAGTTGACAAACCACTTGCAGAGAAGGAAATGCGGTCCGCTAAGCAGCTTGAAGCGGAGAGACAAAGGAAGCTGCGGGCAATGAAAGAGGATATATAATATGTTAGCCATGGTGAGCACATAGAGGTTTAGATATTGCTTGATTAAGTCATGCAGTTTCGATTTACCGAATGGCATCAGGATCCTGGGGTGATGACTGATTAAAATTCACTAATTGCGTAGTTGTGCTTTTTATTCAGGTTACGGGGCTACATTTCATGAGCCGGGAACCTTGATGTGATCAGCGATAGCGATGATGACTGCAAAGCACTCGTTTCAGCTCCTCCACTTCCGTGCAGCTCTAGTACAAGGCCTCCCCAAAAACGAGCAAGAATTGGAGTAGTAACGCCCGCTGTGGCAGCTGCACTTGACATCTCTAAGCTCAGTGATCGCAATGCAACTCGTGTGCTTATGTCTTGTGCACAGAGTCTCGGCCACAATGTACACGAGCTGGCCGTCAATCAAATATCGATTCAGCGAGCGAGAAGACAGCATTGGGTGAAACATGCCACCCACCTAAGAGATAATTTTCGCTCTTCGGGTGCTCTAGTTGTTCATTGGGACGGCAAGCTTCTCCCCAGCATAGATGGTCGAGATCTAGTGGAAAGACTCCCCATTATTGTGTCAGGCGTGGGTGGTGATCAGCTGCTGGCGGTCCCTCAGCTGACTGCAAGTACTGAAAAGGAGCAAGCCGGAGCAGTGGCCAAAGCGCTTGAGGATTGGGGCCTCACTGACCAAATCCAAGCAATGTGCTTTGACACAGGTAATTCCTGGAACAGTTTCATGATTTATCTCTTTAAGAAATTTAATATATTTTATTAATTACATTAAGCTTGTGAACTTTATTGCAGGTCGCATCAAAGGGGAATGCGTACTACTGGAACAAAAACTCGAAAGGAAGTTGCTATATCTTGCTTGCCGTCACCATATATATGAATTGGTACTCAAGACAGTTTTTGAATGTTTCGGACCATCGTCGGGACCCGATGTCAGTCTTTTCCAACGTTTCAAGGAAGAGTGGCACTCCGGAAACATAGATTGTTCAAAATACGAAACTGTAATGGGTGATAAAGATATAGAAGAGGCACTGAAAGATTGCGCAGATGACTTATTACTATTTACAAAAACTGAGTTGCAAGTGAGCAATCAATGCAGTAAAAACAACAACAATAATATTAATTGTAATGTGGTCTTAGTAATACTCTTATTTATATTTTTTACAGGTCAAACAATGTAGGGACGTCTACCGCGAGTTCCTGGAGCCAATTACAATATTTCTGGGTGGCACTCCATACCGAGGTGTGCGATTTCGTGCTCCAGGAGCCGTCCATCATGCAAGATGGATGGCCTAACCGATTTATGCTTTGAAAATCTTCCTCTTTGGCACTCAATTCTCGCTCACTGCTCACGAGACAAGAGCACTGCGCAGTCTTTCCATCTTTATAGTGCAGTTGTATGTCAAGGCGTGATTTGGTGTTCCTTCGGCTCTGTCTGCCCCACTTCAAGATCTCTACTTCCTCCAGAATCTGTTGGTGTACCATCAAGTAGACGGAGACGTTGCCAAGGAAGCCATTTCCAAATTCGGCAGTGATTTGTGGAATTTGTCAGAACAGCTGGTGCCCTTGCCCTTCTTTGATTCTACTGTCCCTGAAGAGTCAAAACGTAACATGACCCATGCCATAAAAACTCGAGAATCCCCTCTGGTACAGCAAAGGCGCCCGCATGTCCAACTGCAAGAGCTTCATAATAAAATAATAGAAGATTTCGTTACCATGAAGTCTGTGATTTTCTTCAACAACCTAAAGATAACGCCTGGCTTTCTAGATTATGATCCTTCATCATGGGGAGACCGCAAGGACTTTCGTGAAGGACTTATGAGTGAACTCCCTTAAAGTTGTGAATGATGTTGCAGAACGTGGTGTTGCTCTAATCCAAGAATTCAATAATTTAATCAGTGGCGGCTCGTGTATAGGCACTGCGGAACTGCAGCACCCCCTATTTCCACTTGATATTATCGATAACATTTAATATAATGAGTCCTTTTTTCTTTAATTCTTTCTTTATTTTTGTAGTACAATATATATTCCTTAAGCTTAATGTCAGTACTTCAGTAGCCATCCCCCAGTTTATGAAAAAGATACAAAAATCTTTGTATGGAACTGTGCGCTTCACAGTGCCAGCGACGTGGTGTTTGACTGTTGTGCGCATGCGCACATAGGAGGGGGGGGTGGGGAGGAAGGCGGGACTGCCAGGTAGAGAGAGCACTGTTGCTCTCGCAGTGCCGGCTCTGATGGTGGAAGGAAGTTTTTTTTTACTCAGCGTGTGTTGTGCTTAAAAACCGTGTACCATATTCTTGAATGTGATAAAGTGTAGAAGAGTGTAGAATTAGATTATTATTCTGCTTCCAGCTATTCTATTTGATTCATTTTTTTTCGGTTCTTTTATGAATTTCATTTTTAAATGAATAGATCAAGCTTGAACTGTAACAATTTAAGTTAAAGTAAGTAAAAAATGTTTGGTTTTTTTTGATAAGATTTTATCAAGTTCCTGAATAAATTTTCTTTTTATACATGTTTTTTTCCTTTTACACAATTTTAAAACAAAGGCTAAAAATTTTCTGGAGCAGCACCCCCACTAATTTTAGGTACGAGCCGCCACTGAATTTAATTGCCAATGATGAAAGTCAGAAACAGTACCTGCTTCAAATAGTCAAGGAATACAGAAAACTTTATCCAAACTGTAAAAAATCAACACTGACTACTGTAATGTAAATGTGTAAAGTCACTGAACTTTATTTCATGTGTGTCTGTGCCACCTTTACTACCATGCCTATACTATTAATGTGTAAGTTTTTAAATATATACTCGTGTTTTTGCATATTGTAAATGATTACTCAATCACCCTTAAAACCAATTATAGTGAAATGTATTTAACATTTATTCTAATAAATGAAAACCCCAAATTTGTTACACATCAAAAATTTCAAGGTCGTTGCGGCACCTCTAAATACCGTCCGATCAAGCTGAAATTTTATTCTTGTACATAAAGGAAAAAAATAAGGGGTAAGACCAAGAGTTAAAAAGAAAAAAATCCTACCATATATAGGGGCCACCCTAATACACATGTACGCTTATATGCATTTATGCATGCAAGTATATGCATCACATGTACATCATTTGTGTATTTAAATATATACATATGTATATGTATGCAGTCGTTAATGTATTACCAGCCCATTGACGATACAAAACTCTACATAATGAGCTTATGTATATCAGAAAGTGGTAGTAATACAAGGTAGAGATAATGTAAACCAGGGATGCACAACATACGGCCCGCGGGCCAAATTTGGCCCGCCGACACATCTTGTGTGGCCCGGCAGGATTTAACTCAGCTGGTGCTTTCCTTTTCCGTAAAAAATACAATTAAAATTTTTTATGGATATTTATCGCATGTGTGAACAATCATTCTCTCTTATGAAATTAAACAAAGATCCATTACGTTCAGCACTGACAGATCAGAGTTTAAGAGACATTCTAAGAACAATAACTACCAGCATTACTCCAGATATAAGTGGAATGGCGATAGAAAAATGGCGCAACATCTCTCATTGATTAAATTAATTATATTTATTTGTCACCTCATTTTTATCGCATAAAAATTGCATGTAAAAGTTACGATAATTACTGAATCTATAATAGTGTACTTAAAATTTTTATGTACAAAACTTTCATAACGTGGCCCGCCTAGGTCCAATCAAGGTCGATTTTGGCCCATGTCAACTTTTGAGTTGTGCACCTCTGATGTAAATCATTCGAGTTTCTTTCGGTTGAGTTACTAGTTGAAAGATCACTTTTATTAGTAATGTGGCACCCCTGAGCGACATGATAAAAATATTCTATTATCTGATCGATATCTTAAAAGTTTTTAAATATCAAATTTCATGAAATTACATCAAAGAGATTACAAGTTTAAATTTCAAATTTTATTTCCGGTATTATGGTAGCCCTGATTGACTGATATGTTCCAGATATGCCTTTTTCAGTAATTTTTATAAAAACTCCAAATATAACATTCTAACATTGATGCATCTATACTTACGTTAAATATGAGCGGTATAAAACGTTTACGGAAATGTTTGCTAAGCAATGCGCCATGCCAAAATAGTCGATAAGGAAAAAATCTATTTCTGCCAGCTCTAAAGCGTATGCAAAAAGTATATTTTTTGAATAAATATTTTTCTGTTGGCGCAAAGAGAAGAAGAAGAAAGGGTCGTAAAAAGCGTGCGCAAGCCTCATTGCCAAGGAACCTGCGATTCTCGAACCTCCTCTCTACCAAGGCCGGTTTCGGGAATAATCTTTGAGTCGTCATTTGTTTTTGGTTTTTAGAAATCCATATCATATTTGCCACAACAATGAAAATCATAACATCTACAATTTTGTTCCATATCTAAAGCTACCTGATATTTTTTTTTAGAAACCGGAACTTGAGCCAATTTTTGTCGGTTTTATAAAAATAGGAACGTTTGGTTTTAGTTTTTTGGGAATCAAAGGAAATACAGCATTTCCTGTTGTTCCTAAAAACCAAAGTTATTGTTGTTTATTTTGATGACATCATGATCGTGGATCACCACAAAGTTACGGTTCTCTCGATTAACTAATTTTTTTCCGATTTTACGAATAACAGGAAGCGAACCTTCTTATCGGAGGAGTCAAAACGATTCTTCCGTTTGCCGGGACCTAATTGCCAAGGTCGCTGAATATACCGTCGTACCCTCTCGAACCGGCGAAACATTTCGTCTTCTGGCGAAAAGCGTCTCGTGCGCGCGTTTTTTTATTGCGTTCGGGACCCGCCGCGTAATTCTCATTCCATCGCAGAAAGGGGCGCCCGACTTCTACGCCGTTTCTTTCCGGCAACAGGTGGTCCCCGCTTCTCTTCCACTCCCTCCACACCCACGCCGCCTAACAAGCTCGACTCTATTATGCGCGTTTTTACGCTCATTTTTTGACTCTCGCATTCAGCGCCGACCTCTTGGCCCACTCTCACTCCCCTCTTTTTCTCTTCCTTATTTACTCTCTCCCTCCATCTCTCTTCCTTTTTCACTTTTCCTCTCCTTACCGCTTTTCCTCATCCTCCCTCGCTCTCTCTTCCCCTCTCTCTTTCTTCCTCCCTCCCTCCCTTCCTCTCCCCTCCTTTCTCTCCTTCCCTCTCCCCACCTCTTTTCCTCACCCTCCCTCCCTATCTCCCCTTCTACCTCTCTTTCTCACTCATTCTTCCTCCCTCTCTCCCTTCCTCTCTCCCTTCCTCTCTCCCTTTCTCTCTCCCTTCCTCTCTCCCTCCCTCTCTCCCTTCCTCTCCTCTTCTTCCCTCTCCCCACCTATTTTCCTCACCCTCCCTCTTTCTCTCTCTGCCATTTTTTTTCTTTGTGATTTTCATTTATTTATATTTTGTTCTCAATTTAATTTAGTGATATCTTTAGTGAATCTCAGTAGGTTTCGCAGGTTTTTCACACACCCCTTCTTGTGTGGGTGTTTTCCTGCAGTGGGTTTTTTTACATGGATTTCATAATTTCCCCACAAAATCACTTATTTTCTTTTCCAATACTTTTTATTGTTGTTTGTATTTACATTGCTAATGTTTTATGTATTATTATATATGTGTCATGACGAGGGGTTAGGTTGAAGAGGAGAGGACACGGTAGTGAGATCATGGATTTTTATGAAACTTATGTTAGTAGGTGTATAGCTCTGGATTCCAGGATCACTGCAAACCCTAATTTTGGGCGTATACGGCTGATAGTTGTTCCGAAAATCGCTGTTAAATATAGCACTTTCACGTCAACTGGTATAAATTTCTTAATGCACTCATAAATGATCAAGAAACTGTTGGCGGTGAGAGAATAGTGGGCGCATCCGAAACTTCAGTGCGCGAGTTCGATTCCTCCGGATTTTTTTCTCAAGTCATTCAACGCACGATTGTCTCAACAAAGTTTAAATTATTAAATCGCATATTCTTCATGGGTCTCGGCACACGCTACATCCTATATTGATGCTTATGACATGGAAAGGATCCCTGAAATTATTTTTGAGAAGATTTCCTCCGAATACTTATAATAGACCCATTAGGCGGAGGTACATCATGCAAAGGAATGTTGAAAGAATAAAGGAAAATGAACTGGTGAGAAGTTCTTTAAAAGTACAATAATATAAATTGTTGAAAATATTTCTTTTATGAATCCCTCAGAATTTCGGTTAATTGATTAAAAACATTGTACAACCACCAATCATCATCATGGCCAATTATTATAAGATTTATAATAGAAACATTCATTTGATTATGCATCGACAGGTAACGGAAATTTTGTTTTATGTTTCATTCCCATAATACGATCGTACATCTCACGACCGATGCCGATAGCACGATGAGAAATTGAACCACTTTCGCGAAGAAGGTTGGCGCAAAAGTTAAGCGCCTCAACGAATAAATGAGATTTCCCCGAGTTTTCACTATCGATCGACGGGATGCATCTTGCCGAAGTTGTATCTCGCAAAGATTCCATCCTAAAAGTTCAAAGTCTGCAATTGTAGGGAGAAATTAATTTTTCAACGAACTGTAAATGGTTGACCGATGCACAAAATATTTTTTTTAAATAACAAAAAATCAATAAAAATACTAGAATCGTAGACTCAAAAAAAATATTCTTCGACTTTTGCTTGTTTGTTGAAAAATAACTCCGTAAAAGTCACACAAAACAAACGAAGATCCACAGATCGCACACAAATTGACAGTAGATTTATGTGTCCAAAGACAACGATGAAGCCTCACAGACAACGCAATCACTCACAGATTCATAAAAGAAATATTTTTAATTGTTTATAGTATTGTACTTTTAACAGACTTCTCACCAGTTCATTTTCCTTCGTACTTTCAACATTCTTTTGCATGATATACCTCCGTCTACTGGGTCTATTTTAAGTATTCGGAGGAAGTCCTCGCAAAAATAATTTCAGGGATCCTTTTCATGTCATAAGCATCAATATAGGATGTAGCGTGTGCCGAGATCCAGGAAGAACATGCGATTTAATGATTTAAACTTTGTTGAGACAATCGTGCGTTGAATGACTTGAGAAAAAATCCGGAGCACCACCGAACAACATAGAAAAAAATAAAAATATGAATGTGCCCAGTTAAATTGTAATGCGAAATACGAAAAAGGATTTGTAAAAGGTGGAAGAATGAAAGAAAAAAAAAGCTACCCAAGAGGGAATCGAATTCGAATTTCGGACGCACCCACTATACGATCGCCGCCAACAATTATTTAATCAATTATGCGTGCATTAAGAACAACCAGTTAACGTGAAAAGGAGAGACTGTCTATAACAGTCTATATCGCCCAAATAAAGACGTACATTGATCCCTCGCCAACCGCGGGGGTTACGTTCCTGACAACCCGTGGTTGACTAGGGTCTGGGCTTATGGGTGATTAGGGCTGGTTGGGGTTACCGGATTTCGACTTTATAAAGAGAGGACAAACGGCTAAAAAAGAGAACAAATAGCATTTGCAATGGAAGGAAATTTTCAGGTTTTTTAGGCATTTTAACTCTTTTTTAAGCCTGTAAGTCATGAGAAAAGAGAACATGATTTTTACGATGTATTTAATGATTAGATTTCGTGCATGTACAAATATCAGTGCGTATCTTCGCCCACTCAAGAAAACCATGTAACTCAAATAAAGTGATTTTTAAGATGACAAAAGGGACATTTTATATAGTTTCCATACAGTAACATATTATTCTAATTTAAAAGCATTATTGAATGACCTCCTTGTCTTCATTTTTGAAGGCATTTAAACGATTTTTCGTAATTTTTTCAAAATCATATCAGTCATACCACAATGTCCATTATGGCAGATTATTGTTACGTGGTTTTCAGGAGTAGGCGACGATATATTATTTGCAGAGGTTTATGATTCCTCGAAATTTTTGAAGGTGTTAATTACTGATGTCGAGTGGTTTTTCCAATACCTTTTCTAAGCCACTTCACTGGATATGCGGCATACACTTTACGGTACTGTTTTAAATGCCCACCGTAGGTTCTGCGACCGGATTTAAATTGGGTGTTTAAATAGAACTCTTTTTATTCTAATAAATTCTGAATGCTGATGATCTAGAAAACTTTCAAATAAAAACCATTTAGTAGCAAAAATTATTTCGCCATAGGGCAAGAATTCGCTATCGCCTGCTGCAGCACTAGTCAATGGTTCGCCAATGACTTATGATCAATCAAAGGGAGTCCTAAACTTAAACGCAGATGCCCAAATGCCAGAAAATTAATAAAAGGGATCTGTGTATTTTTGTGTCATAAGCAGTGCTCGAATTGGAAAATTTTAACGACCGGAACATTCTTATCTGATTTTTTTAACGACGGGAACGCTGTGGGCTTCATTTGGTGGAACAGCGTTCCAATGCGTTCCCGCCCAATTCGAGCACTGTTGAGCACTATAACAAGTGTTGATTTGGCAGCTTATGCCTATCTGCATAGGCTCTTTTGATCGTATTATTCCATCAATTTCAAGTTTTGACTTGTTCCACTAAGTCGGCAAATACACGAGGCACACTAATGAGAGAGGTCGGATTGTAACTGAGAGACTAGAGACGCAGTTCAGAGAGCAATAAACATTCTCATATGCATGGGTTTTGCTGGTTTTCCGCTTTAAGGCTAAAACAGCAATTAACTCGTACGGTCATCCAATTTTAATCTTGCTGACCACACACATCTAGAGCGATTTTCTCACATTCCACGCACTTACATCTTTCTGAGAGTGGCTCGTAATCTTCTTGGCGCGGGACTCGGTTCGACTGCCTGCCCAGTCTCCATCAAAGATCATCAAGACTGGATACCGCGTTTGGCAAAAGCAGGTACAATTTTTCAACCGCGGACTGTATATATCTCTCTCCCTCCTCTCTCTTTCCCTGCCTATTTCTCTCTCTCTCCCCCTTTATTATCTCTACTTTGCTCTCGCTCTTTTCTCCTCTCTCTCTCCTCCTCTCTCTTCCCCTTCCTCTTTCTCTCTCTCTCTTCCCCTTTATTATCTCTACTTTGCTCTCGCTCTTTTCTCCTCTCTCTCTCTCCTGTCTCTCTCCTCCTCTCCCTCCTCTTCTCTTTCCTCCTCTCTCTCTCTCTTCCCCTTCCTCCTTGCCCCTTCCACTGCCTTTTTTCGAAAGTTTTCGTTCTTGGTTTCCCCTCCTTGGATACACCCAATTTACGTTTGCGAGCAGCGTGGTCATTGCGGGCGCCTTTCCGAATGTTTTATGCTTCCTCCTTTTTTCGGTCCTTCAAACAATAATCCCCTTTGTATCGACGCGTAGTCTTCCTCACGTTTCAATTATAAAAGGGTTCAAGATGCCAGACGCCTTTGGGCCTTATAAGTTTGGGAGTTATTTTCTTTTTTTCCTCCTTCTTGAGTCAAGCTCTCCTCCAAGGCTTCGGAACATGGGCTGCAGACTGTATCTCAGATTGCGTGTTTTTTTATTCCTCTTAGCTAGCGGATTCGAGGGCTCGTTGCGTTTTACGCTTCAATTCCCGCGACCATAACTGGTGAATACTCGAGTCGCACTGCTTAAAACCTAGGCCCGACAACACAGCCCTATAGACATTTCATGATTGGCCGCGGTTTTTATATTACGACTTACCCAAGAATGGGCGCAATGTCGTCTAAAGGAAAAACTTCTCTGAAGCCAGTAAACGCAATTGAAAGGGATTATCGTATCGAGGCATCGAGTGCGCGATTAATACGTCATTTTTCGCGAAAGGCAGTGGAGTTAATCTACTGCTTCCAGAAGAGTTTCCACCAAATAGCAACGACTTTTATCACGAGGCACAAACACAACGTGACTGTTACTGATAATTTCTTTTTTAATTGCATCAAACTTCTGATATTAATCAATTAATTCTACTTGGCGAAGACTTTCGCATTTTCCCAAGCTTAGCGTTCACGTAAATATTTTCACCGCTCAATTCGCTTTTGAAGAGGGATAAAAATAAATTCTGAATGGCGGACGTTGTTTTGTAACGACACACCTCAGTTTCAAAGGGCGCCGAGATAAGTGCATACGTCGTATGACATTACAGATTTTCGCGATTGTAGAAAAAAATAACTTACGACATTTGATTAACACGGGATAAAAAACGTCTTTTAAATACTTGATATTTATAAGATTACAGATTATCATCGGAAAACCAACATAATAATTAATTGCATCGATTTTTTTCTCTCTTGATAATTCGGTCGATTTTATCGAGGTTAAAATACTTTTCGGATGAAAACGAAACGTGTCTCCGCGCCAGGTTTATTATTTAATGCGTCCAGTGCGCATTAAAAAAAGAATCTTATGAATGCTGTTGTTTACGGGAGGACTTTTTTCTCGGAAAATTGCTGCCCATTACAAAAAATGCCGTTTCCGGCGATCGAGTGTGACTTTATGCTTGAAAAGTCACGTTTCTTGGGCGCACTTCTTGCGACTGATTCATTCTTTCACCTTGAACTCGTCCGATGTCATTGTGACGCTGTGAATCGGATGGTTAATTAAAAAGCACTTCCTTAGAGCGCAGCACTTTCCCCGACCTTTCGAGACTGTTGTTTTTGACATTTTATTTGTAAAAACAAATAGGAATGTTATTTCACCAGAGAATAGTTGAGCTCGTCTTATGGCTGATAAAATCAAGAACAAGCACTTAAAATTAAAAAATTGAAAAAGGTACTCATCTCAGCTACCTATCTCTAATAACCACAACAAGGTTCTAAGAAACCTGATGCGCATTTCGGCTACAGTGCATTGTGATTTAACAACTTACGAAAATTTTAACTGCATTATTCAGTTTCGCAGGCTGAATTTTACTTTTCAAATTGAAAGTTATCTTTGCATTCCTAAGAAATAATTAGTATTTTTTTATTGTTTGTATATTTCTATCATCAAAATACAATTTCTTTCTAGCGTTTTTTTATGATCAGTCATATTTACACTAATATAAAAATGGAGGTTTAAGATAAACGTTTCTTATTACCATGACAAAAATGTACTCAAGCGAATATAAAACAAAAAATTCGCCTCCAATTGTGTTAGGAATTATTCGCTTTCTAAGCAACGTACAGAGAAAAAATGAGTAAAAATAACGCTAAAGTATAAATATGCTTGATAATTCCATTAAAATAAGTTCAAGCGCAAAGGTGTGTCCGGAGGAGGGTGCCTGAAGGGACATATAACACAACCCTATTTTAACTATATGTAAATTTAGGTTCACGTAAAAGGAATTCGCATTACACGGCACTTTTTCAGAACGCATTCTCAATGTTATGGGAGGGTCTGGTGTACAATCAAAATGCCTGTCGTTTGGAGTAGATTTAACATTCTGAAAGAATCTCGTGGGCGTTTGGGTGTCCACCTCTTGGCATGTAAGGGACATCCGCCCATGGCATAAAATCCGCCACAGGCGGCATGCGTAAAAGAACAGTTTGGATAAGTTATTCTGTCTTCTGCGTCGCATATTATTATCGCCAGTTTCAGCTATCAACCGGTTATTGTTATCAAACGCGGAGTTCCGACACCGAATATAATTAAAGGAAGCCTACAGTTTGTTGTTATCAGCTACTCGATGTTAGAAGTTAAATCAAACCCATTACTACCACATTAAGCGGCACCTACCGCACCGTGAAATTTCAAGTACCCGCTTCAGATAAAAGTTGCGTGTTTTTTACAGAGCGAACATGCATCGTAGTTGTATCAGCAGCATTCCGCTGAAGATCCAACCTCTCCACGTGAAAGAGTTGTGCTACGTCATCTCTCAAATCGGTAAGTTCCCCCGCGTTTAAAATATCGCCTTGCAGTGAGATACATTCTTTGATTTATTTTGCACGCTAAGCGAAATCTATTCGATATCATCTCTCGTAATACCGGAAGGGATGGGCGGAGGAGGATTGGGGGCAGGAAAAAATAGCCTGCGGTGCGGATTATCTGCGTTGTTTTCGTTAGTCATAAACAGTAATCTAACACTACACGCATACGCACTCTCGTTTCCTCTCTCTCTCTATCTCCCGCCCTCTTATCACAGTGGTTCTCAACCTTTTTGCCCCTTGCATCCTTTTCACCATGTCAGAATGTCATTCCCCTCTTTCCAAGATTGTCTGACTCAAAAGGTGTATTCCAAATAATGTGCAGATAAACAGTGAAATATTTATCTTTATTTTTAATTTAATCTGTGACATACAATAAAGTGTGATGTCCTGTAGATTATGTACAATCTGTAGAATTGTAATTTGTAGAAAGATCAATATTCCAACAGCTTGAGTCGGTAGTCCCAATTCCCCTCCTGAAACCCTAAAATTCTCCCCTGGAGGGGAATTCCCCCCTGGTTGAGAACCTCTGTTCTTATCAAAACCTTTCCCGCCCTTGCACACTCCTTCCCTCAACTTTCCCTCGAGCTCTTTCGCGTCTTATAAAACCCCTCTCCGCTTCCTTTCAATCTTACCCTGTTGCCAATTTTTCCACCTCGCCTAATCCTCTCTCCCTTCTTTCCCTCCTCTCCTGTTCCTTGGCCACTGTTCCCTTCTTCCTTGCCTGAGCATATCTCCCTCTCTCCTCTCCACATTCCTTCTGTGTTTTCCTCGCCAAATCCCTCTCTCCTTTCATAGAAATCCATTTCCTTTAAGTTATGAGAAGCTCTTCCGCTTTTATGGAGCTTATAAAACAAACCATTAACCTCGTCGTGGCGGCGGAGGAGCGAAAGGCGCTAGAATAATGACTACGTGAACTCCCAAGTATCTTTTTTATCTCTAGGTCTTCCCTCATTTATGATTCACGTCCTGCAATGCCGGAATTGTTCCATATCGATCGAGCTGCCGTTGCAGTTTGAGAGTATGGTTGACTAACAACAAGTAAGACAGATTTGGTCGGTGAAAACTGAGAAAAAAGCTGAGGCAGTTGTAGTCGAACCTGTAGCGTGGGCGTCACTATTTTCGAGTGCGGGGCCGTATTTGAGTTCGCGTCGGAAGTTCCTTGAAAGATAGCGTGGGATAATATCGGTGAAAATCATATCTATTAAATTTTCGGTGCCATAGCCTCGTCATACAAGTTTTGAAGCACATTTAAATTAACATTACTACCCTGTAAGCCTCCAATAGTGTTTGTCAGGGGGTGCCATTACTTCAAACGTGCACTCTAGTTAAAGCTTCTTTTGGCCTGTCTGATCGCATTCGGGAGAAGTGATCTGTAGTATCACTCGTTTCTAGCGACTATTTCGACGTATTTACTGGCACGCTCTGATCTAGCTCTACGCTCGCTAGCATCGGTGAGTACACTTTTGCCGCGCGCTTCCTCGATGAATAATGAAACAAGTAACTAGATTGAAATTATCTATGTATATAGAATTTCACGGATCGTTTTCATAGTAAGATGCATAAAATGCCCTTGAGGTTCCAATGGCAAGAGTTCAACCATCCCTGCGCTGGAGTACGCCTTTTTGAGGACGCTTTTTGGATCTTCACGCTCTCTTTCACTGCCCGATTTTGACAATCTTTTTCGCCCTTTCAACTTAATGCGTACGTCTCTTTTTCGTTCCCCCTTCCTTCATCCGGCTCACTTCTTTCTCCTACTCTCCCTCTGCCCTTTTTTACACATCTCCTTCCGACCCTCGTCGCCCCCTCATTTCTCGTTCTGGTCGTGCCTCTTATCTTTTTACCCCACTCTCCGCCTACTGCCTCGTCCCGTCGATTTCCTCTCTCTCTCTCTCTCTCTCACCGTCGGGAGAGTTGAGCCACGATTGGAATTCGTTTTGAGCGGTTACTGTGCAAGAGCGAGAGATATCTCGTTAAAAAAAACTTCCGCCGATCAAAAACGCACGGTCATCTTTGCTCTCAAACGTCAGCGGTGAACCAATTCTTTTCGTCAAAGAAATCTGTGAATCATTTGAACCCTCGGTTACGAAAAAGGTTAATTTCTTTACTTATGGGGAGAAATACGGTGTAGCGTTTACGTCGAAGTGAACCGATGGTCACGCCATCTTGGGATTCCCACATTTGATCCAAATTTGTTTCCGCGAATTCCTATCGTCGCGGATCACTATAACGTTTCCCGCGGTGCTATCCGGATCTTTCGGGTTACCGCGTTTTCCCTCCTTCATTGTCTTTTTCTTCCCTCTTTGCCCTCCCCTCTCCTCTTCCATTCTATTCCCTCCCCTCCTCCCTCTTTCTTGCTTCGACGCTCATCTTTTTTCCTTCTCTTGACCCCATTTTCCTCCCTCTCTTCGTCTCCCCCCCCCCTCTTCACCCTCTGATTTATACCCTTCTATATCTCCCATTCTTTCCTTCCGAGAGAGAAAGGATAGGAGGTAGAGATGGAGGGGAAGTTGAGGGGAGTGAGAGATAGAGAGAAATGGCAGGGAACAGAGGGAGTAAGTGAGACAGAGAGAAAGAACCTCTTCCTAACACGTGCAAAACTCGTGCACAGCGCGTGGTCGGTCTCTCTCCCTCTTTGGCGTTCTCTTCCCCGAACTGACTTCGTGTTGCTCTTGGCTTTCGCATCTGTCTTTTGTTCGTTTTTAAACCCTTTTTACTCCTTCGCCGGGAGCCTTATCTTTCTATTCCTACACCTGCTGCAGAGTCGATCGCGGAGACAAAGGAGAGGGGAGGGAGAAAATTAAGAGAGGAATTAATTAGAGGAGGGAAAGAAGACACGAAAAGAGAGGGGAAAAAGTAATAGGAGAAGGAAGAGTGTAAGGGGATAAGATAAAAAGGAAGATAAATATCGGGAGGAAAAGGCAGTGATGAATGGGGGAAGTAGAGGAAATGTGAGAGAAGAGAGAGAGAGAGGGGGGGGATAAATGAAGATAGAGAATAAAATAAGGAGTAAAGGAAGAGAAGAAAAGGGAAAGATATGGAAAAGGTGGAAAGATATGGAAAAAGAGGAAAGAGAGAGAGAAAGATATGACGGTAAAAGAGAAAAAGTGTAAGGAATCAGTCAAGAGAAAATTAGAATAAGGAAAAGGATAGAGAAATATGTAGAGGGAATAGAGTAAGACAAAATTAATAAGAGAATAAATTAAGGGGTATAGGAAGAGGGAAAAGGGAAAGTTATATAGATAACGGAAAGAGGGAGAAAGATATGGAGGGAAAAGAAGAAAAAGTGTAAGGAAATAGTAAAGAGAAAGGCAGGTTAAGGAAAATGACCGAGAAGTACAGTAAATGAAGTAAGACGAAAAATAAAGAAGGAAAGAAAGGGAGGGGAAGAGAGTGTGACTGTGTGTGTTACGGGAGTTCCTCTCATACGAAACACGCTGTCTGCCGCAGTCAAATCGGCGCCATCTTCCCTTTCCGCTCTCCAGTCGTCAGTTCAAATGGTTTTGTATCTCTCTTGCCGTCCGCTGCCTCGCGCCGCCGCCCCATTGTTCGATATGACTGCGTTGGAGGGTCATCCCTGTCCCTTCCCACTTGTATGGCGCTAACGCCCATCCGCGCTCAATTTTGTGCAATAACGATTTGATTCATTTGTTTATCGGTCGCCGTCGAGACAGTCAACGGCTGAAGTATAAACAACAAACGGGACAAACGCAGATGAGACTAACGTAAGAGACTGAAAACCACTCTTAAACAGCTGGTTGGGAATCAATGACATACATACATATGTAAGAACATTCGTAATCAAGGACATATCCTCTTGCTACGCTGCTACTTGCTGCGTTGAGTTATGAGAACTAAATATCAATTGCTGGAAATTGGTTTTCGGTATGTGCATGTTCGTAATGGCTTATTATATCAATATTATAGTGAATTTATGTTGTGCGCTATCACAACAGACGCCCAAACAGCTCCGGCTTTTATTAGGAAAAATTTTGTATTCTATTTTATGATCTGCAAATATTCCTGAATTAGTTTAATTTAGCTTTCATTTTTTGCCATTTTCGATCAAAAATCTATAGGTATTGTTAAATAAATAGACCTCGGAATTCGTATTTTTTAGTTAATTTTGTCACGATTATCATTTCACTTTTTGTTGGAAAACTCATTTTCATATAGATATTTTTCATAAACCTCCAAAATTTCAAGTGATGTTCTCGAATCATGTTCAGCCAAGTTAAAAGAGAAACGAGTTCGTTTATGTTAACGAAACGACCTGCACACAGCCAGAGCCGGCCCAAGCTACGGGCGCCCCAGGCGGCTGCCCGGGGCGCCAAAGTTTTGGGGGCGCTATCCCGATCATTTATCAATGCATTACTTGCAACTGAATAAATATTGTATGCCAATTTATATCGAGGAACTAATTTTTCATTATCGAAAATTTTTACAGAGCGATGAATAAATTAACTTTTACTTTGTAAATATCTCAACAAACATTAACGGAGGGGGGCGCTGGAGTACTATCTCGCCCGGGGCGCCAAAAAGTTTTTGTCGCCGTAGTTTGACCTCAGGAGCTTCTATTCACCTTGTCCTGTTGGCCTGCCTCTCTTGTTGCGTAGAAGGGCTCTTTTCAAGGTCTTTTGGGCACTCAACCTGCCGGACCTAACCGGCGTCTTGTTTTCCCGGCTCTTTCGTTTCTGCGTCATCAGAGCTTTTGGTCCGCTTCGGATTTTTCATTGATGCCGCAAAGGAGGGAGGGAACGTGCCTTGATATTACGCACCTTATCGTTTATCGCGTCGATTTTGTTTTTTATTTATACGTCCAGTCGTTGACCTCAACCTGGCCTTCTCTCTTTTCCCTTGCCAAAATAGAAATCGGAGATTTATTTTTTACGATATCTCTTCGGTTTTATGTTGTTTCCAGAATTTTGGTTCATAATTTAGAATGAATTCTCGCATTTGATTATTTTTTAGCTATTCATAGAGGCTTCATTAGTGGTGCTATTAATTATTTGACTTTTTGCTGTGAATTATTGGACAACAGGTGCTCTGTAGAAATGTCGATAAAAAATCCATCGCTCTCAATAAATCGAGAAAGTTATTAACTAAAAAGTCTGCGTGGGAAATATTTTTGAATTGGAGATAATTATTTATGAAATAGTGAAGTCCGTATTATTATTATTGTTTACACCCGGCACTCCTATAACACTCCGAAAAAGTGCCGTGCAATGTGAATCCGTGTTATGTGAACCTGGCTTTACATAGTGAAAGGGGGATTGCGTTCCATTCCCTATCAGACGCTCTTCGCCATGACCAAAATTTTCAAACCTTTCCTTGGTGCACATATATAGCATAGCATTGTTTCCGCCTATCTAAGATTGTAAACAAATTACTCGGGCCCTCCCACACGTCTCTTCCACGCTCAGCAATCTGGAATCCCAAGTCCGGTCAAACCGCACTACTGGGAACATAATCCGTGCCGTATGAATGTGTGGTATTAAAAAAAACAAACCGTGTTCCACCGAATCAGTGTTATGGGAAGGCAAGGTGTTCAAGGCAAATCGGATTACACAAAGCGATTATATTGAGTATATTTGTTTCGTTAAAGCATAATAATTTTATACCGCTGAAGTAAAACCAGCCATTATTAATCTTTCCCATTCATGATCATATAGAATAATTCATAATATCCGAGTTATATACAAATTGTACTTAGCATTAATTTTGCAACATTTTTGTCAAGCTAATATTGCATCTTAATGCGTATGAAGAACCATTTCTTTTATGTTATCGATCGGATAAACTTCGGTCGTCTATAATTAATTAAAAGGCAGAGTCGTCAAGATGTTTGTTCATCGCAACCCCCCCAAGAATATTCGGGAAGCAAAAAAAACACTCCAGTTTTCTCCATACAAGGGAGGGGAAAACGATGATAAGGAAATTAATAATAAGAGAGATTTTTTTTGTATTTTGCCCTCTTTATAATTACAAGTTTATCACGATAAATTTAATCAGCTTATCTGGTTAGATCAATTCCGGCTCGCGACAGCTGAATGCGAAAACATGCAGTTTCGTCGATTTGCTTCGTTCGCCTACTTCGTGGCGGAGGAAGTGTTGCTCATATTTTTTACAACGAGGTCGTTTGTTCACGGATGATTCCCGTTTTGTTTATCTCCGCGTCCTCACCGTCACTTTAGAACGAGGACTATTAAGACAATCGGGTATATGGTTACTCGAGGCTATCCGGCGTTAAAGAAGTTTTTATGATTTGCTCCTTCGCTAAAGTTTCGTAACAATGGTTGTCACTGTTTCTGCACGATGACGTAATCCTATAACCCCTCTCTCTCTCTCTCTACTTCGTCTTCAACTCTTCTCCTCTCTTCCTCCCCCCCTTCTCTCATTCTTTCCCCCTATATCTTCAAGTGTTTTCGAACGCGTTTCGCCGATTTGAAATGCAAAAAAATTCTAAACCTTCTCGACCTCGAGGAAAGAACGGAGAAGGAGTTAAAAAACCGTCGCGTTATCGGGGTCGCCATTTCGAGACACCTTCGGAGACGGGGATTATTTTTATTGAATTATGTGTTGAATTTTCGGAGGGTCTGTTTTAATCCGTTGGTCAATTCGAGTACGAAACGCTCTCGCAGATATATTCTCCCGTTCTTTCCCGTTCATTACGACTCGGGGTGTGAAAAGTGAGTTGCGTTTAGACGTTCGCTGGATCTTCTCCAAACAGAACATGAAAAGGGAAGACTTACCTAAACGGAGTAAAGGGACGCGAAATGGGGGAGAGGGGGTTATTTTGCGACCTACTTTCTGTTTTATCGCGAAGATTTAAATTTGCAAAGTCCTAAAAAGGGCCTTGTCCTTTTTAATTTGAAATAACATTCGAAAAAAAAATGAATGAGAAGAATCTGTTTTATCGCTAAGGTCTAGGATGTAGAAGGATCAAAGATGGACGCGAATATATTTTTTTAACTTACCAAGTCAGGAATACGAACTTTCGAAGCGGGGAATCGCGGAAATAGATTGTTTTGCGAGAGATATTAAATGACTTTGATATGTTATCCGAAAGGAATTCTCGTGATGTTATCGAGTCCTCCAAATAGTAATTGTATCGATCTTCCTGCCGGTATCGCGCTGAACTCTCTCTAGATGCACATGTGCGAACGCATGGGCGTGAGGTAACGCGGATATTTTTCGTTCCATTTCGGAGAGGGAAAATTTTTTCGACACTTGCCAACTATTCGAGATGAGCCCCGAGTTAAGTATAAGCACCGTCGGGCGAAGCGAAGTGCTTACGCCTGAAGGCGAGTGATCCTAGGCCAGTCGCGATTTGAAAAACAGTTGTACGTACTTCGAAATACTACTCGTTAGCGAGTTTTTAGAAAATTTCAATAGCGAGAATGGCATTACAGAGGACAATACATGTAGCCATTTCCACTAAAAACTGAAGAAAAAAATTATCTTTGCTATGCTACGTAGAATTAATTTTATCTTTCAAAGCATATATAAAAAATTGATGCATCTGGTTCTCCCGATCTGAGGCATCAGAAATAAATTGGTATTTATCGTATTGAGCATGTTGTCTCCACAGGACAGAAAAACATTCTAGATTCCATTTGATGTTTTTTTATAAGAGCGTTTATTTGGTTCTTATGTCATTACATAGTAACGTTTGCGTATGATTGTTTTGGAAAAAGCCAGGCGTACATTTTTATATAAAAAAGACGATTTTTCCACATTATTTTGCTCAATAACTTAGAAATTGGAACTACTGGAAGTAAATTTGTATACGTTTCCTCTATTGGACGAACATTTCCTTGGCAATGAAAATTATTAACCCAATTCTTTTATTATCCCATGCAGCCATAAACAACAGTTACTAGGTTAGTGGACGAAGTGTGTATGTTATATTCGCCGGGGTCACGATGTTTTAATGTCCTGCAGATCCTCGGCGTGACCTTGCGTGTTTTTTGAAGACGCCGCACATATACAAGAGTGGTTCCTAATAATACACCGCGGACCACTAAGCAATGGAGGAGAAAGAGAGAAAGAGAGAGGTTTTGGAACCTTGCCCAAGGAAATTTTCCTACCCTTAAAGATGCTTTGCAAAGACGATTCGCTCGCCGAAATGGATTTAGAACGTATCCTTCTCTATCCCTAAATATCCATCACAATGAGGGTTGCGGGTTGGTCCATCCTTACAAACTAGACAATTCAACTGCTTGATAACCAATCGCTTGTTATATAAATTCGTATTAACGGCAATATCAGTATTATTCATGCAATCGATCGATTAAATACAGGGGTGACCAACCGGCGGCGGCTCTTCGAGAGTTGTTATGCGGCTCTTTGAAATTTCCTTACATATACTGTAATTTTCCGATTATAATAGGTACAGGAACTGTTGAAGTCAAAGATTGCCAGAAGTCAAACTAAATAAAAGAGTACTTTTATTATTATTAGCAACAGCAGCTACATCATATGTTTAATAATTTCATTAGGTCATCAAATATTACTGCGGCTCTTCGGTGGTGTCCATTGCAGTATTGTGGCTCCTGCACAAGCGCAGATTGGCTACCCCTGGTTTAGAATAAACGAAGTCTACGGAAAATTCAATAATTTTTTGGTCGTTTAAAGCTATTTTTTAGAAAGATGAAAAAATTAGTTTTGGTCTTCATCACGAAGTAATTTTCTACGCAGTCTGGTTAAATCCAAACTCACATGTGCTTATGGATTTTTTTACCAATAAAATCCATTTAAGACTAGAAATAAAATTACTCGTATATATTGCTGTAGATGAAAAATACCAAATGATAGAAAAATGCCATGAAATACTTAACTTTACCATAATGGTACTAATAAAACAATGAAACATGGAAAAATTAATATTACTTTTGTTTTGGAGAAATATAATATAAAAAGTGAAAAATCTGGTCTTTTGAAACAATGTGCTAATTATTAATTTATGTTCCGTCATGCATTTTAACTTTTGCTACTAAAGCATCTTAGGATGTGGCCGCAAGTATTATTTATCACTTGTTCTATGAGTGAAAAGATAAGCGCAAATTTTTAAGTGCCACAGATGTGGTTGCGGCGTAAATAATGCGCATTCAGAAGATAATAAATAATAATAATCTTTAAGATATAGGCTTTGTTTAATGGGTATGATAAAAGCTAGAATGAGGAAATGATTTGAACTAATACCTATGATTAAGTTAATGTTGAACGAAGAATCAGAGATGATAGATGGAAGAAGCTTTACCAACGCTTCCAGAATGTTCCGGAGTATTCGAGAATTGCCAACCTTATCCAATCTCAAGGTCTCCGGGAGCCCCCTTCCTGTCCGGATCTTCCAGAATGTAGGAACTTCTATATAACCCACAACTCACAAGCTACCTTGTTACTCTACGGTTCAGAATCAATCCTTTAACGCAGTGGTGCCCAACCTACGGCCCGCGAAGGGTTTTTGTGTGGCCCGCGAAGCTAACATGAAAAAGCAATTCGAAAAATTTAACACACAAATTCTTACATTTTCATGCTAAAATTTCTCCGCGCTGCATTGTTTAAATTAATGCCATTTTCCCGACTTTTACGCAGGCTCAACCAATCTGTACAGTAATGTTGAGTTGAGTTTATTTTTTATTTAATTGTTATTTATATTGGCTTATAGTACCTTATTATTATCGGAATCGCTGGATTGACAGTAAGATGGATAATGAAAGCGATATAGGAAGATATGAATTAGATGAGGGGAATATCTGATAAAAAATTAAGTAAAGAGTTTAGGTACTACCATGAGATTAATTATTGCTGATATGGAGGTTTATTAGAAGCATTTAGTCACATAGCTTATAAGCGCATAGGTGCGGGTATTTCAATTTACATATTTATTTTTTAACTTTATTATAAATTACATTAAAGTTCTTTTCCTGGAATAAATGTTACTCTATTCTAATTAAATGTATCCTTCCGTTGGCAAGATGATAAGACATCCGGCGGATTGGAGTTTCGGTGTTTTGCCACATCCTCTTCGCCTGAATAGATTGGAAGATATCCCGAGACAAAAGCATTTTAAGGCTCGTCCCTTACGAGAAACTGCGCCGCTCCGGATCAATATCCCCATATGCCAGTAAACACACTATGAGACGCTCTCGCCACTTTTAATATTCATAAGATATTTTGTACGACTTGTGTTCTGAGGACGGGTAAAAGTGACAAGTCAGGTCAGGTCTGACGCTAACGAAAATAAAAAGCTTCAGGTATCCGAAAAATGTTTTAAATAAATATTTTAGAACTAAATAAATCTCCTGATCCCGTTCACCTCTTCAAATTTTTTAAATAAAATAAAAGACTTTTCTCCAGAATTTTCCCACCATTTTTATGACTCGATCTTAGAGTACCCTTTACGGAAAAAATTAAAAGAAATGTAGTATATTAGCTTGTTCACTAGTGGTGTTATTTTTATATTGCGTGCACAACTATACTACTTAGTTTTAGTATTAGCTGCACCATTTTAGGGGATAGGTAAAAAATTATCCGCATAAAGATAAATGTCTTTACAACGCTTCATATTTATTTTACGTAACGTTTTGGTAGTTCTGACTGAGAAAGAGATCTGAGAAGTCATGGCTCCCAGTTATATATCCAACGCTGTGAACGGGAAGACCTCGCTCGATTGTCGAATGAGAAGTCGCGAAATAATCAGCCCAATTCTTGCCTAAACTGTATCCTTCCGTATAATATCGGGACGCTCCTAGGTACATTCATACCGAGGTGCCCGAGCAATCCTTTCGCTTCTTTTATGCTCCGTCTGCAGCCGTCGAGTTATGCTTCCTTTTTATTCACGGTCCATAAATTGCGAACACGCGAGTTCTTCATTCATCCCCCTCCCGATGCGCGCCGAGAAGAACCTGTTCCTGTGGGATGCCGAAATTTTCCGTTCGCGTTCATCGGTGGTTAGGTTTTTGTGCGGAAACACGTGGACGAAAGAGATCTGGCGGATTTTTTCAGTGATTTTCGTCATTGCTGAAAAGCACTATTATCTTCGTGATGTCCGTCCGTACGCATATATCAGGGAAGAACTGGCTTAACCGATTTCAACCAAATTTGGTACATATAATAGTCACATAAATACATGACCAAAATGACATATTTGGACCGGATCGACCGAGCAGGGGTGCCAAGATTGCAAAATAAAACTTGGTAATTATGCTTTTCGAAGGAATTAATTAGCCCAACCGATTTCAGCCAAATTTGGTACCTATAATGCTCACATAAATTATTGACCAAAGTGGTAGGCTTTGACCGGTTCGACTCAGCAGGGGTGCCACAATTACAAAGTTAAAATTTTCGGTAATTATGAATTTGGAGGGAATTGGCAGAACCGATTTCAATGAAATTTTGTAGGAAGGAGGCGTGTAACATAAAAAAAAACAAAATCAAGAAGTTTAGTATAGATATAAATATCAGGGCTACCACCATACAATAAATAAAAAACATTCTTTTTACACATATTTGTGTTGAAATGTCTGCAACAATTTGAGCCAAATTATAATATTTATAATGTACTTATATATAGCAAACCATAATAGCAAATTTAAACTGAATCAGCCAAACAGGGGTGTCACAATTTCAAATTAAATTCTTTCACTAATTATGAAGTTGGAAGGAATTGGCCGAACGGATTTCAATTAAATTTTATATATAACATTTATACAACATACCATATTGAAATCAAAATGTTTACAGCTGGGATAAAGGGCAGGGCTACCACAATAAAAAGTAAAATAATATTTCTTTTACACGTAATTTTAGAGTACTGGCGACATGAATTTTAACCAAATATAATGTATATAATCTTTGTAAAAATAAACAACAAAATTATTATATTCAAACCGAGTCGACTAAACAGGGCTACCACAATATCAAAGTTAAAATTTGTCTGTAACTATTAATTTCGAAGATATTGGCTGAACGGATTTCAAAGAAATTTCGTTTGTAGGGAGAGTATAGAATGACAAAACGAAATGAACATCTTTAAAACGGATCTAAAAAGGATGGTTGCCACAATATAAGGAAAAATAATTTTCTGGTTTCAAAGCAAATATATTAGCATGCGATTATACTACGGCGAATTTGACGAAAAGTAGTTCTGTACCACGGGAAAACCGTGTACATCTCTACTTGTTTTGTTTTTAATCCTTCATATTCAATGGATTTGGTTGATCACATTTGTTTCAGTTTGTTGGCACTCATTCGGGCCTTTTGTTGGAAACTGTAATTAGAAATCCATACTAATAGAAAAACAAAATATCAAAGCTGTATCTACTATATAGCATTTAATACTAAATCGGCAGAAAAAGTTTATTAAAATTAAATATTCCAATTTCAATCAAACTAGGTATATTCTATTAGAACACTTCGTAACATTCAGTTAAGATATGGAGAAAAGTGATTATTTGAATTTTTCAAACGAAACTGCCAAACTTTTCAACATTTTTGTGCAGCGACCGAACAATTGGAAGTAAATTTGCATATTTTGAAGACGTATGTTGCTCAAACGATGAGTCCGATCGATTTATTTTGACAATTTCTCGTTATATTCTCTTTTCATATAATACGGTTGTAATTTAAATGAATTTGTAAACATCCTTGAGAACTTGCGTTTCGCAGAATTTCCCTCTTTTCCCCGTTCGCTCCATATTTGGAAATGTGATATTACGCCATTCTCGTGACGTTAAGGTGATTACATGTCTTTTATTACTCCTACAGAAAAACAACAACCGGAATAAACCATTGCGAAAATTATCACATAAATTTCTACATCTCGTCATCATAATCACCTTTACCATTGCCGATGTAGATACATAGTATTTAGGATGAATAATAATTTCACGTTTCCTTATCCAAAGTACCAAATTCCCCGGCGGGCGTGAGAAATCACCGATTATCTTTGTGGATTTCGCAGTGAATCTTTTGGGTCAGATTAATTTTTACTCTCGTTCAATTAAACAGTTTTCAACAAGAATTTCAACGTAGTTTTCATTTTTCGCTATCGGTCATCGAAATAGAAATTTCCACTTCGACAAGTCAAAGAGCGATTTCTCAAGTCTTATTTCACCTAATAATTTCTCGTTCCGTTTCGCCGTAAAATTGTATCGCTCTCGGCCGCGTCCCCCCCCCCCCCCCGCAAAGAGGCGTCGTATTTTAAAATATTTCGCCTCAGCTCAGACGACGACCTTCTCTCGATGGTAGCTGCAAGCCTCGCCGCCTCCCACATCCGCTGCGAGAGAGGCGTCACCCACTAACCCGAGATAGCGTCATCTCGCGGTTATCAAAGCACTCGAGGAATGAAACCTGCAGCGGAAAAGTGTCGAAACGCTAGCTTAAAAAGGCGATGAGAGCGTGGGAATGGGACGTAACACATCCATCGTGAACATCTCGCGAGGAAAGAGATGATTAAAAGAACTCGCGAATCGAACGCAAGAGGGACCTCATCGCTACATTAAAAAAAAAGAAGACGGAGCCGCCTCGAGACTGATTTCCGCTTCGACGCCTTTGTTTTGTATTTTTTCTTCTTTTATTTTTCGCGTTCCTCCAAGGAACACGGATCGCGAAAGCGGTGGAAAAAAACCGGGCGGATGACGCGAACCTAATTTAAGGGAAAGGATGACGACCTGTAAAAGTGTGTTGGAAGGAGTCACGTGGTCTCCAGCACGTCGGTCACGTGATAGGTGCATGGGATCGAGACCCGTTGCCGTGCCTGGCGGCATAAAAAACATGAAATGGGAGAAAGAGAAAGAGGGATCGTAAAAGGATAGTCATGGAAGAAGAATCTCTCGCTTAAAACAATATTCTTGTGATTTTTGCACTCCGAGACGATTTTATTTTGCAGCTTTAAAAAAATTTCCTCTTCTCGTTTAAAGATTGGAGTTTAGGTTATCTCAGAAGTCTCAGATACGTTAGCCGCATGCAGGAAATGTGCGGCCCTTTCATTACTTTGATTCTACTATCATTTGGTGGAAGAGAAAACGCGAAGCAACAAAGAGATAAGAAACAATATAACATTGATGGAATGGGTGTAATTTGAACAAATCATGGAACAAACTGCCCACACATATGTGAAAATTTTACCAAGTTTAAAACAGAGTGTACAATTTGTTTCATTTCTTTAGTTCAAATTAAATCCATTCTCGTATTATGGAATTCCTTCAAATGTGGGCCTCTTCGGTAAATTACAAATATGAAAATATGTAATAATTAGGAATTGTGTGATAATATGCTCTTGAAAACATTTACCATTTTTAGTTTTGCGCTTTTAAATTTCAACAAAATTATCATTATCATAATATGCGGACCGCCATCTATTTCAAAACCCACGTGCAATTTGTGTTTGACAATCCTGAGTTAGCTTCTTGCTAACGACAATCTCCAAACCGACATTAATTGTTAATGCTTACGCGGTAAAATGCTTAACGGAACGATTAAAAAAAAGAGAGAAGAGGGGAAGGAATCTTAACGATACGTGGATTGAGAAGCACTTCTCGAAATATTGAGGGAAAAGAGGGAAGGGGGAATAGCGCAGAAGATTTGTTTCCAAGGGAACGCCGCGCTGTGCGCAAGGTGTACCAAATTCTGCCGCATGTTGCGTCATCCTCCTGCTGCTATTTGGATACGGAGGGGGAACTCGAAACGAATTTAAAAAATAGTTTTACGAGATATGAGTGTGGAGAATGGAGGGGTGATAACAGACCTGATAATCTACATCTACATAATACTATGAAATTCACAAGATAGGTAGGTGGCAGTGGGTGTAGTGCGCCAGATTCCCTTGAAAATCTCACGTGCAGGCTTGAACATCCTGTTGTGATCACTAAATCTTCCAGGAAAAAAAGAGCCTTGATGTCGATCCGTCTTACAGGCTATCTCAGTGTTTCTCAACCTTTTGGAGCCGCGGACCCCTTTACCAAGTCCCACTATTTCTGCGGACCCCTCCTCATGAAAAGTTCATACATTTTCCATTCACTGTCTCGTTTTTGCACTTTGAAATATTAATCAGACCTTGGCCCAGAATCAAACGAGTTATAGATAAAAATAAACATCATGTCCTATTCAACGCGCGGACCCCCGAGAAATAACGCGCGGGCCCCTAGGGGTCCGGGGACCCCCGATTGAGAAACACTGGTCTCTCTCACGTATTTTATCATTGTGGTCTTTTGTTCCAATATAAAAGGGTGCTTCAGCTATTCCGGGTAATACCTCAGCTAAGGTTTCTGATCTATATTTCTCTAGGAGTTTCTATCTCTAGCATTCAGTAGGCGGTCACAATTTAAATTCCTTAACAATAAAGTAACGCAATGCATAGGGTCGTATATTTGTTTCAAGAATCTTACTACGCTATGCTTCACATTTTCCAAGTCGAGTATTTGGCCCATTTCATGAGGATCCCATATCTACTTGAAGCGTAATCGACCTGTGGCCAACTCCTCCAAATATATCATTTATTACTTATAAATTAACACCTACTCCGAGGAGATTCCAACGTATATTTCCCTCGAAGCCGACGAAATGAGGTGCGAAGCGGTTATCCTCTCCTCGTTTTCCTGGCGATTTATTGCATCATCGGTGTGTTACTTCAAAATTCTAGAGACGTGACCCAATTTTCACGTAAAGATACCGCGCAGTCCGGAAATTGGCGAAGGAAACCTACGTTCGCACATAGCGAGAGGAAACGTTCTAGAATCAATCCTGTTATCATCGAAAGAAATGAACATTTTTATCTAAGTCTGGGATTGAGTTTGCGATAATCTGGAATGTTTTGGAAGTCTCTCCGTCTCCGAGATCGTACTAATAAATATATAAATAAACTCGTTTATTTACAAACAGTCGGAACTTGAAAATTAGGATATTCGAATGATTGAACTCACAGTAAGGGATGGAATTTCGTTTTCGAAAAGTAAACGTATTCGAGGTATAGAGTTTCGACGCATGAACACATATTTATGCTGCGACTTGGATGACAAAGTGGCAACCATAATTGTACCACGAGTTACATACTGTTAGTTTATTATATATATATATATATATATTAACTAAAGGAAAAGAAAAGGTAGTGATGAGGGTGGCAACAAGGTGTTGAGGGAAGCCCAGCGGACACTTACCAAGTTGAGGACCAAGCTGGCAGGCTGCTGGGGGCGTCAAAGAGACACGTAAAACACACGAACACAAAAACACACGCAAGCTTATCGGGCCTATGCCCTTCTTCAGCGAAAGAGTAACGTGAAGTATATATATATATATATATATATGCTACCGTACCAAATAATTCCCGAGGTCTTTATTGCATAACACACTACCAATAGATTCTCCATTTTCTCCAACTCCATCGGCGACGTAATTTACAGAGAACTTAACGAAAAAAAATTACAGTGGAAACCGCTTAACACGAAGTGTCGGGGACCAGCGCAAACATTTCGTCTTAACCGAATTTCGTGCTAAACGAATTTCAGGATAAGCTTTTTTGAGACTGATTTGAGATATTGATATAAGCTCGTAAATAAATCTTGACATAACAAATATGCGATGGAAACAGCACAGTAATTAGTTATAATAATGAAAACCTTATAATTTAATCATTACATATATACATAAAAAAATTATTTTATTTCAATAGTTTCATAAAAACAATGTACAAATATTAAGTATCAAGGTCGCTAAAGTAGTTCAATTGTCTACTTCTTAACAAAAAATTCCGTAATTTTTTTCTGTCTAGCATTCATAATGATCTTTTTTTCGACAAATTGTTCCAAATCATCAACCGTCTCATACAAACTGTCCCCATGTGTTTGATTTTCCAAAAACCGACGCACACTTTTTAGCATTCCACGGATATCCGCAGCACTTGGCACTGACAACATTCCGTCGTCACAGTCATCTCCACTTTCACTACTATTTTCATTTTCTTTTGTTGCACTTGATTTAACAATGTCCACAATAACACTGTCTGTTAAAAGTTATGTAGTGGCAATATGGTCATCCACTGCTATATAATCATTCAGCGTGATTTCAGTTGTCAATCTCATTACAGACGACACGCGACCGAAGATATCGCACAATTCACTTTCAGTAGATGTATTTACCCTAGTTTCCGTAGTCGATTCAATTTCATCCTGTCCAGAAAACCTATCTGCTATTGGCGAAGAGGAAAATCCAGCGTGGCGAAAACAATTTTCGATTGTTTTCGCTGTAACTGACCTCCAAGCGGCATACAACCAATGTAAGGAATGCAAAAGAGCCACGGGCTTAATTTCCTCATTTGATTCAATACTAGATAAATATTTCTTGAGTAATAACTTCCGATAGTGGCATTTTAGATTTTTTATAATAATCTGGTCACATGGCTGCAATACGCTTGTTGTATTAGGCGGCAGAAAGGTCAGTTTAATTGATTTCAGCTTTTCCACTTCTGGATGAGCAGGGCTGTTGTCGATAATTAAAGCTATTTTTCGCTTCTGGCGTGAAAAGCGCTTATCCAATGCCCTAACCCAGTCTGTAAAAATGTTTCCCGTCATCCAAGCTTCTTTACATTCTTGAAGCAGGGAGGATTCAGAAATTTACCCACAACAAACATCAGGATTTTTTCAGAACCGTCTGAATTGCAAGCCACCATTACCGTAATGCATACTTTAGATTTTTTTTCCACCAGAGCACTGCTCATTTTTAAAAGCTAAAGTTTTTTCTGGGAGGCAGCGAAAAAAAATCCCGGTTTCGTCAGCATTAAAAATGTCCTTAGGCGCAAAGTCTGTTAATAATTTAGGCAAGGTAGAAGTTACCCACTCTGATGTCATATCACGGGAGACGTCACCCGACTCGCCGGAAACAGTCTAAAAAATTATCCCATTCCTCACCTTGAACCGCTCCAACCATCCTGGACTAGACGAATTCAATTTCCAATTCTGATCCTAAAGCGTCAGTCTTCGCCATCAAAACCGTACCAGAAATTGGAGCATTCTGGCCTCTTGCTTGCCTTAACCGGATGATCAGCGCCGCTTCCAAATCCTTGTGCTTTGCCATGCGTAGACGCTTCCGTTCCGGTTCAAACATGCTTCTCTCAAACACATGTTATTTTATCACGATTTTTTATAATTGTTGACAAAGTTGAAAAGGGAATTTCGAACTCTTTGCAGATGTCCGTTTTGGTTCTATCACCGTTATCAACCGCTTGTAGGAGCTGCATTTTCACTTTCAGCGGTATTGCTTTTTGCTTACGCAATTTACCAGCCATTTTTATGTGGGTCTTTTATCTTTTATAAAAATATAAAATCACAACTGAAAACGATCCCGAAAAAGAAAGAAGAACTTCGCTCACAGATTCGTTACACATTCGCTAACCGTTCCACACGGAAATTCAGAATCAACGGAATCAACTGAGTAGAACTGTTCTGCGTAGGGGTCTAGAGACGAGAGCAAGGGAGGAGTTGAGCATATTGAAAGACGGGAAAAGGGAAGGTACAGTACAGATAACAATCTGCACCTCCAAATCCTTCCTTTCATTCGAAGATGGCAGTTCTCAGAATTTAGTTTATTGCTGCCAAGGAAATCTCGGTAGCAACCCTCTCAACGGGGGCGCGTGAGTTTCTCTAACTAATGACCATGCCTATTAAAAGAGAGGGGGAAGGAGGAGGTACAGCTGTGGTTGTGAGATTATTCATACATCTTTGTTAAGAAACGAGAGGGTCGTTTCGTGTTATCCACATAATTTGACGGGGATTTATTTTCAGGGAACCGAAATTTTTTTTCGTGTTAACCGAAATTTCTTGTTAATCAATTCGCGTAAAACGAACTAATATACGTTGAAATGTATAGGCACCGGTATGGACCGAGCCTGCATTTCGTGTTAACCGATATTTCGCGTTTCCGTTTTCGTGTTAAGCGGTTTCCACTGTACCATTAATTTTATTTTGAAATAGTTTGGCATCACTTCGGGAAGGGTTTCAAGTGTCGTGTTCGATCGACGCATTCCGCTAACTCGCAATCGTTCAGCTTCTAGGTACTCGTGGCTGTTATCGCATAGCTTATTTCGAGCCGGTCTCGTCAAGCGCGTGTTTCTTCGTTCTTCGCTTCTTCTTCTCTTTCGGTGACTCACTACTCCCACGCGAGATAAGTGGATTTCGTCGCAAAGCATTTGAGATAATCTCGTGTCCGGCTGTGCAAACAAGCGTCACTTGTCTTCACACTGATTTCTTTGGTCCGCGTTCGCGATATCAGCCGCGAGGACCCGGCGTTTGTTTTCTGTTTTGTCTTCAAGAAAAATAATCGAATTATTCGCAGTTTTCCAATTTTACGCGCTTTAACACCAATGTTAATTTCGCAGGCAGAGGATGAAAAGCCTTTTGAACCGAAGTCGAGGGAAAATATATTGCCAGTCTGGCTTTCATTCTTTCATTCTCTGTATCCGGCGGCAATAATGACGTATGCCGTACTTTTACCCCAGAACGCCTTAACATTAAGTACAGGATGCCCCAAAATAAATTTTCCAAAAAAAGTGGATTCATATTGTATTATTTGAAATATCAACCGAATTCAAAATAAAATAACCGCTGAAAATAGTAGTTGTAAGTATTACGTAGGTTAATAATTGAGCTTAAATTCAGTTTTTAATGAAAGAAGTATCGCATAAATGATGCTGTCTCATCCATCTCTACCTATGTGTTGAAAATGCGTTTGAATTACATTGATAATAGCCACTGACGGAACGCGTGTTTATGCGCCAACACAATCGACTTAAATAAAATTTTCAACTTTTCAAGATATTATTTTCTTTTGAATTATGTTATTATCTCACATGGTAAAATAATCATTCAACTTTTTTTGTTGTTTTCATTTTGGGATACCCTTTATATAAATAGCATATGCATTCGCATATATCCCTCGTCTAATTTTCTTCTTTTATTTTTTTTAGGAAATTTAGAAAAGGAATTTTTGGTTATCTGTCCCCGTTAGTTCAAGAGCAAAATATGATGGTCGAAAGACCGGGTTAAAATTGCTCTGAATCGACCCGCGCAAAAATAACTTTCTATGAAGGCTGATTAGTTCGGTTGGAAGCCTAGAATTACTGACGTCGTTACCGCCTCCTTTTTACCCTATCGCGTCTGGGATGCTGACGGATCTGCCTTTTGGACGTAGCTAATATTACTGTCGTTTTTTTCCTCTTCTTCTTCTTACGATGATGAAATGGGTTGCTGTTTTTTTATGAAAATGTAGTTTTTTTATTTCACTATCTTGCGCGTTCGCTCAGCAAACAAAAACACTCGCAAATTTTTCTTCCTACAAAAAATGCGCTGCAAAATTGGAGAAAAATACGGTAAAAAGTAGTCGAATAACTGCAATATTGTGAGTTATTATTACAATTATCTTTAAAATAAAGTTCCCCATTGCTTGGACAAATAAAGTGATGTTTATTAGAAAATACTAGAAAAATTGCACCAGTAAATAGAAATATTGTGAACTATAATTAAAATTATAAAAAATAAATTAAATTCAGCATTTTCTAATCAAATAAGTTGATGTTTATAGTCTTGGCAAGGTTTTATTGCAACCCTATGCAATAAAGTCCTTGTAGACACCACCCCCGAATGGAGTGCCATATTGAATTTACCGCGGACCACCTATGGGACGCGGCCCCTATATTGAAAAAAGTACCACTTACCCTGGACGTCTTTCCGCCCGTAATGAAAATTTCCGCTGCTGTTTCAAGACGTGGGAGGCGAATAAAGTGCTTGTGTTAAACCTATTCTCTGTTGCCACGCGAAATGTCTTTCTTGAGGCTTCGCCTAACGTTTTTCCTTCACCAGCCGGTATCATCTCCGTTCACTCACCTCGAGAAGCGATTCGACCTTTTTTTATTCTCCGCGATTCTTTTGTTTATCCTCTTCTCCTTCGCGACCGTATACTCTTATCACGGAGCCACGCACCTCGACAAAAAATATTAACCCTCCCTTATGGGTTCTTTTCCGAATTCGTATTTTTTTATCAACGGCCTTTTCCCAGAATATTTCCAAGGGTTACAGTTGAGAAAAGAAAGTGAAAGTGGTCCGGGAGCCGACCGTCACGTTTATTGGCTTTTCGGCGGCAGACAAGGTCCTTTTATTTTCCCTTTCTCTCTTCCCTCGATTTGATTTCTTTTGTGGGATACCCTTTTGGGTCTTCTGCCGCTTCCTCTGTCCTCTCTATCTTTTTTTCTCTCTCTCTCTCTGTCGAGACGAGCTTCGAGACGGTTTTCTTCGAAATTCGAAGGAAGTCGTTCGTAAGCGATAAGGTAACCGATACGAAAATTATGCGATGAAATTATTGTCGTCGTCATTGTAACAGTTGCGGTTCTTGTGGAAGTCGCTAGTTATTCTCGTCATTTTCCCTGTCCAGCTCGCCCTATTTTTTTGTTCGAAAAATCACGCGGTTTCTGCGATAATAACGGAAAATTTTGAATCGATTTTTGTCTCTATATCGACTTGCCTAGATTTTCACTCGTTTGGGATGTTTTTAACATAAATTCGACCGAGAATTTGTGAGACTGCATCTTCAGCAACGTTAATTCCCAATTTAAAACTTAAATTTTATGCAACTTCGTGCAAGGTTTAGGATCGGTATTGCAGTCCAATATCTTCGTCTCCATCTCATATACACGATTCTTCTATCGCTTTAAGAAGATTCACTAAAAGTTATGCGTTGAAGATCTTTAACCCGTATTGTGTCTTCACCTATCGTTCGGTCGCATTTTGTTTTTTTTTTAATGAGAAATCGCGCCGCCTCTTTGCAAAGATTTCTTGCTTTCTCTCCATGCCGAGAAACGTTGAATCGCGTTGACGATTCAAATTATCGGCGTGGGATGTAGGAAAAATTTTGCAGGCGAGAATGGGGACGATGAAACGGAATAACCCCCCGCTGGGTGCACCTGGCTGTCATAACAATTCTCAAAGTACGTTTGAGCGAGACAATTTCGTCCCATTAGTAATCCCTTTTCAAGCGTGGATTTATTCCGTTGCTCCTTTTTATCTGCGGGAATTTTCTCCGTTGACGTTCTCCTGATCTTTTATCGGGCAATCTCACAATATCTGCGCAACGCTATCCTTGATTTTTTTTAAAATCGTTGCCGGAGATAGCTTCTTCGTTCCTATATTTTTTAAAAAGTTTTCGTCACCGAGGTAGCAGCAACTCTGGAATCCCAAATTTGTTCTTATAACATTATAACTAATAGTTCCTTAATTTTTAGTGCAAATACTTTTCATGACGAAAGCCAACGATTCCAATTTCAAGGTCAAACGTGTGTTTACATAAATAATTAAGAATAACACGAATTCTTTTAATATGGCGGTTTGAAAGAATGATTCTATTTGTATTTTAGAGTCAACATTGTCGACGTACTAGCGAGGACGTTTTATTTATGGACGGAATGCGCATTAGTTTTAATGAAAGTACAGCAGATTTCTCTTAATGTGACCTCACTGGTTTTCACATGCAATTGATAGCCCAAAGCGATTGATAACATTAAAGGGTGGCCTTACTTGAATTATATTTCGTTTTGGAATTCCGCGTTTGAATACAATAACCAGCTGGTTGCAGTAACCATTAATAATAATAACAAGCGGCATCTATTGTATTTTCTATAACAATTAGATCTCATCCATAGCGTGACCTCGACAATTCGTTTTTGGAATGCATTCAGATGGATAGAGCTTCCACGAAGAGATAAATAATAAGCGAAGAGACAGTCACGCAGCAAAACAATCATCGAAGGGAAATCTTTCCATGATCGTGACTCAATTCTCACGTCTCTACGAGTCTCGAAGCGACGTCAAAAGATCCCATCGATGGGTCACCTTTCAACGACGGAAGGCAGGCGCCTATATTGATTCGCGCGCGAGCCCTGAGGTCCCTGGCTCGCATCCCGCCGAGGGGCGTGGCCCAATTGCAAATGTCGCGCGATTATATTTAACTTCCCCTTCCGCTCTCGTTCCGACGCACGCAAGAAAATCCGAAACCAACGAACATCAAAAGAGAGGAAGAAAGGGCTTCTTCCGCTTCTTATCCGCTCCTCTTTTTCACATTCGCTTCCGCGAAGGGCACCGCATGGATCCCGGCGATTCGGCCGTGTGTTCGGAAGGAAAGCGTGGCGAAACACGCGAAATAACTCGCTCGCAATGACGCGTCGGGGCAATCTCGTTTTCCTCCAGCGGCTCGTTATCTTCGGCGCCGGGAAAAAGGCTCGCGCCAGCGACGCGTCCGAGTGTCGAATTGCAAACAAAGAACGTTGCATTGGTCGGAAAATGGGATGTTATTTACCCGTAAATATATGCTTCGCCAGAGAATTATCGAGCTCGTGTTATGCCCCAAAAATTAAAAAATATAAAAAAGTGCTTATCTCTTCGGTGGATTGTCGCTGAAGACGGCTACATCGCAGCCGAAATGCGCGTCAGGTTTCTGTTTTGGCTGGTGGAAATAAGTACTCTTTCAATCTTTTTTATTTTTTAAGTGCTCAGTCTTGCATAATATGTTTAATAGTCTCCTAATAATAACGCTGTTGGAGATTAAATTTGGCCCCTCTCCGAAGTAATATTTTTGTTTTTATGGAGCTCTGGGAGAAAATTCGGCTTCTGAATCGCAGAGGTTCCACGTTTCACGAAACAAAAGGCAAAGACAAGCCATGTAACGTTTCTCGGAGCCGCAGGAGTTCCCTTATGTCACTTATTCGGAACAAGCCATAATCTCTTCACGATAATGCATTTTTGAAGCCTCCCGTGGCGTGTTTTTTTTCTCGTCACATTTCTGGAGCCACGTGTTGATTGATCGAGGATACCACAGGAAAAAATACGCCGCGCCGAATTCCGGATTAACAAAAAAAACAGCTGAAGGTTCTCCATAATTCTTCCATTTTACGCGACGCCTCATGATCGATACCGACGGGGGATGGGGAAAAAAACGCAAGCGGCGCCGAAGAGACGGTCGCTGGAGAATAATTCCACCCGAAGGTCGCGGCTTCGTTCCTCGGCGCGGAATAAACAACGATAGACCCAAAAAGACATTTTTAAGTGGAATCGAGAGGCGAGGACAGAGACATCTATGTGGGGCGAGTTAATAAGAGAGAGAGGAAAAATCCTCTCCTGATTCGGTTCAAACACCCACCTTGGGATTTCGCGAGGGGGAGGAGAGGATGATGGGGAGGAGAGGATGATGGGGAGGAGAGGAAGATGTGGAGGAGAGGATGATGGGGAGGAGAGGAAGATGTGGAGGAGAGGATGATGGGGAGGAGAGGAAGATGTGGAGGAGAGGATGATGGGGAGGAAGTAAGTGGGCGGAAGACGCCTTCACCTCGCCCCAAAACCCCCTTCCTCTCCCCAACGGGACGGAGATTGTTCCCCCGATAGATGTCACTAGAGAAGCGGGCGAGCAAAGACTCGTCTACGGGGGGAAAAAAACAAAAGACAACGGAACGGGAAATGAACGGACCGGGGGAGGGTAGAAGCTTCTGGAGGTTGCGGTAGGGTTAAACAGGACGGCGATTTGAGGGGGAGGAGGAGCGAGAGAGAGGAAGAGGTTAAAAAGAAAAAAAAAGTGTTGTCCTACACGATAACATGGAGGAAGAGAGAAAGAGGAATAAAAAAAGCGTTTGTTGATGTCGCGAGTGGAAGAGGGGCGTGTTTCGTTTTAAGGGGAGAGATAGGCGGAAGGAGAGAAAGAGGCGGCTCAGCTGTGTGGGAAGTAGGGAGGGGAGGAAGGCGTGCAAGGAAGGGCGAGAATAGGAAGAGAGGGGAGGGGTGGGAAGGGGAAGTGGCAGAGAGAGGGGTGGCGGAGGGATGAAGAGGGGATCACACGGTGCGTCTCCGACGGAACTCCATGATTTCACAGTTCGGAACCGTGGAAGACGGACGTCCCTTTTTATTCGTCCCATGAAACGGATGGACCTCGATAACCGCTGCATGCGGCAATCGCTTCTCTTCGACGTTTCTCAATCTCAGGCATATTCTATACGGAATAGTAAAGGAAAGGGACCTTCATTATGGAAGAAACAAGGTATGTGGCTCGGATCTATTTTATTTATTAAATAATTTGTTCCGGTTCGTCGCTTAACGTGTCGCTTTGATGGGGTGAGAGATTGGCATGCTAGCGGTTAGGTTTTGTTTCGGAAGGGATTTATTTCGTGGTGCGTCGTTCGGCGCGGCCTGGAAGGTTCTTGTCCTTGCAAAAAATCCTTATTTTTGGCGAGAGAAGACGCGAAGGCGGGGATCCTCGGTCCGTTCAAGCAGAACTCTGCGATTGCTTTCTTTTCCGGTTAAGCGCTTTCGTTCGGACAAATTAAACGATATGGTCGAGCAGAAATGTGTCTTTCGTTATTCAGGAAAGTGTTTGTTTTGCCGGCGGGAGTCTTTGTAAAATTTCTTTGCCAATATCGTATCGAATTAGATTTTCGAGCTATTTAATATTTGTAGCATTAACGGATCTACGTGATAGGCGCTCCGAAAATTTATCTTTTCTGGCGTAGTTTATTTTCTAAATAATTTTCGCTCTTGTCAGCTAACCGAACATGGTCAATTTTTGCCCCTCACGTCAGGCTTTTGTTTGCACGTCTTGTAATTTATTCTACTTACAGAGAATTTTCGAGTTCCCCTTTCGGTTAAAATCAAATTGTTAATATTTCTCTCCAATAGCTATGAATATGCTCATTTCTGCTATAAATCAGCCGTCATCAGTGGAGATTCATCGATAGTAGATTCTAATACCAGTTCTTTAGATTGATTATAAAATTCTTTTTTAGAATATTTTTCGGTGAGCGATAATATTTCTATTGATAGATTATAATGATTTTACTCTAGAATCTACAATCGCTCATTACGGCTGCTTTGCAGCCATGACTATTATCTTAATTTAAAATTATGTGCAATTGCCCAAACTTATGTAATTCCTCTAAATGTCTAAGCGCGAAATATATTATTTTTCATCTTCGAAATTTTAGTCTTATCCTAGAGCACCAAATGATTTCTGCGGCCATAAATGTTTCATTAGTGAATCCCGTGCCACAATATAATTTCTGCGTAAGCGGCGGCGATTCTTCGTCCGTCGTACCCGGCCGAACAGCTGTTTAGCTCTCTCTATCTCTCTCTCTCTCTGCCCCAGACGCTTCTGGAAGCTGATCGAGAGGACAATTTCCGAGAGGCGGATTTTAATCCCAAATATCGCCCGCTAAATATTTAACGCCTTATCGACTGCATTTAACAATTCAGAAGAAATTCCCTCAAGGACTGCTTCCGATTCGAACGATTTTCGCCGATAAATCGTATTCATGACTCGTCTCCGCTTTCCCATGCCGTTATTCGCGACCTGTCCTATTCTATAGCCGGCTTTTTTGTGCGTAATATCCTGTTAGAGGCATTTTGTTATGCGGGGAAATCAGGTCGTGGAAAAGGTTATTCGATGTGTGCTACGGGAAACCCATCTTTTATCTTTCTTTGTTCATTTTAAGTTTGAGTGTTACGAAAAGATACGCCAGGCTAGGCATTGTATGGATACTCTTTACTTGTGATTTATAATGTTAATATTGTCAGCTTCAAGACGTGTTTGCTCCTAATATGTCATCATTTTTGGAACACCGCCGAGGTTTAAGATTTAAGTTTTTTTTAATGCCAAAACGTACGCGGGATATAGATGGAGCAATATCCGTTTGTCTTTAAAGGCCATTTGCAGTTTTGGCAACACCAAACTAAAGCCAAAATAAGTGTGATTAGCTTCCGCTGGCTCCTATGTGCCGAGTAATTTATTCTGGACCCATGCATCTCATTCATTATTTTTAGAACTCATTTTATCATCGACGGTGTGAGGTGTGTAATAAGAGGAAGCAATTGGGTGAATTTGGCATTACCCGTCGGGATATGCTACGATATGCTTCCGCGTAAATACTTTTGTAAAAAGCTTCATCACGGGTATTTCCGAAATTTAATGCTTGCAACGTAGCTTTCGAAGGTTAAAAGAGGCGAGCCAAAAATAGGCGTTTCGTAGGCGAATTAATAAATATAAATGGAAAGATAAAATAATTGAAGATTTTTTTAAAAATAGCCTCGAGAAGTAGTTTGTAAAGTTAGAAGCTAAAATGGAGATTAAAATTAGTATACATAATCGGAAACTTTTTCTTCGTAAAAGGATATTATTGCTGTTATACTATATGTGCCTTAAGGTGATGTTTTTTTCTAAAGTGTAAGCCGAAAAATTCATACTCGCCTTATAATCGTGACCAAAGATATCTTCTATTACTCCTCTCCCTCTCACCCCCACTAATATTCAATCCTCTTTGCTCTATAGCCTATTCCATCAGTAAATGATGTATAGCTTTTATTTGTTTTCATTTACATTATAAATTAAGTGTCACCGATCAGGTATTTTTAAATAAAAATTTAGTGTCAATATCCCAAAAATATATTTTTCTTTCTCGTGGCTTATATTGGAGGTCGCCCTATATTCGGGAAAATACGTTAATTTATTGGACCCATCCCATTTCTTTGTGGAGTGCTTTAAAATGAAGACGGCTGGATCGATTTTTTTTAGCAAAGCGGACATTTTCGTCAAAATTTCGATTTTCTGAAACAAAAATCTTGATTTTTTTTACGTTTATTTATTCTTTTCCCAGTAAGTTGCAGCCCGAGGGCAAAGCTATAGTGTACCCTGCCAATGGAAAGGCCAAAGAGGCTCTTATCAATGACAAGAAGCCAGAAGTCCGTCCCGTACGGGGCAGTGCCGTGCGGCAGGTGTTGGTCGCTTTTGTGGCCAATGTTGGTACCATAAACACGGGAATGGTCTTCGGCTTTTCAGCCGTTGCCATCCCCCAAATGCAGATGCCTAATTCTACTCTGCAAATTGATGAAGACCAGGCATCATGGATAGGTGAGAAGGAAATATTTTATATTTCAATTAACGGAACGTTTGCAGCAGAACGGACAATCATTGTGTTATTTAATAGTGTATTAGATTATCAATTTCACTAATCAGACATTTTCGGTGACGTTCTTCATTTGCAGCATCTCTTTCATCCATATCTACTCCGATCGGTTGTCTGCTCAGTGGCTGGATGATGGATGCCCTTGGTCGGAGAGCCGCTCTACTAATGGTTGAGGTTCCACTCCTTGTTGGCTGGCTCCTAATTGCCACTGCACACAATTTGCCTTTACTTTATGCTGGCAGACTTCTAGTTGGCTTTGGTTCTGGTCTAGTTGGAGCCCCTGCTAGGTAAAAAGCCAATTTATGAATTTTTGAAATAAAGTCTCTATAAAAACAATGATTAACATTGAAAACATATTCCAGCTTCATTTGTATGTTTCACTGTTCATATTTTTCTTTATGAATTTTATCATTTTAATGAAAAAATTCTTATTTCAAGTGTCCTTAGAGGTTTAATGTAGAAAGTAAATCTTACATGAATTGTTTTCATTTATAAATCAACGTAATATCAGCTTTTTACTTTTGATTTGCTATGTTTTGTGATAAAAATACATATATTTTAAGCTTAAAGAATTTTTCACAGAAAAATTTATAATTTAAGAAACTTGCTTCAGAAATCGAAATTGTATTGCTAGAGTGAACTTTTTATTGCAACTTTATTGATGCCTATATATTTATTGCAATTTTCTCGTAGGGTTTACACAGCTGAGGCAACCCAGCCCCATTTACGGGGCATGCTGTCTGCCCTAGCATCCTTAGGGGTGTCTTTTGGTGTTCTACTCATGTATGCTCTCGGGGCCTGCTTACCATCATGGCGCCATGGTGCAGGAGTAAGTGCAGCAGTTCCACTTGTTGCTCTGGTATTAGCTGCAGCAGCTGCACCTGAAACTCCGTCATGGCTGATTGCTCACGGCAGGACTCGGGAAGCCAGGTGTTCCTTAGCTCGGCTGAGAGGTGATGTGTGTGACCTTGATGGAGAATTGGACCAATTAGCTAGAGGGTAAGTTTTTCTTGATAATTTTTACTCTTGGGGACTCAAATTTTTTTGGCAATAACAGGAGAATATTGAGAAACTAGAAATACAAGATGGAATTCTACTATTAATGCTTTCCTGTAAAACTGTTCTTCTATCATGCATAGTTAGGTATTCAAATATATGCACATTGTGGTGATTATTTGAAATATTTCCTCTAAAATTATAAATTAATAGCAATAATTTCCTTTATTAAAATAAGTGTTTTCATTGATCATTAGGAAGCATATTCAAAGGTGGAAATTTATGATTAAATTTTATACATTTGTAACCTTCGCTTACGTTTGTGGTTTTGGTGATTGTTATGACTTATGCATATTTTTTTAAATTTCAGGAGCAGTATAAGTGCTGGCGTTGGAAAGGGTCGTAGCGAAATGCCACCCTTATCAACTCAAACACAGGAGCCAGAGCCACTTATGAAGGCACTTTTCAAAAGGTCATCATTGTGGCCACTGGGCATCTTGGTTGCTTATTTTGTTATATATCAATTCTCAGGAGTGAATGCTGTGACATTTTATGCTGTGGAAGTGATCAGAACTGCAGGTTAGTTTCACTCTGTAAAATATTAAATACATTATGAAGGGATTCGTTGGTATTGCATGAACATTTTTGAACTGAGCACGGAATAAGAATATGTGACAATACAAGTTTACATGAATGTATTTTAACCTCTCATTATTAATTGAATCATCAGCATATATTAAATTTATGGAATGTGATATATATATTTAGGAATGTTATATATACCTTACGGATCAGCCATCCAACTAACTTACATATTCGCTTGAAGAAATAGAACTAGGCAATAGTACTTCATTAAATCCAATTTACTCAGTTACTAAATTGTGTTTTAATAAAAATTTTGCAATTTATTATTTAAAAAAAACTTGCATATTGGTAGGACTGATTTTGTTGAACAACTGACACAAAAAGTTTGACCTGAACATGGCAATTTTTAGAAAAAATCTGCGAGCTTTACTTAACAAACTTCTCACCATTCACACCACATTTAAGATCTATCATGGTTGAGTAATAGGTTAACTATTTTACGTTGGACAAATGTTTTATATTTCATGATATCCTTATATTTGCAGGTATTGGAGGTGGTGACAGTGATTACATAACCGCTGTTGCAATGGGGGTGGTGAGGTTGGCTGCCACTGCAGCTGCCTGTGTCCTGATGAGGCGAATGGGCCGTCGACCTCTGACCCTCATTTCTTCCATTGGCTGTGGAGTGACCATGTTGGGATTGGCAGGTTCTCTTGCTTACCTGCCTCCAGGAGACTTCTCAATTGCTTCCTGGATCCCAATAGTGTGCCTGTTTGCCTTCACCATCACCTCGACTCTAGGATACCTTGTTGTCCCATGGGTCATGATAGGAGAGGTTAGTTGATTATTGCAAAATCATTAATTAATGTCTGTGTTAAAAGTTGAATAAGCAACCTATTGTCATTAGTTGTACCCTGTGATTGTTGCTACTAAAGATCACTGTTCATTGAGGGCATTTCCTCAACTGTTAGTTATAAAAGTAAAAGAATCAGCTACCTTGAATTCTTACTGGTATATATACTGGTGGTATATTGTAATTCACAAATAGTTTACCTTTTTATAAATGCACAATTAAATAGCCTTTCTATTTCATATAGTAATATAAATACATAATGAACATTTTTGATTTAAGCTGAAAGGGTAATTATTATACAGCAATTTTGAAACAAAGAGATGTATTTTTTTAAATTTCTGGTTCCTTTAAATCCAATGAATCAAATAACAAACTGGGATATTGAGGGAAAAAATTGTTATATTAATTGTTAGTATCGCATATTTTAAGCAAGTAGGTTTAAATTTTTAAAGGGGTGAATTTTTGAGAAAGTTAAACTTGAACTGAGAAATAATTCTTTAAAATGTTCTTTATCATCACAGGTTTACCCCACGAGAGTCCGAGGAACTTTGGGCGGCCTCACAACATGCGCTGCTCATCTCTCTGTCTTCGCTGTGGTCAAGACCTTCCCCTACTTGCAACACCTCCTCACTCGCCCTGGTGCCTTCTGCTTCTATGGCTGTGTTTCTCTTCTTGGGTCCATCTTCTTCGCAACTATGCTCCCAGAGACAAAGGGACGTTCACTTCAGGAGATAGAAGACTATTTCTCTGGAGTAACGCCAACGCTTGGGCCGCCCAAAATGAAGAAGGCCAAGGAAATGCCCAAAGATTCTAAAGGACCAGCTCTCGTTTAAACAAGAGCTGATATATGGCACAAAACTTTGAACACTTACCGTGCAGCTTTGGCCATAACATTGGGAGGAAAACTTTTAGTGATGGCTTTTTTCTCTAAAATCTGCCATTGCTGAAATAATTTGTAAGGTTCAGATATGAGCTTTTTGTCAATGCAATGGAAAAAAAGACTGAGATTTTTTATATTGATCTCTCATAGTGCCTAATGAATACTGTGGTATTTTTAAGGCTCGCATATCATTCTTATTCATGTATTTTTGTAGATTTTCATTGTAGATATTACTCATGTTCATCAATTTTTAATAGTATTATTTGCTATATTTCTTGAGTAAGATTTGTAGCAACAGTCATGCAGTTGTGTGTCATGTTTACTAATTTAAAGTTAGGTTTTTTATTTTGATTAAGATATCATTTGTTCATATATGTGTATCATCCAATCAATGCCACTTGCTTATATAAAGGCAAGTTGTACTGTTTGTTAATGCGTCATATGAAATGCGAGTACAAAGACGTGATTGGGTCATTTGTATTTTTCATGTTGTTATTGCTCAAAAATTGCTGTAGTGATATAGTAAAAACTCAGAACATTCTACTCTAGTTGTAAAAGGATTTTTTAAACTTCACTACTAATTGTCCAAGTGCTGTATTCCGTTATTTAAGAGGCTATGAATTTTTCAGTATTGTTTTCACCTCTTATTTAACATCTTTTGAGAGTTACCACACCCGTGAAGACTTTTGATGTAAAACTGCAATTTAAGGATGCCGTCCATGAATGTTTTAGGAAGATTCCCTATAATTAGCTCCATTAAAACTAGCTATAGTTTACAAAATATGTTAATTTTGATGTGTATGTTTCCCATTAGCAGATAATATTCTCATGGACAGCACAGCACAATCTTCTTCATGCCTCGTGTAATTTCAACTTTAGTTTTTGAAACTATAAAATTTATTTTTATAATGAAGAGTTGTATGATGCAGATGCAACAAAACATTATTACTATGTGAAGTTAAAGAAGAGTGGTTATTAAAATTTATTTGCCTTATTATAATAGTTTTATTTCAAGTAATAATAAGTAAATGGAAACAAGTTTATTCAATCTTTTGATGGATGAATATGGTTAAAATAATATAAAACTCTGGTCAGTTGAAAGCATTGTACATAGAGATCTGCATAATTGGGATGTTAATCAATTGAATCATTCAATTGTTCACAGCCTTATTTTGGATGAGCATTGAAGTTTTGATGATGTTTCTTTTAGTGTTGAATCTTTACTAATTTAATATCAACTGAAACTCATAAAACAATTGTGGTTTCAAAATAAATTTTCCCTTTTAAAATTTTTCATATCATGTGCAAATAAATGTGAAAGAATAGTTTCGTTTTTGGTGGAGCCAGTAAATGCTATTCCAGCAAAGCTTTGCGTTAGAATTAACAATCTACAAGTTATCAAAATATAATGAGAAATTTAAAAAATGCAAATTAAAATTAATTATTCTAGTTCCCCATCTTCCTATTCTCCCCTTGCCTAAAAACCTGTAATTTTGGACAGTAATTACGTTAGCAGCTTTCTGGATAGAAATATTGTATTTACTCGAATAATTCACGTACTATTTCTTCAAAATATCTTGTCTAAAAAATTGGGCACATGAAATATGCGCGATATTATGCCTACCGACTAGTAGAGAAACATTTTTATACGAAGAAACGTTAGATTTAGTGGCGGATTTAAGGAGGGTCGCACTTGGCGCGCGGCAAGGACCCCGAAAAAATGTTCGTGCATTTAATCTCAGAAATATTAAATTGATGGAATGATATGATCCGAAGATCCTATGCAGACAGGCATAAGCTGTGAAAGTTGGAACAATTTTTGAAACGAGAAAAAAGTCTGCTATGACCGGGAATTGAACCCGGGTCTTCCACTTGCCGGGCGGATATTCTACCCCTGAACTATCGTAGCAGAACATTTTCTCTCCCGGCAAGTGGAAGACCCGGGTTCAATTCCCGGTCATAGCAGACTTTTTTCTCGTTTCAAAAATTGTTCCATCAGAAATATTAAATAACTCAATTTAAGAATTAGTGGAACACCTCTATGATTCCAAAGAAAAACGACCGTTAAGAGGGGTCGCATAAGAAAGTAGTCGTTAGGAGGGGTTTCACGGTATACCTGCATATTTAGATTGCAGGGCCCCCAATTGGTTAGCGCCAGGGGCCCCAGAAGGCGTAAATCCGCTGCTGGTTACTTTATAGTTTTTCTCTCTTTCAATGAGGTAGAATCAAACAAACCATCAGTAAATGATTGTTATTAACTGGATGAGAAAAAATACTTGGGTTTGTTCCCATGTATAATACGCACCCTAATTTTTTTAAATCGTATTATATGCGGTAAATTACGGTAGGTGGAAAATCTCAGACTCCCAGCAGCGGAGCCCATGTCTGCAGCTTTCCCTTTTTGTTTTCGGTAGAGGAAACTTCATCGTCTTTTATAGAGCAAGAATGGAGAAAGTGAAATGTGCATAACATTTATATTTTCTTAATTCCTAAGGTTCGTGAATTACGCGATGCCGTGAATTATGCGAGGTTCGGAGGTTATATGGTATAAGCAGAAAGGAAGCGCCAAAAACTGCTGAACAACAATAGGGATTATACGCTATTAATGATGGGTACCTATATCTGATCCAGTCGGGGGCGGATACAGGCCTAGGTGACCTAGGCTACCGCCTTGAGCCTTGCGCCTCATAGGCGCCTGGCTCCTAAGGCAAGCTAGGAAAGAAACGCGTTGATGGTGATGTGTGTGAGCAATCGCGCTCGAAACATCGTCGATAAAACTTTCGCGGATGTTTATTTGGAGAATAGCGACGAGTGATTATAGAAACGTATCTGGAGAGAGGAAGAAAGAAGCACTGATTGTGAGCGCGTGCATTCACGCACGGAATGCCGTAGTGAAGAGAGTAAAGGTTAAAAGGTTTTGCGGATGTATTTGATATCGAGTCGAATTAGTCGGACTTCGCTGGTCCTCATAGTTGGTTCGTGGTTTCCGTGAATCGCCAAAGCTAAGTGGCGTTATCGTAGGGCATTTTATTGGATTCGTGAATCATTGTCATAATTAACATCGTTATTTTAATCTTACTAAAATATTTACTTTATCGTTATTACATTAAGAAGAATAATTAACTCCATTTAAGTATTAAAATGCCAGAGAGAGATTGGGATAAAGATAGAAAGTTTGAATCAAGAGCCTTTAAAAGGAAAAAGCATGCTCTTTTGGAAGAATTACAACGAAAGTGAAGAAATTTTTCAAGGATTGCAGTGAAAAAACTGATCCTAGTTGCAGGGTTAGTGAGAAAAATTAAAATCTTATTGATGTTAGCTGTGAAAGTAGAAATGAAAATCTTGAAGACCCCAGCATTACTGTGCAAACTGGAGCTGAAACATGTGTAATTATTCAAAATAGCCCAAAATGGTGTAATGACTATGATAGTAGTGCTTCGTCAACTTCTACGTCAGCAGAATTGTTTGCTGTTGGGGAACAGTCTAGTGTATTCGTCAATTTTAGTGATCCTGGTGAGTAGATTTCCCCTTTGACCCATAAGCAATTGAGCAATATTGTTCTGAAAGGTCCGATTCGCATCTTAAGAGAAAATGATGACTTTCTGTTACATGATAAAAACCGACATTTTAGTTCATCTTACTACAATCGTGAATTAAGCAACGGTAAAAAGTATCTTCCAACACATAAGTAGAAAATCGCTGTTGTAAAACAAGTGAAGATTTTCAATATGTGAAATTGCTAGTTGTAGAATTAAGAACCATGGCCCAATGTTTATTACTAGAGTGAACCAACTGCCTCTAATCCATTTGAAGACTGGTCTACGATCGATATCAGAAGCTGTAAGTATATATATAAATAAATAATTCAAAATTTGTTTGCATGTTTTCTTCATTAAAATATAAACAAGTCGTGGCCCTCGCAAACTCCAATCGCCTATGGCCCTCGCACCCTCTAAGTCCGCCTCTGGATCCAATAAATAATGATCATATATGATTGTATGATACGTATGAATATTTATTCAAGCTACCTAAATAATGCTTTCACTCGTTTACCTTAAATTGACATTGTTCTTCAGATAAGGGTGGCGGGTGATGCATCCTGTTTGCTAAAGTGGACCAGAGCAAATTAGATATTGTTAAAGTGGGGAAGGGGTTTTTAGGGAGAATATTTTCCAATCTTTATACGAGCGAGTATATGTGACTGAAGCTGAGGTTCAATCTCTCGGAATGGTGGCAGGGATAGGGAGAAAAGTTGCATGGAATGCCTCTTGGATTAAAGAATTTCAACAACTCGGCTGGAGAAGAGTTTAGGAGAAATTTGCCTTCACAGAAGACGTCAGGTAGGAATCGAATTTAACCCTTTATTACTGAGGTGAAATTATGATCACATTGTAACTGAAGTGCGGACTCACAGACTGGTATTGTCTTTTGTTATTATTCATTTACTATCAATATCTACAATTGGATTTTCCGTGTTTATATTGTCATGAGGGTTAAGAGGTAATTAAAAGAAGAAAGCTTAATGTTCACTTTATTTATTTGTAAAGTTTACACTAACAGAAAGTAAAAAGCGAAGTATTTTGGCTCTATAACTTAAATGGTGTCTCACAGTATGAAGAAGTATTCCTGCCTGCGGCAAACGAAGACATCGGGGGCTGTGGACGACCGTAGCAGTCATTCGACGGGGTGCGATAAGGTCTCCTTACAGTCTGTTGCATGTATGACTAAGGCTTATGCAAGGGAGGGAGGAGATGGAAAAGACCGATTTTAGTCTGATTGTGAGTCAAGGATAGGGAAACTTTCCCACATGGCAGGCCGCGAGTGCTTCGACGAGACGGGTATGTATAGGAAGTTAGCGAGAGATTCCTTGCTACCAAGCAAGTTGAAATTAAGTACGAAAAACTTTTTAGCGTTTCAACTCCAACGAACGTGATTATTTTATTACACTTCGAATTGAAAAATTATATTCTACGCTAAATTCCACGAATCACCCTTTCGTCATTGTTTCACGGGCCGTTATTTGGCGATCCCTTGTCTATGGCAGTGGTTCCCAATATGGATACTGTGGCACAATGAGGTGCCGCAACTGATTTTTAGGAGTGCCGCGTAAAACTTTGCTCTGTAAATAAATCAACAACTTGGAAGAGTTGATAGGCAATTATGGCAATATTTTCTCCTCAAATAAATTGATTATGGCTCAGTATCAACAAACGGATGCATCCAGGGCTGGCCTTGGGGGGAGGGGGAGGGAGAGGGGGGGAGGGGGGTGTGGATGAGGATGGATATAATATTTGACGTCTTCCTTCTTTTCCATTTGTTTGCATTTTCTCAACTATTTTATAACTAAGTAAAATATATAAATTGTTAAAATAAATGAGAATTTTATTGATAATATTGTTGTTTCTTTTTCCAGATTTGCAAAAAATTAGCTACGTGATGGAAAGACTATTTTCGAAATCAGCGTAGCTGAATTATATAAAATCAGTTATTAGAACAAAAACAACTTTTACAAAGTTCGAATTCGCAGGCCTGGTATATTAGCCATTCTTTACCAGCGAAGCGGCAGTCCGTCTATCATAACTTTTATCTCCTAAACTGCCGTACGGATTTTAATTAAATTAAGTAAGAGTGATCCTTATTAAAATTTATCGCCCTATTGTGATTTTGAACTGCATCCGTCAATTATAACTTCCACTGTACATAAATTCTTTAATGAGCTTATACTCGTATCTCGTTATATGGCATCCGTCAAGCATCAATTAAATGCCATATTTTTCTTTCCTGGCTCTTATATTATCTGTAAGGTATATATTAAAAAAATTATTCGGATAGAGAACAACATTTATTACAAGAAAGTTCCGAGAGCACATAATCGCGTGTTATAGTTTCGAAGATAAAAATTCGAGAAAATCCCAAACAAAATATCACATATTTTTTTACATCGATCGGCAAACAACAATAAAAATCCATATATTTCTCTCCCATGATCTAAGAGGTATAGACTAAAAAATGTATTCGGATAGAGGACTTCATTTACCACAAATAAGTTCGCGAGACCATATAATTACGAGTTATAGTTTCGGAGATAAAAATTGAAGAACCTTCCAATCTTTCGTTACCGTTTAATACGTATTTTCCATAAAGAAAGCCCTTAAAATCTATGTGTATTCCATTTATGGATTATACTTTTACATCTTGCTTCATTGTTGTGTAACATTATTGTTGGTGAAAGTGGATACGAGTTTATGCCGTGACTTAAAATATTTTTTGAAAATTTTTCAATTTCCAAAGTAAAAATGTAAGAATGTACTGATTTATAACCTTGTAGTAAATGTTGCCCGTATAGGAAACAACGCTGTTCATGTTACCTATTTTATTGGAATAGGAGATGTATTCTTCTATAGGTTGAATCAGTATGCACAAACGTAGTGTTGCAAAAATTTATTTTACGGGCTAAAATAATGCAGAGTTTTTCGTATGTAACTCATGAATTCCGTTTAAATGAATATTCCTGTGATGGGCGCACAGCGCCGTCTACTACTTTAATGCCACTTTGGATCGCTGCTTCATCTTTCAGTCTAGACGGTCTAGAGTCTAGACGCTGAGTTCGACATCTAGTCCAAGCAGGACCTCAACGGAATAATCGTGGTCGTCAGCTGTTTCTATGAACGGAGTGGACTTGACGCCGCAGAGATGATGTTACAGTGCGGAAGATACAGGACCTGATGAAGGACTAGCGAGGGCTAGGCTAGTGGTGCCCAACCTACGGCCCGCGAAGGGTTTTTGTGTGGCCCGCGAAACTAACATGAAAAAACAATTCGAAAAATTTAACACACAAATTCATTCATTTCTATGAACATTTTTATAATAAAGATTTTAATATTTAAATGTTAACCATAAAACCTTATTTAGAATAGATTTTCACTTATATGGTACATACCTCAGAATATATAGGTTACTTCAAATTTAAAGTCGGCCCGCCGAAGAATTGGCAACGCCATGTAAAAAGGTTGTTCACCACTGTGCTAGGCAATTGCCCGGGGCATCTGGAACTGCTGTTAATAACGCCCATCATTAAATTTATCAGGGCAGTTATTTTATCTTACCTGTTGTTTTGAGAACGGAAATCTTATATGTGGTGGATATTTCTCTTGCGACTAAATCATCGAAAGTGTACCTATGTATTTGTTTGTCTTTGTATTGCAAGATGCAGCACCAGAAATTATATATGAACCTATGTTACGCAACGTATAAACATAAATAAGCATTTTTGTAAAAATAAAGAAGCTAAGAAACGCTTATTTATAAAACTCTTCAAAGTGGCCCCTATGTCTTTATACGATGAATTTGTGGGCTCTCCGAAACATTCGATGGAAAAGGAAACCAACACAAAACAGAATTCAGTCAAATGTAAAAAAAAGAGCAAAAGTACATTATGCATACACTATACATAAAGCAATTTTATGGCGTTGGGATAAGTTTGAAATTAAAGTCTGTGATAAAAAATTCGAACATCACGGAGACTTGAAAAATTACGAGCACATTCATTCACGGTACGATTCGAACGCGCAACCTTCCCATTCTAAGCCAGTCTCACTACCCGCCCAATATGAGCACGGTAAATGTAAGGCATTAGGGTAGCAGCTATTAAACCTTCCCTATTAAACTTACGGTCCGAGGCACGGCCGCAGAATTCCTAGGACGGGCCCCTTTTTACAAGTAGAACCTCCGCAAGGCTCTGAAGGTTGGACTCAGGTCATTGAAGGTTAAATAAAAGTCAAACGCCAATTTGGAGCCGAAATGGGGCTTTTTCAAGTTTTGCACGAAAAAGCCAGATTTTCGAAAGTGAAAGTTGACTTCAAGGTCACGCGGTTTTAAATAGGCGCGCTTTTTGAAATTCGTAGCTGGCTTTAGGGAAATAATATTTCGTATATTCCGAATAAAATTGTAACTATTTAAGTGGTTAATTATAAAATAAAGACGGGGGTTTTATTTTAATTGGAAAACAAGTGAAATAAATAAGTTTTTATTAATGCTCGAAACACCCTATTTATTCAAATTCATACAATTACAACACATGGTTATAATTTCTTTCTTTTAACATGCCTTTCAAACATTTTATTTAGGTAGTTAATTGAAAACAAATAAGTTATAATTAATGCTTGAAATACTTTATTTATTCAAATTTATACAATTACGGTACATGAGTATAATATCATTCTTTTTACATGCCTTTCAAACATTTTATATACAACCCACAACAAAGCCTTCATGGATGGACTACCACAATAATCGTTGCATGACATTTTTTATCTCTGAACATCAATATTTTTTATCGCAAATTGCATACTACGCACCAAATTTCACGAGCGAAAAGTCGAAATAGCTTTATCGCTATTTATAAAACACGCCTAGCATTTTGTATTAAAACTGTCTTTGTAAAAACTGTTGCAACATAAGTATAATTTATTATAAAATCATTAAAAGTGAATTCGCTAAACTTCTTGCTTCTTAGCGGCAGTGGCGCTATTATTAGTGACAATATCTTGCCTGTATTACTCGAGGGCGACGATTTTGATTTAGAATTTGAAGATTTTAGAGATGATTTTTTAACGTTGAATATATTATTATATTTGTCCGATAATTAATTTAAATACATGCATACACGAAATGAATTACGAACTTAAACTTGAGATTCTTAATTAGTTTTTTCGGAATCATTTTATAAATATTAAAGTAAACGAAAGCAATAGGCGATTCTCGCCCCTGATTTTGCAAAATCAGGAATTATACACAATCGGAATGTACCGTTTTTATCCCCGTTGTCACCGCGTTCGGAAATGATTCACTGGCCGAGAGAAAATAAATAGTTTCGGAGTTCTTAACATGCATTATAAATAACAACTATTTTATAAGAAAATGCGTATTATGTTCGATTGTGCCGTACATAATAACAATGAATTCCTTCCATAAAACAATCAGAAACATCTGGCAGAACGTGATATACATAGTTCTTATTATAAATTGATGGTTTTTCGAATTTTGCTGCGTATAGAGCAATTTCTGCTCGACATTTTGCCGGATTGGATAGAGCTTCTTCATTTGTATCCCGAGCGAAATGCCCGGATGAAAATGTTCTACCCGCAGCTAAACTTGATAAACGTTCTCTCAAAAGCGAGATCCTTCGCTGCGAAAAATTCCGCAATAATATTGAGCAACAACAGAACTTCGGAAAATAGCAACAACGGGGAATTTCTTGGGCGGGGCCACACACATCTCCGGCAATTCTTCAATTGTGGCTTTCAGCAAAAAAGAGCACTGATATCACCGCATACTTGTATTCCAAATTCACATACGAAAGCTTGACACATGTTAGATTTCATTGATTATTTTTAATTATTATAAAATTTCACTACGATGATCATATACTTCGATGGAAAATTTCTCTGCATTGCCACGCTGTAATGTCAGAATGAAAATATAACATTACTTTTGGCATCTGTAGATACAATATGAATAACAAATTTACAAGTACGGATTGAAATGCCATTTAATAATTTTATGGAAAAGATAAATAAAGACAAACCTCCATTGACGATTCCAAACAACTTGTTTTCGCGAGTGCGTGATACACAATTTCGGTTGTCCTCATTTTGCACGTTATTACGAGCGGCGAATTATCGAATCTTATAAGTTGCATAGTGAAGTGTATACAACCGCGTATTAATTTGTTTTGACCGGCAGCGGTGGCGGGCTCAAGCTTCAAGCAAGCATAGATGGACAAACGTGATTATTAGTCCGCCACTTCAGCCCAGTGGTAGAATAACCGCCCGGCAAGTCGAAGACCCGGGTTCTATTCCCGATGAATGCAAATTTTCTACAAATTTCGAGATTTTCTTAGCGTAGATAAATTTACAAGTTCTATAAGAAGCTTTCCATGAAATAATGCTGCTGATTGAAGTTCACAAAACGAAATTTGATTGTTCGAGATTCAATAGTTAGATGCCGTCTACCATTAAATAAACTACTTACCATAAGCTAAACAGTTTCTTACGCATCACTTGATACCTATCTATGCTTGCTTTAAGTTTGAATTTTCCTTTCGTCGTGGTTTTTTAAATCCGTTTTTAAGAATACATGTCACGATGAGAGAGCGTTACGTTTTTGAGGGGAGTATGGAAGGGAGAGAGAAAGAAAGAGAGAGAATGGGAGGATGATGATAATAATAATGTCTTTATTGAGGGGGATATTAACGTAATAATGTCCATATTTACATATAACCCTGACATGACGAACATAAACACCCATTTTTAGGCGGGATTCGAGCACGCGACCTTAGTATCGCGTCGGCAGATACTCGAATCGCCTGTCTAGCGAGGCCGGTAACGGGAGGGAGAGAAAGAGGTTGGAGGGAGAATTGAGAGAGAGAGAGGAAGAAAAAAATGGAGGGAGAATGTGAGGAAGATAAAGAGGGATGAAAAATTGGAGGGAGGAAGAGTGAGAGGGAGAATGGGAGGGAAAGGGTTAGAGAGGGAGGGGGAATTGGAAGAGAGAGAGGGAGAGAGAGAGGGAGAATGTAGGCAGAGGGAGGAGAATAGGATGAAAGAAGATAAAGAGTGAGGGAGAATTGGAGAGAGGAAAACTGAGAGGGAGAATGGAGACGGGAAGGAGAATCAGAGGGAAAGGGATATAGAATGGGTGGAAGAGAAAAGGGGTTGGAGGGAGAATGGGAAGAGAAAGAGGGAGGGAGAAAGAGAGAGGGAGAATGGGAGGGAGGAAGAGAGAGGGAGAATGGAGGGAAAGGAGAATGGGAGGAAGAGAAAGAGGATTGGAGAATGGAAGGAGAGAAGAATACGAAGAAGAGAAAGATGGGAGAATGGAAGAGAAAGATGGGAGAATGGAAGAGAAAGATGGGAGAATGAAAGAGAAAGGATGGGAGAATGGGAGGAAGAGAAAGAATGGAGGGAGAGAAGAATGCGAGGAAGAGAAAGAGGATGGGAGAATAGGAGGGATAGAAAGAGGATGTGAGAATGGAAGAGAAAAAGGATGGGAGAAAGGAAGAGAAAGAGGATGGGAGAATGGAGGGAGAGAAGAATGGGAGGAAGGGAAAGAGGATGGGAGGAAGAGGGAGAAAATGTGAGGAAGAGAAACAGGATGGGAGAATGGAAGACAAAGAGGATGGGAGAATGGGAGAGGGAGAAGGGAGGGTGAGAAGAATGGGAGGAAGAGAAAGAGCATGGGAGAATGGTAGAGAAAGAGGATGAGAGAATGGGAAGAAGAGAGGGAGAATGGTAGGAAGAGAGAGAGGGAAAATGGAGGGAGAGAAGAATAGGAGGAAGAGAGGATGGGAGAATGGAAGAGAAAGATGGGAAAATGGAAGTGGGAGAATGTAAGGAGGGAAGAATGGGAGAAAGAGAAAGAGGGAGAATGGAAGAAAAGAGGTAGAGTGGAGGGAGAGAAGAATGGAAGGAAGAGAAAGAGGATAGATAGATAATGTCTTTATTCGGGAGAAGTTTAAACCATAAGGTCCACTCATACATTTAACCCTTCATCAGTGTTAAGTTACATTATATTTAAACATTAAATTACATCAAAACCGATTAAGATAATTAAAGACTAATACAGGCCGATAGAGGTACATATTCAGAAAACTTCTAAGACACAAGGTATTTATGGGAAAAACCTAGGAATGACCTGGCTTGGCCACCCTAGCGAAAACCCATGCAGGAAAACACAATGTAAAGGGGGATGGAAAAAAACCTGCAAAATCCTAGATATATAAAAGAACAATATGAATGATCCAAGAACACAATAAGGTGAAAGATAAAAAATTATATGTTAATAAATCAGGTGAATTATATAATAATAAATAAATAAATGAGAAAATATTTAAGATAAAATTACAATGAAGGCGTAAGAGAGAAATATATCAATGGGAAAATAAACAATATATGCATAATAAAAGTACACAATAACACAAATAACAAGCGAAGATACAAAAATGATTTTTTATAACCAACTTTTATATAGTCAATACTTAATATGAATAAACTCTATAATATAATTATGATAGTCTTTCTGCTTGCATGGGTGGAAAAAGTTGTAAAAGTGTCTACCAGCTGTTGAGTGATGTGGGGGTCTCTATACTTAACCTTCAATATTTTTACAGTTAAGAGAATGGCAGTCAGAAGTAGAGAACTCAGTGGCAAATGTAAGAATGTTTGGTATATCAGTAGTAAGAAGTTTGATAGTATCTTTTGTTTCATTAATGAAAATACGGACTTATCCATTCATATTGCTTAAAATCAATGAAAATATACTGCTAGTTCAGATTAATTCAGCTTTAGGTACTAGTAGGAGTGAAACTGCTGATCACCAATGAGTTTTCAATGGCCTTTTCATAAGGAAAACAGTTTTTATAATATAATATAATATAATAATAATCTTAAATGAATGAAGATAAAAAGTTTTTAAGATATATAAAAACTTACTATCAATAATAATTACGATAAAAACACAATTATTAACAGAAATATTATTTCAAAAAATGTAGGAATGCTCATATCAATACAAATCCACATTAAAATAAAAAGACTTCTATTACACTACAAACAATGACAATAGTTTATTTAATCTCGTTGCTATGATGGACACTTTTAATTTGCTCAGATTTGCTTCAACAATATAAATACAGAAAAAGAAAGCTAAGGTTATATAGTACAAATAATCTGATAACTTGTCAAAATAATGAAATTATAAATAAACAACTAAAAAGAAAAAAAATTTAAAAAATAAATAAATATGAAAAATGCCACTAATACTATACATCTATCTTCCCACGTGAATTCAAATTAACATTAATCACAGTGTCAATGTGTAGATCTGGTGGCTAAGGTGACTAAATCACTTGTCTTATTTGATGATTGTGATTATCTCAGGCGAGGTGGTTCGAACCCTGCAAACAACTTTAGTTTTTTTTTCAGATTAGACAGAGTCCAAAACAGACACACACATACATATATATAAAGCGAAGTTAATATAAAAGTTGGTAAGAAGAGTTGCAGGAAATCTTACAATTTATGTACAAAAGAAAAAACAGGAAGTATTAAGTATAATGAATGGGGAGTGTAGGGGGATGATTAAGGATTACTTTGATGTTTTAGAAGATGAGTTAAACAGATGCATTTGAGAGAGTTAAAAGAGGTAAATGTTTTAAAATTCTGATTTAAGTTATTCCAGAGTCGGCAACCGAAGACTTGAAAGGATTTATTGTAGATGAGGGATAAGGAGATTGTTTTTGCCTCTAGTATCATGCTTGTGTACTGTATTGATTTCATTGAAGAGGGAAGAGAGGTAGTCAGGTTTGTTATGAGCAAGGATTTTATACATTAGTATCAGAATATGCAAGTTCCTTCAAGCATCAAGTTTGAGCGATGAAAGTTTATTGTAATCGAGAAAAAGAAAGAACTTAGTCACTTCCACAAATTTATTTTGCACGACCGGTTTCACTACGATCGTAGCATCATAAGGTGATAAAATATAAAAATCCTTCCATATATACAGGGAGAAAAGAGGGGGAGGAGGGAGACAGGAGGGGTTACACAGAAAACATTCTCCTCTATTTAGCTTACCAAATATTTTGTAAATACTTTGTAACAGCATTGTTGTCTTTGGCCCTTTTACCAAGTTTTTGTAACTGTTGCTTTCGCCTTCTTTTCCAACCCCTTCCTTTTCCTAACCGTTTATTCAATTACCTTCCATTCATTTTCTGTGTAACCCCTCCCGTCTCCCTCTTCCCCTCCTTTTTTCCCTATATTTATATATGGAACGATTTTTACATTTTATCACCTGCTGATGCTACGATCGTAGTGAAACCAGTTGTGCAAAATAAATTTGTGGAAATGACTAAGTTCTTTCTTTTTCTCAATGAGTAAATTCCACAGGGTTGAGCCTGACCTCATTATTGATGTTTATTGTAATGTTCACTGATGTGGTCACTCTTTTTAAGGTCACTGATGAATCTCATGCAGGAGTTTTGTATATGTTGTAGTTTTAATGCCAGTTCACAGGAGAGATCATTATAAACAACATCACAGTAGCCAAATTGAGGAAATAGGAGTGTAGTGACTAAGAGTTTACGCAAGGAATTAGGTAATATGTTTTTGAGTCTTTTGAGAGAATGCAAGTAGGAATTGATAGTTCTACAGATTTTGTTGGTATTAGGGGCCCAGGAGAGTGTCATCTACTATGACACCAAGGTTGACTACTGATTTTTGAAAGTGCAATTTAGATCCTCTAGTGATAGATGTGGAGATTTACTGTGATCTATGGAAGCCAATAATTTGGGATAACTGAGAATAATAAACTGACTTTTGCAGGGTTGATCTTCAGAAAGTTATTAGTACTCCAAAGAGAGAGTGAAGCTAGATCAGAGTTAATTTTAGTGATAGCAATGGGAAATTCAGGTACACGCGAGTGATAGTAGATTTGGAGATCATCAGCGTATAGGTGATATTTACAGTGAGTGAGAGCATTTGAGATATCATAAAAGTACAAAGAGAAAAGCAGGGGGACATGAATAGAACCTTGCGGAATGCCTCTATTTACATTTAAGGGACGAGATGATGAATCATGAGTAATAACCTTTTGAGAGCGGCTATTTAGATATGAGCGAAACCAGTTTTGAGAAGCGAGTGAAAAGTGCAGAAGTTTGGGTTTGCAAAGTAGGATGTCTTTGTTGATGGAGTCAAAGGCTTTACTGAAATCCAACAGAAATAGAATGGTGATTTTTCTCTGGTAGGATGGGAGAATGGAAGAGAAAGATGGGAGAAAGAGAGAATGGAGAGAGAGAAGAATGGTAGGAAGAGAAAGATGGGAGAATGGAAGAGAAAGATGATGGGAGAATGGTAGGGAGGAAGATAAATAGGGAGAAAAGAATAGGAGGAAGAGAAAGAGGATGGGAGAATGGAAGAGAAAGACGGGAGAATGGAAGAGAAAGGGGACAGTAGAATGGGAGGAAGAGAGAGGGAGAATGGTTAGGAGGAAGAGAGGGAGAATGGGAGGTAGTGAAAGATGGGAGAATGGAAGAGAGGATGGGAGAAAGAGAGAGGGAGAATGGTAAGGAGGAAGAGGGAGAATGGAAGAGAAAGAGGGTGGGAGAATGGGAGGAAGAGAAAGAGGGAAGGAAAATGGAAGGAAGAGAATGAGGGAGGGAAAAATGAAGGAAGAGAGAGAATGCATAGGAGGAGAATGGAGGAAGAGAGAGGAAGAATGGTGGGAGAATTGGAGGAAGAAGAATGGGAAGAGAAAGAGTATAGGAGAACGGGAGCAAGAATGGGATGTCTTAATTTGAATACTGTACTCATATATATCTGTCATTTTTGATGGACAATTTTCTATATTTATAAGTAGGTCCATTTATTATTCTAAGCTTTAAAATACTTTAAGGTAACTTGTAATAAAAAGAATATCAACTTTCTTTTGCTTGAAAATCCACAACATAAATCAGCTTTTATACAAGGTGATTCAAAATTCACGCAATCCAAAATTTAGGTCTGGTAATCCGTGACAACGTATTGGAACTTTTCCTGTGGGCAACAGTTGGTACCTCCTGTGTGTCGCAATGACTCAAACTCACCGACGGGTAGTGTCACGTGTCCTATCCAGTGCCAATAGTACTTGGTCTGCAGCGGGAGCAACATTTTGTTTTCCCAGGCACAGCAGATGTTCCCAATTGAACATTATTTCACAACTCGGTCGTATGCAAAGGTGCAAGAAGTGTTTCAGGGATGGTTTCCTGATGCTCCTGTCCCTCACAAGATGATGATTTCGTGACTGGTTTATCATTTTCGTGAGACACCTAAATGCTGGGTTGCATGACTTTTGAATCACCCTGCAGTGTGTCTACTATACAAATCACCCAATGGCACCTAATTCAATGGGCATATGACGGTGCTATGGAGAGGGTAGGGAGGACACAGAAACCTGATGGATACTTCCTAGTATTATATGTACTAATAAAGATGATACTCCCATTAAATTCCATATGTAACCTATTAACATGTATAATACTCATCCTAAATACGCATAAAATAAACTTCGAGAAAAACATTATGCTCAGAAATTTTGCACTAAATAGCAACTAATTAAGCACAACTGGAGGATAAAGATGCAAATATGGCAATTCTGCAGTTAAAAATGTTCAATTTTTAATGGAATTGCTTTGAGATAAACCATCTTTATATTAACAAAAACTAAACCATCTATGCCCAAATGTAACTTCCAAGTTACATTAAATGCAAAAGTTTTCTTATTTTATTTTTCATTGATTAATTTTTGCCAACTGCCAAAATTTAACCATCATGAAGTTTTTTAAAACTGTCAACATTCTAGAGCAGCATTTACTTTCTTCAGAAAAAATTAATTTTGGCCATAGATGATTATTAAGCAAGTGCATATCCAACAGATACTGGAAGTAGATTAAAAGTCACCAACTATCACTTATTGATCAGTTGTCTTAAAAATTGCTCAACACTATAAAATATAAGTTGCAAGACTGGGAGAACATGAAAAAATTAGTGATTGTTTACAGCCACAGTGATACATCTACCAATTTTCAATCATGTACTTTGGCACACACATCAGTAATGTTATCTCTCACTATCCTCAAAATTAATTTAAGAAAATTTAAAATTGAGAAAAGTTTCCTCAAATATTTAGTATTGGGCACTAACATGGATATTTACAAAACTCAAGAATTCAGTGGTTTGAATTAGACTCATTTAAATAATACCTAAACTGCAAATTTCTCCCAGAGTGCACATAAGTCCTTAATAATTACATATTCTCATATGACTCTTAAAACTTTCCCATTTAATTTTCTCAAAACTAATTAATTTGAGCTGTGATACCAGTATGTGACACAACTTCACTATGGTAACCATATATCACCATTTGGATACAAAGTTTCTTTTCAACACCACCTTGAAATGTAGTTTGATGACTATGAAGAATTTCTTTATAGCATCCTGAAAATGATAAACAAATAATGCTTTCAAATTTGTAAAATACTATAGAAATCTTTATCACTTATTTTGATCATTGTTCACAATGATTTAAGTATCTTTGGTTTCATTCTTGCAAATTATCTTGAACTGTTTGTAGGCAATGACCGCTAAAGCAAATTAAAAATTAATTACACTCATTGAAAATCTTTAGACCTTTATCAATGACTATATTATAAATTAAAAATAAATCAATCATTCAAAATTACTTTGGCTGATGCAATGTTCAAGAACAACATGAATGGAGTTTGGGCAGCAGGATTTACTTAAGCTTCTGCAGCCAAATTGTTTATATCTATACGAAAATAAAATGTTCGCCTACCAAGTGACTTGTGATGAAAAATTCTATGAAATATAGTTTAAACAGTTAAGATGAACAAAAATACCTCTAATATTCTAAGATCTCCATCATACTGCTATAGTCCTGACAGACAGATCTGATCACATTAAATCCAATGGCCACTATGCTCATCCATGTAGCACTTAGATGCTCTGCATTTTGCAGGGATTAAAATGCGTTTATTTTGTGGAATAAGTTATTTGGTTCGCAAATGATACTTTCCAGAAAAGCAGTTTTCTTAACTACCCAAATCATTCTTTTGTCCAAGGGGCTTTCCATATGACTCACCTCTCCCCTTTTTACCCTTGCCCTGAACTTAAATTGAAAGACTGAGCAAAATCTCCAATTCACTCAGTTTTTCATCAGCAATTAAGTTATATTACTCTTCATCCCTTTCTGAGAAACTACATCAATTTAGGTTATATGGGTGTAAACATTATTATTAGGCAACTTAGATAAAATATTCAATGTAGCAAAAATGGAATTCCTTCTCACCTTTGGTAATATTTTGCCAACTCCAAATGACTCAAGATGGGATGAAACTGATTTCCTCCACTATAATGTAATTAATTAGTGAGGAATCAACTAATAAGTATCCTACCTACAAAAAAAACCTTTCCATTTGGACATATCCATCAAGCAAGACTGCCAAGAAACAAAAATCGGTCATTTGGCAAAAAATAATGCTGGATTGCAATAGTTCCAGACTTGGGTCAAGTTAATTATTAATGAAGGCCAGGATCAAATGCTTTCACAGCAAGGTTCCATGACCTAGTTGTTTCTTTCAGATGATTGCAGTGATCTACCCGAAAAAAACCAACTACATAATAAGTCGAGATATTGAAGATCACTTGTCATGCTTTACTTAAAATGTGTCACTTTCATGAAATTTAACATTTTTTGACAATTTTTTCAGTTGAATGCCACTGTTTATTGACATTCAAAATTTGTAGCCCTCCATTTATACAAGCATTAAATTGAAATGTGTTTTATTTACAAAATGTGACTCTAATATCAGACATTGAGTGTATTGCAAGAAAGTTACAATATAGATTACAAGTAAAATAGACGTAAGATTCTTTTTAAAATTAAAAAATGTATACTTTTGTATTGTTTCTATTAAGTAAAATCTCTTTGCATTCTACTCTGTCCTATGTGGGTTGCAAATTTGGTGGAATTTCATTGAGAGGTTTCTACATTACACTATGTAATTTATAACATTTTAAATAAAAATAATAAGTTTAAATATGCTGTGAAAAAATTAGTATAATTAAATTTCACAAAAAATATTTTATAAACAATTTTCATTTAATAGCCAACAACAGTCAGTAATTTCATTATAAAATCACCTATTTAAGAAGTTAAATAAAAGAAATCATATCAAGATATTATGGCATGGAAATTTCATGAAAATGCCTCATTTTCAAAAATTCAATTAGGAAAGACTCATAGGACATTTCCTCCAATTCAGTAATGCTTTCAGCTAATCACAAATCACTGAAAATATTTAAATCATCCTAAGGCTCAATTCATCAACATCAAATTAAAGAAAAAAAAGAATGAATAACAACAGCAGAATGAATCAATTATTTTTATTTACAGAATGTGATCAAAAAATTTTGAACATTAAGCTCTTCTTTTCAAAAAATTTGTGTGTTCCACAAATAAGTTAACACATGTTGTCATCCTCATAAAATTTGTACTTTTAAGAGCATTCATACTTAGGTGTGAGAACCCTATTATTGTTGCAAAGAACTCAACACCCTTTATTTCCCACTCACATTGAAAACGATCAACTGCCAACTTTTAAGTTGAATACACTTCTTTGGTGAACTGATATTAAGGCCAACCAGGCTTCATTGTCATATTCCTCAGCATACACAAATCACGAGCTGTTGCCCTTCTTCCAGACACTGTCCTTACGTCATACAACCTCAAAAGCAAGTCAGTGGTAAAGAGATCTGGAAGTGAACGTAGCAAGCTTGGGACCTAATGGAAAAAATTATCCAGTGATATTTTAAATAAACTTTATTCTAATCAAATGTACATAAATTTTAAGAAAAACTACTTTTATAGTATAATAAGAGAAAAACATAATTTTAGAATTGGAATCTTAAAAGTAGAAGTTGATTGGCCAGCAAAATATAAATTGCTCAATCAAAAGTGAATACAGGATTATTTCGAAGAAGTGTAGTCAAAATCTCACACACACGTTTTGAAATGAATACTAATTTTTAATCCTCATATCCATACTAAATGTTCTTCTATTACCATAAAAATGAGTAGATAAAATTTTATTAAATCATTATTTCATCAAAATGTAAACTTTGATGATCAGTCTTAAAGGTCATCTATGTTAGAAAATGGACATGCTTTACATTACTGACTGAAGAGCATAAGGCATACCAAAATAACACAAACCTAAAATGCCATCAAATTTAATTAATGTATGCTCTATATATATTATGTACCCAAATCCAAGACGAGGCTTTTTTCCAAATATCAGTTTGCGAAAATCGAGGGTCATCTTAAATTCAAATATGAAGTGGTACACCATCGATTCATCGTAGTCATTTCATTGCGCATCAATTCGTCTCACATCAATTTGTCATGCGTCAATTCATCAGATGGCAAACTCATCACCCATTAGTACATCGCACAGCAAGCTCACCACACATCAATTCATTGCTTGACAAATTCGTCGCGAGATTATCAAGAAAAATTTTGCTGTGGAAAACTTTCTTCCCCTGTCATACACCATTAATGGTGACTCGCCTTCCAATTTGTCTCATGATGAATTTGTTGAGCGATGAATTGACATGCGATTTATTGATGTGCGACAAATTGAAATGCTATGAAGTAAACGCGACGAGTTGTCGTAGAACCGTAGGAAGTATGATTATGCCTTTAATCGAGGTTTTTCAAACAAATGAAATATAAGATAAAATAATTGTATCTACTGAAAATTTTCATTGCAAACTTACAATCTGGATTTCAATTAATGCAGTATTAATTTTTAAAAATACATTTTAAAAATTATTTTTTTCTCAAACAAAAATATGTAATAAACCATTTCAGTTAATGAACAAACTAGTATACCTATATTGAATGTGTGTATGAAATATACACCAAATACATTCAATGAGAAATTAGGTCATAAAATCTTTTTTCTGTTTTGACAGTATGCTAAAAGAGGGGTGCTGTCTTGGATTTTGGTAAATATGGTATTTAACAAGTTAAGAACTTTAGAATATTTTCAGTTGGATTTTGCTGATTTTGGTTCTCATTTTTTAAAACGTGTAAATAAAATAAATTTTAGAAATTTAAAATGATGGATATTGGTGCTGAAGATTATTCTGAAATAAACTCTGTTGCCAGACTTAGTTGATTTGGGCATAGAATGATTTATAAAAAACATTTAACAATCCAAACCATTCCTACTCACCAGGGTTGAAGGCATAGACTGCAGAACAATCCCTGTCCTATCCCTGCCACCACATTTAACCACACACTCAAGAAATTTGAACACAAAATGAGTCTGCTGTGATACTTCACCATCATGGACGATGACTGAAAAAGCCTGAAGAAGTTGCGATGATTTAAAAACATTCATTACTATTGCATCACATGTCATTACTTCATTACAATAGTATTATTATTATTATAATGCAATCAAAAACACAAGTCAGACTAGAATCAGAAAAATATAAAAATCCAAAATAAATATTTAAGAGCAAAAATTATATTTATTTGAATGATAGAAAACATTATTACCTGAAATAGCTCATTCAGAGCCATTTGGAGAGGATCTGGAATGGACCAAATTCGCCTCTGTGTGCCAACATTAGTGCTAGCTCCAACTACACTCCCAAACAATGAGGCAGGGTCATTTGGCTCTGGAGTAGAAGTATTGGATGCAGGGGGTGCAAGACGGAGAAGTTTACTTGGGCAAATACCTTCAAGATCCTATAAAAATGCAGAATAAAGATGCAAATTGAAAAAAGAAATATTATTTGATTATCATTTAAATAAACAGAAATGTACATAAATGTGCACTTTATACCTGAAGAATATTAATGGGAAATAGCTGATTTTAGGGAAATATTAAACTTTTTTCTCATTGAAGAAATCAGTAGAACAAAATTACTCAATAAAAATTATTAGTTAAATAATCTTGAACTATATGCTCCACATGACCATCGGCATCAAAATTATCATTTAGCGACTAATATTATTTTACCAAAGTACAAAGTTAAAAAAGATCAAACAATGAAATCAATTCCTGCTGTGTTATGTCACAGAGCTCATAAAAAACGAGTGAAATTCATTTTTCTATAATATACTTCTCCTCATAATTGTGACAAAATCAATAAAGCTTACTAGCCATTACATAAACTAAGATCCAAAAATTGTGTCAAAGCAATAACTTACAAACAAACATCATCATCATCAGGAAAATAAGAGAGAGAAATCCATTTAAATAGAGAGACTTAATATTGATCAAAACAAAAATGGCTGTAGTATATTTGTGGAAAAAGCGCCTCACAAAGCAGTACAATGGCAAGATAAGAGTGAATTCCAGCTGTAGAAATGTGACGATACCTCTCCTTCCATGTCTCTCCTGCTCCTCTTCCTGCTTGTGCTTCTTCCACTTACACTGGTGTTGATACCATTACTTGTCACATTAGATGAATTGTTACCGCCATCTACACCACCTTGAGCCTCCACGGCAGAGAACACACAATAAGCACATAACTGTGCCAAGGCTGATGCCTGTGGTTCCACCAACTGTTCCCTTCTGAAATGGAAAGCCAACGTAGTACATCACCAACCATGCAATGATAAAACATTATATGAAAGAAATGGATTTACATAAATAACTATATCACATTAATGATTCCATAAAGACGTACCAACCCACAAGTGAAAATAACAATGCGAGCACTTGGAGGTAAATGACACTCTCCTAAAAGACATTAAAAAATTTAGGATTTAAAACTAGCATTCAAGCATTTCAAACAAACTAAAATTTCAGTGATAAAAACCTACCAATATGAACATTTTTGTACACTTTATATTTCCTAATTATTAAATCATATCCTTGTAAATTCCGAAGGAAGTGGATTTAAAAAAATAGCCACTCTCCTCATTCACTGATACACCAAGAATAGAATTAATAAGAAAGCAGTAAGGAAATATTTATTAAAACATCCTTGAAAATGCTATGTAGAGCAATCCTCATCAATTTAAAGATACAATCATTGGCTGAAATAAAAAAAATACAAAACCTTGGAACAAATACCATCAATGTTATTTCATGGAAATTTATAAATATGTAACGTATTTACTTGCAAATAAGCTGCAGCCTCATTTTTTGAGAGTGAATCTAAACAAAAAACTTCCCGAATATAAGCTGCATTTAACAAATCCCAATTAGGTGTAAAATATTCTGGCTAACTAAAAATCACTAATATGTAACATTAACTGTACACAAATACCAGTAAATGTTATTATTTATAATGATCAAGAATTTCAGTGAATTATTTGTAACAAATCTGCAATATATTCATTTCATCAGATGCGAAGGACAATATTGCTGAAAATCTTGGATGCGCGGCTTTTTACCCAAACATGCTGCATGTGGAAAGTGATGAAAAATTGCGACTTCCAAACCAAAAGAAACACTACCAAAATGTCTCTCACGATAGAATTGTAAGAATATGAGACTAAACTCTTTCTATGCTTTAATATCCATCAGACTATGGCATTTTTCTTGCGGGCCTCTGGCGTTACTGTAGCGATTGCTTGCAAAAACTGACATTTGTAACTGTTATCAATAATTATAATATTTCATTTTTAGCCTACTTTTCAAAAAATGGAAAGTAGACTTATGAGATCGCCTCGATGTCAATGTGTGTGTGTTTCCCTCTAATATATTCTCCATGAATGAACCGATTTCAAGTTAATTTGGTACATAGAATATGCACATACAGTGGAATCCCCATTTAATGCTTGCCTGGGGGACAAGTTTTTTTGTACCTTAAATCGAGTAATACCTTAAATGGGGATAGTCTAAAATTGAAAGATTAACTGGCACTTTATTAATATCAAATTATTATTAATTGAAACACAAATATTAAGAGTACAGATTAATTGAAAGATAACCTTCCTGTCAAGTTACAGGCTTATTATATGGAATAAACAAGCACGGAAAGGTGTACTTCACGTTGGAGTACACACTTTCCAAATGTGTTCTTTGAGAATGACAAATTTTAGTAAAATTCCCAATACCAAATTTCAACAAAATACATCCTGTCCTTCATGTAAAGTGGTCGTAATTATCGTATGATTTTAACCAAAATTGGAATCTGTCGACAAATTTTAGTAAAACTTCCCAATACTAAATTTATCAAAATGCATCCAGCGGTTACCGAGTTGAAAAAGAGGCACGTTATTATTATTATTTATTTGATGAATGATGCGTCCGTTATTTAATTGAAAAAACGGGAGAAATCATCGCATGTTTAACATTATAAACTTATAAGTACTTATTTTGTTACATTTAACGATAAAATTATTTATTTAAAAAAAAACCTGAAACATCAATTTGGTGAAAATTAAGTCGAAAAATCCGCTATCCCCTAGCTTACATTTTTCTAATCCCCAGACGGTATCTAGATAAAAAGCTAGATTTAGCGGAAAATACGTCAAGTTGGTGACACTACAATGAAATATTTTAGTTAGTGGAGGGGGAGTGTGAAAGCCTACGAATACGTGCACTGCCACCACAATTATTACAACTTTGACGCGCCTCTTATTATTTACGTAATTTATTTCGTCTTAGTTATTCGGTCATTTTTATTCTTCTTTATAGTAGATAGTTTACGTATTCTTTAAAACGCTTATATCTTGCATTATAATGTAACTGAAGAAATAAATTCAATTACTATTTTATTTGACACCGATTCTAAGACGAGTGGCAATTTCTGAGATGGTGAAAAGGTAAAAAATAGTCGGCTTACAATCGATTAAATACGGTATACGTCACATACAGCGCATTGAATCACTGAGCTGCATAGCACAGCCCTAGGAAATTTTAACAATTACCTCACATATTTCTTGATTTCTCCATTTCTTTTCTTTACATATAAGCTACATTCTCATTTTAGAAATGAAAAAATTGTAAAATGCAAGTAAACATCAGTAATCTAATGCAGTAAAATATACTTAAAAACAAAATAAATATTCAAAAAGACTAAAGTGTTTTGAACTTACTGCATTTGGTTCTGCAAATATTGTGGTAATACATGAAGGAGAAGTGCTAAATTGCAGTTCTCTATGTCCAAATGGAAAATAGCAAATGCCAAATCAACAGCTTTGTCCAAGTCTTCTCTGTAATGATACTTGAGCACTTCCTGTAAAAATCAAAACATAAACAAAGAATAATCAACAATATCCAACTATTTTCATTAAAACTACTAACTAGAATAACAGAGATGATCTAATTTACCATAACAAAATATGAGGACTTTTTCAGAGGGTTTGAAAGGAATTAAAATATTTAAGTTTTAATGCCCCGAGCATTGGAGCTGATGATTTCAGAGAAATTGCAATGTTATTTTAGGCGCAAGAATAATAACAACTGGGTTATCGTGCCACTAGGTAAAGTTAGGTGGAGGAAACTTACCTTAACTAGATTTGAGACAAACCACTGGGAACCACCTGTGTTTAGGAGAGATTCAAGAGTATGAGTAGCTTCAATAGTGACCCAACCACGACGATGTATGCCAGCCCAGATAGTCTGAAGCTGCTCACTAATTGGCTGGTGAGAAACAATGCTGTAACAGAAATGAAAAAGGCAAAATGATACAATGAAATTATTGAAAAATGAACTGAAATATTGGCATGTACCAAAGTAAACATAAGATTTGTGTTAATTATGGCTACAAGGAGCAAAAGCAATATTTACCCAATATATTTTATAAAATGTGTTCTATATGTGACTACCACAATTAATTATTATGGACTCTAAAAATTTGAACACAAGAGGCGGCATAAATAAGAGGATTCCAAAACACAAAGGCAAGTGTTGAAATGTTGTAATAAAACAAATATTAATAATTATTTATCCTATTTCTTATTTTATCAATTTCTCTAATATCCAATAGCTCTGCATGGGTCAGTTTTTACCTCAAGACATAGCAAAATGAAAATATCCTATACCAAAGCAAATCTGTGGTATTGTAAAAGACTAAAAAAACACAAAAGCACTGTTTACAGAGAGAGAGCATTTTGTGAGCTCAAGGAGATATGTTACCGGCATTAAACGAGAATATTTTCCTGTAAAAAGGTAGCTCTAATCGGGGGTTGTCTTATATTCAGGTAAATTATAAAAACAACATATTGTAAAATATGACTGGCATTTATAAAAACACATTTATTAGATTTTCTTTAATTCTAGTCTTCAAAATTGAATCACCACAGAAGACATAATTCTATAAAGGAAAAATACAATTCCTATCTTCAAAATAACTTTGAAATCATAAAAAAATGCCATGATTATGATTCAAAATGCATTGAATCACAATTTTTATAAAGCAAATTTAACAAAACATACACAAACCTGTGTGACAGAGTCAAAACCTTTGATTTGGAAAGAGTGGGAGGATGAACATCATACTGCATTTTACGGATTATCTGGAACATAAGACTCGATCTTCATGAAAAAGAGATAAAAAATAGTGTTACAAAATTTTGAAAAATATCTATATCTGAATGTAAAATAACAAGTCAATCATTCAACATTGTCCACAGTATCAATTATTAAAATCATATTTTTATAATTTAATTATACATCCACAATTCTGAATTAAAAAATGAATGTGTAAATTAACATATGTATAATTAATAAAAATTTTTAAATGATTTAGCAGGTGCATTACATAATCTTAGAATTTGCAAAATTCAGATTTAACTGATGACAAATGCAAGTTTTTAGTCATATTATTGACTGAGGGCAATATCAACATTCAGTAAAGGCACATTTATTCAGAACTCATGGTATGTTGGTAAAGAGAAAAAGATTTTAAGGAAGATTATTGGTCTTATTTGATCAAAATATGGTAGATCATAATCACTGATGCAAATGATAGTAGTTTTATAGTATATAAAATTGGTTACGACTAAGTTGATGCCTAGTGATGGCAGAATATGCGGGCAATATAAGCATTCCAGTCAAAACAATGCCAAGTAAAAAGGCTTTCACTGCATACATAACAATTTAAATTATTATACTTATAAATGCTAATGGTAATGGATGGAAATTTTGAGATGAAAACATAATTTTTTTCAAATAACTTCGAAAACTATTCATCATTTTATAAATTAAGTCTATTAGTTTATCATGGTGGAGTGACGGTCGAATGGCTTGAGTGCTGGCTTTCCATGCAGCGGAATTCTGAGAGGAATTTTTCAACTTGGACTTGCCTCAACCCAACTTGTATGTTGTGAGGAGTATATGCCAGAATCGCACTTTGTCCTTTGGAAGAGATGTTAAGCAGTACGCCCCATTGAGGTTTAACTTAAGAGTAGGCTAATGCCAGCACCAGGTTTCTCTCCTCCCCTTCCCGTGAGAATGAGTTGATATGCAGCCAAGGATTGACTGCATTACTTTGAAATGAACTCTTGAATTTGAAGATTCCTGAAAAAGATAGAAAAATTCTGCCTTGACTGGGAAACGAACCCAGGTCTTCCACTTGCAAGGCAGATACTGAGCTACCGAGGCAGAATAATTCTTCAGCTTCAGAATCGAGTATTTCATGCACTGAGATTTAGTCTTCCTCAGTAGTTTGGTGGTTAAAATATCCACCCGGCAAGTGGAAGTCCAGGACTCAATTTCCAGTCAATACAGAATTTTTCTTTGGCTTTTTCAGAAATCTTCATGTCCACCATATGCCTATCTGTATATAAACTTCACTAATACCGTATTTACCCAAAAGGAAGACGAGGTTTTATCACAAAAATGCCATTAAAAATATTAGGTATCGTCTTAGAATGGAGTATGAGGATTTAAGGTGAGAATACACCCCTATTTTAAATGCACCATGAAACACCCAGATGTCAAGTATATGTCCGTTAAAATATTTATTATTGCATAAACTAATACATTGTATTTAATTAATTACTACAATCCTTTAAAAATGTAAGGTAAAATTTCTTAAAATTGCTCCCACAGACCAATGGTGCCACTTCAGCAGTAGGGAAGTGTTTCGAGCTGGGTAGGTAATTGCGTGACAAGTTGAAAAAAAATGACTACAGCTGGGCGGTTACGTGCGTAATATGAAACACAAAGTCATGTAGGCACCAATTAAGGTGTCTAGTAATACAATGTAAACAAGACTGATACAATTTAGACATATCTACTACAATTTAAACATGATGCTTTGCATTTGGTATGCCAACGGCAGACATAAAGTGGATGTGAGTTTCAGTGTGAAGAAAATTTACAAGAGCACACTTTGCTGAGTTTTAAAGCGAAATAGTGAAAAGTTATTATTTATAACTTTTAAATAAGATACCCCAAACAAATGGCAGATCGCATCAAGAAAGAAGGATCTGCGGTAAGAGGGAATGTATCGAAAGGAATTAGAAGAAGTTACGACAGAAATTTTAAGTTAACGGTGGTGTGCTATGCTGAAGAAACAAATAACTGCGCAGCAGGGAGGAAATACATGTGACTGAAGCAAATGTGTGAAGGTGGAAGCAAGCAAAAGAGATACTTGAAGGTATTAACTCAACACGGAGATCATTTAGTGGACCAAAACGAGGCCAATTTCATGCATTGGAAGAGGATATTGCAAACTTTGTGCATATTCAAAGAATGGATGGTAAACCGGTGACGCGGGATATCATTAAATTGAAAGCCCAAGAATTAGCACGATCGCAAAACATTCCACACCAAGAATTTAAGGCTAGTAATGGACGGTGTGTGCATATGATGCATCGTAATGGTTTTAGTCTGCGATGAAAAACTTCACTTTGCCAGCATCTACCTTTCGACTTCACAGACAAATTAATAACTTTCCAGAGGCATGTAATTCAGTTGCGGAAAAGTCAATCACCTCCTGAGCCAAATGGGTAATGCAGATGAGACACCCATTTACTTCAACATGCCATCCAATTACACAGTAAATGAAAAAGGTGCAAAAAATGTCATCATTAAAACTTCCGGGAATGAAAAACTGTGCATTACTGTAATGCTGGCTGTATTAGCGGACGGAACAAAGTTGCCGCCGTATGTTATTTTAAAATGTAAAACAGTGCCTAAGGAAGTACTACAAAATGGAATAATTGTTAAATGTCAAGGCTAAGGATGGATGTCAGCTGATTTAATGGACTGGCTAAACATAGTGTGGAATAGAGCACCTGGGGCACTTTTAAGGCAGAGAGTAATGCTCGTCTTAGATGCACTTAAAGGCCACCTTACAGAGGAAGTACAAAATACCCTTCATGGTATGAATACTGACCTTGTAGTTTATGACATCACAAATTCAAGTGCTAGATGTTGTAGTGATGAAGCCCTTTAACCCTTCCCTGCCGGGGTCAGTAATTTGTACGGACCTCGGTTTCTGTCCTTGGTGCCAGGATCAGTACCACATACTGACCTTGCTGCGACTCTTTTAATTTGCCGTATTTTGATTATAAACATTTCTTATAGAATGATATTATTGTTTAACACAGAAGAATGATTTATTATTTGAATTTTATAAATAGAATACGTTTTGTGAACTCTTAAATTGACTTATATATTTTTTTTTAGTGTACATGAATGGAAAACAGAAAAAAAAACTTTCTCACATCTCTTTTTATTCTTTACTTTATCAGTTCGTAATACTTTCTTTTATAATCACACGGATAATTTCTTATATTTTTAGGAATTTTAACCATTTCTTTTGTTCATCTGGCTCTTATTAACATTATAAATTTTTTTTTCGAAAGTTTTTGTCTACTTTAAAATATACAGTATATTAAATTTTAACTGTACTTTCTAAAAACTAAATGGACAGATTATGCAAATAACTAAATAAACGTGCGTATATTCTTGGAACACAGCTGCACTGGAGTAGGCTAGTATCGTAAAGAGGCAAGAGACGAAATGAAAACGGATCGTTCTAGAGCGTCTCTTGATGGAAGGGACCCTCCGTGTTTTCTTCGTGACATATCTTCTCATATCTCATCGTGCGTGCTCTCATTCGAAGGAACACTTCATATTCTCAAGACTAAACGAACTCGAGAGGCAATAAATCATTGTATATTGGTGCCGGCTCGGTGAGACCTCGAGGAAGTAATTTCAGTGAAGATTTTGTGAACTAAGCTAAGTGGTCACGGAATGGACGATAGGAATACAACACTTCTCTTTGTTAGGCATCCAAATGCGATAACATTCTCTCTCTCTCTCGAGAGAGAGTTAATAACCAGGCATAGGCTCCAAAGAGTCGGTGTTTACAAGAAGCCAAGGAAGTGAACGCAGTAGACCATTGAGTACACCCGAGAAGCGCAAGCTAAGACTATACACTGAACTTCAGAGTGTGATATCACAATACATCGAATATATCGACGACTATTTCGGAAAAAATTGCATTCAGGCATCTGTAACACATTTCAATTGGCATGGTCTTTCATTTTCAGAGGTTATTAATGTAAAAGAATATTAAGATATTATATTGTAAATTTAATATTAAATGCAGAACACTATACAGCCGTTGGTTTCAAGATTTCATTCATCTAACATATATAGATGAAAATTTATATTTTTTTAAAGATGGTACTTACAAAATCTGATATTCTGTTTAAATACCAGCAGGCCGTACGATGCCGTTGGATTTAAATGCCTCCCGTCGCTGAAGGGTTAAGGATTACATAAAGTCATTTTATTCAGAATGGCTTTTGGCAGAGGACCATGCATTAACTTCTACAGGGAAAATTAAGAAGTCTGGTATAACACTTCTCTGTAATTGGATCATTGCAGCATGGAAAAAAATAGACCCCAATAGTATCTCAAGAGGGTTCAAGAAATGCTGCATATCAAATTCCATGGATGGTATGGAAGACGACTCATTCAAATTTGAATAAGTAGTGATGAATGAACAGGACAGCAAGAATAAGGGAAGGAAACAGAGGAGAGGGAGATGTAAGTAGTAAATTTACTTTTTTTATTCATCCTCTTAATGTTAGCTTGTTATACATATATGTAAAAGTTTTTTTGTAAGTGAACCTAATTTTTTTAGGTGTCGTCTTAAATTCAAGGTCGTCTTCCTTTCGGGTAAATATGTACAGTACTTCCATTTGTGTCCTGAATTTGTAAATAGGAGACTCAACCGATCAATAGATTGATGTGAGTGAATGAGTTTATCATACCTGTATGCTCCTAATCAAGCTGGAAAACTGGATATAAACATTTACCTTTCTTTGAAGTTATCTTGTTGAATAAGTTCCTCATTTGGAAGTGTAGTTAGAAATTGTTGGACCATGTTCATTGGCTTCAGAAGAGCATCTTGGTGAAGAATCTAATAAGAAAAATATAAATAATTTGCAATAAATTTTTACATGCCAGAAAAGCATAAACATCAATATAATTTACTTGATTTCTAATCTTCTAAGAGATGAACATTGCACATGTATAGGTAAATGCCTAGTGATTATGGATGTCCAAACCAATATTGCCAACCAAAAAATGCCTTTGTATGTTGCATAAAAACCATTGAGTAGCTACTTTGCGAGGAAAGCTTACATACTTTAGCAAATTTACATATTAAAGCATGTTATACTTATTCAGAGAAAAGTTCACATTGCAGTGGGTTCCCTCTTACCTGGTACTCACCTGACTTGACTCTCTATGCACTCGTATATGTTACACGTATGCTGGTTGAGAAAACAATTGATTCTTGATGTTTAACAATGACGTGGTCAGCAAGGCAACATCCTGTTTAAAAGCCAATATTTTCCCAAAATATGTAATTTAAATGTTTAATATGAGAGATTTTGAATGGTAGGTGGAAAAAGAATAGAATAGAATAAGAAACTTTATTAATTTTCCTAAAACAGTTAAAAATTCGAAGATAGTATGTCAATTTTTTCTAATTTTAATTTCCAAAAGAATAAAAGCCTGCACTTTAAAATGTCGATTTTTACGTGTTATCTTACGGGAAACAAAAATCTCCCCCCTGGAGTCGAACCCGAGACTTTTTACATATTTTTTCGTCATTTAATTTTTATATCTGATTCGAACATTCCTGCAAAATTTCAACCTTCCACCTAATCGGGAAGTTTGTTAAAATCACGTTAAAAAGTGCCATTGATGACGTTAGTATTATAAACAAATAATAAAATAATTTTATTCAAGCCCTTCGACATCAGAAAAATTTATTACCTTTAGTAGGATTCAAACCACCTCATGCTTGTACTGCCCTTCATGAGCCAAGGATTAAAACAACTATGCCACAGTGAGTATGAAGAACAATTGAGAAATCTATCTATATATTTGTTGATCAAGCTCTATAAAATATCACGTAAACATTGACTTTTTGATGTACAGGCTTGTATTCTTTTTGAGATCTAAATTAGAAAGAATTAACCTACGATCTTTGGATCTGAACAATTTTAAAGAAAAAAATTATAATATTTCTTATCCTGTTCATCTTTATTCGCGTACTGTTCCAAATCCCTCATGTTAAACATTTAATTCACATATTTTGAGGAAATCTTTTAATGGAATGTTGCCTTGCCAACAAGTTACATTGTTAAACCTCGAAATCCTATTGTTATTTCAATCCTTATGGTTGAAAGCGCGCTTTGAATGCTTTTAATACAAGAGAGGAAGGAAGGAGAGAGAAATGATTCATTGCGTTATATGCAAGAGGGAACACATCAGAATGTACAACATTAATCATTTGCATGTTAAAATTACTTAAGAATCATCGTACGATGTTGAGACCTGAAACAACAAACGCCTAAAAGAATGAAAGTTTATTTTCCTGCCAGTGATTTTTGAATACACATTGAATTGATCAACAGATACGTTTTTAACGTGAGAATCTGATGCATTCTTAGTGATTTGCGTTGTTGCTGGTTTCGTGTAATTAGGTACCATTCACTTGGATAATCTATTCATGTAATTTCAATTAAAAACTTTACTGTAGAAATTTGAACAGGTATCTCTCTAGTTAGTTAATAAAGTTAATTTTTGAAGAATGTATAAACATATTCATATATTTTACATTAAGACTAAAAGAAAAAATAAAACAAATAAAAATAAATTTTTTAAGTCAATAACTTTTATAAAGCCCACACAAAGTGTAAAAATAAAATATAATAATTTTGTTATTAATAACGTACATAAAATGCACTGAATGAAAAAGATATAATTTAAATTATTTTTTTTTCATTAAGTACGTTTTATATAATTTATTAAAGCAAAATTATTATATTTTTATTTTGACACTTTTTGTGCGCTTTATAAAAGTTATTGACTTAAAAATTTTATTTTTAATTGTTTTATTTACAATGAAAGGAGCTTCTTTGCCCAAAATAAATGTAATGAAAATATGTAGTATGCATTGCATAATCAATTATTGTTACATTTAAACACAACCACATAGTCCTCCCAATAACTGCAAATTCCTCTCTTCTGTATGCTTTCTGCTTATCCTGTTGCAGATGGGATTAAGTCCTACACATCAAGTTATTTTTAACATTTAACAGTGCGAGTTTTTGTTGTCATGGTTATTCAACTTTGTTCAATTTGTAGACTGCTGATTTTTAACAATGAATGAGAAAGGAAAATGAGTGGTGTTATCCATGAAAAAGCATTATATAGGCTATAAAGCCAAACAACTATTAAAATTAATAATTGAAATTATTTTTCTTTATGTTCAATAAATGTCCATTTAAAATTTACGTATTTATTTATGTATTATTTCTACAAATTGAAAATGTTATTCTGGATTAACCAGCTTTTCAATTGATCAATCTAATGCTCGGTCCTGTTCAAGCAGGAATCCACTGTATACTAAAAATGAATAATAGCTATGAAATAAATGAATTATTCTCAAAGTATAATGATAGAAAAGCCAGAAAATCCAAAAGAATTACTGTTATGAAGAAATACTGCATAAATGATTTAAGCAAGTCTTACAATTGCATAATCAAAATTAATATTGATTTTCCACATGTGAGTGCCAGAAATTTAAAAAGAAAAACACACAAGAGCAAAATTATAAATAACTTCTAATAAGCAGATCTATGTTTACCTGCATGTAACTGCAGAGCCATGCAGCTGCACAGACAGGTAGGCAACACATTCTGGAGCGGACAGCATCAAGAACTCGCTTGACGTCTGTTGGGGAAAGAGCACCCTGCTCCCAAGCAAAGAGAACTTCACGAATTGCAGCTGGAACGTTTAAGCATATCTCATGCCATTTCACTTGCCTATAAGAGAGAACAAAATAAGATATTGGCAATTTATTTGAAAACAGCAACAATATAGTTTATTCTGATTTTTCAACATTTATTTTCATAGAATATACCTGTGTGATTAATACAAGAAACAAGATATCCAAACTTAAAGTAAGTCATACATTTTTAAGCATTCTTCCTCATTAACCCTTAACTGCGTGCATCACATTTCAAGACTTGATAATGCATGTGTGGCACTGAGTACCGATTTAGAATTTTGTTGATTTATACGATAAACAGAACTAGTTCAAGGGAACGTGTGTTTATTTTTATACATAAGTATTGTTAACACAATATTTTGACACAATATAAGATCCAGAAGATCCAATGAGGGATGAAATGAAAGTTTATTAACATAGGTCAACTCCAGGTGGACTCAAAGCATCATGGCTCTACACATGATTAACCCAGTGGTTGAAATGTGTAAAGTGAAGGGTTGTTATTCTAATTCTGTTTTGTTTTGATGGCATGAGCTGCATGAGTCATTTGTAGTCAACAAAGAGTCATCGCTTGACACACCATCAGATGTCGCATCCTCTCTTTTGTTGTGCTCTGACTCATACGATTTCCAAACTCGAAAAACATTTGGTCTTTCTTCTAGAAATCACATGCTTGTTCCATAAAACATTGTACATGCACTTAATTTACATGCATATTCCATAAAACACTGCATAAAAATGCCAATTTCATCTTTAATATTGCAAAAAATACGATCGTTTCTCTAACGTAATTACATGCGAGCGGTACTGCGTTCAGGATAGACAGTGGAGTTCACAATAAATGCTTGCAACACAGATGTAAAAAGAATCAGAGAAGCAAAACATTTCCACGGACGGTTGATGTCTTACTGATGGGGTATTTAGAAGAGTGGGGGCATTTCGAGTTAATTTCCGAGAATTATACAGTTTGGTTAAAATACGGTACTGCATTCCAGGGCGCACGTAGTTAAGGGTTAAAAGATATGAAGCAGATTATGCTACAACTTCACAAATAAGGATAAATTTGGTAAATAAAACTTAATAAAAACCCAAGACTTTTCAGAATTGATGATTGTAATTACAAACCAATGAAAGCAAACTGCACAACTGTTTTATTAGTTAAATTTTCTTATTCTAACGCTAAATAAAATCATTCAAACAACTACAAAATTTTCACAAAAACCTGCAATTTGTTTGAAAATTTCTGGTAAACCTTCCTATTCAAGGAGTTAGTTTCTGGCACTTACCCAGTTTTGAAGTCACTGTCTGCAGCATTAAATTGAGCGAGTAGGGCATCTACTTTGGAAGGATCACATCGTTTCAGCATGGATTCAGGACATTTAGGCCTTCCCCTTTCCACCATGCACTCTCGAACCCACTGCTCAAAGAATGAATCTCCTCTTTCTTCTGACAGAACCACCTAAAATGACAATTAGATCTTAATAAATCATTGCTGTAATGACTATTTTATAAATATTTCATGTGAGCTGATATCATGATGCAAATCAGTTACAGGTCATTCCACTCTAATTAAAGACAAATTTGTTGTTATTTATATGTTTATTAGCTTTATTTATATTTCACTCATTCACTTTTACTATGTTTTTTTACATTGGTTTGCTGCAATTCCAGTCTTTTGCAGTGAAGCTAACATTGGAAGTTTTAAACATGTTAATGTTACTTTTGAGATGTGCAGAGTTGGGTTTGCTTTGGATGGGTTTTTGCTTGGGATTTTGTTAGATTAGGTTAATGACAACTTTAACTTTTACGACTGTTATTATTCGTTCTTTGCACAAAGTGAATGCATATAAGGGAGGTCATCTCCATCTGTCCATTCGCATGTTTTAACTCGGGAACTGCTGAATGTATTTTTAGGAAATTTGATATTGGGGAGTTTTACTAAAATTTGTCAAACAATTCCAATTTTGGTTAAAATTGGGCGATAATAACAACCATTTTACAAAGACTTACATGTATTTTACAATGTACCTCGCAAACATCTTGTTATATACTCTTCTGAGCAAAAAATATTGAGAACAAAAGTTGAATTAAATAATTAAATACACATTTTTTGTCAAGTAATTTATCCCGTAAAACGTAAGGTTTATGATAAATCAGGATGGAGTATACATTTCTATTCTTGTTCATTTGTTATTCTGATGTTGGTACCTATGGTATAGTTATGTGTCTGAAGCTGCGGTGGTGCTGTTGAATTGTAATAACACTCATATTCCATTTTTGTTTATTTTTGCAATGGCCAATCATCGTCAAAGATCTTCAGTTTATTATTTTTCTGTTTATATGCTACTATTTGAACTTCTAGTGGATACACGAGCTATATTTCCATTATTAAACTGTTTAGCTTTGTCAGATTTCATTTGATGTAAAGAAACATGTTGGTTAATCTTTCGTAATCATGAAGAATTTTAGGAACATGTCAAGGTAATACACTATATTGATATTTTATCTAGTATATATCTTTGTATATCTCATTTATTTTATAATATGTTTTTTCATAGCAAATGTTATTAGAAAATTCTGATTTTTCATCATAAAGAATTAGTTTTTTGAATGTGTTGTACACAGGGGTGTACTGATAGGCCCTGCAACCCCCGCAATGTGATAGGTAGCTCGAACGTCTGGCGTTTAGTGGTACCATTGAGGGAAAGGGCCCGCCGGGAGGGAGATGAGCGCGTGTTCTCCTGGTGTATTCCAGGCGGAACAGTGGCACAGGTGACGAAGGTGGTTCGGGCGGCGGCAAGTGGCACGGGATGCTTCAAGCTGCGGATAGTGGTGCATGTAGGCACCAATGACTCAGAGGATCGGGGTTCTGAGGAGATATTGGATTCTTTCGGGGACCTGTGCTCTGAGGTTCACCGACTCTGACGGGTCATAGGTATCGACATGCGCCTGACCGTATGCAGCATGGTCCCGCGGACCGACCGGGGTTTGACGGTTTGGAGCCGAGTGATCGGCTTGAATCGGAGACTCTGGAAGTTTTGCGAGAGCATGGGAGTAGATTTTGTGGAACTTGGGCCGGTTCTCAAATCATGTAGGGTGCCCCTGAACCGATCGGGAGTTCACTATACTGCCGTGGCAGCCCAGAAGGTAGGTGGTAGAATCTACGAGCATTGTAGAGCTTTTTTAGATTAGAGAGTAGGCCAGTGCGTAGGTTAATTTCGGGGTCATCAAATAACAGCACTAATTACCAGAATAACTTTATTAACTCCGATAGTAGGTCAATACCTAGGTCGACGTTGGGACTCAATAAACTCTGCGCTAACAATAGCAATGATAACGCCGCTCTTAGAAGTCGCACCATCCATAACACAGAAAAAATTCAGAAGCGGCCCGAAAGCGACTCATTAACAATTTTAAATATAAACTGCCGTAGTATCAGGAATAAGACAACAGAATTTCAGAATTTATTAGAGGAAACTTAGGCAGATATAGTGATAGGCACAGAGAGCTGGCTAACTTCGGATATACATGACCCCTTAAGATATAATATTCACAAACGAGATAGGGTAAATAGGAACGGAGGTGGAGTTTTTATAGCGGTGAAGGACACGCATATCAGTTCGCCAATTGAGTTTACGGGAAACCGAATAGAAAGCATTTGGTGTACAATCAGCAGGGGGGGTTTAGGAAACATCCACGTATGTGCATGCTATAGGCCGCCAGGTGCAGACGCAGAAGAAATTTATGAGCTAGAGGCCCAAATCAACTCAATACAGATGAAAAATAACAAAAGTCTTACTATAGTAGGGGGAGACTTCAATCTACCCTCGATAAATTTGTGCAGTTGCAGCTTCACACCACCCGGTAGAAATCATGAGTCATGCGAAGCACTAATAGACATCTTCAATAAACATTCCCTTATTCAAGTAGTCAGAGAACCCACGAGAGAGGACAATATATTAGACTTACTTAATAGCAATTAATATCCCTGAACGAGTTTCTGAAGTAGTTATTGAAGAAGGAATCAGCGATCACTGAGTAGTTCGAGTTCTCTTGAACATAGCATTCGTAAAGTATCTCAAGCCTAAGCGAAAAGTGTACATATTTAAAAATGTTAACTTTGCGGACTTTAAAGAGAAACTTATTAAAGATTACGCAACTTTCAGAAAATTAGCAAGCACGAAGAACGTTGAGGAAACTTGGAAAGCTTTCTTATCAGTAATTAGAACAGGTATAAATACGTACATACCAAGCAAATATATTACCGATAATGGAGAACCTAGGTGGTATAATCGGCAGGTTAGATGTGCTCTCAGGCGACAAAGAAAGCTTCACTCGATACTTAAATGCGCCAAAAATAATATGTCACAGGAGGTAATAAATACAATTTCAAACAAGTACAGAAACTGTCGGACTTGGACTAAAAAGATTATGCGCAAGGCATTAATGAACTTTAAGAAAAAGATTCTCTGTGAACATCTAAACGAAAATCCCAAAATCTTTTGGTCTTATGTTAGAGAAGTTCAAGATCGACGCCCAACCGTAGCACCATTAAGAAACGACAAAGGAGAGGTAGTTTACGATAGCATTGATAAAGGAAACTTGTTAAACTCATTTTTTCAAAGTGTATTTACGACCGAAGTGGAGAAAAGGAAGGACGATCCACCCGAACCAAGCGAAGAGAAGATGAACGATATACTTATATCAGCGAAAGGGATAGCAGAACAGCTCAAAATCATCAATGCAAATAAATCCCCAGGACCGGAAGAGTTACCAGCTAGAGTATTAAAGGAATTAGCGTTAGAAATAGCACCTTATCTCGAAACAGTTTTCAGTAAGTCACTTAGTCATGGCATTATACCTAAGGAATGGAAATTAGCGTTTATAACTCCGCTACATAAAGGCGGGAAAAAAGACGACTGAGAAAACTACAGGCTGATTTCCCTAACTTCAATATCTTGCAAGATTCTAGAGCACATCATCGTTAGTTCTGTGATGGACTTCTTAGATAGCCAGGACTTGCTCAGTAAATATCAGCACGGTATTAGGAAGGCAAGATCTTGTGAAACTCAGCTCGCACTGTTTGCACATGATATACTATGATCCGGTGATCGAAAGACCCAGCTAGACGCGGTTTTTCTTGACTTCAAGTAGGCATTTGATAAAGTCTCTCATATTAAGTTATTGAAAAAATTACAAGCCTGTGGAATAAATCGAAAGATAATCGAGTGGATCAGGGACTTTCTCAATGATCGGGAACAAATAGTAGTCATAGATGGATTTAAATCAGATTCGGTCAGCGTGTCCTCCGGCGTTCCACAGGGAAGTGTCATCGGTCCCCTATTATTCCTTATATACATAAATGACTCGGATAAGGTTATTACAAGTAAAATCAAGTTATTCGTGGACGATAAGGTAGTTTACAGCTAAGTACGAGCCAACTAGAGAGGAAGTGCTCCACAGTTTCCTGGGTGACCGGAAAGAAACTATCACATGCTGCAGAGAGCAGCTACAGGTAAGCCACTAATCAGATGTTCCCAATAATTAATATCGTATTTGCATCTTTATAATGTTTTTGTTCGATACTTTCACACAAAAATTACATCATTATGTTACATTACCAATCACTCCTTTCATTACTAGATGCGTCAACCAAGAGACAATTTTAAGGAGCTACTAGAGCTGACCATGATTTTCCTAGAATGCGCTCCACCTGGCGGCATGCATTTCAGGAGAAAGGGAGCAATCCACAGAGCTAGGTAGATGGTAAAAGCTGTATATGCATTGAAACTGTGGATTTTTAAGGGACAATTCACTCTAACCAATGTTGAGGAGAAAGGAATTCTTGAAGTATGCCTATTTATTACATCAGTATACACGAAGGCGTGGTTCATAGCCCCAATGGCAGCATATGCTCCTCTAAATGACTTATCATTACTAAAGCACTTAAAAATAGAAGAAAAATGTGGTAAAGTCTGGGAGGCAGCCCTGAAGAAGTTTGCATCTCACTTATGGTACCTTGGACCTGAGCTCGTTGTCCTTGCATTTTTTGATCGTCGTGTGTCGAAGGAAATGAAAGGAAAAATGGTAAAGGCATTGAAAGAGCGAGAGGGTAAGGAAGATCCGCTCAAACGTGTGGCAGTCAACAAAAAGTCATGTGAAACCCTTGAGCTTGACGACTTCGTGTCCAGAAATGCCATGGCACTCTTCCATAACCTGGGAATTCTCACAAATTTTCTGCAGACAGCACCTGAAGAGTGAGCCACACGAGTCATTCCAGGAAGGGATAACGATCGTGGCCTCAATCCGAGTGGTCAATGACGTAGCGGAGAAGGCAGTAGCATTGATCACAGAGTACAACAGTATTCTTACAAACGATGAGAAGCAATGGCAATATCGACTGCAAGTAGTAGCAGAAAACCGGAAGCAGTTCCAACAATGCACGAAGGATGAATTGAAAAATTAACATTGTTAACCCTTCAAGCCCGGAGGAGATTTATTAAATCCCACCCGTACGGCCGGATGAGGTTTTTAAATTTTCACGATTGCGTTGCAAAAACGTTCGAAAATATTAAAATAATCATAACTTGAGAAGTTTTCTCTTGATTTTTCTGAATTTTTTTTTGTGGATTAATGAAAAACATGAAATTTGTAAATATCTATTTTGCGTATAATGTTTTATATACAAAGATTGTTGGAGTAGAAGAGAATGTACACCAATCGCTAATTTTCCAGCGTGCATTCGCGCTTTATATATAACATTCAGCACCGGAAAATCTATAGAAGATATTGATGTGCAATCTTAATAAAAAAATAGCTTAAATTAGTAACTATTTCATTCTGCAAGTCTACCCATCTAAACCAATTAGGTAAAAAATTTCACGAATCTCAACTTTTTCATGTCTTGACTAGAAATTTTTAAGTAAATGTAGTATTATGGATTTATTAAAAGATGATTTATTTATAACATAAATGTTTTAGTTATACAGTCATCATTCTTAGTCATTACAGAAGTCACATAGAAGAAATGGTTGCATTTCGTTCATTGGAAAGGGAGATATGACGTTGTATAAAACACGGAAAACTTTAGCTTATAGGTCCTTCCCAAATATTTTCAGAAAATTTACACGTGCGTAATTGGATTCAGCAAGAAATGCCTTACAGCTTAGTAAACACTTCTAGTAATCTATTGTGTAAATATATGGAAGAGCTTTTCGTGATTTCCGCTGGCGTGTCCTCTTCTTGTCTACTCGCTTCATCGCTGCTTTGGCCCAACACAACAGCGAAGCACTTATCTGAAGAGGAAAACAGACCTCGTCTTCTTTCAAATGTCAAAGAAAAGGAACCCAATTTGGTGGGTTCCCTTTCCTCAGGTATTTATGGGTCAACTTTAGAAACCGAAAATCCGTAGGTCCGTGGTAAAAACTAAAATTCTATCACAAAACTAAACGTATATCATATGTAAGCAAATACTTACAAATAGATATACTCAATTCCCCACAATTTTCGTCGAGGTTAAAATAAAATTCTTAAGGTCTTTAAAATTATATGACAGATATTATCTTTCTCACAAAATGCCTCTCTTTGAGGCATGGCACTAAATTATCGGAAGAATGTCAGCCTTGGATTTTGAAATCACCTGTTTTGACGTTGACGCTCTCCTATGAAGCGATGAACGAAGGATCGTGCGGTAATGGAAGGTAATGTTTACAAAAATGTTTTTACTCAAACTAATTCCATTCTTCATCAATTGCATTGTAAACATTTGTAATAAGCTGTGCATAGAGAGACATAAGATGCTTTCCTTTCTTTCTTTACATACCGACGAAGACCTTTGTCGCTTGACATTAGCCAAATATCTCCTCCAGGAAAAAAGAGGAGAAAAAAACGTGCTCTCCTTTGAAATGATGCACAGTTCCTACATTGCATTTCAGACACCAAGGAAAGGTTCCTTGCTGCATTGAAAAGCGACTTTTATACGGAGAAACACCATCATATCATAGCAAAATTGAAAATTCTATCGCAAAATTCAACGTTGATTATGTATTTTATAATAGAGAAAAAAATACAGGACAGACATAGATAGGAAGTACAAAGCTTCCCCTTTCAAAATATATATAAGTTATTTAGATTTAAAGAAGTCTCTAGCGTCAAAAGATAAAATAAATTAGGGCTGCCGCATGACGTAATAGTACGCCTGACGGCCGATTAGACAGTTTTTGCATGACGTAATAGTACGCCTGACGGCGTTGAGGGGTTAATGGACTCGATCGAATTAAATTTGAATTAAGTATTTGTTAAAAATGGAATGAAATTTAATGTTAGATTGTATTAATAACTATGATATTACATGTAAACTAGTTTCAAAACAAATACTGAAGGAATAGATGCTTAGAACAGAATGGATAATATGTAATTTATATGCTCCCTCTGGAAGGTAGGCAACTTTAAGACAATTTTTCCCGGCCCCAGGCATGACCTCTAAATATTGTTGCATGGCACTCAAACTTAACAAAAGGTGGTTTCCCATCAAAACGAAAAAAATAAGGGTTAGAGCATTTACTTTTGGAACTTTTTGGGAAATGAACCACCCTAACCCGTGTATTATTTGCTGTGGGGGAGTCCCCAAATTTTCTGGTATGCCACTGGTTGTACACCAATATGTTCATAATAAATAATTATTTAAAAATAATCGTCATATACTTTTCTTGACTTTAAATTAGAATATAAAAGTGGTCTATCCTTATATAAATTGCAAGATAAAAATAGTAACATTTCTGAAAGGACAATGCCATAAATGTGGAGGACATAATATAATATTTTAAGCAGTCATTTTCCTTGAAAAGTTGATGATTTTATATTTCATCAAACAGAAATTTAATATTTATTGTATATGAATAAACTCTATTTATTAAAGTACAGACAGTCCTCAGTTATCCGACACTATGCATTCCTCAACTAGGCGTTGGATAATGAATCGTAGGATAACAAACCCATTTTCCCATACAATTAAATGTAATAATGGAGCTTAGGTCCACAACTAGGACCAAATACCCTATTTTCACTAAAATAACACAAAATAGCAATCCAAATCACATAATATCTTAAATAAATCAGTAAGAACCATTATATAAGAAAAAAATCAATACAGTGAATAGAAATCACATCAAATAAAAATTAAAAAAATTGTTTCTATGAAGTCAACATCAATAATTATGATCATAAAATCAAACTCAATATAGTGTTTGCTTTCATAAGTTTTATGTTCCTGCCACTTGGTGTCACTAGGTACATGGAAAATACAGAAGTCGAATAGTTCTTAATCTTCAAAATTAAATGGAAATAGCGAAAACGTGAAAACTGTTTAAATATTTTTTATAATGTGGTCCTAATATTTTTATCATGTTCAATTTTGTATTCAAATTTATTAATATACATTTATATTTTGGCAGTGCTGCCAATATTGATTTTTCCCTGCTAGATCTGACGGTTTTTGCATCTGATTAACGGGAAAAATTATCACTTCGATGAAATGTTTAGCATTTTATTTTTTTATGTTTGTGGTTTTTACTGATTTTAATAATAGTGAACTATTCTACATATTGTAAATGCAATGAGAGAATATTTTAAATTATCTTGTTTATGATATCATGATTGTGTTAGAGTATATTTTAAACTTTCTTGACTATGGATTTGATTAATGATAAAATGTAAACAGAAACCAAAAAGCATGTAGTAGTTTAAATTTGATTAAAAAACGTTAACATCAGAAACAAAAATTAAAAGAATCGATAAAAATGTTGCAATCAGTTTTTATTTGCTTTTTTACCTTTTCCTTTTGCTTGGCGTTTTTTTTTCAAATCTAGTGGAAACTAGCTTTTTCGAGTAGTTTTAGTGATATCTTGTTGCTGGGATTCGGCAGCGCTGTATTTCGGATTTGAATACATGAATATATCTGAGGTGAAGTTGATAAAAATCATCGGATAATTGGGTTTGACGTCTTATAAGCGAGTCAATGGTTTTAATAATGAAGCGTCGGATGCGCAAAACGTCAGACAGCGAACCGTCGGATAATGAGTACTGCCTGTATTTTTGGCTTACCTGAGACCCATAAGTCTGCACAATAGAGCAAAGCATGAGGAAGGAAATGTCGAAGAGCATGGCTCTTGTCTGAGCTGCCTTTCCACCCTCTCCACTGATTCCTTTGCTGCACTCATTGAATTTGATGAGTTTCATCACAAAAGTTCGTAATTTACCCTCCACTGTGGCTACAGCAAGAATCAACTCAAAGCTTTTACCAGTCAAGACTTGACACAAAACACTGAGGAGGGCTTCCTTGAATCAAACATAAAAAAGAAATACATTAATTAGCATAAGGTTCATTTTGAAATAAATAAAACTTATATACAGAAGTAATAAGAGTTGGAAAATATGAAGAAAACAATTACAGAATGCCACAATTTCTACAGCAAACCTCTTATGAACCATATTATTTATTCTGGGGGAAACAAATTCCATTCCGAAATGGTTCAAAATACTTTAAAAAACAAATAAGGGTTAAATTTAAAATATTTCCATTTGATAAGCTCTTTCTTCAGTGTTGTAGCAATCAACAAAAACTAATCAATACAAAATAAGAAAACTGTTAAGCTGAATTTTATCTTGAAGTCACAGTGGGAGAAAGAGGATTAACTAGGAAATTTGAAGAACACAGAAAAACATTTTAATTTTTCAACAGGCACAAAAGTGATGGACAAAAATCTTACGTATTAAATACTTAATAACTTCCTACTGAAAAGACAAGCAATTCCAAAAGTAATTTCATTCATCTGCACTGAAATTACTGTATTATATGATGTACAACTACATAAATAGACAATTTGTCCTGAAAAAACTTACTTGGATTTTGATGTAATCGGCATCAAGGGTCTTCAGGATGCGAGCAAGAGTTGGCTCAGCACGTATGATTACCTTAGGTATGGAAGCTGTCTGTGAAACCACACTTGACTCAGACTTCTGCACACCAGCTCCTGAATTCTCTCTATAAGATAGATAAGTATAAAATTTTAACAATCAACCAATTTCAGCAAAATTTACAGTTAAAGAATTTTTTTACAAAAATTCTTTTAAAAAAACTCCTAAACTATGAATGTAAAAAAATTTTTTTTAGAGGTAATGAATTCAGTATCATCTACTGATGATGAGATCTTTGCTCTTGAGATCCACATTTGCAATAACTTCCGTCTTTATAAAAACTTTTTAGAGATCTGTGCGACTGAGTTTGTGTGTGCATGTTTGAATTTAGTCTGTTTGGTCGCTGTTGTTCTCGTGAGATGCATAAACCATAAGACATTTGTTTGAGATAAAGTCCCTGGTGTGAAACAAACTTTTTCCAAAAACTTGATATATATTAACTGTTTACCTTTAATTTTTAAAAAAAGATTTGTACGGTTTAAAAGTTTGATTTTAAAGAATTTTTGTAAAAAATTTCCATAACTGTAAATTTTCAATTTTTCACCCTAGTCTCCTTTCTCTCATATACAATTCCACCAAGTTTGACAAAAAATTATAATATTACTTTTCGATATATGAACCTCTGTAACGTCTCAATAAAAATACTCTATTTCTAAGAGTACGTCCTGGTAATTTCTTCTTTATTTCATTCACTATACTTGATTATGATTACAGATGTCTCAAAAAATGTTTTAATAGATTAAATAATAACATGTGGAACAATATTTAAATTTTATAAAATTTATTTTTAAATTTCAAATTCATATAAATTAACCCAATTTAAAGTTATTACACAATGTGTATCTAAGAATTAAATTACTCTTCTGTTCATCCTGATATTTGTATTATCAAAGTAATTGAGCCATGCTTTTGATAATTTTTCGGAATCAATTTATTTAATTCACATTTCTTGCTGCATTATTTAAAATTATATTTGTTAACTTGATCATTTCATTTGTTCAATTTAAAAAACTTAAGGAAATATCAATTAAGTTCATACAAAAGTCTACATAATATTAAATTAACCCTTGCAACTTGCTTATTTGGTAAATTTAACCCATTAATTAGTGGCATTGCCATCAAGCATAATTAGTTTATGTATGATTTTTCTTGGATTCTTGACACTTTTTCTGCATTTTATACTCATTTTGCATGTAGTTAATATCTTTCAGTTATTTTTTAAATTTGATATATTGAGAACTGGCAACAGGATAATCACATAGGATTCATAATACAGTAAAACCTTGATTATCTGACCCCCATGTATCTGACTTTCAGTTTAACTAACTAAAAAAATAGATGAGCTGTCTAACCATAGTCAGAAAGCATATGTCAGTTGCATCCACTGAGTCGGTTCATGCAGTAGATCCTTAGGAGTCGGTTCACGTGAGGGATTGCCTGAATAGTTTTTTAGCTACAGCATCCACAAAAAAGCTATCACACACAGACAGAGAAAATGCTCAAAACAGGTTCATGGGACCTCAAAACATGGAGAAAGTAAAAAATAAATTTTGAGATTTCAACAGAAATACAGGTTTTAACGTCCCTTGAACATGTTTTGACCATTTTCTCGATGCCTGTGTGTATGTGACAGTTCTTTTGTGTGTGCTTTAACTAAAAAACCATTAATCAGGTCAATGCAAAATTTTATATTTAACATTTTTATGACAGTCACAAGAACTGATTAGTTTTTGGTAAAAATCGGTCAACCGGAAGTGGGTGTTTACTCTTGTCACATCTGTTTTTTACTTTCTCCATATGTAGTATAGGGGCAAGTATTGTTTTCATGAAAAAAATCAACTTCGAGATTTCAACTGAAATACATGTTTTGAGGTCTCCTGAACACGTTTTGACCATTTTCTTGATGATGTCTGTGTGTGATAGCTTTTTTGTGGGTGCTCTAACTCAAAAACTATTAATCAGGTCAATGCAAAATTTTATATTTAACATTTTTATGTAAGTCACAAGAACTGATTAGTTTTTGGTAAAAATCGATCAACTGGAAGTGGGTGTTTACTCTTGTCACTTATCCGTTATTTTTAAATATTTGCTTTAATATTTGATGAATGTAAAAAAGTATTGTAATAAAAGTTGTAGGAAATTAAATTTTCTACAATGTTTGTTTGAAACATTTTCCCATATAATGCATTATTTATGAGATATTTCAAAAACTAATTATTTAGCTGCAAATGTTTTCGAGTTCTAGAAGACTTAATGAACTTTAATTTGAAGGCCATGAAGTATTAAAAATATCAACTATTACTAAGAAATATAAAAAAATATATTGCTGTGAAGGTGGTTTCCTAGAGTCTTTGTCTTTCTCCTACCAATTTTTTATGAATCGCACATGAAATTTGGACAAATGTGAAGACATAATGACAGTATAAAACAGAACAATTTCGTAATCAGCATAAAAACATACATAACATCTAAAAATATCTTTGTGGTAAAATCTTTGTTGAGCAGTGTTATTTAATCTAGTCAAATAAAATGATTAAATATTCATTAAATGCCTTCTAATCAACAAATAAAACAAGTTTCATAGTTCACGTAAGGTTTTTTTCAATCTAGGAGAAATCTCCCGGAATTAACTTCTTATGAGGTGACAACCCTACTGATGTTTGATTCAATTGGGAGACCACGGATAATTCAAATTCTAATATTTTTGTTAATAATATTTTACTATATTATTTTATATTTGACTGTAAAATGGCCTGAGCTTTATGTGAAATACTTAAATAAATACATAATGTTCCTAAATGAGCATTGTATTCATAATTTACGATTATCCAACTTTTTGGTTTATCCGACAGTCCTTCCCTCCATATAGGTTGGATAATCAAGGTTTTACTGTACTTAAATAAGTTTAAATAACAACGGAAAGTCAGACCATATATTCACAATCTATGGCTTGCTAGTAGGTATATTACAATGCATCAGGGGATGGACATAAGTTAGTAAATTCATGTTAGCAAGCAAAGTATTTTAGCCTATGATGAACACACTCAAGTAAAATTTAATAGATTGCAAATATGACTAACACTTTATGAATCTCTTTCAATGAAAGCCTTATATGAATAGAACTCATTCATAATAAAACAGAGAGAATGCAAAGTCAAAAGTTACCACAGCAATCTTTATCGATACATTAAAAAATAGGAATGCTATAAAGGATATCACCTACCTACGACTGGAATAAGCTTTAACATGAGCCTCAGTCACCAGACCCACTTTTGCTAACTCGTTCAGCAGACATTCCACAACACTACAGCTGCACTTTGCATCAATCACATCGAGCAATGGAGTGTACTGCAACAGAAGTTCAAAAGCATCGACTACATCCCGAGAAAATGGAGTAATGCCAGTGCCCATGTTGGTGGACGATTGAGAGGAAGGACTGGATACTGACGGATCACCAAGGGGAGAAGAGGATGCTAGACTTCCATCCATGACACTCGAACCTATCTTATCTTGATTTGCTGCTGATGAAGTGGAAGATGGTGAGCCTGGAGATCCTTTGCCTTGATTGGCTGATTCTCCTGATTGCGAGCATTTATGGAGACAAAGACAACAGCAATTACAACCAGAACTAGCAACATGACTGCATGCTAGTGTAAGTAACTTTCTGTGAAATGAAGACATGCAAGCGTACACTAAAAGACATGAATAATATATATTTTTGTTCTCACTATATTTGGACAATCTCTGATCTTCCTCAAAAGAAAATATTTATAATCAAAAGTGTATCTGCCAGACAGTAATAAGACAGATTAAATTTCCTGTCAAGATAAGAATTATTTTTCTCCTTCTCATTCTCTTTGACTGATGTAATAAAAAAATAAATATTTTCTTTAGAAATGATAAATTTGCTTTGACCCCTTTTCTTCTAAACATACTACATACTACAAAAACCACAAAAGTTTACATGCAGTTTCCTATATGCTCAACACATCAATATATATTGATAACAAACCAATTAAGAAGAGAAGCTATTAGAGCATTATCTCACAAGCAAACAAATTAAATCATATTACAAAATCTTGCCGTTTTAAAATGTTACAGCAAACCACCTAGTGGTTGCTTTCATCATTTGTAAGAAGCCAAATGCTAAACTTATTTAGCTCTTAATAATGAATGAATAAATCAACAAAAATGACTAAATCTACTTCTAAATTTATATATGCTCAATTTCTTAACACTTTCAATACATTGTTTTAAATCTAAACATCTTAAAATTTTACAAAGAATAAGTTCAGCAACTAAGATGATATGAAATTAAGCTTATCAATAAATGAAATATTAAGAAGTTTCAGAGATTAACATTCTCAATGATGAGAAAAGAATACCAACCAGATACGGATAGGTGAAGTTGTCTTAAAATATGGGGGACCTTGAGGAATGTAAAGGCACCCCACTGTGACTCTTCACTAGTGCCGAGGACATCATTCAGACAGATTAAACAGGCACGCATGACTTCAGAATATAGACGAGGCAGACTGTATCCCTTAAAAAAAATCAATTTTATCCACGTCACACACTTCAAACAAATAATATTATCATAAACACAAAATCAACTCCCAGAACGTGGAAGACCAGGGCTTGATTCAAGTTCAGAATTTTTCTCCCCCTCTACTTAAAATGTTATAATAAGTGATACATTTCGACATAAATTTTGTCATGCATGAACTCATTGATTTATTTTCTAAATTTAATATACCTTTAGCCTCTGCATCATTAGAATGTCATTCACAAAAACTTGAGTATCTGATGAAGGGTTGAGGAGGACTTCTATAGCAAGCAAGGCCTGCAAAGGACAGTAGGTCACAGGATCTGACACAGAATGATCATCTCCTGATGATTCTTTTTCACTTCCTGCGACTCCCTTTCGCTGTCTCCACCGCAAAGAAGATTGTTGTTGCTGCTGCGACTGTGGCTGTAGTGTCCATCCCCTAAGGCATCCATCTTCATTATCAAGGCTAGTTATTCTCCTGAGATGACCAAGAAAACAATGAGGAAAACCATTTGTTATGCACCAACTGACAGGGGTCTATTATTTATTAAATAAAATTAAAATTTGACATTAGATAAGGAGAAAAAATCCTGTTCTTGACCAGGAATCGAAGCTGGGTCTCCCACTTGCTGGGTAGGTGCTCTAACCAACTAAGCTATCAGGCCAGCATGATTCTCCATTCAACTCGGTTAAAGCACCAACCCGGCAAGTGGGAGATCTGGATTTGATTCCTGCTCAAGTGCAGGATTTTTTCTCCTTCTCTAATGTCAAATTTCGGTTTAAGCTTTACCCACACGTAAAAAAATCATTTCCTCAACTTTGCATCTTGTTAAATAAAATTAAGTCAATTTTGGTAAAAAACATTTTTCTTGCCTTAAAATGTCTTCCATAGATGAAGTTAACTTGGCAGCATTTCCTTGTCCAGACAGTGACACCTCAAGTTCTTTGCATTTTTTTAAAACGTCATTGAAAAGATCTGATTCAGAAAGCAAAAGAACCAATTATTCCAAATCACCGACACAGGTTTTATAACTGTAATGTTCTCTAGGTCTAAAGAATAAATAATTTAAATGTCATGCTAAAGCAATAGAATGAACAAGACATTTTAAAATAAACATTAGATTAGATCAGGCTTTTGAATTTAAGGTACTTGGGTAGTAACAGAGCTCCACCTCTGCAGTGCCTCTAGGGGCAAGATATGGGACTAAAAGGTGCTGAAAGTGGTAAGATTTGGAATTACATGGAGCAGTACTCCATTGGAACTCAGCTGGGCCAGGGAAGGGTATTTTGAACATGAAGAAAAATTTTACTCAGCCCCAACGGGGTTCCTCCTCATGTTCACTGTGTTCCCTCCTTGGGTTGGGAAGCGTTCATCTTAATATATGTCAGTCAGCGATGAAGCTTGCGTTCTGTGTGTACGACTGGTATATATTAAGATGAATGCTTCCCAACCCGAGGGGGGAACACAGTCAACGTGAGGAGGAACTCAAAACACTTCCACTAACTTACCCAACCCGGTGGGGCAGAGTAAAATTTTCCTTCATGTTCAAATTTCCCTTCCTTGGCCCAGCCGAGTTTCAATGGAGTGCTGCTCCACATAATTCCAAATCTTGCCACTTTTAGTGCACTGTACAGGGTCCGGCAGAGAAACCTGATGATTTTTAAAGAAGGCTATGGCCGAAACCATTGGGGTGGGGAGAATGGCCTTGAGCACACGTGTTTCTTCACTCAAGGCAATTGAGTCACCATGGAGTGCTGGTCAGCACAGCAACGTGCCTTTGCTGTGGAGACATTTTTTAAAAACAATGAATCTGTGGTTGCAACTCAGCATGCATTTCATCGGCACTTCAACATTAATCGGAATGACAATATTCCTAGCCGCAATACAGTGCAGCTGTGGGTGGGAAACTTCAGAGAAATGGCTTCTGCTTTAAAGAAGAAACCTCCAGAAAAAGAGCCTAGTGTTAGAACTCCTGAGAACATTGAGAAAGTGCATCATGCTGTTCTCAATAGTCCTCGGCAATCAGCAAATAAACACGCCAGTGCTCAAAGATTGTCTGACCATACCGTGCACCGAATATTGCATAAAGACTTAAATTTTCATCCCTACAAAATGGTTACAGTTCATGCGTTAAGCGATCGGGTCAAGGGAAATCGCAAAACAGTTTCTGAGGACCTTTTGAGCATTGTGGATGATGTCGTCATTAACTATCTTCTCATGACAGATGAAGCTAATTTTCACCTTAGCGGCTATGTCAATACCCAGAACTGTCACTACTGGGCAACTGAAAACCCCCACGAGATGCATGAGCAACCTTTACATAGTGAGAAGGTTATTGCTTGGATTGGTGTAGTATCTTTTGGGGAAATCGGTCCCTATTTCTTCAAAGACGAAGTAGGCAGGGCAGTAACAGTAAATTCAGCTCGCTACACCGAGATGCTTCGCACCTTTCTTGAACCGGAGCTGCGCCAGTGTGAGGTTGAATTCCAGACTCTGTGGTTTCAACAGGATGGAGCAATGGTTCACACTGCAAGGAATGCAATGCAAGTCTTCAACGAGATGTTCCTGGCTCGCATAATCTCACAAAGAGGGAACGTTGAATGGCCTGCAAAATCACCCGACCTCAATGCCTGTGACTTCTTCCTCTGGGGATACCTCAAGAGCAAGGCATATGAGAAGCGACCAAGGACTATGGCAGATTTGAAGCAGAACATAAGGGATGAAGTGGCAGCAATTTCTCCCGAAATGTTGCATCGAGTAATGCGGAATTTTAGGGAACAATTGCAAGAATGTGTTCACAACAATGGATGCCACCTCATGGGCACAATATTAAAAAAGTGATTCTTGTAAGTTAAATGCTTTGAGATATAGTGAAATTTGGTAATAAATTCAAATAGAAAAATCATAGTTTGTATTTAATTTTAATTTAAAAACTGTCAGGTTTCCCTGCCGGACCCTGTAGTTCCATATCTCACCCCTAGAGGAGTGCTGCGGAGGTGGAGCCCCGTTAATACCAAAGTACCAAATTTAACTCTGCATAATATGTATGTCATACACTGCAAAGAATCATCAGTATGGTGGAGTCAACTCGACTTACTCAGATGAAACTTGAAAATAGGTATAAGAAGTGATTAATCTCTCTTAACTAAAATTAGCTAAGTAGATATATCCCTTGACAGTGATAAAAAGTCCAAAAAAAAGAAAAAATAGAAACTAGCTAGAAGCAGAATTTTCTTTTTTAATGATTGGTCAAGTTCATACTTCAAAAGTTAAAAACAAGCAGAAACCAAAATTTCACCTTGATTGTAATATTGTATGGTTATAGTTTTTCATGATACAAGAAATCTTCATTGGCTTATTAGACTACAAATGCTTTCTTTTGCCAGTTTGAAATGAATTACGCCATTGGCAGCTCTCAGCATATACCTAATACTCCCACCACACTTATATTATAAATCCAAATTTTATTGTTTCAATAACATTATAAACTAATCTAGCACCTTATTACTGATTACAAAAAAGTTCTAACCTCTATCATCCTGTCGAGCTAACTGCAACATCGCTAATGTAAAGTCACAGTTTAGCATCGATCCTAGAATAGTGAATGGCTTCTCAAGAATTAATGAATGTTCCGGGCTATCGCCGAGATCGGAAAGAGCAGTAAGAGCATGGCTAGCTGCAGTTAATAACCAATGACAAAGGGAAAGAACAGATGCAGCCAGTAAACTTTCTTCCGGTTTTCCTCGGCATGTTATGCGACCCTAAAACATAAACAAGATAGTTCAAGTTTTGCATTACCGGCGGCTATTTGGTGGTTATCTGTAAAATTATACTATAGACCGAGTTTTTCAGTAATTTGGTAATTTTATTGCAATTAATAGCTTCGATAAATTAAGTACATCAACAATAGCACGGATTACCTGAATTGTTTCCAAAAACTCCATTAGACTAATGATACAGTGCGGTTTATGAAAACCGTCATATTTACTTATTCTTTGTAAAACTGCTGCATATGACACAAGCTGAGAGCTAAGCGAATGTTTTAAATAAGAGAGAACCAACTGATTCGGTCCTGGGCCCACAAGAGCTTGCTGAAGAATGCAGTCCGCTAGATTGTAAACATCTCCACTTACACCGCGGGGCAATATCTGCAAATGGAAACAAGAAAAATAATGTTTCGCAATAGAAACATATAACAATATTTCGCGTTGATTTCTCTTAAATCCACGACTTCAATAGTTCTGTTAACTCTTACTGTTTTTATTTGTATTCCCCATTGTAAATCAGACCATCTCTCTCTCCAAGCTCGAAGCAATAGTGCTTTTAAGCTACTTGTTTTACTTGTAACCTTAGTGGTCTCCATTGTCACACCCATTAGCAAATTCTTCATCCTTCATGAGCTCAACATACACATTCTCATCCATTAAGTAGAACATAAATACTTAAAATCCGCATATAAATTAAAATAACCACTATTCAAACTCATAAAACAAAATATATCTGCCACAAACACGTAGTACCTTACTCCCTATACTAAGTTTAACCGATAGTGCCACAATACATGATTCGATTGCATAGTCATATCGTTCATTAGTATCGATATAAAACGATTTATCGGCTACATGGCTACATCGAGACATTGCAGTAATCGACTTAAAGCAATATGAGAAATAGTCCTAGTACGTGGCCATAAGGAATTGTATGTTGCGTTTATGTCATTATAATTGTGGTATTATTCGGAAAACTTTGTCATTAAAAAGGCTTCAAGATGATGTGCTACTTTACCTCCATTCCGACGCACATGGTATTTTATTTATACGAATTATTTATTGAACATTTGTTGGATGATGCTGTGTGGTGGACTTAACTAGCGGCTTGTATCTGTTTTTCGTTTATTCAGGACTATGATGGACAAAGACGGGCAGAGAAACTATCAAGAATTATTATTTCATTATTTGGGGTGTGTAATATCTGTAAAAGAAGTTAAGTCAATCGAGGTGTTTGTGTTTACCAATATAGTATTGTCTTTCCTTTCTAGGTTGTTGGACTAATATGGGGATATATAATCCAGCAGTTTTCACAAACAGTTTATATTCTAGCCGCGGGATTTGTTTTGGCATGCATTGTAAGTATAAAAAGAATTTGCGGATTATGAAGTACCATTCACTGATTATTCAGTAATATATTGTAATATTGTGTAACATACTTTAGGTTACCATTCCTCCGTGGCCTATGTATCGACGAAAATCATTACAGTGGCAGAAGCCAAGACCTGAAAACGATCATACACGTGAGCAAACAACTAAGTCCAAGAAAAGAAAGTGAAGTTGAATTGGATGTAAAAAAGGGACTTCTTTTACTTTTGGGCATACAAGGAGTAACTTAATGAATATAATGTGCGTAACTATGAGGTTGAGTGGCGTCTGCATGTCTGTTTTGCATTTATGAAATTTGAATTTTCTGTAAAAAATGATTTTTTAATTCTGTGAAGTGAATCTGAAATACATGTATGTTAACAACTGTATAAGCATCGGTTTGTTCTTATTGCTGCATATTTTTCCCTTTGACCTGGATTTCATTCCTAATCCATAGTTGTTTATGGTTGAGTAAAGCGGGACACTTACAATAGGGTTTTATTACGCATTTTTCTGTCTTGGTTATTTTGGTAAGTGTAACATCCTATGAATAATATCAATGCTATAATTGCCAGTTATAAATGAACTCCAGAAGCTGTGGTTGTATTATTCTGTATAGTTGAATTATTAAACCATGGATTCATGTCATACGAGCAAAAAGATGAGACAGTAAAAGAAACGTTTTATCGGCTATATTTAATACTTAAATTTTTTGTATTGGTTTGTATAATAATAATAATTTGATTCATCCCAGGACATAAATGTATGTATAGGATAGGTCAAATTGACTATACTGAGTAATAATAGAATAAAGTACAAAACAATTACATAACAAGTAAACATTTAGGTACGACAATTTAAATTGATACATCAGTGTTGACCCATAAATTCGTTTATTGAGTAAAAACAATTTTCTATCAGCTATTTTTTCCAAGCCCTTTTAAATCGAGTGGGGTTATTAATGCTTTTTTATTTTGCATGGTAGTTGACTATGAAATTTGGAACCTGCAAATGCAGGACTGTGTTTGTACATGTTAATACTATGGAAGGAGGTCTTAAAGTCAAGTTTACCTCGTATTATAATTGTGTGCTTTACTATTAGTTTCCAGATCCAATAAAGTTTGATTATTTACAACAAATAGAATTGCATTAAATAAGTAGATGGAGGGCAAAGTGAGTAATTGAAAGGACTTGAAATATTTTTTGCAACTTGTAGTCCTATTGGCTTTTACCATAATTTGTACTGACCATTTTTGTAATTTAAATAGTCAGTCAGCATGTCGAGAGTGCCCCTAGACTACAGTGCCGTATTTAAGTCATATATATATATATATGCATAATAAACAGATAAACAACTTTAAATATTTGTTAAATTTATAATTTGTCTTAGAATATAACAACCAACAACAACCTTAGAAGTAATTGAGTTAATATGATTTTCCCAGCTAAAACAGTTATTGATAAGTACACCAAGGAACTTGGTATCAGATTGGGAGGGAAGATCAAGATTTGAAATATGTAATGAGGGAGATATGGTAATCTTTTTTTGATGTGGATGGAATTGCATGAAACGTGATTTTTTATAATTGATTTGTAACCTGTTATAATCACACCAAGAGACCATTTTATCAATTGCTTGTTGACAGTGGTTAGTTACATCATTACTGGTGCTATTAATGAGATGGTATCATCTGCATACAAAAATATTTCTCCATTACCAAAGAGGTTGGGGAGATCATTAATATAACAGGAAAAGTAGGGGTCCTAAAATGGAACCTTGGGAGATACCTCTTGTTACTCTTTGAAAGTTAGAAGTATATTGAATTTTTGAGTAGGATGATTTAAGAGTTGCTGCTTGTGTCCTATTAGTTAAAAATGATTTAATCCAATTGTTGGCAATTCCTGTTATACCATATGAATGTAGCTTCCGTAGTAGAATGTCATGGGCAATAGAATCAAAGGCCTTAGAGAGATCATAGAAAATCCCTGTGATGTTTTAATGGTTGTCTAGACCCTTAAGTATGGAGTTAATAAATTTGTAGATTGCCATTTCTGTACTCCTCCCTTTAACAAACCCAAATTAGTTAGTAGACAGAATATTAAATTTATTAATAAAGGACATGATTCTATACATTGCATATTCAAAAACTTGGGAAAAAATTTAAAGAACAGAAATGGGTCTATAATTACCAATATAGATCACCTCTTTTGAAAATGGGAACAACCTTGGCTATTTTTAATTTCTGAGGAAATTCACCATAGATAAAAGATTCATTTACTAGATGTACAAGAACGGGAGCGATACATTTTTTAACTTCTTCGGTAATTATGATGCCAGGAATACTGTCAATGCCACTAGAATGATTTGAACTAAGTTTGTTAAGGATCACCATTAATTCCTTTACATCAGATTGAATTTGAGCTTACTTGTTTCTTAGGGACAAACATTTGAGAATGGGAAGGGATGATATTAGGTTGATTGCCCAAACTTAAAAAATTGTCATTGAGAGATTTTGCAATAGTACTTTGGTCGGTAACTAATTTTCCTCTAATGGTGATGGATTCTATACTAGACTTCATATTACATGTGGAGGTATTACTTTTGATTATATTCCAAGCAGCTTTAGTTGGGTTGCTGGATTTTTTAATGATGTCAATGTTAAGAGACTTTTTTGTTTCCTGCACAAGCTTAGCATAGTACCTTGTGAACTGTAAATAATAATTTTTATCAGACTCAGATTTAGTTGACCTGTAATCATTATACAAATGTTTCATCTGAATTGATAAGGCACTAATTTCTGGGGTAACCCAACTTTTTTTTCTTAGATTTAACATTATTATCTAATACATTCTTTAAAGGAAAACATAACATTTAAATCTGAAAAAATATCTATAACAGTGGCTGATGTTTTACTAATTCTAGTAAATTTATGAATAGTAGGTCTTAAGTTATAGACTTTAAATACATCTAGAATTTGAATTTTCTGTGGACATTGAGAACTCAAATCGACATTGAAATCACTACACACAATCATTGATCCAGTATTGTTACTAATAATATCTAGAGCTATGGATAGTTTGCTAGTAAACAGAGGAAAATCACCATTTGGAGACCTATAAACACACATTATTGGAATTTTAGAGCTACCCAGTAACACATCAGTTGCACAGCATTCAAAATTAAATTCAGAAAACTTTTTGACTTTGATTACAGCATGAGTTTTATATTCCTCCTTTACCTTTAAAACACCTCCATGTTTGGAATCTGGTCTACAGTAAAAGTCAGCTACAAAATAACCACTTATTTGAATACTGGGAAGTTCATTTAATGTAAGCCAGTGCTCGGACAAACAAATTATATCAGTATTTTGTGAGCTTAGCCATAATTCTAGTTCATCCACTTTACTCCGAAGTGATTGAATATTCAAGTGAATTACGGTGAAATTCATTGTAGTATTTGAAGAAGTGGTGTGAGTTTCTTGAACTACATGCATATTATGATATAAAGCGGAGTTAGAAGTAGTAGTATTAATACCTTCATTTACATACAGATTGATTCAAAGTAGGGTCACACCAATCTTGCTTATTTAGATTGGTGAACTTTACAAGTTCCCCTGAATTTCTGGTTGAGATTCAAGTACCCGAGATAATTCAGTACAAACAAGTTTTTCACCAATTATATTAAGATGTAAGTCATTATTTGTGTGATACATTCCATCGAGCTTACCAATTTTAAAGAGAGAGACATTATCATAATATTTACAAATTTCAGAAATGGTATCATTAAGTCTGCTATTTTCATTATTTACACAGGGGGATAGTATACCTTAATTAATTGAATTATATACGGTAATAAATCTATTAGTAATGTTTTACTACACATATAAAAAAATTATTGCCAAATTTGTAACTGCCAAAATTATATTCTACAGTAAATATTACAAGATCAGTTTTCTCGTTATTTATATCGGCTACGTCTATGGGTTTCCATCTTATTTGAATTCGGTGTATTCCCAAATAATCCCAAAGCTGATACTTCACTTCTTAGAAATATCTCAAAGGAGACAAAATTAGTCTAACATTAAAGCTTAATTTCAAACGCATGTAAATATATGCCACTAGTAAAAATGACGCCTGTTCATATTAGACTATCTTAACATATTTGTTATTTATTTTAAAAATACTTAACTGATGCGTCACATTTATTGTAAATTAAATAATGCAGAAAATAAATACTATGCAAAACTTCCGCTCAAATAAAATTTTAAACAGCGATGAGTATTTCCCGAACGTGAACGTCCTTTCTTGACATTCGCTTCGAGAATTCAGGCTGTCCTTTGTTGAAAACACTTGCGTATCTAAAATTTTCAAAAATATTTTATGCAAAACAGAATATATTTCTTAAATTTTACAATGCTCTTTTGTTACGTTACTTTGTTTTCCGGGTAGAAGAAAACAAAACGAAAAAAGATTTCCCAGCATATTTTAAACGTTAGTTGCAGCTAATGCCAATAGGTGTCGGTGCCTCATGCGCGCTCATCTCAGTCAGCAGCCGGCTTCGGAGAAATCAGTAACACGGTCTGCGGGTTCGACACAGGGAGGGAAACGTCAAGCTGAGGAGCCGTCTTCCTGTGCCCAACAAAACTGAGGTAAGATGACAGAAAATGTTAGATTTGTGAGCTGGAAGTTAACGAGAATGTTGTTTTAAAAGGCCGACTCAGACTCGTCAACCTCTCCAAAGAGACTATTGATCTTGGGGAAGAAATGCAGTGCTCAGCTGCCGATGTGCTCGGAAATTTACTCATACAGAATAATCTTTCATTCTTTTCAAAAATCGTGTTATTTTATGGACAAATTCTTTTTTCTATTCTTAATGGTAAATTTGTTTTTGGTTATTGTTTAGAAATAAACAAACTAATGGTGAGACTTAAGTTTGTGAATGAAAAATGAAAGATTTAGGTTATTGAAAGTTTTTATTTACAAATCATTTTTCTTAAAGTAGACTAACACCACTTCTAGAATTTATAAAATAACTGTCATACGTTATAGATTAATTTTGAATGGGGTACCAAATTTATAGTCCAGGGAACCATTCTCAGCTGCAAAGTTACTTTTGCAGATTAATAACTCTAAGTTAGAAGTTCTTTTATTCGTATACATAATTCAATAATCGGACGGTAAATTTATTTTGCGTTATTTCGGTAACTTTTCATGTAAATTTTTCAGCGCGAGTAATTTTTGTTCCACATATCTGCTTGAATCGGTTGTCCTCGTGTTGCTGTTGCTTACAGAAGTCAAGTGACAGTTGACACCACTTCATAAATGCAATGCGTGGCTAAAAGATTTAAGGCAGATATTTTCGTCCCTTCATGATTGATGGACATTAGCATAACCTTCTCTTGAATAATGGATTTGTTCTCCATGATACCGCATCCGAAATCCTCTGTAAAGTGTAAAGCCAGGAACAAATCATTTTAGTCTATGTAGTCTGTCTCAAACACTGCAAGGGGTTTTTCGCAGTGGCAGTAATATCTAGCCTAAACCAGAAGCTTATTCGTAACAGTGATTCCGTAGAATTAGGAGTGACAATAAAATTAAACCTTGCATACCTAGGGATATATTTTATAGAAATCTAGGCTTAAGGGGCATATTTTCTTAAAATAGCGTGCCATTGAGTACATATTAACTTATTTTTCATTCGGAAATGTTTGTTTGAATCGGCATTTCCTCATACGCATCCCTTCGACCTTGAGGTCGCAGGTCAATGATATTAATGGTTTTCGCATCTTGTTGTTTAGAATGTTATTCTAAGCTATTATTGCTCGTATTCCACCACCACTCGAACAGTCTCCAATCCAAATAAGTTAGTTAATTAAAAAGTTAAATATGTTAGGTAATTTAGTCAATTCCTTATCTGGAAATTAGCAGTCATCATTCTCTCCATAATCGTTCTTGAAGGAAAAGAGGGCCCAAGAATGATTTGTTACTGATAAAAAATGCATTGAGATGGGACAGTACTTTTCTTATTTATTCCATAACTTGATGGCGCTTAAGGCAACATCGAAGCTTGGTGTGTGGCTCACGTGTATTGTTTTACTAGGCTTCCCTTTTTTTGCCGCCTCCCCTCTAGCCCACTCCTGGTGATCGCAGGAAAATATATCCTTAATTCTTGAAATCCAAAAGAACTGGAACACTTTGATTTATAGTTATCATATAAGTACATATTAATTGAAGTTCCACTCTCTGTCAAGCAACTTATCAAAAGGGAAGGAAGGAAATCGTACTGTTTATATCTCGTTTTTCATATGCACTATCAATTTTGCTATCTCCGCAAAGCACAGTGCCATAGAAATCATCCCTTCGCGAAGTGCTTCGTTGTGCTAACGCGAAATTTTTATTTTAAACAGCCAAAGCCGCATCTTCACGCCTTTTATCGACTGAATTGATTTCCATAAGCAACTTCGCTTCTCCGTTTAGTATTCTTCTAGTTCCGCGCATTTGAAGAAGCTATTTTCTTTCCATTTATACGCAGGGGCACGGAATTTCGAGACGACTTGTACTATTTCATCCCACAGCCTTCATTCCAATGTTGTTGGAACCGAATGAGCTCTCTCCATCCAGGGAAGATGCGCCTTGCAACAGGTGAGTGATCTTTTCGTCCGCAGCACTTGCACCGGTATAGCAATGCCATGCGAGATGTTCAGCACACGAACATCTTCAGACTTTTTCGTGCGAAATTGCTCCATATCCCGAAAGGGAAATATAATCTAGTTTCCCCATTAAGCCTTAATATAATAGATTTGAATCGATGAATTTTTCATCGAGTCTTTCACTTCCCGCATTCTGCCGAGTCATACATTGGATTGAAAGCGTGTTGTTTAAGAGGAAGTATGTTAGGATGCAGAAAATGGAACAGGACATGATGCGGCTCAACAGCGAATAGACCTTCAGATAGCTTGGATTAGAACCTTTGGACCGAGTGCATAGTGACATTTTCATCACAATCGCTTCTTTATTGAAGCACTGACCTGGACCAACGACAGTAAGTTTACAGACCACCTGTGGTCCGTGGAGCATAGGTTGAGAACATATGGGTTAGAGTGTAGATGGAGAAACTGCTTAGTTGAGGAGTAGAAATTTATTTACACGTCCATTAACGTGTTGCAGGCATTGATCTCACCGAGATTTTCCAGGATTTACGAAGTTCTTTGGGCCTTCCGGTTAGAATCGCGAGAGTATTTAATTGAATTTTATTGCCGTCAACAAAGGAATTGTTCGACACCGGCGGTTTTGACTGATGGCCATGACGTCACCGGACTAAAAGCGCAATTGCGTAACGCCCTCTGCTACAGTATCTCACTCTGCTACAGTATCTCCCTCTTCTCCTTTCCTCCTCGCGCTTTTTGACCGCATCCGAATAATTAACGACCGAGTGCTACTAAGGCATTTTATTTTATTTTTTTTGCGACGATTCGGCAGCGATTTTCGCTATCCGCCATTTTATTTGGTTAAATTATGACAGGATTTTTTAAAATTTCTGGGGTTGAAATTTTTTATTCCATTAAAGCAGTGGTTCCCAACTTTTTTTATCCTGCGACCCTAAACTGACAAACAATAGGACCTCGCGACCCGTACTTCTAATTGAGCGAAAATACGATGTAGATGAACCGAGAAAAAGCAGTAAACTGCTATTGTAACGCTACTGCACCGCAATTTTGATCGGTCTCGGTCATGACCATTTTTGAGAAAAGGGTATCAATATAGAGTGAAACCCATGTTATCGGGTGTGCGGAGGGAAATTATTCGGTCGCTCCGGTATTCCCGCTATTCCCAATCTATTTTTGCACGTACTTGGTAAAAGCTTCGAACGGCCAGGGTGACTTGCATCGGCTGCTAGCATATCCCTTCACTGATAAAGGCAGTGTTCTAATAATGTATATTTACAAACGGACTGTCTGGAAAGTTTTCTTCTGATGACCCTCCGCGACCCTACTGAAGACCTCCCGCGACCCGAGGTTGGGAACAACTGCATTAAAGACCATGCTAAATTGTTTATTTTTGTTAGTAACTATATTCGACATCATATTTGAGGTTAATCTGTTATTAATTCGACAGTGGATCATTACACATGAAGTAATTGTTTATATCTACAATAGAATTTTGTGTTTAATATTGTCATGAGGATTGAGGTAATAACAAACTTAATATTCACTTTATTTCTTTTTGAAATGTAAACTTAAGGAAAGTAAAGTATCGGGTAATCCGACACAACTTAGCCGGTGTTCCACAGACCGTACTTCGGTAGTTAAAGGTTAAGATAGACACAATTTGCGAGGACGCTCCAAAAAATTTGTTTTTCTCGCGTTCTCTCTGATTTTTAACCTGGCGTAACCTGTTTCACTTCTTGCGATGGGACGGAAGCTCATTCGATATCGGAATCCACCTGTGAAAGTGTTTACTCGAAGCAGCTGCCTCTATTAAAAAAAATCTTGCTTTAGAGACAGAGAGAGAGAATCGAATGCATTCCAAACAGTCTCGTATCGGCTCCAGTCGCAGGTGTTATTTTCTTTCGATCCTTGCGAGGGGATTTGCTCCGCTGTCGGGACCCGCCGCGACCCTCCCAGGGAGGAAGAGAAAGAAAAAAAGTTGCGCAGCCTCATTGGAAACAAACGGATTTGCGGCCCTCCGTTCATCCCTACAAAGCAGGCTTCGGTTCTCTTTCGAGCCTCGCATGTCTCGCGTTATTGATCAATGAGTAGGAAAAAATGTTTTACCCTTAGAGGATGCGATTGTGAAACCGCCGGTTGTTTTCCGAGTCACGCCGCGAAGCATTTTGCTCGAAAAATAATCGGAGGAAGAGAAACATTAGACGCGCTCTCGGCATAGCAACAATTGACGTACTGGAATCGAGGTTCGGGGTTTGCAGGAGAAAAAGGAAACGTTCTCTTTAGACGGATCGAAATCGCGAATGCGGCTCAATATGCTAAGCGGCGATTTGTGTCAAGTGGACCAATAGTGCTGATTTGTGTGGTGCTGGACTGATTTTTACTATACTGTTCGGATATTCTGTACTGATTTACGAATATTATAATTTCTTATCTGATACATTGTCTTAATACGGTACATAATTTGCCTCGCTTATCGGTATTTCGGCAACACACTCGATATGTCGCTATCCTTTTAAGCTACGTTTTCTAACCTATTTAATTAGTTTAAAATGTTAAGTGGTAGGTTGAAATTTTATCTTGGGGTATTGGTAAACAAATATTGCAAATACCGTAAAATCCAGATTTAGCGCCACCGTTTGTCCATCATTGACTTGGGGCCAAAGCGGAGGTAGTGGTAAATCGAGGCATATGCTTGCTATATGTAATCATAAGGTGGAAGTTCTGTTCATAAAGATTCATAGGTGGTAAGCGGGGGTGGCACTATATAGGGGGCGTTACATCGGGATGCGATTGTATTTCTACAGACTGTAAAGTTTATACTCGAAATTTTAGAAAAATAGTTTTATAACGATTTTTCTCAGTTATCCGGTCAGTATTCTCGAATTTTGTTTTATTTTTCTGGGCAACAAACGTCGAATGTACAGAATTGGTCTCGAAAAAATGGTCGGTTATACCCGAGACACATTCTTCCCTTTTCTCTCCATTTTTTGTTTTCCAGATTGCTGATAAACCCGTTTAGATTCGTTCAGAGCTAACAAGTTCAACTTCTTTCGATTTTCTTCTGTCTCTTATCGTCATCGTAACATTTGAAAATTCAGCGTTCGGATTCAAAGCGATGCGTTCGAAACATTCCGAAGGAACGGTGCCACATAGCAACAGCTGTTCGGCTAAGTCATCTGGCGTCTAAACCTTCTGTTCGACGATGAGGTCACGGCTTCAAAATCCGACGAGGTCACGGTCTTTAGAATGGCGCGGGTACGTTTCCTGTCTCTCAGCAAATCTTTAAATCTCGCGGGACCGCGTGAGATATTTTGGAAAAAAAATTTTTTTCCGCAGGTACGTTTCTTCTCGGCGCGCAGTATCTTTTATTCTTCAACTCTCACTCTCTCTTCCTGGAAGCGCAAAGAAATTCGCGGAATTACTAAAGCGGTTAACCTCCATCAGCTTCACCTTTCATAACGAAAGAAAAATTCTTCGTATCCCTGCATAATAGGAATTCGGAGACTGATTTATCGATCGTCAAGAGTTGAGTTTGATCTCGTAATCATTTTTCGCCGCGAGAGAGAGAACGAACGAAAAGTCTCTTAATTGGCGTTTTAATTGCTCCGCAGAAGTTGTCCGCCATGAGGTCTGAAGGAAGTTCGGGGCAACCCCATTTGCTTTATCCACGAGTTTTTTTATAGTAATGAGCGATGCCATGACGAGTTCTTTTACGGAGCGCCGGAGGGAAATAGTTATTTGCGCCAGTTATCCCTTAAAATGCGATAAATCGGTGATATAATGATGAAAGTTAACAAGTGTTATAATTACACGAAACAATTTTTTTATTCGCTCTATTGAACACCGAGGTCAATTTAATTCGTATAATTTGACATTTGCTTGTTGGAATTGTAGCAATAAAATCTTACCTGGTTAATTTTAACGCTCAAGAATTTTTTACTTGGATTCTCACCTCATCAAATTCCATCGTAAACTCTTTCCTGGCCAAAGCACTCTTAAATAACAAGCCGAAGTGAAGAGTTGTAAGACGACATATCGACAGGAACGAAGAACACGTTCATATTCTCGCTACGTGTTATCTCCTAAAACCTTTCTAATGCGGAGGAACTCGGTTATAACGATCCCTGATAAAACGAAAATTTTAAAGTCAAAAGATTTTTAACAGAAACAGTTTAATGTAGCACACCACTCAATTCCCGTTGTCTGAGAAAGTAAATAATCGAAGTACCGGTTTTGGATTCCTCGTTGCAGCCGCATTCGGCTGCGAATTCTCGGCATGTTTCATTCTTAGAAGCGCTAATCTCGATAGTCACGGTGATCTCATAAATCGTGAGGATGCAGCTTACTTAACAGGGTTACTTTTGCGAATGCTGAGATCGCGAAACGCAGTCTGCGCGTGATACAAGGGCTTAGAGGCGCTACAATCCTCGCAAAAAAGAAAAATAATCCCGTCTCCGTCTGCTCTTAAGACTCGTTTCCATCCTCGGTCGCTTCGCCGTCATACTTTCCGAGGTCTCCTTTCGTTCTGCCTACCAGACACGTCACAGTTCCTGCGTACGTCACAATTAGCGGTTCGGAGAAGAGGCCGGTGTGCGAGCAGGTGACCTACTGGTCCCTTAAAACATGTCACGCGTACTAAATTTTTTTTTAAATTCGCGCTGTCCATTTCGTTTCGCGTCACCCTTGTACTTGGTGGAAGGGGAAGGATATTGGCGATGGATGGGAGAGTGGGGTGTTGCCGAGAGTAATTGCGACAGTATCGACGCTTCCCGGAAACGGTGGCAGGTCTGTGCCACCTGGGTATCTTCATCTCCATTCGACGTTCCATTTTCACGACTCAAGGAAGATGGGTTCGAAAGTGAATTAGGGAGCTCGGCTCTTCGCTTCCGTTTGATTGCTATTGGCGATTCGAATTGATCAAATGTTATATATGTAGGCCGGATTGAGGTCATGATATTACATATTCCAAAATATTACTGCCAAAAGTATTACTTTGCTCGTTTATTTAACTACATGTTGACCGATACCGTTGTTCAGCTGCTGCATTAATATGGAATAATGGTCCTAAAATACGAGAATGCAAGGCACGGGTCGGATAGATAATTTTGAAATGGATGGGGGAACGCATGTGATATAAATAACGGGCCTCGCGTAATCATATTCTGAGCATTTTGTTGAGACTTGAAAGCACACGACTCGAAAAGATATTTATTTTAATTAAGAACATGTTGTGATTCAATTTCTAGTTATTAAACAATGCCATATTGTTCCGTATTTCTTTGTTATTCCATGATACTTCGTTCACCCTTCCTCCACTCTATCGAAGTAATGAGATGGTCGCACTTATTGAACTGTAGGGACCACATGCGGCCCGCGAGCCACGTGTTTGAGACCACTGTCCAATTAAGCTATATGTTAATCCGGCTTTGGTTTTATCACATAATTTATTTAAACCATCTATTACAAATGATTTCTTCAAATATTCTACATTTAGTGCGACACCGTATTGTCCAAAAACATTGAGAACTTCATATGTGCTAAATAAATTTAACTGCATATAATTGGGAATGAGCTTCACGGCACACATACAATGATAAAAGGTACCAAAATCTCCCAATGCCGTAATAAAATAATAATTGAGATACTCCACTAAGATAAGGGAAATACTCCACTAAGATAAGGGAAGGGGGAAAATTAAAAAAAAATTAAAAATTGATTACATAAAAAAATCACCCATACAACCAGACATCTATGACAAGGGCCACTGCAATTTTTTCGCACACCCGATCTGTGAGATTTTTGAGGGTGTTTTTAGGTCTCTGGTGCCGAGGAGTTTCCCGTAAACCTTGGTTGGCTAACCTGCGGTCCCTGGCGCTGGCCTTATTAAGCCCCTAAACAGCAGGTTGTATGGGTGAGGTTTTTATGTATTCAATCTTTATTTAATTTTTTATTTATTCAAATTTTTCCCCCCTTTCCCTTATCTTAGTGAGTAATCTCAATTATTATTTTATTATGGAATTTGGAGATTTTTTACCTTTTATCATAACTGCATGTTATGTGTATCAGGCTTTTTCATTGGAAAAAGAATCTTACCGATCGAAAAATTTCTCGTTTCATCGAGTTTAAAAGTGTCAACAAAAAGTAATCTTGTGTCCGAAAACGAAACTCGCACGGGGAAATTAACCGATTGGAGGAAGTAAAGATTCAATTTCCTCTGACCTGATTAGACTATGAGATCAGACTTCGTGTTCGTTGTGCATCGTCACGATAGACAATGCGAAAGAAAAACGCATGTCATGAAATTGCTGATGTTTTTCTTGCCATTTTTACTTTCTCCATATACGTAGATAGGGGCAAGTATTGTTTTCATGAAAAAAAAACGATTTCGAGAATTCAACGGAAATACACGTTATGAGGTCCCCTGAACACATTTTGACCATTTACTCGATGTCTGTGTGTGTATGTGATAGCTTTTTTGTGAGTGCTCTAACTCAAAAATTATTAATCAGGTCAACGCGAAATGTTATATTTAACATTTTTATGTAAGTCACAAGAACTGATTAGTTTTTGGTAAAAATCGGTCGACCGGAAGTGGGTGTTTACTCTTGTCACTTATCCGTTATTTTGAAATATTTGCTTTAATATTTGATAAATGTAAAAATGTACCGGAATAAAAGTTGTAGGAAATTTAATTTTCTACAACCTTTGTTTGAAACATATTTCCATATAATGCATTGTTTAAGAGATCTTTAATTTTTAGCTGTCACCGCCACGCCACCTACCGACGACTATTGTTAACAATTGACGCTTAAAGTCTTAGTAACGCTCCTTTTTCTTTTCTTAATTGTTGGAGCTTTGTGGCTATATCCAATATCAGAAGGCTATGGTTTGAGTTTATTTCTGTTCTTTTTAAAGTCTAAAATTTTCTCGCACTTTCTTAAAATATTTATTATTATGTAACCTATTTGAAATTTTTAGAAATATTACAGATATGGAGAAAGTCATGTGGTGGCCACATCAGATTTTTTATTATACGCTCCCATACGTTGTAGGTCTGAACAACTTCGTTGGGTTTAGCTTCAAGTGAAGTCGTTAACCTTTGTAACAATTTGCATATCGAGATGATTATGCACTTAAAGGCAGCTCGTATTTTATTTTTTCTATACGGAATTAATGGCGTCGGCAAGTTTATTAATCAATCAAAAATTTATCGCATGCTCGTCACGGCATTTTTTTAAACCCTGTCGATTCTTTCACGCCGTACCGTTATAACGACTGCGAAAATGACGTAATGCATGGCTACTTGAGTTAGAACGTGCCAAAAATATCAATTTTTCAAATAGAGGATAATGTCACCACCGCATATCTCGTTAGAAACGGGCACTCCATACTTATTTTGTTGTTTCTGATCCGTAGTTAAATTTGCGTGATAAAAACAGTTGATTACGGAGGATGTGGATCATTTTGAATCAATTTCGTTTGCAAGGTTTGTTGCAAAATTTGTCAGATAATGCGATAGTTTTATATAAATTTGGTTAGTTCATTCTCATACATCCTATTTTATCCTTATTCTTGACTATGCTTGATGGATTGAAAGATGCTGCGGCTGATTGAACGCATTTCATTATTGAAAGTAAGCTCGAAATATCTTCGGTCTTTATCAAAATATGACAGAGAAAGATTGATATCTACAACCGAGAACAAACAGTATGAAGAGTCATCCGCGCGAGTGAATTTCCGTGTAACCAAATCGAAGGTTCGACGCATTTTCGACTTAAAATGAAAAATGACGCAAAATGATTAATCTGGACAACTCACGTTTTATTGCAATTACAGTTCCTAATATCATCTGTTGACGTTTCCGTTGATAAATTTATCATCGAAAATTTAACACCGCAAGATAATGTTGCGGGAATTATTCATCATCAATACCAAAACTACATCGATTTAACATTTAACTAGTGAGGTGAAACTATGATCACTAAGGTCTCCCAGACTGCTGTTTTTGATATTATTTATTCAGTCTATATATACAATTGGATTTACCATGTTTAATAATCGATCATGAGGGTTAAGGGATAATTGAAAGAAAATAAACTTAATATTCACTTTTACTTTCTAAAATGTAAACTAGCGGAATGTAAAGTAGCAGAGTAATTTGGCACGATAACTTAGGCGGTTTCTCCATATATCGCACCTCAGTAGTTTTAAGATTAAAATAACATCAAGTGAATAGCCTACCTATTTAATCAGAAGGGTTTCGCAACGCCGCTGAATAATCGATTTATTTAACCTTTATTACGAAAGGTTATCGTCTTAATAAATTTTGGGTTGCTTCTGTTAAGCTAGGAAAAGTTCTCCTTTCGCCATCTATCCCGCGCGAAATTTTCCGGAGAGAGAGCTAATTGTAAGTAGCATAGCAGTCCTTCTCCATAAGGTGCGCACGTGTTAGTTAACGTGGAGGTGGGAGAGGATTAAAGGGAATGCGTAGTTGGTTCCTGACCCAAACAGAATCCAGACGAGAAGAGACGGAGAAAAATGCATATTAATATTTTTTTAAATCTTTTAAAAGACGCAAGCGGGTCCCGTCTCCTCTTGGATCAAACATCAGTTACCAGTATGTATATTGTCGCCGCTTTGAAATGGGTGATTTCGATCCTCATTCTACCTATGTAATTCTTCCGTTATGGAATAAGCCTCTCCATCGAAATTAAATCATCGTGACGTCACGAAATCGGTCTAGTTTTTTAAACTTTACATTTCGAAAGTTTATCTCTCGATTATCATTACATATATATGCGCGCTTAAGCAGGGCTCGGTAATAACTCTGAATTAGTTTACCTGGTCTCTGCTGTCCGGGACGTAAAATTGATGGTTGCGGAGGGTTTAAGCCGGAGTGGAGTGGTCGTAAAGGCCGTTGGAAAGTGAAAGTGGAAGGGAAGATTGACGAGAAGGTTCGAGAGGAGTCTGGAAGACAGAAACAGGTGGGAAGGAGAGGGGCAGGTCAGTTGGAGGGAGGCATTTATGTTTCTCCTCGTCACTGTCTGCGTGCCCTGCGCCGGCGGATCCGGTTTAAATTGTTTCCGGCTGTAATTTCCGGGAATGTTGTTGCGCAATCCTTGCGTAACAGCTAAACGATTTTAATCTCTATCTCTCCGGATATATTGTTGCGAATAAATTATGATATCTTGTCAATAATTACTTTAGTCTGAACCCTTGGCAGAGCTAATTTATGAGAATGTTACGGTTTGAACCTTACATAAGCAATAAGCGATATTATATTCATCTTCTTGAATAAGCTGTGAATTTAGTTTTGATCTACTGAAAATAATTTGTCTTGACATTTGGCAGCACTAACATAAGTTTCGAGAATATTGTTGTCTATCTTCCATAATCGTGGAACTGTATTATCTCTTTATCTTTCCTATAATAACGCGAATGAAGTTATATATCTCAAAAGTTATTCCTTAATTCTTAACGTGAACAGATTTGAAAGGGCGAATTTATTGATAATCACTACCACCTACTACACACTTGTGTATAATAAGAATCGTTTTTTTTTTCGATGTATTTGCAGTTGATTTATTTGAAAAATCATTCGCAAGTTGGCGATTAGTTCTTAGCGGTTATAACAGAGTATAGAAGAATATCGGTAGGCCGTGACAGTTAGGAAGGATAAAGCCATATTCGCGGGATTGGGAAATTGAGATCCAAGCTCCGAGGAAAAAGCTTCCTTTCTATCGATTCAATCCCGCTCTTCGATTATCCAGGCCCGGATCGGGTTGTTCCTTCCTCTCCCCCATCCTCTACTTCTCTCCGTCTCGGCGGGCCTAGTTAGGATGGATGAGAACATCACCGACCTTGTCAAACTTGAGGGTCGCCGCGAAATTTGAGGCAGCGAGCGTCAAAGCAAGTAGGACAACAGTTGAATTGCATGCTAAGAAGGAAATGAACGGAAACGGCAAAACATGTATCATGAGATTACAATTTCACGGGGAATAATACGAGCTTGCCATTAGGTTAACAAAAATATCCAAGTTTGCGGCGCTAAGCAAATTTCGTGCTGTTGCGGTAAAACGCCTATCACTTAGCAGTAAATCCCTATTGAATTGAACTTGCCCTTCATGCGATACACCAATAACTCTTTATGGCCCCTCATTTTAAGTGGGCCATTGAATGCCAAGCTTGGTTGCGCGCTTGAGTTTAATTCCAAGCAAGAGTTTTATTTTTTTACGGAAAGTATAATCGAAAATCTTGATGAATTATGTTTTTAGTTTGATAATTAATTGCTGCGATACTCCTTATTGGTAAAATAACTATTTTGATCGTCATTAAGAATTTTTCACAAAAATGTGACTAAATGACATTTTTATAAGGGTTGCAACCATTGTATCACGATATTCTACATCGATAATGCAGTAAAAAGATATCTTTCATCGTTAATACAGAGATAATAAAATTACCACCTTCATCGAGAAGATTAAATTTGGTGTCATTCCTGCCCCGTTTTATATTAAAATATTTTAGGTAAAACATTAAAAAAAATGTAAGATGACTGTTTTCTATCACATGATGATCCATTGAGATTTGAAATAAGAAAAAAAGATTATATTAACAATTTTCAAATTTAAGTTGTTGAAAAGATCTGTTTAGCATTAATGAATCAATTTCGCAATATTGAGATATTCGCAATTAGTTTGATTCCCAAGCTAAAATTGACCGAAATATTCATAACCGCGAGTTTTGTTCCCTTTCACTCTGGCATGTATAATTTTTGTCGTAGACCGCGGCAGTCCTTTGTTTCAGATAATGACGTAACGAGGGCAATTATCTTGAAAAAAAAACTCCTTTGTCCGGTACAATTTTAATTTTTTCTCTATCGTCGAGGGAGAGAACAAAGACCCTTTTGATGTAACCAACTCCATAGCTCGTGATGCGTGTGAAATTCATTGCATCCGAAAGAACGGCGAAGAAAAGCGCTTAGGGAGGACACCCGCTTTGAAGGTCATAAGAGTGCGTGATAAAACACGCTCGGCATGGGGAGTTGGGAGTTCTGTAGAGGGAGGGATTGGGAGGAGGTTGGATGGATGGATGGTGGTTCGCGAGGAAAATGAGATAGTGGACATATTCGGCTTATTTGCCAGAGTTATGATCCAGCTTATGTTGTAAAGACAGCCGCTCGACATCATTTATATGGCGGAACATGGGTATATCCTTCAGGAGTGCGACACTAAAATTTTGACGCGAAAATATTTTCGTCGTATTCTTTTAATTTTTTGTGTTCTCAAGTGGACGTAGAGAGTGCTGAGGAGGTATTATGGCTGAAATATTTCTTGCCGAATGACAGGTTTATGTTTAGTTTTTATAATGATATAAGTATGGCATTAAAAGGTTAAGAATGCTTCGCTGGGCTATTATATGGGTATTGTAGTCAACTTAATCATTTATTTGATACAATCTATATAATGGGCTTGATATTAAATTTTTAAATCTCTGCTTCAATGTCAGAGAGTCGATTTCTGTTCTCCTTTTCACTAATTCCGATAAATACCGTTTAGTACACCTGCTCTCGCGTGCCTCCCCTCAGGTTTATGTGGTACGACGTACTTGCAAGGTAGTTCCTATGATTTCCTACAGCTGGTAGTAAGTACACGTTTTAATTAATTTGATCATCCTCGTAATTCCAATATATCTTCTCTCACCATTTAATAACATCCCGAATAATGATTAAGATTATAATTGAAATTCAATTTTAATCTGAAGGGGAAAAATTATAAAAAATTTTATCAAATTCAAATTCACTTTTTAATTGTCGTCGAGGATAATTCTATGCTTGGTTTTTAGGGTTGAGATTCTGAATTGTCGGAGTAATACTATTGATAGGAGGTTTCAAGTCTGTTTTTGGCCGTTGATAGTTATAAATAATAAGAAATTGTTTGATTATTTCCGCGTGCCACCTGATGATTCAAGTATTACCAGCATTGGAATGCATATTACTCATTGGAAATACTGATGTAAAGAATCGTAAAAATAACATACTATAGGTCACCTGATGACGATGCTATGCATCGAAACCCGGATCGTGTTTTTCAATAAATTTTGTGGTATAGTAATATATTTTATTTTGGTGCTTTTATAAAAAGATGGAATGCCATCACGTTAAGGCCAATAAAGTGAAAATGATCTAAAGAATTAAAAGTAAACGGATTAATTCTCTCTGTAATAAGTTAAATCTAAAATTTCGTTTAATCGGTGTTCGTGGTTAAACGATGAAAACCGCGTGAATTAGGTATTATTAGGAACCCTCGGAGCATAAGTCACCAACGTAATTAAATTTGTCCATGAACATAATTTTAGATTTCTTTTCTTGAATACTATAATAATCCAAGAGGTTGATTCGCCAGAAATACACACACATATTTCTTGAGTATTAAACTTTAAATTTAAAGTATACTTTTCCGTGGAGAATGATTTTTTACACTTGGCTATTTCTTTTCTTTTATCGAAGTCCATTGTCCGCAGTGTTTACACTCAGTCTTTAAATTATTTTTACTCTATAAATTAATCTCGAAGTAATAACAATTGTCGAGAGATTGCAACAAAGGAGAGGTAAACTTGCGGGGAGAAAACGCAATATTTTGTTGTTTCTGGTACGAACTTTGACCTCGGACCTTCTCCATCTTTTTTAATTGCCTCTAGTGATACGATATGTTCATTAGAGAAGGTTTGAGAAATAGCCCTTCTCGTATAGGAAACGCAGTGGATTGATGATGGTGATCCCGGAGGTAATCAGACCTGGGAAGACCAAGTTGTTCAATTTTTCTTCGTAAATTTCATCCGGGCATTACCCTTGTTGTAACCTATGCCGGGGAGAATCTCTTTATGAAATTCATTTTTTAAACCGTGGCCTTTAATTATTTATCCTGTCACTTCACCCTGTTGCATTCTCGTTGATAAAAAATAATTTTACGACAGCAATGGAGCAATAAACGACTTTTTATGTTGAAAAGAACTTGATATACTTACGTCGATTTATTTTGTTGACCGCCTCACAGTAACTGACCCGAGCGGTGTAATTTATCTTTTGGCAAATAAATATGAATTCGGAGTATCCAGCATTACGGCATTCATTATGGCAATTTCAAATTTCACCCTTTAAAACCGTCATAGATTTATTTAGCATTATATATGAAGGTACGCTGCCTCAAAAGCTTAATTGTGAAGTGTTCTGGATTAGGTTTCGTTGCCTTCTTTGTACAGTAATTATGGAACATCTCACTCCCATTTTAAGTAATGTATAGCATATCAATTTTTAAATGGTGTAATTCATGCGGAAAGTAGCAAAATGTGTACTTTATTTTATAAAAAGGTATTGTCAGGTAGTTGACCTTTCAATAAAACGCCATTTTATTCAAAATTTCCCGAATCATTGTGGAGCGGAAATACTTATTAACTTCTATAGGCAATACAACAATATTCCACTTCTTCTTACAATTAGATATATCGCCTGAATTCGATTAAACTTTAAGAAATACTTTTTCCTGTGTGCATTTTACGATTCGCACAGACGTTAAGCCTACTATAAAAGACCCAGATATTGAAAGAACGGTATTCATAGTCTTAGAAACATAATAGTATTTGAAACTGAATTGTCTTATTTGAATGCAGCCGTACCATTTAACTCCTAGATAATTTTGAGAAATATCCCGGCTAAAATTTGGTGTTAAATCTTTTCTCGTATGTGCACGAGAAGTAATTCAAGATAACCGTCGTTGTGAAGCAATGTGGCCAACGTACAATTGGAAGATTTCAGAAACAGATATTAATAATATTTACTTTACTCGCAAAAAAATTCAATAGTGACTGCGTCCGAACAAAAAGACTTCAAAACGAAAGTAAAAGATTAGGGAAACATTCTTTGCTGTCCTATTTAAGAAATAAAGAATGAAAAGTGAACATAAGAACGATTAAATTTCGTATGAATCGCACAGTTAACCCTCATCCATTATCTATTTCAAAACTGAAAATATAGATAAAAATCTCCAAGATAAATTCTGCTCTTGAAAGAAACGCTCGCATTCAAGTCCAAGATTTGCTTCACTTGAAATGGGGTAATGGGGCCGCTAGAAAAGGAGCGAAAACTATACTAGATTGGAAAGATCAAAAGTCGTTATATTTTCTTATTATAAGCCATACGCGGCATATCGTGACAGTGTGCGCCAAGCTGTGACGGAGAATGTTTAACGTCGTCTTGAATTACTCTCAATTGAACGAAATGCACTTTTTAAGTGGATTGTCAAGGTTATGGACAATGGAAGCCAGTGGGTTAACGTAAAGTGTTAACAGGGTTATGGTGGGGAGGAGGTGGGAGGAAAATACCCGTGGTCGATGAGAAAATATGCCATTGAATCCAAATGCAATGCCTTCTATACAGAAGGGATGTTGTCAACGTTTACCATTGGATAGCGCCATTTCAGTTCATCGTGATGTATACTAAAAATCACTTTTTAAGATGCAGGATTCGTATTTTATGGAATGGGAGAAATTTGGGCAATTCAAAAGGCAATTTGACGCGATGTTGCGTTTCTAAATAGATTGAAATGGAGGTACGAATTCAGATTTTTTAGTAAAACAAAAAATGTGAATACACTGTAAGTAAACTCAACAGGAATCCGAAATCGGGAAATATATTGATCATTGATCGTGATCATTCCGCAAGTCGACAATATTTTGTTTTACCAATTGCATTTTTCATTAAACTATCTTAACTTGATTAAATGGAGTGAAACTATCGTGGTGTTTGTTTGGTAATTCGCACAATGTAGGGGCGAGGTTGGCGGTCGTATGCCGCAGTGGATGTGACCCTATGTGATAATTATCGGCGTCACTGATAATGCAATATTATAACTTTGATTGCCGTATTAAGTAACGAATCCTATATCGGACTTATTAAGTAGTTCTGGGTCAAATTCTCATTCTTAAAAGTATCCATCTAGATAGAGTGTGTTACGATTTTCCTTTAAAGTTTTATGAAGGAAATGGCCAGTTTCGACATTTCCTTAAATTCGCGCAGATTTTAACGATGTTCTCTTCATTCGCTTATTAAAATATTCGGCAAATCAGTCATTCAAAGAAAATATCTATGGCCTGAACAAGTTTGATTTAGTAAAAGACACAAAGAATATAAAAAGCTTTATTTCGTGATTATTCCACAAATAAAGATAAATTACCGTCTATATTTTTAGTCGTGTATTCAAACAAACGTCGTTTCCTAAAATGTTTAGTTAGGCTCTGAATCCACACGTTTTATCGGCTAAATTAGAATTTGCAGTGGTTGAGAATCCGTATCATAACAAAAGCCAATCTCCTCCTATGAGATTGTGTGTAAGATTTTATGAATGAAGCGAAAAACTGAAGGACGGTCGATTTCGGTGTATCTTTCTTCAAATACTTGGCGCCCGTCCTTGGGGGTTTTAAAAGGTGATTTCTATGACAAGGACATAGGTTCGATTCCAGAAGTTTATTTTCTTTAATTAAAATGTAAAAATATCGTTTGTATTTTAAAAGTAGTCAAAATCAAATTACGAGCTCGGAATTTTATCCATTTTAGACGCAGAAATAATGGTAAAAAATTATTTAAAAAATTTCACATCTTAAAGTCAAGAATATAAATTAGGGGCGAGCAAACGTTTTACGATGCTGGACGCAGTTTCAGGTGCTCTGGCGGGCCACATATGCGAATGTTTCGGTGGGCCGCAATAAGGTTCACATCGGAAGTTACCTGAGAGAATACGAAGGATCTTATTAGTGAAGATCAATTATTGATAGTATTTTAGCTTTATATCTTCATTAGAAAAGGCATATCGAGCTCGATTTTAACCAATAAGCATGAAACTCTATATTATATGTCAAGTTTCTCTTTCGTAATCGTGGGCCCTATAAATAACTCTCGCGGACCGGATTTGGCCCGCGGGCCGTAGTTTGCCCACCCCTGATGCAAACAATCATTTCCCAATGACTTAATACATATTATATAAGAAAGAAATTCCTTTATAAGACTGCATCTAGGTCTCTCTTTGAGTTTTTTTATAAGATGTTCATTAAGATGTAAACTGTTGTTTAGGTATACGAAATAATCTTGGTGCTTACGTTTCGCCAGTCTGCAGTTCCAGATTTCGGGATCGTATCATTCTAATGTTTTTGGCACCCAATGAATGATGATTTTATTATGAAACAGAATTGGCTTAAGAATATATTATTTCGGGGAAAAAGAGAAAATCAATCCACAGTCCAATTTATAGTACACTTAGCAATATTTGTCTTCAATATTCTATGTATATAATTTTTACAAAAGAATCTTGGTTTCTTTAAATATATTTCTCGCTATCACAATATAATAATTGTCCGTAAATTCTGAGATATAGGAAATATCAATCATTTTGGAGTGATTTAATTCCGAGATATATACGTCATGTTGTCTTTGTGTGTATATTAAATAAACCTGATAGCAAAGATTATCAATGTTTATCTGATAGCAAATTTATAGGAATACGTTATTTTTTATATTTTGTATTTTTGGCCGAGCAAAGCGAGCTCTCTCCTGTTGAGTCCCTGTGCACTTTTTCTGTTTGTTCTATGATAACTGCTGTCTCGGTTTTTTTATTTTCACCAAACTTCGTGTGCATATTAAAATAACTTAAGAGTCGACTGCCTATAGTTTTTCTAGAACACCACCCTTATAGTTCCTGCGCAGTTTTGCGTTAGCGCATTTCGCTATTTCCAAACCTTATCCAATCAAAACGAAATTTAGCGTACACACACAAAACATCAAACGATGAAGAAAACGTCAATTTCCCCCCACCAGCTCCAAGTTGTCTGAGCGAGACCAAAGATCCAGCGGATCCCCTAGTACAGTGGTCCTCAAAATGTGTGCCGCAGTAGATTTTTAGGGGTGCCGCGAAAAACTTGGTTAAGTAAATAAATCAACGATTTGCATGTGTTGGTGGGTAATTAGGGCAATAATTTTTCTTCTAATAAATTATGTAGTAGCATCAACAAATGGATGCGTCCAGAGGTTGTAATACCCGTATCCAAAAATATATAAAGCTTGTAACAAGGCTCGGGTGCCGCGAAATCCTCTTTATATTTGAAAGTGTGCCACGGCTCATTGTCAGAAACGTTTGAGGACCACTGCCCTAGTATATACACATTTTGTATCTCAAGTTTGCGCATATGTTATTTTCAGGCAGTGTGTTTCAAAGGCAAAAAAATAGCGGAATGTATCTGAAGAGTTATCCTATAAATAGAATATCTAAAAAATCTGGTCGACGTGTAATATTCCGTCGATAAATGAAAATGGGGCATGCTCCATTTAATTGCAATCGCCTCGAAGAATGACGTGCCATTGGTTACTTTCGGAACGTAACTACTGAAATCCTTTACTTTCAACACCTAGGAATCATTCAACCGAAAAGGTTTTCCCCCATTTAATTGTACTCCGGAAAAAACCGCTGCCTTCGTGAAAAAGGGGCGGATTTAGATTTCTCGCGTGTTATTGTTATCGGTCGCGTGGAGAGATAGTGAAATCTTTGCGACGTCGATAGAGGCCAGACACTTGCAGAAGTACGCCCACAGCGTATGCGTCAATTTCGCTGATGGGGAATTTGCTCTGTGGATTATATTTAATGTCGAATCCTTCGATAGCCAGGGGTCTGAATCCATTGAAAGTGTTTAGGTGAGACTGTGGGATACCGAATCGGCGATCGCTACTCCGAGTTAGGAAATCAATATGGAGTGAGTATTTCGAAATTTTATATAAACGTATAGTGCGCGGGAGTGTTCTCGGTTTTCTTTGTGCCGGTGGCTATCGACCCTTTCTCCAAATGCAGTTGCTATAAATATCCTGGCAAAAATTCGTACATAAAATAAGCAAAGGGCTTCGCAAATCCGTCTTCTAAGTCCCATTCTTTGGCTATTCTTTGGATGCATACTTATTAAAATGGTCTTGCCGAGAAATCCGCGGTGCTATGTAGTTAATCCACTTTTGATACTCGAGTTTTGGATCTATCGCGGGGAACCTACTGGATCTCTTTGATAATGTAGAACGGAACTTGAGCGAAACTACGAAAAAATTATTGATATTTTAATACAATCACTACGCTCAAGGTATTAGTAGAAACATTCATTCCCCTTATATGCTGACATATACCCATTGGCGGCTTTTGATATAAACGTGGGAGTGATATTAAGATCCACAATATCAAATGCGCTAAAGAGGTGCGCCACTCAAAGATGTCGAAGATTTTTGAATGTGGGAATACTACATTGCTTTAAAGACGTCATTTTGTTAGTTGTGAGTTGAATTATCGATATATAAACTTAATAGTCTCATCGGTTGCACTTATAGAGATTGTTCTTTAGGCAAGAAAATAGAGATTTGTTTAACTGACAGCATGATGTAAGAAGGTTAGAGCTGATATTCCTCATTTATATGGCTTCGGTAAATCTAATATTGTCAGTTGAACACGCAACGAAATGTCACGTGGAAAAGTCGAGATAGCATTGCAGTACCGTTACCACTGTAATAATGATGAACGTAGGTCCCAGTCTGGCTTGGAAAGTGCTGTATCTGGTGGCCCCTCTTTATTCTTTAATCAAGTTTTCGATAACGTTTTTGATAATACTGTATTGCATATCCATTTGTGTAATTAATGTTAGCTGCCTACCCTCTTATGTATATAATTTGTTTTTCATTATATCAGTTATAAACAAATTTGTTTGGTTTAATAAAAATAAATTTCAAGTAATTTATATGTTTAAGCTCATTGTCTTTTGATTTTAGTTTCTTACTGGAGACAACACTAAGAAAAATAGTTCTGAGTTCAAGTATATCACGTACCCCATTTTCGAGGCAAAACATTTCCGGGGAAAGTACGTCTTATATGTCGATATTTATGACAAAGAAAATACTTGATTTGGCTTATCGTCCTGGTTTTGCTGCTTAAGAAAATTTTACTTCCCGGTTTTTCGTCCTCAAAATGTAATCATCTTGAGATAAACCACACCCTTGTCAATGTTAATTCGTTTATTGGTTATTTCATAAACTTTTTGGTATCGCAGTCATTTACTTTAATCTTATAAAAAAACTGATGTGGCCACCATATGACTTTCTCCATACCTGTAATATTTCTAAAAATTCCAAATAGGTTAAATGATAATGAATATTTGAAGGAACTGCGAGAAACATTTAAAGACTTTACAAAGAACAGAAATAAACTCAAACTGTAGCCTTCTGATATTGGATATAGCCCCCAAAGCTCCAACAATTAAGAAAATAAAAAGGAGTGAAAAGTGTTTACAATAGTCACCAGTAGGTGGTGGGGCGGTGGCAGCTAAATAATTTAGTTTTAAAAATGTCTTCAACAATGCATTATATGGGGAAATGTTTCAAATAAAGGTAGTAGAAAATTTAATTTCCTACAACTTTTATTCAAGTACATTTTTATATTTATCAAATATTAAAGCAAAAATAAAAAACGGATGTGACAAGAGTAAAACCCCCTTTCGTTTGACCGATTTTTACCAAAAACTAATCAGCACGTCTTCCTTTGACAAAAATGTCAAATATAAAATTTCACACTGATCTGATTAAAATCCTGGTCACAGACACACCCACAGACATCATCGAGAAAACAGTCCAAACGTGTTCAGGGGACCTTAAAACATGTATTTCCGTTAAAATCTCGAATTCGATTTTTTCATGAAAACAATACTTTATACTTCGCATATGGAGAAAGTAAAAAGGGGCACGATGACAAAATCGAATTAGAAAATTGTGTCAGCGGCTTTGAGAGATCCATGCGGAGATAAGGAAGAGGATTTTTATTGCGAGAAATGCGGAAATTAATCTAAATGAAACCGTCCGCGATAAGAGGAAATTTATCGCCGTTTTATATGACGTTTTAAGGTGTTATTTCCCTCGGAATAATGTCGTATCTCGTTTCGCAAATCCCGTGAGAATTTTTGGGTCTATTTCGATGATTTCACTAGAGATAATCGTAGGAATTTATTGTTATTTTCTCCATATACGAAGTATAGAGAAAGTATTGTTTTCATGAAAAAAAAATCGAATTCGAGAATTCGACGGAAATACATGTTTTGACAATTTTCTCGATGATGTCTGTGGGTGTGGGTGTCTGTGTGTCCGTGAGTCTGTCTGTGACCAGAATTTTGTGGGTACTACTCAAAAACTATTAATCAGATTAACGCGAAATTTCATATTTGGCATTTTTGTTAACGGCACAAGAACTGATTAGTTTTTGGTAGACCGAAAGTGGGTGTTTACTCGTCATCCGTTTTTTGAAATATTTGCTTTAATATTTGATAAATGTAAAAATGTGCTGGAATAAAAGTTGTAGGAAATTTAATTTTCTACGTTTGTTCGAAACATTTTCTCATATAATGTATTAAGAGATATTTAAAAAATATTTTTTTTAGTTTCCACCACCTACAGGCGACTATTGTAAACACTACGCTTACTTAAGTCTTCCAATTAGTAATGCTCCTTTTTATTTTCTTAATTGTTGGAGCTTCGTGGCTATAGTCAATATCAGAAGACTACGGTTTGAGCTTATTTTTGTTCTTTGTAGTCTTTAAATTTTTCTCGCAGTTCTTTAAAATATTTATTATCATTTAACCTATTTGGAATTTTTTAGAAATAATACAGGTATGGAGAAAGTCATGTGGTGACCACATCAGTTTTTTTTTAAATATCCGCTTATGGGTTCAGTTTGTCCATCTATTTTACCCACCAAATCCTCCTAAACAAAAGCAGATAGAGACCGTATTTTCGCCATTCGATTTAGTATTCTGTTTTGTTGTGCATATTTCCTTGTAGATCTGTTTGTCTGTATAAAATTTCATTCAATTAACTGCCATTTACTGTCTGTTTCAGCAGCTCTTTTCTTACTTGTTAATATTTTTTTTGCTTTTGTGACCAAACCGTTTTTTTTTGGTTAGCAGTGGCGGATTTAATGGCGGTCGCACATGGCGTGCGCCAGAGGCTCCGCGAAGTATGGGGCCCCGTGACGTATGGCAATGTTTCTCTAATTGTGTTACGCGGAACCCTGCGCGAAAGTTTGGGGTTCTATGAGGATCAGCAAAATTGGGGAAAAATGCAAGATTTCGCTACCGCTCATTTACCCTAAATCTTGAATTTCTCCCTCGCACTCGGAGGCGGATTTAAGGGGGGTCGTACTTAGCGTGCAACAAGGGCCCCTTGAAGTAAGGGGCCCCGAAAAATGTCCGTGTATGTAATCTCAGGAATCTTAAATGTCGCAATTTAAAAATCGGTGGAACCTCTCTATGATTCCATAGAAAAACGATAGTTAAGAGGTGTCACAAAAGAGGATAGCCGTTATGAGCGGTTTCCCTATCTATTTAGATTGCAGGGCCCCCGACTACTTAGCGCCAGGGGCCCCCAAATCTTTAGCGCCAGGGGCCCCCAAATCTTTAGCGCCAGGGGCCCCCAAATCTTTAGCGCCAGAGGCTCCAGGAGGCGTAAATCCGCCACTGTTGGTTAGGCTGTTGTGACTCGTGTGCATTTTGTGGCCGTATTCATTTGCTTAATAGCCATTTTAAGGTATTGTCAATTTTTCAATTCAAAAGTGTGGATGCAGAAAACAATGAATGCCAGCCTATGCCTCCACCTCCATTGCACTCTTTGGGATAGTCTCTCCCTAGCCCTTTCCCCATTTCTCTTCTCTCTACAACAAGGATTAATAAAATCCATTTATTTCACATTTTCCTTAGGTTTTAAAATAGTCTAAATTTTGAATGAATCCCATCCGTATTCCATCAAACTGAATTTCTGGTACCTGAATCTTTTCTTACATAACACAATTTACATGTACATTACTTAAAATATATATGAAACATTGTATCTTTTCAGTGAAGAATTTTTTCTAAAAACATTAATTATAAGTAGCAGGAAATTGGAGAAAAGTTCAAATTACATCTCTGTTAGATGTGAAGCAATGAGGTCTCAAATCTGAGTAACATTCTATGAAATTAGTACCATAGGCATTCTTGGATGGTTCACGGAGTGTATCACTTTATTTCTGAGAAATAAGTGTGCAAATCTTTGAGACTTTCTCAAAAATTTTAATACTATCAAAACAGACTTCTCCATTCTATTAAAATCTGGTTATTAATATTTGCCTACATATTTTTGACTTTTCTTTCAGTTTGGGTGCCTCTATGACATGGCTTCCACCAGACCCGCCTCCTAAACCAAAAGTTACTAAGATACAATTTTGTGAAGCCTTCCAACAGGTTATATTTTTTATACTCAACAAAATATCAAATTTCTCTAACATGTTTATTCTTGAAAATATATATTTCTTTACATAATGGATTATAAAATAGATTACATTTCTGCAACTAGAAAAATTCAATTGTAAATGCTACTTTGCTAAAACAGTAGCTTATTAAATAAGTAAGCTTGCCATTGATTATTAAAGTTCCTTTTTAGCCAGAAATTCAAGTGTTGATTTACAGAATATTTTGATCTGTAAGGTGATGAGTATAAAGAATAGTCATGAATTCATAGACAAAATAAATAAGGATTTTTTAAATTCTTATTTATCTCTTATTTTTTAACTCGATAGATATGGGCAACCTTGGCAGTCCATTGCATGGTTATCATGGTGGGCATGACACTAGGATTCTCTGCTATCTTAATTCCTCAACTTGAAGAACCTGACACTGACATTCCTATAAGCAAAGTTGATGCGTCATGGCTGGGTAAGTTTTTCCTTCACTTCCTCTTTTGATATTTCTGTGGAAATAATTTTGAAAACATGATCCAGTTTTTGGTATAATTTAAATGGAAATTTCCATTTTTGTCTATATATATAGGTCTGTTCAAAAAGTATCCGGATTAGGTGATTATTTTAATTACAGTGAAACGGTCGCTGTTGCAAGTGGTTATCACGTCTACTCAAGTCTAGACAAGATAACTACTGTGTTCGCATTTGTAACAAATCCGTCAGTATGCTCTAGTGAGCCCTTATAGTTGAGCGTGTTTCGAAGTGTGGCGATTTCGCGATGTCGGAGAATCCAGAGCAACGCATCTACATTCACTTTTGTTTCAAAATTGGAAAAACGGCCAGTGAAACCTTTGATTTGCTCAAAATAGCTTACGAAGATGCTGCTATGGGCCGTGCACAGGTTTTCGAGTGGTTTCGTTGTTTTAAAGAAGGAAGAACATCATTAAAAAGTGATCCACGATCTGGACGGCCTTCAACAACAAAAAATGAGGAAAATGTGTCAAGATGCGATCTCGGGTAACAAATGATCGACGGTCAGAGAGATATTTCAGAAGATGTTGGAATCTCAATGGGTTCCTACCACGCAATTTTAACTGAATAGTTAAACACGAGGTGTTTCAGCGAAGTTCGTTCCGCGGCTACTGACTGAGGAGCAACGAGAACATCGCATGTTCACGACCTCCGATCTGTTTGAGCGGACTTGCGAAGAAGACTTCTTAAAAAAACAATGTGACAGGTGATACGGGTATGAAACCAAACAACAGTCGAATATATAAATGCCAATATTTGTCTCAGTCCGGATACTTCTTGAACAGACCTCGTATACCGTATTGTCACGAATATAACGCGATGTTTTTTCCAAAAAATGAAATTTTAAAAGTAACCCCCGCGTTATATTCTAGCACTAATGATTTAAAAAGATCGTAAAATCACGTTTCGAAAAATCACCATACATACTGCATGTCTGTTTACGAGAATCAAGATATTTGTTACATTGTAAACGCATCCGGCTTACGTTACATTGTACCTGAAAAGGATCCGAGGCGAGAATAGATCGAGTTCATTCGGCCGCGGAACCCCTTGATAGTCATTGCATTGATGTAATAACTGCTTTGGCGTATTCTTTGTAACTACCTTAGCCAGTTTTTGCCCATCCATTATTTTATTATTATTATTATTTTAACAATGGTAACAAAAATGGTGTTGATAATTTTGAGAAAAAAGGTTCTTCCAAATCCCAGGTTAACAGAGGAATCCGGCGAAGTTATCACATGAATTTTAAAATAGTCATAGCTAAATCCAATTTGTCTCGCGATGAATTTTTCGAAATTGGTGTGTGATGAGTTTGTCGAGAGATGCATTGATGCACAACGAGTTTGTCATGTGAAGAATTGACATGCAATGAATAGATGTATTGATGGTATCCCACTTGGTAGTTTAAGATGACCCTTGATTTTCGCAAGCTGAAATTTGAAAAAAATAACTCGTCTTGGATTTGGGTATACACAATAATTTTTTCTGGTCTTAAATATGGATAAGTGATAGAATTATATTATGTTGATTGTATTATTAGTTGATGCGCATGTTGGAACACGTGTCAAACTGGCATCACCATTGGGACTTCCAGTATCCATACTAAATACAATTGTGAAAAACCATGAAGAAATTGGAAGATGTTGTGCCCAGTGTGGTCTCCAAGCAGTGAAAATCTTTGAAACATTCACCGATGAAGAACTGGAATCAGCTCTTACCTCATGGTTCAAACAATCATGTGTAGGTAATGTTTCCATAGATGGCACCCATCTGAAGAAGAAGGCCTTGCACATCGCTGTTCATTTAGGAATAGGCAACTTTTCAGCTTATAATGGTTGGATCGACAGATTTAAGAGGAGACACAATGTTGTTTACAGAACTCTATCAGGTGAGAGCAATAGTGTTGATCCAGCAACTGTTGAATACTGGAAAATGACAGACTATTGTAGGTGATTCAAGGTTATGACCTCTGCAACATATATAATGCTGATGAAATAGGTCTATTTTTCAATCTGTAACCAAGTAAAACCCTCACTTTTCAAGGTGATTCTTGTCATGGTGGTACCAACTCTAAACAGCGAGTACTGCGCTCCTGGTATGCAACGCCATTGGTAGTGATAAACTTCTACCTCTTGTAATTGGAAAATATAAAAACCCATTTTGTTTCAAGAATGATACGACACTGTCTGCAAAATATAAAGCTAGTACAAATTCTTGGATAACCACCAAAATATTTTATGATTACCTCACACAACTAGACAAAAAATTGGGTGCCAAAAATTGCAAAATTTTGCTTGTCATTGATCAGTGTGCTGCTCACCCAAAGAACATAACATTTATTAGAAACAACCAAGTTTTATTTCTCCCAGCCAGCTCCAACCTTTAGATTTGGGTATCATCCATCCATTCAAGTGCAATCACAGAAAACTGCTGATTTGGAAGGTTGTAGCCATGAGAGATGGGGGACTGCTCCAGGATTATAAGAAGAAAAAGCTGTTGTATGCAATGCACTTCATAGCAGTTGCCAGGCGGTTGATAACACCCACTACAATCAAGAACTGCTTTTTAAAGTGTGGTTTATGGATTGAACACAGCAGCAGCAGTGAATTCAGTGTTGTGAAACTCATTGAAAAAGAAGAGGATGACTGGCATAGTTTACAACCTCTTAGTGCAGTTTGAAGACTACATTACATGTAACAGTGCTCTCGCTTGACTAGGTGTTGGATGAACAGTTGGGTAAGCCAGAAGAAGAACAGGAAGAGCAGGAGGAAGTTGCAGAAGACAAAACAGCATTCCTGGATGCACTGAAAGGACTGGAAGCAGCAAGAAAGTGCATTTGCAAGTTTGATACTGAGGACAATATTATTGTGATGTGCAGCAAAGTTGAAAAGTTAACTATACAGACTGAGAACTCGAGAGAAAAAGAAACAAATGACTGTTTTACTGGTTAAAGAAATAACATGGTATTTAGGTTAGTGCATTTGCATTTACATTGTTTTTGTGTTAAAACATGTATATTTTAAATGGCTTGTCAAAGTTATCCTATAAAGCAACCCACATTTTTATTTCCCCGGTTTTGCACTTTTCTGAATTTTACGTTTATTTTAGGTGGTTCCTTCTAAAGTGTAAAATAGAGGTTTCACCTTATATAAGTTGTAAGACAGAGTTAAATAGGTACCCACTTAAAATATTTAATTGCCGTATAGTTAGCTTTCTATTTAATAATAAATGTCAAGTAAACATATTTTGGATTTTCCTTGTAATAATGCTCCTTACAATAATTATTTCACATTCTATAATATTAGATGAGTACAATAAGATAGTGTAAGAACTATATATGACTTATTGCAATTGCATATTTTTCTATGGAAGAGAATTTGAAGAACTGCTTATATTAATTCATTGCTATCATTTTGTATTCTTGGCCTAATGAGATCAATAATCAAATGCTGTTTCAACCTGGTTATTTGAATTCAAAATAAATGCTTAACACTCTACCTGTAGATTAAGTTAATACTATATATTTTTTATTTTGCTAGCAAGCATAGTGTCCATAGTAGCTCCAATTGGCTCACTATCAGCTGGTCCTGTGGTTCAATGGTTGGGATCTAAGAAGACGATCAGAATCTCTCTAATCCCATATGCAATTGGGTGGCTACTCATATCATTTGCAAATGGTTTGCCCATGCTGCTTGCTGGGAGATTGGTAACTGGACTAGCTACAAGTGAGTTTTATTTTCTTTCATTCAGCTTTGGAGAACATTAATTACTAATTTTTTACTTGGAGCAAAACTTGGATGGATAAGGAGTTTTAAAAGATGTTTCATCATCCAAGTCTGAAGAAATACAACTTTTTCTTGATTGCAGTTTCAAGATATTCAAAGATCAAAGTAATAGTAAATGTATTATTTATTAGTACTGTTAATTTTTAGCATAATTTTTTTCAACAAAGTTTTCTTAGCTATTAATTTTTTAAAGTAAAATGTGATATTATGAAGTAACGGATAATAATCAGTAATCTTTTGCTTTGTAGCTAATTTATGAGAGGCTAATTGTATTTGAATGTTTTTATTCCCTTTTAAGCTGTTTGTGATCTGATACATTTGCTGAGAAAAGTAGTTTCTTTAGTAGTGATGGTAGAAACTAATTTCCAATTATTTAGATGGTTTTTATAGAAGTTGAATATTGTTTTTGCTGAAACCAATTTGTATATCTGAGTAACTATCATCTTAGCATTATTTATATATTTTTTCATAGCCTTTGGGAACACACCTTGCATAGTTTACATCACAGAGGTGTCCTCTCCACACCTCAGATCCATGCTTACAGCAACAGGGCCAACTCTAGGCTCACTGGGCATATTGATGGCATATGTACTAGGTTGGCTATTTTCTTGGAGGACAGTAGCATTGATTCCTGCTTCTTGGAATCTTGTCTGTATAATTGCCCTTGCTACAATACCCGAGAGTCCTGTATGGCTTGTCTCTCATGAGAGATTTGATGAAGCTCGTAAGGCAATTTTCTGGTTCCATAAGGTAAAAGATCCAGGTGAGCTTTTCATTTTATCTAGTAATATTACTTGAATTCCTATCTCTTAATTTTTCAATTCTGGATTATAGCATGAATATTAACTACATAAAAAGCCGCGTTACCATCAGATGATATGCAATGAAAAGTAATATATAATTTCATTGAAATGCTTCTTCAATGTTTATTGTACTGATTAACTTGGGAGGAAATAAGGGTGCTTTGGAATCTCCATTCCTGTTTGCATCCTGCAGTAATAGACAACATTCTTATTCTGAATAAAATTAGGAAAAATAAGACAATACTTTCAACAATAATTGTACTCGGGCAATGAATTTTAGACACCGTTCATTCCTACTTTATTATGCATTATGCTTAACTTAGATAAACAGTGGTCATTCCTTACTTAACACGTTCACGATACCCACCAGTGGGTCCCGGTTGTACATGCACATAGATGGTGGGACCCACCGGTGATTACACCCGCAACTGCCGGGACCCACTGGTGGGTCCAGCCCCCCTTACTTATCTTACGTATCTTATGTTTTTCTTCCTGGAATGCCTATTTTGACATTCGATATTTTGCTTACACTCCTAGGAGTGGTTTTGTAAATATCAAGTGAAAATATTTTCATTTTATTACATTTTAGCATTAAAAATTTTAAATCATTTTTATTATTTTATTCGATCTCACTGAACCAGCTGTGAAAAAATCACAATAGAATGAATAAAATGAAAAATATATCATAATAGTAGATTGAATAAGTAGATTGAATATATAATTACTGACATAAATGGTTTAGATGAAAATTACATTGGTACAATTCAGTATAACAACATTTACAATGCTATTCTACAGGTAGTAAATTATAAAACAATTATGCCTTCATAAAACAAATACAAAAGAAGTACAATTCTTAAAAATATCTGGAGAAAAAATTCCTATGAAATAATAGTTCATCATAAAATATAAATTTATAAACTTTACTTATGTTTTTCATTGATACAGTCTAAACACATAGTGGGCTGTCCATCACAGTCTTTACAAAATCTTTTCACTATTTTTGTTTTCGCTTTGGCCTCCTTCACTTCTTTTCCCCCACTAAGTTTTTTATAGCAACCGACGCATCTTTTTCTGCAATCCCTGGCCAACCGTTGATATGTTCTCAGCTTATGCACTACTTTCTTTTTGGTCACCCTAGCCACTTCATCACCACCACCACTGCTTTCACCACTGTCTCGTGTAAGCCCGTGAACAATTTTTTTCCTAAAAGTGAGCATATCCATTTTCTTCACATACCCACCGTATTTATTATAAATAATCCATGCATTCACCACACATGTTCCAAGAAGTTCTATGGCTACTTTTTTATACCACTTCATAGATCTTCTTATGCAAGTATAATAAGATGATATTTGGTCAGAAACATCAGCACCCTTTTTGGCAAAATTATAATCTATCACAGATGATGGTTTCGTTTTATTTTCACCTTTCCATGACTTAGATGCTGATGGAGCTAAAATGCCCATGTGGGCAGAATCCAAAGAGGCCATTAGCACTGGCCTCTTATCTTGCCATTTTATTACTCTCACATCATTCTTTTCTTTTGCAAAAATCTCTCCCCTTTTTAATTTTTTCATGCAAACCTCTCTTGGATTACCTCGTCGATTTTACCTTTGTGTTCCACAAACAGGTTTTTTCTTTAGTAATTCATCACAAAGAGGCATGCTTGTATAAAAGTTGTCTACGTATAATGTTCTGCCCTCGTTCTAAAGTCCTGCAATCAATTCCAGCACTACTTGTTCGGCATGTCCTTTCCCACTTCCACCTGGATTATTGCTTTCGCTGGCATAAATCTTCAGGCTATACGTGTAAGCCTCAGGTGTACACAGTTTGTAGCACTTCACACCATACTTATTTGCTTTTCCAGGAAGGTACTTACGAAAAATCAGCCTACCTTTCCACGGCACCATTGATTCATCGATGACGATTTTCTCACCGGGAGTAATTGTCGATTGAAACCTTCTGCAAATCAGATAAAGTAATAGCTTGATCTTGGATAATCTATTTTTACTTGTTTGAGTCACATTATTATTGAAATGAAAACACTTCAGAAGCATCTCACGTTTCATAGTGCTTCGTATGAGATCATTCCAGTATAAAGGTTTGTTGGACCAATATAAATGCATTTTTGGTAGATGGTTTACGCCCATAGCCATCAAAACCGCTAATAACCTTTTCATTTCACTTGCTGATGTTTCCTTCCATTTTTTCTTAAAGGATCTTCTCTTAGGGATTTCAGAAGCTAAATATTGGCTTGCGTATCTGTTTGTCTCCTTTACTAGCAGGTCCAACACTTTGTCATTCAGAAAATGTTCATATGACTCTATCGGATCGGAAAAATCCTTATCGACCAGCGAATCATCTTCACCTGTGTAGCGAAAAGGACGATCAGCATTTGAGCAATAATATCCACAAATCTGAAGCTTCTGCTGTATCATCGTCTTTGGAAGATGCTTCTTCAATACCTTCAGCTTCTGATGATGCTAACTCACTTTCTTCTTCTGATGACTCATACAATGATTCAGAATCACCGTAACTTGACATCGAAATGTCTGAATCAGACATGGTATTGAATAAAGTTGACTTTATATTGCAAATCACAGACTGATTTTCTAGGAACTCGACCAAAACACTATCACTTGAGGATAACCATAACAAAACTGATCTATAGGATGAGTAAACTTGAGTAAAAGAGAATCGGAGAAAAAATTAGCCATTGAGATGTCAAAGCCTAAACTGATCATAAAATGTTTTGAAGGGGCCACTTCAAAGTGCACTCTTGGCAATGGGAAAGTGGCTGCCTTGCAATAAAAAAGAAGCCACATGTAAACAATAAACGTCGGTCTTGCCACATGCATTGGCAAAAATTGACACTAATGAGCACACTCATCCCCAAAATGAAACAAATGGCAGTTATTCATCACAAAAACTATAAAATATACATTATTAATAATAGTGAAAAATGTGTTAATATATACAGTAATACCTTAGGCAACATGAATTCTGTGGATATATTTTATTATTACACTTTAATACTTATCTGCTCACAGTGCGATGTTTTAGTTCCTAATGAGCTCGTTGAATAGCGAGATTAATGCTACGGAACAGTAGAATTCATGAAGATGTCATAAATATTTTATACATATCTAAGATAAATAACATTACGTGTATTGAGATCGTAATAGCTACAAAAATGAAAAGATATGCCTACACTATTAGCTATAAGCTTCAAGCAATTCAATATATAAAAACACGTGGAAACCGAGCGGCAGCACATCATTTCGGAGAAAACAAGGAAAAACTGAAGCTGGTGGGATAAGAAAAATAAAATCTTCGTAAGGTTGGTCTTAAATGGCCAAAACTAGAGGAGGAAGTGATGGATAGTAGAACGGAGGAAGTTTGATATTGCTGTATTGTTCAAAATCATTATGTATGAGGCAGAAAGAGATGCAGAAGAAAAGGGGCTAGTTGAGCATATGTATTTTTATTACATATGCATTCCATTTATTATTTATCCCATTAAATTAAAATCTCATCTTGCACTTCAGTTTAAGTAAGTACTATCGGTAAAGGGTATCTATACATGTGACATGTGCGGCACACTCGGACATCTTAATTGCTACAAATGCCTAGTTCATACAGGGCACATTTAGCTATACAAGTCTCGAAGCAGTTATTTATGTTTTAGATCAGGGGTCAGCAACGTTTTTTCTGTTGGGTGCCACTGTTTACCAATATTCATTATTTGTGACACTCCATGCGTGCCCCCCTAAAATTCATTTGGTTAGAAACCAAATGTGCTTCTAATATAAATAAACATCCTGAATGCAATGTGATATAAATACAATACTGATTACAATTAAAATAAAAGTATAATTAATTTAAAAATACATTTTTTGTAATTCTTCTCTGAAATATCATGCCATGTAAAAGCTCTTCACGTGCCACCTTTTGGCACACGTGCCATAGGTTTCGACCCCTGTTTTAGATCATTCCTATTTATTTTACAAATTAAGTTTATCTAAATCGTTATTTTTAACTGTTATCACGCCGTAATATTTTCTGTAAATGTTGCCAGATACAGACTTAATCACGGATGGAAGTGATATACCATGTGGTCCTTCCTAAATGCCTTGGTGATCCAAAATACTTTTTTCCTGAAAAATCTTATGATAAACCAGGGTGCATCTTATACTCCGGTATGTCTTATATGCCAAGAAATACGATATATCATTATAATTTTGATAATACTCTTGCACCTAAATATTTTTGCGCTCGTTGGCAAGGTAAAAGCAATATTTACCTCTGATACTTTAATAATTGAGATATCCAAATTTCAGAGGACCCCAATATTCGGGACCCCCGATGCCTCACATTTGCCACACCTCCCTTATGGTTGGACCAGTCTAAAATGTCGATAATGTTTCTAGAAGAGTTGCTTTTAATAGTGAAGTGGCATATAAATCACCGTGCATCCAAACCTAGAAAAAGAAAAGCTTTCATGTATTCATAAATAAAACGTAATTGGCTCACAACAGCCTATCCATTTGTATTGGTCTGGAAATGCTAAGCCCTTCATTTCGGCATAATTCAAACCACTGCATAAGTGCACAATCCAAATCATTGCTCTTCCTTCATTGTTTTTCTGTTTTCAGTCTCTTTTTTGTATCACTTTCAGCACAGAACTTAAGCAGTTTTCTCATCTGCTTATTAATATCATAAATTGTTGAGGATCTGATACTGTAAATTTCCCTTAACTGATGTGCCTGAGTTTAGTTTTTTCAACAATTCAACTTTCTTTTGGATTGATATCAGTTTATGCTATCACTACAACTGCTTATTGGTCTCTTAGTTGATATGGTTAAGGGTAAATATACTCATTATACTTAATAAGAGGTATTCATACTAAAAAGTTTGTTGCGATCAAACATGTGACTTGCACAATACAAGAGTGGCCGCTTTAGCAACTTCATGTAGCAGTGTTCCTCATGTTTCTAAAAATGTGATCCATAGAACGATTAAAAATATAGGACTTAAGTAGCCAATTTTCTAAAATTGGATACTATCAATAAAACACATTTATATCCACCGAGAGTTATATTCATTTGTGGCTGCATTTAAGTACATATAATATAGAGCATTAGGTGGTCCTTGAGGACTCATTCTCCGCTGAAGTGATCTGTGATTCAAAAGAGTTTAAGTATCACTGACATATAGTGAACCACAAAGGTTCTCCTGGACCATCCATTTTTGTAAATATTGCTGAACCGCAGGTGTTTCCAGATCATGGATCACCATACTGTAGGTGCTGAAGTGTAGTAATATTTACTTGGGAGCAGTGGCATATCCGAAAATGTGTGAGCTCCCTTGCCAAAACAAAATTGAAGTCCCAGAAAAAAATTTAAGGGCCTCAAAAAAAATATGGGCCTGCTTTGGCCATGAGCCCCCCTGTCATATGGGGGTTGCAGGGTGTCCACTATGCTACTGCTTGGGAAGATACGGGTCTGGGTAAAATATGCACATTCGCAAACAATTAGTTTTTATCTTTTGATTTGTTAGCATTATTTGGTCTTACTCACCACCTTCCACTTGGACTCTTCCAGTTAGTTCTACGCAAATAAGGTGGTTTGCAAATTTGTGGAGCTGTTTCAAATGATGTATGAGAAACCATAAAACAAGTTTATTTCAAAGCAAAAAGTTAATAGTAATGTCATTAATAAATGGTTAGCAAATTTAATTTAGGTTGTATACCCAGCCCCTGACTAACATGATAGATGTATTCTTAAAAAATTTCCTGTAAGGTGAAATTGTGTTAGTCGGACACGAATTTCTCATAAGAAATATTGTAAATAGGGAGGATGCATTCCAGCATTCTAACCTGATTGACATTTTTAATTTTATGCCTTTATTATGATTATACTTTGGTTATTGCTTTGTGTTTTTTATTTATTTATGTATATTTTCCACATGTAACTCATTTTTACAGAAAAGAAACAATGATAACGTTATTCGTTAAGACCTGCAAAACGAATGATATCATGTGTTTATTCATTGTCCTCATAAAGCATAAGTAAATCTAGTTTTTGCTATAGTGATACAACTTTTCTCGGTTTCTTGCTCTCACCACCAATAAAATTTGAACCATAAACTCCAGTGTATTTTTCGATGTAGATGACCGCCATTTCGAATCAGCTGTTCAACTGCTCACCATTTATTTAGCAGACGTTATTTAGAAGATTTCTAAAGTGATAATTTTAAACAACAAACAACTAAGAAGTAAACATTTTTGTTTTAATACATGAAACTATTTTTCAAAAGACAACAGCATATGATCTAAAGAAAATTACAAAAATGGTCAAAGGGAATTTTTAAAACATTCAAGAATGGTATTTTTCTACATTACAGTTTAAAAACCATGAAATTCATCGCCTTCTGCATCAGACTCATAGAAATTGTCAGCTTCATCCTCTGGATCATATGTTACAATAATGGGCTCATTGTCATCCACAATTAATGAAGAGCAGGCCCAAAATTTGTTTCCGTTTCCACTTTCTAGACCTTTTTCACGATTGTAGAGAAGTCGTGGAGAAATCATGTTAAACAGAATTACCAGTTGTGTTAGTTGAATACCATCACGACTTTAAGAATTGTGTTAAACCAAAATTGTGTAGGTAGAATTCGTGTTAGTTGGGGATTGGGTGCATTTCATTTGAGAAACTTAGATGTGATGCTTTTCTCCATAAAAATATTAGAAACATATTTTTAAGTGAAATAAGTACTGTATATACACCCACTCCCCGATTACTGCTCTTAATTGGTGCCAGGAAAATCGAGTGCTAACTGAAACAGCGCTATTCGGAACACGCAATTCCATGAGAAATGATGTTATAAGATTTAATTCATTCCTGAGATTCTATTAATGGAAATGAAAATAGGTAGTATTATATAAATAATATACCCAAGTATTCTTTATTAACCATATTATGTAGCATAGAATAGGTAGTCAATTGCATTGTAATTATATTTAAAATTGAACAGTAAAACTTAAATATAAATAAAGAGCAGAATGCATTTTATGGAACATATGTTGATCTCATGTTGAATAAATCATGCAGGATCATTAAGGAATAGGAATTAGAGTAGAAGATACCTGCCTCTACTTATATATATACAGGGTGAGGCAATAGTCACTATACAGCCACAATTTATTAACACACAGAAAATTGAAACATAATAACATAAGCATCATGACTGAAGATATTGTTCAATTAAGAGAGGGCAACCAATAAGACAAAAACAAAATTGTATATCGAAACGATCAAAACCTTACTATGTTTCGATAAAGAAATATCGATTCATAAAAGAATTATCACATGTACTTGATAAATAAAGGAACATAGAATGAGACCAAATAAAGGAAGAATTTGAATATCTTGGTATTACATTTTAAAAACCTGAACAATCGAAAAGGGAGCAATAAACAAACAAATGTTGGCGCTCTCCAGTTTTTAGTCGCTGTAAAACCTCTAATTTAACCTCGAGAGTTAAGTTTTCCTCTTTTTCTCCTCTGACTGCCGGTTATCACTCATGGTTATTTTATTAATCGGGAAAATGTAATTTAAACAAAGTTTACTATATTATGATGTACAGAAACATCAAGTGTACATAGAACCGTCAAGAAACTGCAAATACTGACGTCTTGGGTGTTGTAAATGCACAGAGGTGCTGCGCAGTGGACTTTGTAAATTACACCAGAAATTTTAAGAGCATTAATGTGGAATACGCGAGTGCAATTCGGAAAAGGTATTAAATTATTTTCAGCATTAATGCGGAACAGCATTAATCGGGACAGCATTAATCGGGGAGTGGGTATACTCTTGTATAACACACAGTTTGAAGACCAAATTTTTAGGTCAAAAAATAAGTGTGCATGTTATACATGGGTAACACTTTTGTGCAGTTAAAATAAAAAATTGAAGTGTATCTAACTCACCCCAGATTCTCACTTTTTGGGTGATTTGAGGGGAAACCACAATAATTATCTATAATCTAGCTTATACGTATATTAATGAAATGTATCAAACCTAATTACTTAAAATTGTATTTCCGTCCTCTCCAAATATTCAGCATTTTACTAGCTAATCAACTGATTGCTGTAGTCTCCCGCAAAATCGCCAGGTAGACTACCCGCAAAACATGCATCGAAAGCAAAAAACCGTATTTATGCAAATTGAAATAATTTTTTAGTTAAAGAATAAATTATGTATAATTAACGATGTAAGTAATTTAAAACCCATCAAATTCATCTTCCTCATCATCTTCAGCACCAAATAACTATGCAAAGAAGGCGACTGTGATACACAATGAAATTCAAGATTTTGTATTAAATACTGCCATTAAATATCTCTAGCCATTCAATATTCTGTAAATAAGTGTTACATGTAGTTTGATAAGTTTAAAATAAATTGACGTGTTTAAACTTCATTCAAAATTTGACCTTTAAGCCTGAAGCATTTTGCCTTGAGCAAATTTCTGTAACTCGGAATTTTCAGATTTTAAAAATTAATTTTTGGAGGTTTTTACGTAAAGTCAGGTTTGCATAAGTTGAGTCTTATGATACCCAGGAAGGGTCTTTATATATTTATTTATGGTACTCTAGTTATACACAGTGAGTAATACACTAGAGCACACACCTAGGTGAGCTGGCTCCATTGTAAAATATGGGACACCTAGCTGAGTTGGCCTTATTCCCGCTACAGCTTCAAGCAGCCGTGGAGTTTTTAACCCCGCCTCCGGGGTATACGAAAAAGTTGGAATTTCTTAGCAAAAAGTATGGGTGCACGTTATACACAGGAGCACATTATACAAAATCTAATGTGGCCACCACATAACTTTCTCCATATCTGTAATATTTCTAAAAATTACAACTAGGTCACATAATAATAAATATTTTAAGACACTGCAAGAAAATTTTGCTTTACAAAGAACAGAAATAAACTCAAACCATACCCTTCTGATATTGGATATAGCCACAAAGCTCCAACAACTAAGAAAAGAAAAAGGAGCGTTACTAAGATGTAACTAAGCAACAATTGTTAATTATCAAAAAGGAGCGTTACTAAGATGTAACTAAGCAACAATTGTTAATAATTGTTGGTAGGTGGCATGGTGGTGGCAGCTAAGAATATAAGATATCTCTTAAACAATGCATTATATGGAAAAATATTTCAAACAAAGGTTGTAGAAAATTAAATTTCCTACTACTTTTATTCCAATATATTTTTACATTTATCAAAATAATGGATAGTGACAAGAGAACACACCCACTTCCGGTTGACCGATTGTTACCAAAAACTAATCAGTTTTTGTGACTTTTATAAAAATGTTAAACAAAATTTCGCGATGACGTGATTAACAGTTTTTCAGTTAAGAGCACCCACAAAAAGCTATCACATACACACACAGACATCATCGAGAAAATGGTCAGAACGTGTTCAGGGGAACTCAAAACGTGTATTTCTGTTGAAATCTCCAAGTCGATTTTTTCATCAATACAATACTTTCCCTATACTACGTACGTATATGGAGAAAGTAACAAGTATATAAATTTATTCAAAATATTTCAATGTCACCATTAATTGCTTATGATAAATAAACAAAAATATTAATATGTTGAGCACAAGGCAAGGAAAGCTTATCCTGAAAATTTGAGTACTATATCTTAAATATTTGTTGAGATATTAAGGTCAAAGTCTGATTGATAGAAAGACAAAATGTGTGCATTCATGTAAAATTTAATCATGCTTAAAATTGAATAGAGAAATAATAAGTAAATGCTAACTTTTATTCATTCAAAATTGAGCAAATGCTTATAGCATAATATGCTTATTCTTTTAGTAAATGCTTTTGTTTTGACTGTTTTTTAGTTATTATTCACTCTGCTCATCTATATTAATTAAAGGCAATGTGTGTGTGGACAGCATATCTCAAAAACCAAGAAACTTAGAGACTTTAAACTTGGTACACTAACTAATGGGACCATAAGGATGAGCACCTCTGGGGCCAGAAATTTGATTTTTGGTGGGAGGGGAGAGGGGTGCCACTTCACATAAGATAACATGTAAAAATCAATTTTTCGACTTACAGGCTTTTACTCTTTTGCAAATTAAAATTAGAAAGAATTGACCAGCATTTTTCTAACCTAAACCATTTTAAAGAAAAAAGTTTCTTATTCTTACCAACAATTTGAAATTGCTCAATTTATATGTTTAAATCATATTTATTGGAACATTTAAGCTTTTTAACGATATGTTGCCTCGCTGACCGTGTCATTGTTAAGCCTCAAGATTATAGTCGCCTTAATCCTTATACTATGTGTGTAAGGAATTCGTGCTTTGAATGCTTTAAAATGTGAGGAGAGAGGAAGAAATAGAGAGAGAGACGAGAGGGTGCGAGAGACAAAATTAAATGCTTCATAAATTAAAAATAATAATGGATGTATAAAAATTGTATAGCGTAATGTATTTCTTTGTCATGCAATTTATATTCACACAACTATTTTTACTTTCTGAACACTCAATTATGTGGATATTATATTTATTACTTAATTTTTAGTGCATTTAAAAGTTAGTTTCATTAATTTTTATTTCAATTTTTACTTAATACTTTATTCACGCATACCCATCATATTTGACGGGCAATTACGCTAGTTGTGTTAATAAATAATATTAAGGTTTTTTCAGTGATTAAGTGGTCATTTGATTTTTGACATTACTCATAAGAGGGAATTTCTAATTCAATGAAATGGGATTTATGGTAATAGAGAATTAGCTTCTTATCATTGGTTTTTCCTTTTGAATTTTACTTATCAAATGAAATTTTCCTGTTGTGAATACATACTCAGTCATATATACAAAAATGTCTGTTATATTTTTTATAGTGGATACGTCCTTGTCAGAAAAAGCAAAGAAATTGCTCAAGGGCCTAGATATAAGTGGGAAAGGGGATGTATTAGAACATGAAATAGATATTGAAGATGATGACCATGCTTGCAGAAGAAAAAGGGCTGAACAATCGTTTGCTTTCCTGATGGAGGAATACGAAAAGAATGCAAAGGTATGACCAAACTTTTAAAATAACAAAAATTCTAACTTTTTCATATGCTTTAGGTTTTTAACGAAATATTGTTACCACTTCAATTTCTGGAGTCCAGATATTTTTAAAAATCCACAAATGATGTTTTGTAAATTTGTTTAAAACATTTTACTTATCAAAATAACCAATGTTTGTTTAAAACTTGTCATTTGAAACCTTTACAGGAAGAGAATTATGGGAAATTGAATGGTGCTGGTGAAAATCTATTAGTTGATTCCAAAAAATCAGTTTCTTCTACTGGTAAATTGAAGAGACGAAGGACTGGGATTGTGCGAAGATTACAAGTTCTCTTCACATTCCCTACTGGTTTGAAACCACTGCTGATATTGACTATCATTTTTCTATTTCAGCAGTATGCAGGAGTGTATATCACATTATTTTATGCTGTAAGTAGCACTCGAGTTTTTTTAGTGAATTTAGAGTATGAGACCAAATACGTAAATGTTTATTTACATCCTACTTATAATTATTTAAAGAAAGCGAAATTGAAAAATTTTCATGAACTGCGAATGTTATTCATTTTCGTTATTTTCATTAAGATTTAGTGATTCTTAGTCTTTTTATTTACAATTGAGTTTTAAAAAGATTCAGCTTTTTTATTTTTGGAAATCTATTAATATTCTGCATTAAATGGACAATCGTCTTCCTTTCAGGTGAATGTTTTCAAAGAAATGGGAGGAGGTGCATTAGATGAATATGTGGCTTCCATATTGGTAGGTGTTGTTAGGTTTCTTATGTCTCTAGTAAATATTTGGCTTTTTCGAAAATTTGGTCGTCGCCCATTGTGTATTTTATCAGCATGTGGCATGGCCATCTGCATGCTTACCTCGGGGACCTTCCTCTATTATTCTTCAAATGAGGAAGAGGCTTTCACAGCAAAGTCTATGAACTTGAATGACTCGATGGACTATCAGAATTGGTCATCGATTAATTTTCCACAGGTCACATCGCAGTCATTTGTAAATCTTTCCTTTGATGGATTAAGCACGTCTGTAAACGATCATGATCAAACTGAACACCATAGATTGGGTAGGTCTCTTGATACCACATCCTCTGAATACCTATCATTACAAAATATGATATCTGGTAATTTAACTTCTGATGGTTATTTAGACATTAGTCACAGGAATAAAACCAGGAAAGATTATACAGCAGCAGCCATTAATGTTGAGCAACCCGTTTTGAAGTTGTCTGATGGCTCTGGTAAAAGTAATTTGTTTGTAGAGAGTGAGAACATGAGTGGCGATATGACGACAACAATTGCTGAAGAATCATCCATGGATCCTCCCTCTGCAGGTCGAGCAAGAATTATAAGCGTAATTCCTACAGTATGCATGCTTTTATATGTTTGTGTGAGCATGGTTGGCTTCTTGGCAATACCATGGACAATTACAGCTGAGCTGTTTCCAACAGAAATCCGGAGTTTGGCCAACAGCATCGTACTTTCATTGGCAAACATACTGCTCTTCTCAGCTCTGCAAGCTTATCCTCACATGCTAGATGCACTCGGCCCCCATGGGGTGCTTTGGTTGTTTGCTGCCGTGTCTGCTGGAGGCGGGATATTTGTTTATTTCTTTCTTCCAGAAACTCATGGAAGAAACTTGGCGGAGATTGAAAAGTATTTTGCTGAAAACACTGTTTATACATATCCTTGTAAGAAGGAGTGATCCTTCAAGTGATAGTTCTGTACCTGAGAGTCCATGTGCCTTGTACTTGATTTGCATCAGTATTGTGGCATTGTAAGACTGTGATTGATTGGATAGTGCTCGAGGCAAAATGGAATCACTCTTCAAGACCCTAGAGTGCTGCCTGAATTTTTTGTTCAGTTTAATATCAAGCTTCAAGCAATTCTTGTACTTAGCTTCCAAAGTGAGAATTTTTAATTAATTTAATTTTTTTGAATTACCTATGTATTGATAGGTAAAAGTGTAATTTGAAAGAATTACTTAGTCAGTTTTTATAAACTTTTTCTAGAAGTATAAGGACTTTATAAAAAACATGACTCTGTTATTAAATTATTTTGAAGTGAAAGCACATGTTTACATGAAAAATGTTTTGGTTGATAAATTGATAATGAGAGTTGTGTATCATATTTCCATTGGTAATAATATGTGACCCAAACAGGATTATGATAGTATGACATTTTTCCACTTCTGTGCAAGTAGAATTTCAAACTGTATAATAGTTACAAATCTGTTGTCTCTGTGTATGAAAGTTAAATAGACAAAATGTGTCATTGGATATTAAGTCATTCAAGCTATATAATTCACTAATATAATATGTTGTGATAATTATTGAGAGAATTGATGGTAAACCTGTTCCAGCCATTACCTGGCACCATTCTCAAAGTTTATGAAAATTTGTGAAAAAGCACAAATTCAGGTAACAAGAACATGGTATTTGAATTAAGCGGCTTTGCTAAAAGAAATCAACTAGATTGCTTCAATGTTAAGAAGTTTTTGACGATTTAATGTGAAGACGTTTAAAATATTTTTGAGAATCTTTTCATTTGCCAAGATCTCTGTTAATTATCTTGTCCAATTTTATATTTTTTGGATTTCTGTGCTGTTATTTGGTGAAATTTAATGTATAATTATTTGTTCATTACTTATAGAAATATTAATTTATTTGCAATGTGATTTTGATTGGAATATTTGAGAAAATTATTCATTACCTGTAACTAATAATGTCAATTTTTAGAAATTCTTTTATTACCAAGAATTTAAAAAATAAATTATATCTTGTTTGAAAACACTGAAACTTGAGTACTGCAATATTTTTTTACACCTAACATCTTTTCATTTTCTTTAATTATCTCCTAAATTGTCAGACCTTGTAAATCTGTTTTATTTTTGTATAATCTGTCATTTATATTTGACTCATAAATAAATATCTTGAGTTTTGCTGTTCACATGGGGAGACTTCATAGCGAAAATATGTACTTAGAAAAATTGATTTTTAAGTCCCACTAGTATGACATACTCATTTACCATGCAGTGGTATGTAGACTATTATGTTATAAGATCTTGTTTTTTGTTTTATTATAGCTGTTATTCAAGCAAATGGGTTATTTCTTATAATTAGATTCTCAAATGAAAGTGTTTAATGATATATTATTTAAAGAATTGGATATATATCACTAAAATAATCAAAGGAATATTATCACCACGACTCAAGAAATTTATCAAGTCATTAAGAAAACCTTTTTTACGAAGATAAGAATATCTATATGAATACTGCAGTAAATTACCATCGCTGTTGTTGGACCAGGTCAGCGCATTTCAGTTTGTGATATGCTCAATTATAGAATTCCTACTTAAGAGTAACTAGAGGTATAGTCGTAGTTGTAACTTTTGATCAATGGTATAATTAGGAATGGATGAGTGAACAGCTGCTGTTGTATCATCCCAGAAGGGGTTGTAAAATAGTGCATTCTCTTTTCCCACCCTAATTACAGTAAAAGCTTTGTTAACCGGTACAGACAGATTTGAGGGTGCCGGGTGATCTAATTTTCCGGTAATGAGTTGGCTGTCTACCTAGGATTCACCAACTCATAACAATAGTAAAACTGAAATTTTGGATACATATCTACTAATGTAAAACAAATTAAAACCAATATATACACTGTACTGAGTATGTATGGAACAAAAAAAACAAGTAAAATGTAATATTTTATTAAAAAGATGCTGTAATTAACCCTTTCACTTCCAAGGTGCCGATCTGTCAGCATCGCCGGAAAACACTATTTATTTGGCCAAGATGTAACAAGTACATAATCTCCTGTTTTTAATGAAGTTGTAGTTAATTGTTTCAGCAATAGATGTCACTTTGTCGATCATCTTTTATTTATTTTCTTACGTTCTAAGAAAAGCTTTGCAAACTTCCGGTTTGGAAATATGCCAGTTTTTAAAGTTTTCCGGATATTTAGTCGCTGGATAACAAAGCTTTTACTGTACGTCGCTATGAGGCGCAATTGATGAAAACTGTCTCAGCCAACTAATTTTTTATTATTATAGAAAATAAAAGTTCGTAACCTAATTTAAACTAAGTAGCAAATTATAGCAGTCATTCATAAAATTAAGTTTCTTATTGATGTGCCATATGTAACATTTCTGGACATTAATGGATACTTCCCATGCATGAATTGCAACATGAATTCGTTGTGTTAAGATATCCAAAGAGTAATGTTTTATAACTGGTTTTCGGTGGCAAAGAAACTTAGAATTAACTTGTTTCTATCTTGAATTTTTAAAAATAAGCATGGATCTTAATAATTATATGTTCTCAAGTGTTTCATATTGGGCAGCCGCTAAAATTTTTTATTGGATAGTGAGAAATATTTCAATGGCAATACGATAATGTGTGTGTGCTGAATAAATACATTATCATTTAATACTACTACAACGAGCATTTATAAAAAAGTTGGGGATTTCATAAAGTTCATCCACATAGTGTGTGCTGTATTTTTCCCCCGTGCTTCTTAGCGTACATATTAAAATTATTAATGGAAAATGGTAATAACGTTCTGATAAAACCGAAAGAATCTACAGGATTATTATTTAACAGAAATATTACCAAATAAATAAAGCGAGACAGAAAATTTGAACATCCTTGTAAAGTGTATACAATCATCTTAAAATGTTAGAAAATTCGAATGACCGCCTCGCTGGTAGGATGTGCTCACTCAAGTTGGCACTTCTGGCTGAGAGAGGTCACTAGCCCAGATCTCTTGTGGAGTTGGCGCGTTGAGAATTGACGGCCGAGCGTGGGATGAGGAGGCCTTGAGTGAGAGTGACTTTCAGTACAGTTCCGTGCACCTGAAAGGTGAGTCTACTTTGTAGATGTATCCCAAGGTGTGTCAAAGTTAAGTCGTCGGGGTCCGCCCCGGCAGTGAAACTTCTAGAGATTTTAGATCATCTCCCTAAAAACACCAGTCAAGAAATAACAGTGCACAGTTGGGCGGTGCATCGGTGTCACTCGAGTAATTTTCTCCGATGCAGAGACGGGTGTAATGCATTGGTAGGATTAGATATTTTGGCATTTCTATTCAAACGTAATTTTCAAATTTTTGTCAAATTTTCCTTGCTCGGTGCAGTGACATCAATTTGAAACTACCTGATTTAATCGCAAATAGGATAGTCTCCGAGATCGATCGTGCGCATTTTGCCTTAATTTAAAACGAGCGTACTGTCCGAACATTCTATACATATAGTATATATTTTGCAATCCTTCGATCTGCCTTTATTTTTATTTATTTTTATTGAAATATGATTAATTTCTAGTTATATAATCAAATTATCCCCATAATTTATTTTAAAGGTTCCACTTCACACGCGAAACGTGTACATAATTCGATTAATTCCCTTATTGACGGTAATTTTTCAGAGTAATATAGATCTCTCAACCGTTGAATCGCGAATTATAACTCGTCTATGAGATCGATTACATAAAACGCGCAGCTCTTTAACTCGACGTGCTGTTCCGTAATTGGTTCGTAGAATCGAGGATTGAAAATTGCCAACAAAAATATGTGGAGCGGACGTGTTCGGAATGACCTCATCTTTTCCGGGTTACGAAAATCATGACCTTGGGACGGGTGTCAATGGCTTCAATCGGGAACATCTTGCCCCCTCCGACGGCGGAACCCTCATTAACAAATTGCAAACCGCGACTAAACAAGTGATTGCTAGTGGGGGTCCACATGGGATGAATGACTTTTAAGGGTGCAGAGAGGGAAGTAGTAGAGAGCAGCGGCCTGCGTGACTCGCAAAAAGAAACGATTCTAATCCGAAACCGGTTTATACGCAATATTTTAGCGTCCTCATAGCTGATCCGAACGCCTTTGATATCATGACTTTTCCTCTTTCTTTCTATAAAGGTTATTGGACGTGATAAACAAGTACCGGACGACTCTCGGATCCCAAGGAGAGAGAGGTGAAAGGGATTATATATTTCTTTTTTTAGTTTCGATGACGGGAGGACATGGAAAGCGTCCAAGGTAGGTATTTCATTTTTTGTTAGCCAATTGTATTGGTTTCAGGTGCGTGGATGTGTGGCACAATGGATATCGCCTCATTTTGACCTAAGGGAGGTGTTATCTCGGTCGAGTCACCGTTCAGATTTCGTTAATTCTTTTCGCCCGATAACTGCGTCATTAATTCGGAAAGGAGCGAAAAAAATTATCCTGGAAACGGACGCGAGGATTGGCCATTTGTTGCGCCCGTCCATTAAAGCTCTATTTCGCGCCCCTATGTTCGTGAAAAGGGTCAGTTTTACCGTTGATTCCGTATCGCTTATATATTTTTTTTATTTGCCGGTGACCTAATTACGTCTCCAAGGCCACTTAAACGGAATGCATGAACGAAAGCGAAGACGCCCGCGGTGGCTCATCCTTAACTTATGTAGGAATAGAACATTCGATCATAACATTACCTACCTCACTACTAAGTATGACGCTGGGTAGATTACATACTCTTCTTGTCCCTATAAAATGCTGGGAAATGTTTCAACAATGGAGAAAAGTATCGATGATCGCAAACAAACTCAGCAATAGGTGAAATATGTATGAGAAGTGTTTTTGTTCACTAGAGCACGGTTTTTAACCTTTTTTCCGTATCGACGGTCTATTCTCACATGCACGACACCCTGCACACTACAATCCGCCATACTAAAAAGAGTAGTAATGCGTAATAATGAAGATTTTTAAGTCTAAATATTGTTTTTGTTGTCGTTAGAAATGACGCAAGAGAAAGACTAACATTCAGCTTAACAATATTTTTCACAAGTCGTTATTAAAAACTTGGCTCTTTGCGACATACTACTGTATCGCCACACACGATTATACGGCAATTCGTCGCGGGCAATTCGCCTCATGCGAATGCGAGTAAAAATATCTTTATGTACGGCTGTTTAAAATTCTAAGGTTACCTTATAGTAAATTTTATGCTAAACTTGATTATGCATTTATGAACAGTCTGAAAAATTGGCAAATACCTTTTTAAAAAATAAATTGTATTTTTTCTATTCTGCGTATATCTTCCTACCTTATACATACAACGCCATATTTCGGCTTCTATTGAATAAAAAGGCTCAATTTTTTACGTGACTTCTATAATGATTCCGAATAACGGCAAAGTAACGCAAGAATAAATAAAAATATGAACTTCCTTTAAAAAAATACAATCGTAACATTTATCTAAAAATTTCAGTCGAGACATAAAAAAGTTGAACTGCGGGAAACTTTTTCCTAATTGGTTTAGAATGAAATGTTCAGAATAGTTTATATTTGAAGAAGGTTGCATGCCAATTAGTTCAATAGTTTTCATGATATTGATTATTATATGAAAACGCGGGCACGCTCTGGATTCCTGCCAAATCTCGATCTTCTACATAGACGGGAAGTTCGTTGAAACACGTATGCAAAGCGTCATACACAAAGTGACAAGAGGAATAAGCCTTTTATTATTATCCTTATCAGATAAGATACGAATTATATTTTCCGAAATTTTTATCAGGATAATTGTTGTGAATAATTTGCACTGGAGTTTTATAATTTATTTGGAAATTATGAGGCATCTTCAACTCTTCTCATACACTAAATATGGTGTATCGCAGAATTAATAAAGGAAAGGATTTCATATTTCCTCAAAGATTTCTGAATTTGCGACGAATTTGTCTTTCGACGAATTTGTCTTTCGACGAATTTGTCTTTCGACGAATTTGTCTTGCAACGAATTTGTCTTACAACGAATTTACGAATTTGCCATGCGACGAATGTCTTGCGACGAATTGCCGGTACACCGCGATACACCGGGCGAGAATCACTGCACTAGAGAATTATCGAGCTCATCTTATGCCTGAAAAAAATTCCAGAATGAGCACTTAAGTATAAAAAATTGAAAAATTAAGTACTTGTCATAGGTATCACCAATTGAGTGCGTATTTTAGAAAGTGTGGTTAGGATGAAAATAGATCGAGATGGCCAAACTTTACGTTTCGTCGTAAAAATACAAAAATGTTGAATGTTTGACAAGTTCTTTTTTACAATTTATCAGGAAAGGTACGGGCGCCTATTAAGATCTAATAAACGATGATAATTGCAACATAATTATGTTCTCACTAAATTACATTTTTATCAAAATAGTAAAAATTTTAATTTTCTTTGTAGTTCTATTCCACATATTCCATGAATTTATATGGAGTTGACTTTCTAAAATCGAGAATACACACATAATCCTAATTTCCGATTACGCGAACAAGTTATTCCATCCTGTTAGTATTCCTATACTTTGCCTTTAAGTTCTTTAACTTTTAGGCCTCAATCTCGCCAACAAAATCCTTTTTTCTTTCTCTTGTAATAATCTACTTGGAAATTTATTTTTTCTTTGAGTTTCTCCAATTTTACATAGGATATGAAATTTAATGATATCGAAAAATACCGTAGTCATGAAGCTTTTCAGCGTGAGCAAAAGTTAGCCGTTGTCAGTAGTAATTCATCGACCGTTGATTCGGAAAAAATACTTTTTTGTTAAGAATCAGCGACTTCATCTGCTGAATGCAAGGCATGAAAAAATTACTAGGTGATTTATTTTCAACTTAAAAAGAAACCTTATCTCTCGAGGAAAAAACGTGAGACAACTAATTCTTTTCGCGGAAGTGGCAGACGCGGATGTAAATAGACTTTATATCCGCGAATAATAATAACGCCAACGAATGGCGGATCGAGTTCATGGCAAAAAATGCCAGTTTTGTATTGCTTCTTTTCCATCGAGATGTATCTTGCAAAACCCAAGGGTATTCTTTCTGGCCGCAGTCGAAGAGGCTGCGTCCATGGCCTATTCAGAGGTTGCGATCAGGATTTCGTTTTTCTTACGAACAAGGAAAAGGACGGCAAGGATATCTGCGCAGGACCTTCCTAAAACTGACTGGGTCGTGCCGTTAACCCCAAAGTTTTGAAAACAATTTCTTCATTGCGTTTAGTTTGGCGCAAAAATAAACTTCTCCCTGATCGCTAAACTCCAATGGCATCAAGTTCGACAGTATCTGTGCTCTGCTGTGTTTTCGACACTGAATAGGATCGCTTTCTTGGTGAAACGTGTACTAATCATACGCAAACAGTCATTTAATCTATGAGTTTCTATTTTAAAATAGATTACCGAGGTAAATTTAGATGGGATGTCAAGCTTAAGAATGTCCTCCATTTGGATTATGTCGGAAGTGTATCCAGATGTTGACAACTCAGTTTGAAGTTAACCTCCGACAAAGACCAATAGGGACAAAAATTGAAATGCCTTGGTCAGCATTGTCGGAACTGTCAATCGCATCTCTTAATTAAGATTAACTCTGGGTTTGGAGTTTGTCCTTGGACAAGCAAACTGATCTTCCGATATTTATGAGGGATTATTTTATTTTGCAGCTTCAAAATGGTCTTGTTCACCTTGACCGACAACCTCAAAGAAGCTGCTCCTCTACTGACGGCACAACAAAACTGTTTGGCATCCATGAACTTTTAATGGCAGAAAGTTGAACCAATCATAACTATTGTTTGTTAGATTTCTCTGCCATAACTAATCCTTTAAATTGTATCTGGTATGGTTTAAGATTAATGGGTTTATTAGTTGTTTTTAAAAAAGGTTCATATTGAACCTGTCGAAAAGAAAACTCTTAAAGGAAGTTGAGTAATCTTTGATTAAAAATGAAATATTCAAGCAAGAATTGTCGAGCTTGCATCATATGATAAATTAAGGAACTCCTACAGCCATAAAATTGTTTGGAAAACCAAATGCTTATAAACTATAAATTAAAAAAAAACAGAAAAGCAATGATGGCTATTCATTCAGTTTTAAATCACAAGTCTGTTCAACTGAATGGATATGTTATGAATACATTAACAAGAATTAATTAAAACCAATTCTATCTAAATTAAAAATAAACAATAGTAATAGGCTGGTATATTTTGTGTAATTCAATCGCCAAAAAACTGAATAAATGATTTTATTATATTTGGAATACGTACACATTAATTGCAATTTAATCAAAGTAAATGAGGCAAATAAAAGGTATGTAATGAAAAATATGTTAAGTATTTTAACCGCGATTATAGAGTATTTTATTGTGACTGACTTTGAAAACATGTTAGCTTGTTTAATCTCAAGCTATTATGGATTCCACTGCTAATATTAATAATCCATGTTATTTATTTTATTTTTATGATAGCGCAGAAATATCCAAATTAAAAATAAACTAACAAAGTGTCTTGTGAATGACGCAGTAAATCTCTTTATTACCTCGTATTCTATTTTAGCATTGCATATGTCCGTGAACTTTATCTTTTATTCCACGTTCACATTAATGTGAAAAACAGGAAGCTATGAGTATGAAAGTTTGCATCTGGAGAGTTAAAGGGCTAGATTTGTTATAATTTTATGGATTTATGATTTTTAAGCGTTAATATAATTTATTACTGATGGATTTAACCCTTTAAGTCCTAAATTAATACCACCCAAGAAAATCTATTTTTCTCGTATGTAGTGCCATAAACCCTGGATAAATCATATGCAAATTTATAAAATAGTCCTTGCTTTATTGTGTACAGCAGCAAATGTTTTTCACTTAAGACCAGAAGTGGTAGCGAGTAGCCGCTTATGTAACGCTATCCTACAGATTCGGCTCGAAAGATTTTATTCTGGAGATGATCAGAGAAAGTTTTAGTTGTATTGAATTAACGTCAGGAGCTGTTTAGATTTGCTTATATCATTAATAATGAATGGAATAACAGGCCTCAAAAAGCTGTATGTCAGTGATGTATTAATCAAATGCAAAAATATCATGAAGTTCCTGATTCAAATGACAACGCAGGCTGAAAGGATTAAATAGTCTTTTAACGTTCGCTTCGTCTCTCCGAGGACACTTGGAATATGCTCCAAACAGGAGATAAAAAGTTTGTTTGGCTATTTTCTAAGATTTGTCTGACTTTCTATGATGAGGTCATCATAAGATGCGACTAAAAATTTCATTGAAGCAGCTGAACTGCTTTTCTCAATACAAAACTGTTAACGACGTGACAGAATTCTATTGGCGAGGAAGATGACAGAGCAGTAGATACTATTGAACTCAAATTCGTGTCAAAATGATATGTAGCTATAGTATTCTTCACTAATTAAAACTTAAAAATAATTGGAAACAATGTGAAGTGCAAGGAAATGAAAGTTTCCCGAAACTACTTACTGAAAACGATAAGCAATCTATCTTTTTCTTCGGAGTGGGTAATTATTTATTAAGCATTTTTCTATATTCTATGAAATAAACTCCTAAAATGAATTGGCTGATATATTATCTGTAAAAAGGTATTGTGCACGATTCATTATTACTAAAACTTATGTTCATAGTTTTATGATTGACTGACAAAATGTTCTTAGCTATTTAATAAATGAGAAATTGGCGGGATTATAAAAGATAAAGAAGTTGAAGCTGCGTCGATTTAATTAAATATGTGAAATTTGAGTTATATGTAGTATAACAATTATTACTAACATTAAGATTCCTTCTAGATATCATAAAATTTATCATTTTCTCAGATAAAATTCAATACACCGGAGAAAAATACGGTAAAAATAATTTAAAATATTTTATTAGAAATGTTAAAAATCGTTTCGGGTTTTATATCTTTTCGCTATCGTTTTTAGCGAAGAAGCGAACAATTTTAGGAATCCGGCAAAAACAAGGAGGTGAGATGGTGGATACTGGCGCACGGATGAAGGGGAGAAAGGAGTCAAGGAAGAGGGTAGACTTAGGATGGAGGTTGGACCACCGAAGACAAGGTGAACATGCTGAGCAGGTTGTCCTCGCGAAGCTGTATTTTGGTTTCCGTTCTGGGCTCTGAGCTGCGAATTTCCAATTCTCATGCCGTCTCCCAACAGAGCCGTTGCGAGGAATTCCACCGCCCGAGTCAAAAAGACAATATTTTTTGCCCCACTTCACGACACATGGGTACAGATCGGTGTGTATAATGTCGTCTCTAGAAAAGAGCCTCCTCGCATGCTCATCTCACGCGACGGTCCTGTCCACCAATGACTTTGGGCCAATATATCTGCGATAAACAAAACATCCTGCGTGACGTAAGTTATCATAACCCCGGTTCCTTAATCGGTAGCATTTTATAGCGAAGAATCATTCAGGAGGAATGCTGTGTTATTACGGTTTATATTTATTTATTTATTTATTTATTCGGTATAAAAAAGTTAACATGCGGTATAAAAACATCGAAGTTTAGAAAAAAAACTTATAAAGCGGAATAAAAAAGGCGGTTGATTTCTGGAACATAAATGTGCAATGATAATAAAATATTAAAATTATTATCGCCGGAGCAGAGCGACGTAAATTGTTTTCTGGAAACTATCCAGAAAATTTTAATGTGTGAATATTAAAACTTTCCAATAATTATTCTATATATAATTTCACAAGTCTGTTCGTCCGTTTGTCTCCCACTGTATTTCAAGAGCTGTAAGTTGTACAGAAATGCGATAAAGTCATTTTGTTTTTACCAGCTAGGAAACCACAGGATAAGTATTTTCATTTTCACCCGTCATCTTGAAACAAAATGGCGGCCGTTTGTAAATATTTATATTTCTGAAACGGTACGTCGAAGAAAAAAAACTTTATGAATGAAAAATATGTCTCTTGATAAGAGCAATCCCAAAAAATTATTTTCAGTTTAGCGAGGCTAAATGCAAGGCGCGTATCGCCGAGGTCTCGGGAAAGAGAGGAGGGCGGGGCTGACGCGTGTAGGGGTAAGGCCTCTAGTACATTATAAATATGTAAATGAAAAATCTTTAGTTTCTCACTGTTTCTTGAAAGTGGGCGAAACTTCAGCCTCATTCAAATGACTAAGGTCTATCAGGCATTACCCTCCTTGAAAACTAGACTTCTGTAGCAAAAACAGTTTGTTTTCAAAATCAGTGTAGGTTCTGCATTTTCCAAAGGCGAAAATAATACATGTAAATGTTTAATACTGGATTACACTTAATCGAGATATACCTAAAATACAATATAATTTTTGGATAATTTTAAAATAAAGAACATGGGATGCTTTAGGGCAGAATAAATCATGATAGATGTATTATTTCGTTTTCGTGAACATTCCATCACGAAAATAAATTTTAGAATAAGCATTAAAGTATCAAATATCGAAAAATTAATTATTTGTATTATATATCTCCAATAGCTAGAAGTTATATTGAAGATACCTAAGACAAGCACTTAATTTTCCATACTTGATTGCTTATTTTGGAATTTGGTTTCAGCCATAAGACGATATCGATTATTCTCTATGGTCCGAAGATAAACGACTCGTGCTATTGAAAGCTAAAATAATACCGAATTAGTCACGGGTCATTAAACATGGCCAACACGGTCCGAGTCGATCAAAAACTTGACCATCCGTAACTTAAACAGGTACCTCCTTCCAAGAAAGGGCTCGGTGTAAACAGTGTACGCACCTTTTAATAAACGATTACGTACCGCATGCAAACATGAGTTGATAACAGCTTTATATATATATATATATATATATATATATATATATATATATATATATATACACACACACACGATATGTGTGTGTGTACACAGAAAATATATAAGATTGAGTGTAGAATAAAAAATACACGAATAACCCGAATAGAACTCCATAAATGTTGACGTGTCTGATCGTGAGTAAAAAGATAAAAGAAGTACGCAGAATAAAAGATCCATTTTTAATGCTAGCGTCTTCTGCAAAAAAAATTCATCGATAAATTTCCCCTCAATGGGGACTCTTCCCGCGCTATAGCATTGTCACGCATGCCTAAAAACGACGCGTGGGCTCAAATTATAGGGAATTCTTAACTCTTTAAGGAAAAGTTCCTTCCTCCGAGGTATCATAGACCGCTGTTTCCTTTGGGCTCGGAAAAAAAACTTCACCTATCGATTTATACATTTTTTAGCGAATACTTCATACGACGTAACATCCAGTCTTGGAAGGCACGGAGGAGGTTTTAGGCTCTTGTTTGTTTCCCCGTTTTCAAGGGAAGGATTACGTAAATTGCGGAGGCGAACGGGAAGGGCAAGCGAAAGAAACGGGAGGGGAAAGAGGCGAGGGAAAGGCGGAGAGGGGCGGTATGGTTGGCAGGAGAGGGGGGCGGAGGGTAGATAATCCCTCTCGGCAGGGTTATCGCGAATCACACGTACTCTCAGCTCCATCTGCATCGGCATCGCCGTCTAGACGTCCGCGTGGTTTTTATTCTCCGAGGTGCCGCAACGGAGCAAGCGTCGCCGCCGTCGTATCGCCAGCCGCCATATATGAGAGATTCGGAAGAAGGGAAGCAGGGGAGGCGTCTTTGCTGACGGATCGTCTTCGTCTTCTTTGGCGCAAACATGGAGTGAGTAAGATGGAGGAGTGGCCCGCAACAATCGTCTCGCAGTTATCGAAAAGGAAATGGCTTGATTTTTTCCGAGTCGTTTCCTGTTTATGATCAACGGGCGTCCCTTCCGCTCGGTAGATCGCCGCATCACCTGTTCCCAAAGGTGCCATTATGGCTGCCTGGCGATGCTAATTAGCGTGCGAAGTGAGAAAATTTTTACCTCTCTCAGATTCACGATTCGTTTAGAAGGGAGCGTAGAAGCGCGGGTGTTACTCAAAACCGAACGAATGTCGCGAATGACTTTTATAATGCAACGTGTCGGTTTTGATTTTACGCGTCCAAGCGGAAGAAAGGCGATCGCTTCCTTTTGCTTTCATTGGCGAGAAAGCGATTGAAAAACTAGTAGCTAGGAGTTTAGAAATTTCTTTACTCGTGTCGCATGGATAGAGAAAGCACGCGAGTGTGCAGTGAAACAAAGCAGCTCTGTGGTGGAGATTGGATGTCATCTGAGACTTCTCTAAAAAAAAGAACTACAGGTGCGCCGGGAAGTGGGATGAACTTTCTTTCGTCTCCATGGGGATGGGGACGTATCTTTATTTTTCGTTATAATGCTAGCCGTGGTGCAGCATTTGATCGACGCGAAACATTTCCTGTTGAGAAAGCGTAGGAAGGGAGTGCCGTATAAATGAATTTGCATTTTTCTCGCGTCGGCTCGCGGGAAGAAAACGCTGTGCAATCGTTTGTATCGTTGGAAGAATATTTTCGATAATGCGTCTTGTTAATGTAATCGATTTCTGTTGATTGTCATTTATCTTAGACACCGATAAGATAAATATAATGCCATGAGAAATAAAAAATACTTCATCTGTATTAACAATACCTGTAATGAATATGATCATCGCTTTTCCTTGTCGGTGCTTTTAGTTTTGGTCGCTAAAATATGAAATGTACTCAAATGCTCCGTAATATGGATGTTCATGATCTGGTAAGGATTTCGATGCTTAAGCGATAGGTTTTATAATTTGAGATCATGTGTGCAAAATTATACTTCAGTCATTCAATGGCAAATGAATTAATCTTTTTTCTGAGATCTAGTAGGTACATGCCATCAGCAAAGGTTCAAGCTTTGCATTTATCGCTACGATTATCTTTTCGAAGATTTGATAGCGTAAGATAGGAATATCACAATGCCTCTTTGTCAATGATGGCGATAAAACCCCGTTTTTTGAAGGTATCGTTCATTTTTCGCATACTGTCGTTGATATTTAAAGCATTATATTTGAAATCGTTTTAATTTTAATCAAAATTATTCTGTAAGTACAGGAGGTTAAATTAATGAATTAATCAAAGAGGTTTTAAAGTGTTTCGATTATTTAGACCTTCAATTTTATATTCATAAAACAAATTTTGTTTTTGTTTTTCTTCGGCTTCAAGAAGATTTAACAGAGCTGAATAGCGTAAAATCAAGCGTTTATTAGTTATCATTTGAATCATACGATTTCGTTAATTATATTAATTGCATAAGGTAACGGAATTTTTTAAAGGCATATACACACCTGAAATTGAAGAAGTGAATTTTCACTTGTATGCTATGTGGTACACGTGAGTAGCATAAGATGACTCAAGGTTGAGGTTGGATTCAAGATCAAGAGATTTTGTCCCCCTTTTCTTATAGGGGTTTATTTTTATAAATTTTATTGTCGAATGAATCTAATTACTCTACGGGATGACGACAGACGATGGATAATTTAAGTTTTTTACCTCTTCTACCATGAAGACTGAAATTAGTCCCAAGGCTCATATAAAATTATATAAAACAAAGAACGAATACTGTGTCTTGATAAGAGAGTATCTCAGAGTAAGGGAAAAGAAATAAAAAACCACTCAAAATTTCAAATCATGCCGATAACCTCTTGAGTAAACATCGAAGCAGTTAACTCATGTTTGGGAGGAAAGTGATAACCTCAAAATTTCGCCCAACTGCATGTATCAAAAACTTTTTACCATTCAAATATAATGGGAACAATAACTCGGAAGACCCCTCAATTATTTATATGCAGTGATCTGAAATATAAATATTTTTTATTTGCTCGCTATTTCAATTATTCACTCGGCTTGGCCTTACTTTCAACTGTCTCGAATTAAATACGGCAGCAGCAGAGTTTTACATTACTGATTTTTTATTTTTGATTTACGTAGAAATGTAATCCCGGGTAGCATTTGCTAACGAGGAAAATGTATGGATGTTTTCATATAAATTCGTTCCAACGGAAGCATGGTTTCCGTTGTTTGGTGTATATTATTAGTTACTGTCACTATAGGGTCACGTTCTATATATCCGAGTGTGTGCCTGCGTGTGTGTGTATGTATGTGTGTGTATATATATATATATATATATATATATATATAGTTGAAATTTTTCGCAACTAATGGTAGCTTTTGTTTAAATCCAAAAATGGCTCACTTTGGAATTTTTCGCTGTCTTAGTTACTTTTATCACTAAATACTACGAAAGTGTTTACCTCATTGAATTCGAATTTGTATGTTAACTTCTATCGGTAAATAGGTTTCCTTGAAACAACCGATTCGGTACGCTGTGACGCACTTTGCGCAGAGATGCATAATCGACGATATCCATAAACCGAGTCGGTAACCTAGTTACTCCTCTCTCCTAAGTGTGAGCTGAGAGGAGATTCAACATTATGGATAATGAATAAGAACTTTCGAGAAATATGCGTCTGTCGATCTGGGTCAAGATTTCGCTTTTATTTTATTTCTCATCCGTGTCGTTAAAATTCGCGAATCGGGGTTTTCCCGCCGCGTGGACGGCAACTTGTCGTATGTCAATAGTTTACGAACCAGCAATACATTCTTCCGTCGGTTTTGGAATGTATGCGAAAGAAAATCCTGCGAAAGTGGTTAATTTTCGTCTCATTCTTTCAGAATAGAAAAATATATGTATTACCGGACTAAAGTCTAAGAGATGGATGGGATTTATAAACAACCGGGCGTCTTCGTCGTCTTTCGTGGAAATTGGTTGTGCCTTGAATCCGAATGAAGGCTTATTTATTTTACAGCATTATGGATTCACTGCTTTGGTAGAATGCACGTTATCTGTAATGAGTTTTTACGTGTTATTTGCACGAAGTACACGAAGTGAATGCACGTGAGATATGTCGTGTTTCTCCGTCTGTTCGTCCTCGTCTTTCATCTCACAAACCGCTCGACTGATTTTTACGAGATTTTGTATAGGAGATTTAAATTAGGAGTAGTCGATCGAGTTTAATTTTTTCCACACTGACGAATTGGAATATTCCTTTTAAACAAGACACGCGTATCTCGTTAATGGCGCGCGTTTTTCTTACGAGTGGTTGGCTTCAATCGTTGGTCTTTCTCGAGAGTGAGAATTCCTGAATTTTTATTATGAAATATAACAGCTATAAGAAAAATTGTTGACATAGGATTAGAAGTTATACTTAAAATAAGAAATCCGTCGATTTTTGTATATTCTTTGCCATATCTTATAGAACTAACTTGGAAATCGTGTATTCCGAAATGGATTACACCTTTCCACTTTTGTTAATTAAATGAGTGTAGCATTTTACATCATTATAATGCTTCCAATCCTCCGTAACCAGGTGATAATTGCCACGTCAACCGGTAACTCGAACTTTAAAGATCTATACTGCGCCTAAATATGACTAACCTAAAGTTCGCAAATGGCTTAACGACTCTCGTCCTTGAAGGACGGATAGACTTGATATTTGTGGCCCTGGCGCAAGGGAGGAACATCGTGTTAAACCTCTTACGTTCAATAATCCGAGAAATTCTTGCGTGGCTCATCACCAAAATAAATTGACACGAGTTTAAACGTTGACATCTCACGTCATTCGGCATATTTGAAATCGGGAGAAACAAAACACTCTCGCTCTATAGCTTCTCGGTTATTCGACCGGCGTTATTTATGCAATTGTAATTTGTTTTGGTCGCGTAATCTACTTGAGAATGAAAGTTTTTCCTTGACAAACACATGAGTTGAGCCATTCCCAAACAAAGGAGGGAGGCCACCTATCAGAATGAGTATAGTACGAGACGTGCTATTGGACAAAATTTTTTCCCACATTGTCTGTATGTTCAAATTCTCCTTTTGTCACCGATGAAAATTTATTTAAAAATACACGCTCGATCAAAGTTTATTATTGATCAACAGGTATGCATAATCAAATGTTTCAGCAGGGTGTGATATTGATTTTTTTGTTTTGTTTTGATTTGGCTCCGAAATAAAAATCTATTCAAAGCTCTTGATTCCCAGCCTCCAAAGTACTAATTTTCAGCTCTTGAATTAATAGCATTGATTATGTAAAATCCTGTCACCATTAATATAAGCAATACATTTCGATATCCCATTCGTTAGTCATCAAGACAAAAAAATTCAAAATAACGCCGTAAAGTTAAGTATGTGATTATAACCACGTTTAAAAGTTAGTTTCTGTTGATAGATTTAAAATAAATTACGAACGGTGTTTTAACGAGTGGAGAAACTTTTACGAGGCCGTATAGTTTATTATGCGCCTAGCCTTCTGTCGATAGTTTACATCGGCGAGAATTATGCGCAGAACTAGTTTCAGTCAGCCAAAATTTTCGCGTCTGTTTGTATACGTGTCAAGGTCATGAAAAAGGTTCTTCCGCAGTTTCTACTTACATACGCGCTACGCGCTCAACATCTTTTTTTTCGGGTGCGTTCGAAATACTTTGAAGAGGTCAGTGAATAATAAACAGTATGGAAATATACTCGTTGCGATATCTCTCCGAATTTGTGTTCAAAAGCGAGCGTAGAAGTACAATAAAGAATCGTATGCATGGCTGAATATTGCCTTTTTCTTACCAAACTTCCTTCGTTAAAGGCGTGGGATGTTTCACTAATGTATTAAATACAGTCAAGTCATTGGTATTTATGTAGCTGTCCAAAGAAGACAACGAGTGAATTATTTTCTAGCGTAATTGAAGGGTTATTTAACAAAATATAATAGGCAAAGGCGAATTTGGCTTCTTTTATTAAAGAGTATCAAAAAATATACTTGGCGAAGCAATAACCAAGGCCAAAATTATGACTGAAAAAATTTTGTTAACTAATGTTAATAACAAAAAAATTCTTTTTATGATCGTTAGTAAAATAGCCACATAAATTTACCGTCATACTTCATATAGAAGGATATTTACCTATCTTGTATTGTTCTTTTATTTATTCAATGTTCCTGTCTACCTTTGGAGGTATCAGAATGATAGAATCCATTATAGTTTGAATTTTTTGTGATATTTATCTTTGCAGGTAACAAATAAGACTTTCTAACGAAATTTCGATTGTTGAAAGAAGCGCAATTCTTTAAATCGTCCATGATGGAAGGCACAAAAAATGAGCAAGAAACGTTTTCAAAGGGACTGATTAATCTGTTTAAAAAATAGAACACGGAAAAGATAAGGAATATATTTTTTCTGCTATGAAAGGTGTCGGAAAATTACAGAATGTGCGAAAGCATGCATTTGTTAACATGCTCTTGTTAGTACCAACTCTTTTCGGTGTTGCAGTTATTTCTCTTGAATGTTGTTGCTCCTAAATGGAGTCATTAAGGAGTTACATGTAGTTTTCATAAAATAAGTCAGAAGCAAAAAATTAGATAAAGCTTATGTTGTTTTATGATCAAATAATTTTACTTCAAATAAAAAATGGCAACCTATATTAGTATTAGAGCAATTTAATGCAGATTATCTGCTCCTCAATGACATTTAAAATATGAATATTAAATAATCAATTTTAATTGATCCAAGAACAAGCACTTAAAAAAGTACTTATCTCAGGTATCCCCAATTGTCACAGAAAGGTTATGAAAAACCAGATGCGCATTTTGGCTACAATGCAGTTGTCTTCAGTGCTAATTCACCGAAAATTAGAATACATTTTAGGCGAATTACCGCTGAAGAGGCTGTTGGTGATACCCGAGAAAAGTACTTTTTTAAAGTGCTTGTTCTTTAATATTTTCAGCCATAAGACGAGCTCGAGAATTCTGTCATATTTCAATTGCAATTTTCGGTAACTTCTCTGAAAATGTGAAGAGAATGTAAAATTATTCAGCTCCCCATGAAAATGCAATGTATATGGTAAAATGTATCCTAGCCCATTTAGGCCTTTTTATTTCGATAAAGAAAGCTTTGCAGGGATAGATTTGTATCTTTTTCGGATTTAAAATAAATTTCGCACTCGGTCCTCAGATGTAGAAGGTTAATAATAATTAATTTAGATATACCGCGACATTGTTTCTGAACTCAGTGTTTAACGATTTTTTACGAAAAATATCTGCCCCAAAAATATACGAAATTATTTAGAAAGATAAGAGAACATTCCAAATACGTCTAAATAATACGATTATTAAAGTGGGTCTCTTTAAATCTCCAACATAATATCAATACTTTGATAAACGCCTGACTGAATAGCTTGTTGATATAATATTGACAGGTCACAAATAAGATATTATTCGATGACCTAATTTTAGTTTCAATTTTTGAATAGACTACGCAAAAAGGCTAGAATATTAAAAAATTGAATACTTAGCTATCGCTCGAGTATTGGGTCAGTATTTCAAATTTTGATAGCTTAATCCCGAAGCTACATAATTTTCTTTTTTCCGTAGTTTGATAGCATGGATCGGGACTTTTTATTCAGATAATATAACACATCATATATTTTTGAAAGTGAATACGAGTAAAATTTTTTCGCTAATCATAATTTAAATACTTGCCATGTAATATCTATAACACAAATATTATTGGGGAAAATTAAATCATCTGCGTCGTTAACGTAATGGTTGAGAAAATAATTTTCATTCCGTAAATAAACTACGGTCTCTATATTATGGTGCTATGCCGAGAAAAAATATAATTATTTGTAGACATTTTTTGGAGATTTTGTGCTTACTGGTAACCTTGTGAAATTTGCTTGTAGCTTTCTGTCACGTAATATAATGTTGTTGGGCTCCTATCGCCTCACTTAATTTACCGAGCACAAAGATTTGAAGAACAAACCGATATAAATTATTATAAAGGGTTAGTGATAAAGTTAATTAACCATGAAATACAAACGCTAAAATGGACGCGTACATAAGATAAAGGCATTCAATTGAATATATTTAACGTCCGTTTTAACAAAAACAAGGCATTATATAAAAATGCGCATAACAGGAAATGACTTTGAAAATAAATTGTTTTCCCTGGCACGAGAACAAATATCATATTTTGTTTGCCATATAATGGTAGCTCTGGTAGGGCAAATTGACCTCAATATATCATTTGCGTCTTCTATTTTAATATAAGTGCCAAGTGCCGAATTATATCCAAATATATTCAGCGATGAAGCTTTTGAAATTAGCACACAGATGGACGAATCAAATATAATAACCACTTTTTCTTTCAGTACGCGTGCCTTAAAAGGTAATCACAGTTATTGAACTTGTATGGCTAAAAATATAGGTTCGCACGTATTAAATATCTTAGTTGTCCTTATAATAAAACTGCATTCGGCGAAATATTTCATTTCCACGTTAGGAACAGCCGGCAGCTATGTCTGTTCGAGTACACTGCCCAAATTGAAATTTCATCATCGAGGTTAAATACAAAGGCGAGATATTTTTAGCGGGTGAACGGAATATATTCTTGATGGATGCGAAGTCCAATTCCAAATCGGCGATACTCGGCGTCCTAATGTAGTCGGGCTTCATGAAATTTAAAAAATCTCCTTAGGATTGTGTTGCGGAGGATCACGTGCGACTTATCCTCAATTTCGTCATCCTCCGGTTGGATCATAAACAAAACATCTTAATCAAAAGGTCATACTCGGTCAAACTTGTTTCATAATATCTACAATTATTTCAGAGCTTGAAAAATAGAAATAACAGTACGCAAGCCTTTAAAAATATGCTTATCACCGCTTAACTAAAAAACAAATGAATGAAATAGTTTCTGGCGTAACTTGGTGGAACTGTTTCATGACAATGAAAATAAAGAAGTTATAAATTACACATAAATAAATTTCATACGACAAAGGTGTCGTTGGTCGTGTGAAATACACTTATGTGGAATTTACAACTTTTTTATTTTTATTATAAAAAACATTCCTATATGAGCGAATATTTTTGTCTAGCGGAAGCTTATGCTGTCGACCGTTTAGGATAATAATATGGCGTCCTTTTGCGATTAATGCTGTATAGTTGCCTTTTAAGTATTTTATATTTTCCATTGCATCTAAATTTTAGAGAGAAAGAGCGTGATAAATCTAAAGTATTCACCTTGTTGATACGCCATAATTCCGGGAGGAAAGTTCTGAACACGAAGTTTTAAATTAAATAACTCGATTTATAATTATTTCAGATGTGCAAGGAAAGTACAAGACTACAGAATATTTTATTCTCGTCCAAATAGTGAAGATTAAAGTAAAGCTGTGGTTCCCCAAACTAAATGGAGGCCGCGAAGACCGGTTTTTAAAATTTGATATTTTATATATGAATATATTTACAATTAGCAGTAATTATTGCGCAATTAAAATAAATATTTATTGTATTTTGAAATACTTTGGCTGGTGGATGAGGCTAAGAGGGTCGCGATTAGTCGGTGATTTAATATATTCTAAATAGAAGTACAGGTGTAATTATATGTTGCTTTGCACTCGATACAAGTAATTTGAATGTTATACCTTTCTTTCCAAACTTTTTGAAACTGACCAGTTATTCATTGTACTGCCTTTTAGATACCAATTGCGCGTAGGTCTTAATAAAAAAGTAGTCTGGACATGAAATGAAGCTAAGTGAAATTGATATTTTTACGTTATAAATTAGATAGCAAAAATAATGCTATAAATTGCAAATAACATATTAATAGTTGTTTACCTATAACAGCGAATTTTATAAATAAGGATAATTTTGTTGAACTTTCATAGAAAAATACAAAAGTAAAATCACGGAAAGCACTTATTGGATTAGGGAAAATATCACAGCATACGTATGTAAGTTCATATTCTTTTGACCGTGAAGTTCGTTATCAGCCACCGATTCAATGAGAACATTTATCTCATTTTATTGTGTCATCTGATAATTTTATCTACGATAAAATTGCTAGTATCATGGCTTAATTTGTATAGTAAGCTGTTTTTGACCAAGTATTATCTACTGCAGGAAGAATGAGATTTATTAAAATCATGAATGTAGACAGTCGAATGAATATCCTAATAACCACTATAATGTAAAATTATGCTTTTCATCTGAGATTTGCATTCAGGACGAGAGCGCACCCACTATGATAGGCATTTGTGACCTACTGTCTGCGGTGCTCGTTCGCCTGAACCACGAGTGAATGTTTGGCTGTGTTACATCAGCAACTTTTTTTTATACAACCCTGGTTACTCTATTCCATTCAGGTTTCCACCGGTTCAAACTCGTGGAGACATTCTTGATGCGTTCGGCTGCGCTCGCACTTCCTTCTTGGAAAAATAATGAACAGTACGCAGTAACTTAGATGTTAAAAGCAGATTCAAAATCTGAATATTTTGCGAAAGTAAAAAACCAAGTTTATAATAGTCATTTAACGGACGGAAGTTTTACGTCAATGATATTGTTACAAAAATAAAAGGACATTAAATATTAGCAAATATTACGAAAGTTGGACGGTTTACGTAGGGAAGATGGGGGAGGAGTTGGTTGGCCTCCTAAACGCCTCTTAATAACTTAAAGTAGGAAGCGCGGGCTATTTATCTTAAGGGGTGATATGAAAGCAAAAATGAAATTTAGTATTTGAAAACGGCAGTTTTCAAATTAACAAAAAGCTGTCAGTATATTTCTCTCATTAAAATGTATTTGGCATACTAATTATCAAAAGAAATTCTTATAAAACATTAAATGACAAAATAGCATTCTTGAAATGTGAAACAGGACTGTCGTTTTCTACTGTCTGTTGGTGGATATTTCTCTAGAAACTGAATCAGTTTTTGTCATTAACAATACCCGAAGTGAGAAAAAGCATATCCCAGAATGATTTCAGTAGTAACTGCGTAGTAACGAGTAAGTTCCGACACCAAAGAGTGACCTACTTCCAGATTGAGTTGGACACGATAATGCGTCTCTAAATTTTTTATACGACGGTCACCATGGTGCATTTTGGGCACCCGTCCCCTTGGACCACTCGATTCAATTGAGGTGAGGTCTGGTGGAAGGTAGTGGGCAAGGAAGTGTTGGAGATGGTGACCCAGTTTGCGAGATTAGGGTGAGAAGAGGATGGAATAGCTAAGTACATACCTACGTTAAGGGAGAAGGTTGAGGGTAGGGTTTCCTCGCTGGTTGATAGAAAAGGAAAGTTGGTGGGAGTAAGAAATACTTACAGGTCATTTGTTTTTAAAGCTTCAGATGATATAAAATATTTTCTGCCGCAAACAGAATGGTGATTCAAAACAAAATTCCTTCATCATAGCGCATGCGTGCTTGTTCGCTTATCGCACGAATTTTGTTTACGAAAACTTTTGTTTTAATTTATCGTGTTATTCATTTTTATGCGTTCTTTGCACGAAGCATACTAAGTGAACGCATATAGCGGAGGTCGTTTCCGTCCGTCCGTCCGTCCGCATGTTAAAACTCGGGAAATGTTGAACGTATTTTGATGAAATTTGGTATTGGGGTGTTTTGCTAAAATTATTCAATCGATTTCAATTTTGGTTAAAATCGGACAATAATTACGACTCCTATACATGAAGATCTACAATGCTCCTTTGTTTCAACTTGGGAACCGCTGGACGTATTTTGATGAAATTTGGTATTGGGGAGTTTTGCTAAAATTGGTCGACCGATTCCAATTTTGGTATCGGACAACAATTACGACCACTTTACATGAAGACCTACATGTAGTTTACAATGTTCCTTTTTTCAACTCAGGATCCGCGGGACGTATTTTGATGAAATTTGATATTTGGTAGTTTTGCTGAAATTTGTCGATCGATTCCAATTTTTGCTAAAATCGGACAAAAATTACAACCCCTTTACATAAAGATCTACAATGCTCCTTTGTTTCAACTCGGGAACCGCAGGACGTATTTTGATGAAATTTGGTATTGGGGAGTTTTGCTAAAATTGGTGAATCGATTCCAATTTTGGTTAGAATCGGACAAAAATTACAAAAACTTTACATCAAGACCTACATGTAGTTTGCAATGTTCCTTTGTTTCAGTTCGGGAACCGCCGGACGCATATCGATGAAATTTGGTATTGGGGAGTTTTGCTATAATTGGTCGATCGGACAACAGTAACGACAACTTTACAGGACTTGCATGTATTTTACAACGTACCTCGCTAGCTTCTCGTTAAATACTCATCTGAGCGAAAAATATTGAGAACATTGTGAAATATCAAAGAACGCATTTGGAAACTGCGTACAGTGCCCTTTTCAAATCTTGTTAATAACTGTATTCGGATGCGGAGGAGGTGGGCGATTCTTCTCTGAAAAACCCTTTTTTTTGCTTAGTTTTGATATTTATCAAAGAAATGGCTTAGCATTATAATAAATAAAGATTGAATTTTAAAATATATTTTTCAGTTGAGTTATTAAGTTAAGAGAATGTTTGGTTTTTAGCGTAGCTGTAATAGCGGAACGCCTTATGAGCACATCTGGTCCGTCCGTCCGTCGTAACTTTCATTTCCTAAACCGCTGGACGGATTTTAATTTAATTATGTATGAGTGATCTTTATTAAAAATTATCGCTCAATTGTGATTTTCAACTGAATCTGTCCATTAGAACTTCCACTTTACATAATTACTTCAATAAACTTATACTCGTACCTCGTTAAATGGCATCCGTCATGCAAAAATGAAATATCAAACTTTTATCTCCCTAGCTCTTATATGATCCGTAAGGTATAGATTAAAAAATTATTCGGATAAAGAACAGCATTTTCTACATGAAAGTCCGCGAGGTCACATAATTACGTGTTATAGATTCGGAGATAAAAATTCGAGAAAATCCCGAGCAAAATATGGCATATTTTGTTTACATCGATCGCTAAGTTGGTTCTCTCAGCAAACAACAATTAAAAATCCATATATTTCTCTCCTATTCTCGTATATGATCTGTGAGGTATAGATTAAAAAATTTATTTGGATATAAATCTACATTTACTACAAGATAGTCCCCGAGACTATAGTTTTGGGGATAAAAATTCGAGAATCACCTAATCTTTCGATACCGTTCCATACGTATTTCCCATTAAGAACGCCTTTGAAATCTCTATGTATTCCATCTATAGAGTATACTTTTCCATCTTGTTAGGAATAGGGCGACTTGCAATATTTCACGGATATTGAAATTTTGTTTGTTGAAATATCATGTAATTTTATTGTTGAAAATTTTGTAAAGTGAAATACTTTTCCGCCACTGAGACTTCTGTCTGAGGGCGTCCCAGTCTCTTTATATCATGTGGATGCCACAATGTAAATGTAATAGTCTGCGACATGGCAGAGTCATCTATTGTTAAATCGATTTTGGAGTTTTGCAGCAAATTTATATGCCTTTTTCTGGCTCGAAACGTTTATGGCAGGTTTTTAAAAATGGAGGTTGGGTTCGTTCCATTTTCCTACCACGGGTTGGGTTAAGTGGTTTGGGGTGGGATTCGTTCTATTTCATCCCCCGGGTTTGGTTAAGTGGTTGAGGGTTGGGTTAAGTTGTTGGTAGTTCCACCTGAAGAATCTCCCCCTATCCTTAACTTCAAACATTAAAATGAATTCATTATGTTTTGAAAAGAAACTTTTCATCTAATTATTGCATTTCTATTTCTATTAATTAAGGTATTTCTCACAATCCTGAGTAGTTAATAATGTTAAAGAGATCCATCAAACATGAATTTGCCCGGTGCCGCCAATTGTCTAGGACCGGCTCTGCCGATAGTTGTCTCCTCTTCATAGCTAAAGAAGGGTCTCACCCAAAAAACATTCTCCACTCTTCATATTCTCCATAATGTCTCTTCCATAGGCGCCCGTGTTCTTTGTTAAATATGTGTCCCCCCTCCAGAAAATCGTTCGTTATGAACATTGAATTCTTTCCAAAAACAAATATTCAAGAAAAGGTTTCGAAATTAACACTTCATTTTATTGATTTTTATTACAAGTAAATAATGATTATAACGATAATTATAACACATACAAAAATTAAATACTTGCACTTTTTTCAATTAAAATAAACTCACGATAATTATAACATTAATATTTTAATAAAAAAATTATATTTTATTATTGGAATTTCATTTTACTTATTATTTCAGTTTCATTTTCCTTGTTTTTGCCTCAGGAAAAAACGTTTATAATATGACATATCTAGTTTTCTTGCTGTTGTTTTAATTGTTAATGAAGATAAACTGCTTAATCTAGTTTGACTCATGCTATTCCAAAACTTGCTTTCCCAAAACATGTCTCACTGAAAGTCACTGATATTTCAACATATCACTAAAATCATCTCTGTACTTATTGTTAGTAATAAATCTTTCTGTCTGTTCCGATATATTATCGTCATCGAGCAATGCCAAATTGTTTGGACTACAAAGAACGGAAATAATCTCAAACCGTAGCCTTCTGATATTGGATGTAGCCAGGAAGCTCCAACAATTAAGAAAATAAAAAGGAGCGTTAATAAGACGAAAGCGTAAAGTGTTTACAATAGTCTCCGGTAGGTAGTAAGGTGGTGGCAGGTAAACAATAAGTTTTTAAAATATCTCTAAAACAATGAATTTTATGGAAAATATTTCGAACAAACGTAGAAAATTGAATTTCCTACAATTTTTATTAAATTATTTTTTATATTCACCAAATATTAAAAGAAATGTTTCAAAAAACGGATAAGTCATTATAGTAAACACCCACTTGAGGTTGACCGATTTTAACCAAAAACTAATCAACTCCCACGACTTTAACAAAAATATAAATTTCGCGTTGATCTGATTAATAGTTTTTGAGTTAGAGCGCCTACAAAATTCCAATAACATACACACTCACACACACAGGCATAATCGAGAAAATAGTCAAAACGCGTTCAGGGGACCTCAAAACGTGTATTTCCGTTGAAATCTTAAAATCGATCAATACATTCCCCTATAATACTTATGGAGAAAGTAAAATTTTGTATCTATTACCCATTCTTTGGACTTTTCCACAGATTTTTCGAAGTCCAGGCATTTATTTTTTAGGCGTTCATTACAATAAGTAAAATAGGTAGGGATGTATACGAGTTTCCCGTAGTACAGAAATATTTTTCGTCATATTCGCCCTAGTATAATCGTATAGTAACGTCTTTGCTTTGAAATTGGAAAATAATTTTACTTATATTGTGGGAGCCCTGCTTTTTGGATTCGTACTAAACATAGTCATTTCCTTTTGTCATTCTATACTCGGCCTACAAACGAAATTTCTTTGAAATCGATTTACCCAATACCTTCGAAATTCATAGTTACAGAAAAATTCTAATCTTGATATTGTGGTAGCCCTGTTTAGTCGACCTGGTTTAAATATGATATTTTGGTTATTTATTTATATATGAAGGTTATATATACCGTATTTGGTTAAAATCCATGCTGCCAGTTCTCTATAAATACGTGTAAAAATATAATTTTACTTTTTATTGTGGTAGCCCTCCTCTTTAGCTCCGCTTTAAACATTTTGATTTCATTGTGGCGTGTTGTACAAATCTTATATACAAAATTTAGTTTGAAATCCGTTCAGCCAATTCCTTCCAAATCCATAATTACTGAAAGAGTTTAATAATCCGCTCCAAATATGATGTTTTAGTTTTGTATATATGTATTTACATTATAAGTATTAAATTTGGTTAAAAGTGATTCGGACAGTTTAACACAAATACGTGTAAAAAGAAAGTGTTTATTAGTTGTATTGTGCCATGCTTTCTATATCTATACTAAAAACCTTGATTTTCGTTTTATATTTTGCATGCCTCCTTATTACAAAATTTCGTTGAAATCGGTTTGGTCAATTCCATCCAAATTCATAATACCAGAAAAAATTAACTTTACAATTGTGGTAACCCTGCTTAGTCGATCCGGTCCATATATGTTATTTTGGTAATTAACTTATGTGAATATTCTGTGTACTAAATTTGGTTGAAATCGGTTGAGCCAATTCTTCCCTGATATATGCGTACGGACGGACGGGCATTACGATGATAATAGTGCTTTTCAGCAATGCCGAAAAGCACTAACAAGCAGGGATACACACGGGTTTTCCGTGGTACAGAAGTGCTTTTCGTGAAATTCGCCGTAGTATAATCGTATACTAATGCATTTGCTTTGAAATCAGAAAATTATTTTTTCCTTATATTGTGGTAGCCCTGCTTTTTAGATCCGTCCTTATCATGTTCATTTTGTTTTGGCATTCTATACTCGCCCTACAAACGAAATTTCTTTGAAATCGGTTCAGCCAATACCCTCGAAATTTGTAGTTACAGAAAAATACTAACCTTGATATTGTGGTAGACCCGTCTAGTCGACACGGTTGAAATATCCTGATTTGGTTATTTATTTATATGAAGGTTATATATACCATATTTGGTCTAAATCCATGTGGTCAGTTCTCTAGAAATACGCGTAAAATCTTATTATTTTACTTTTTATTGCGGTAGCCCTGCTCGTTAGCTTCGATTTATACATCTTGATTTTATTGTGGTATGTTGTACAAATCTGATATACAAAATTTCATTGAAATACGTTCAGCCAATTCCTTCCAAATCCTTAATTACTGAAAGAGTTTAATTTTTAATTGTGGCACCCCTGTTCAGCTGATTCGATCTGAACATACTAATATGGTTTTCTATATATGAGTACATTATAAATATTAAATTTGGTTAAATTGATGAGGACAATTCAACACAAATGCTTGTAAAAATAATTTTTTTATTACTTGTATTGTGGCAGCCCTGGTTTCGATATCTTTACATCTTGCTTTGGTTTTTTTAAATGTTGCAAACCTCCTTTATACAAAATTTTGTTGATATCGGTTAAGCCAATACCTTCCAAATTTATAATTACTGAAAAGTTAAATTTTGCAATTTTGGCACCCCTACTGAGTCGATCCGGTCAAAATATTCCATTTTAGTCATGTATTTATGTGAAAATTCTATGTACCAAATTTGGTTGAAATCGGTTAAGCCAATTCTTCCCTGATATATACGTACGGACGGACGGACATAACGAAGATAATAGTACTTTTCAGCATTGACGAAAAGCACTAAAAAGAACACCGTATGGCCAGATCGTGTCGTGTGTGTATATATATATATATATATATATATATATATATATATATATATATAATATACATATATATATATGGGGTGCCGGTGGTGTAGTGGTTAGGTCGCTGGCTGCTACTCGCCCGATGCTTGAAAAAGTCATCGGGTACGAATCCTGCGCGAGTAGGACTTTTTTTCAAGGTCATCCGGCCCCCTGTTTGCGTGGTTTGAGGAGACCGCGCAAATTCAGCTGTTCCGTCCTTCGGAAGGGACGTTAAGCCGTTGGCCCCCCTGGTGTTCTTCGCAAGAGCAGGCAAATGCCGGCACCGGGTTTCCCTCCTCCCTTCTGTGTTGTGTGTGTCCGGTGTGGAAGGCAACGGGAAACCACCACACCGTGTATGTATATTCCCTAGTCAAAAACCAATTAATTAATTAATTGGTAGGACCTGTCGTAAGACAGAACACGAATGAATGAATGACAAAAAATGAACTTATAACAAAAAAGTCTTTTAACCCTCGAGCAGGCACGCTCTTGTTTGTTGCACGACCGGGCGCGCGGCGTACTTTGTCCACGGCGTTATTTTTCACAATATAACTCATATGTTTATTGGTTTATTTGTATCAAAATGATGTTTTGGTTTTACAACTTCATCTTATAATGATAGTTCTTGATTAAACAAATTAGATTCCAATTAAAATATTGTTATATATCAACACACAAACGTAAGTAACAATTATAACATTTCCATTATTAATCTGAATTACTGTCTTCAGCATTACATGATTGACAAATATATGTTGCTTTGACATGTTTCTTGCAAGAAAATTGATTGCAAGAATCACATTTAATGGCTGTGTCCACATTTTTTCTTCTACCACATAGTACACATCGTCCACGCTTTTTTCTTTCTTGGTGCTGGCATATAAATTCCCTTTCTGCTGGTTCTCGATATTTTGAAAGTAGTATCTTTACATCTGACGGTAGATAATTTATTTTTGCTTGTTCAGTAAGATGCCAATGATAATTCCTTCAAAAAATGTCTTCTTGGTAGCAGCATTAGAAAAATAAAGTATTTGCGCATTTATCCCCGCTATATTCATTAGCGAGAAGAATATTGCCAATGGCCACCGTCGAGTAATACGATCTACAGAGTAAGTACTACACATTTAATATACTGTGTCTACTCCACCCCTAGTCATGCTGTAGACCAATATTAATTGAGGGTTTAAGGATTTCGTCAACAATTTCTGTTTCATGATGCATTGTTGATAGTACTATTACTGTCTTATTCTTTTTTTGGCACATTGGACGCCGAGTAATCAGTAATCAAACGCCATATAGTCAGTGATCTACCGTACGTCACTCTGCGGGTATTTCAAAGTAAAGCAAAAATTGAAACTGTAACTTTACAGATTTACATATAATAAAAAAATAACTTACATGACAAGGCGTGCGGCGTACTCAATGCCAAAGATCACTCTTTCAATCACTCTGTCAGAGAGATGACGATAGAGCAACAGGTAGTAAAATGACACATACATATATACTAAGAATAAAGGCAAGATTAGCCTATTTCTTCAGAGATGTTTATTCTACCATAATCAATAAACAAAATATTTGATTCCTCGAGCATTTCAAAGTACAATGGAAATTGAAACTGTAAGTTTACAGACATAAGTATAAACATAAAGAATATAACTTACATGACAAACCATGCTGCGTACTAAGCATAATCAAAAATCACTCTTTCAATCGCTCGTATATTCAATCCGCCGCGTCTGCTCGAAGGACGGAGGTAAAGCAAATAATGAGTCACACGACCAGGCACGCGGCGTATTCAGTACGCCACGGATGACTAATACTATTATCACTCCGATTAATAAGCTACGCCAGATCTTTAACCCTGCACAGGTCGCGCGGCGTTTGTGAGACGTCATCGAACTTTTAATTCATTAGTGTAAGCGAACCTATAGTCCAAGGACATAGAAGCTTTATCTACCTTTAAAGAAATATAAGTTCTTGTAGGTAATGCCAATAGATCGGGCCCAGTCTCTTTTGTTTGCTTGTAAGAAGAGTATCACGTTTAGCTTCACTCTTCCGGCGCATCTCAGACGCCACGCGACCTTTCCCGTCACCAATAGGTAAATTATTTTACTCAATGTTTGTTGTTGTAATTTGTATTTTTCATGGGCTTATGCTATAATTTTATTACTGGATATTTGAAAAATGGATAAACGAAGTTTTATACTTCGCTGTTGATAACGATGTGCAGTTATTGCATCAGTGGTTTGACGAAGGAAGTGAAGATAAAGCAAGCTAAATAAGTACGACATAAAAATATTTGCTCTGGTGGATGCTCGAATGGGCTATACTGCTAATCTTGAAATATACGCTGGTAAACAGCCTTAAGGTCCATTTGAAATAAGCAATATACCCAGAGATGCCAAACGTCTCAGCTCCATAATTTCAAGGACAGGACGGAATATCATAACAGATAACTGGTTCATAAGTGAATGCCTGACTGGAAAATAAACTCACTCTCGATGGAACCATCAGGAAACATAAAAGGGAGATTCCTGGATGTTTCATAGAAACGAGATCTCGAGAGGTAGGATCGAGTATGTTTGGCTTCCAGGGTAACTGCACCCTAGTTTCATGCGTCCCGAAAAATAATAAAAACGTATTTCATATTTTGACGATGCATGACGGGATTATAAATTTTTCTACAGGAGACAAAAGAAAGTCAGACACTATTACATTTTACAACGTTATAAAATCAGGTGTTGATACTGTCGACCAACTCCGCAGCACTTACGAAGTTGCGAGGAAAACGAACAGATGGCCGGTAGTTGTGCTGTACAGCATGCTGAATGTGGCTGAGATAAATACCCAAATTATAGCAACTATCAAACCGATGGCAATGTGAGACGTCATTTTTTGAAAATATTGGCCCGTGAACTGGCCGGAGATTTTCTACGTTTCTACGTATTCATTCACAGCGCTCTATCTTATCAAAAGAACTCAAATGTGATGTTCAATGTCTTTTCCTGTAACCCTCGAACGTGAAACACCTGTAGAAGATAGTACTGCCCCAAAAAGGCAGAGGTGGGCGATAATAACACAGGTATACACAATATAATTGCAGAAACTGCAATATTTACATTAGCTTGCAGCATGCACAACAAACTTGTTTTGATTTCTAAATTTGCTATATAAAAATAAAATCTTTAATTTTTTATGTGTTTGCTGCTTAATGTATTATATTACTATTATTGTTTTTCAACAATATTTAATGTGATTTAATGTTAAATAACTTTTATTTTGGATTACTAATCGCTACATACCTTAATTTTATTGTAACATCGTAAAAATAAATTAATATATTTTTATGATGTTATTTAATTGTTATTATTAATGCACGACATTAATTCCTAGAAAATTATAATTATAAAACAAATAGAATAAGTATTTACGGATGAAAACGATAAAATGAAAATTGAGTCTGTGAAACGCCACGCGGCCGTTTCCGTAACATTTCGGCATGCGTCTTTCTCATTTGGAAGTCAAAATGACACTGAAGGAATACACAAAGTGCCTTAGATGCCAGACAAAGGATTTTACATTCGTAAAATTGGCGTACTTTATACACCAGTGCGCCCGCTCGAGGGTTAAACAGCTTTGTAGAAGTAGTAGAATAGCATACGTTTTGTTCAGTACATTTTCATCGAAGTAGTAGCCGATTTCAAGAAAATCAATCTTTAAAGTAGTAATTTACTTTGGACTTAAAAATTTTCCCGTGTGTTTAATTTTTGTCAACGAAAACAATCTTTGTGACAGCTGATGTAAACAATATCTGCTGTAAATACCTAATTAGTTTAATTTTCTTTCGTGCGCACACAACATTTGGAAAATGAAGGTAAATAGATAATCTACGATGAAGAAATGAACGTAAATACTGTTTGTACGTCTACTGTCTTGACGTATACACAGTGTTTGTAAGTGAAAATAAATGGGCAATTTACCACGAAGGAATGAACGTGAACATAAGGATTACATTACTACTATTCTAGTGAGGCAAGTTTTAAATAATTGTCGATTGTTTTATTAATTACAATTGTTAGAAAATTAGTCCGTGAATCAAAAATTCTATATTTCCTTGGCATCACTCATGTTAAACGTTTAAAACACATTTGGGGAAATCTTGCCATTTTAACGGGATGTTTTCTTGCCAACAAATTACATTGTTAGACCTCGAAAACCTATTGTTATGCCTTGGCTGCTTCAGTATGAGAGATAGGAAAGGGTTACACCGGCAGACTTAATTTTTGATGCACACTGACCGGCAAAAAAACCGGAAAACCTTTTAAAAATCTAATTACTATAAATTTTTATCCTAAAAATAGTTACAATTTTTATGTTACTGCAAGTAACTGAAAATTGACACTTTTTGTGAGCCTGGTATACACAAATATGGCCAGTTTCATTCGTTTTGCATTATTTGTTTAGGAAGAATATAAAAAACGAATATTTGGTTCAATTTTTATTCAAATTATTGTTTAACGACAATTTAAAAAATGATTCGCAAAACTTACGAAATGATTGGTATGTCTTAATGTTACGACAAAAAATCCAAAATTTTGAATTTAACCCAGTCAGTATCTCGTATTTCCTCCTCTGGCAGTAATTACTGCCCCCATCCTCCGGTGCATGCTTTCAATTAGGGTCCTTATCTCTTCTTGTGGGATCTTGTCCCACTCCTCTCGAAGTGCCAACCGAAGATGGTTTAACGTCTCGGGATCTGCAGCAGGACTACGGACGCGCCTCCCTATCAAGTCCCGGGGATGTTCGATGTGGTTCATGTCCGGGCTTCGCGCCGGCCGCGGCCTGTCCATCGGAGCCATTCCCACCTCGTCCAGATATTGGGATACGCAGCGAGCGGCATGCGGACGAGCATTATCGTGCATCAGGATAAAACTGTCCCCAATAAACGGGGCAAAGGGAACCACGTGGTTAATCAGGACCTCTTCAATGTAGCGGTGGGCAGTGAGAGATCCATTCTCAATGAAGACGAGCTCCGTACGAGAATCAAAGGAAATTCCGGCTCATACCATGTCGGAACCTCCACAGAACGGCATCCTTTGTGCGAATGTACACTCGGGAAAACGCTCTCCAGGCCTTCTCCAGACCCTCTGTCTTCCGTCTGGTGATCGTAGGGAGAACCTGGAATCGTCCGAAAACAGAACTGTGCTCCATTTCTCCAATGTCCAGTGCACATGTCCCCCGAAAACTGAAGACGAGCTGTGCGATGTCGTGGGGTCAGTTCAGGACCTGTAGCAGGTCTGCGTGAGCTCAGATTCGCTTTCTGCAGTCTTCTTCTTACTGTGTGCTCCCTCACATTCACCTGCCGCACTTGCTGCAGTCAGTTTCGAGCCTCTTACGCTGTGGTATGTCGATTTCTTAACACATGCGACAGAATAAACCTACCGTCTCGAGCCGAAGTCTTCCTTCGTCGACCTGATCCGGGCCTCCTTGTGTAAATTTGAGTCTCTCGGAAGCGATGGACAGCTTGATGAACGGTGGTAAGAGAGGCACCAATAACTTGAGCAGCATAACGAAGAGAGCGGCCATCTTCAACCAAAGCGGCGGCGGCGACGTTGTCAGCGCTAAAAGGCATTTTAAAAGTGAATAAATGGAGACAGGAAAACGCCACCTGTCGAAAAAGATGCGGGACAGCTTCATTGTGCGATTAATTATCTTTCCCCGCTCTTTGCAACAATCCGCCTTCACTTAGGCAGGAACGGCACACAGCAGGCTTCTGCTGGGGAAACCACTTTGCGCGGTGAAACCCGTTACATTACCGGCAGCGGATAATCAACAATCACTCCATTATTGCTTATTGTAACGCAATTATCATTAATAATGGCCTATTAGTGGCACGGCCGGGAAATCTATTTTGACATTTTTAACTTAAAAATTTATAGTAATTAGGTTTTTAAAAAGTGTTCCGGCTTTTTTGCCGGTCAGTGTATTATTTCGACCCATCATATGACGGACTATCAGCTATAACAATATATTTTACATTTCTTTTCTAAGAATTATTACAAGTAAATCAGGGCTCATGCTCAACAACTCAAAACATGAGAAAATATAAATGAAAAACCAACTCCATAATTCCATGCAGGAAAAGTATTATGTTTACAGGAGGAAAAAAACAAACTTTTCTGTGCCCCTTGGCACTTGCACAACCAAAACACCTGGTGGCTAAGCCCCTGGTCTCTCCAACACTCCCAGCAGCAATCCAAATGATAAGAGCTCACTGGAAACAAAATTGAACATTAAATTTAAATTAAACCATCTTTGATCCAACTATGAATGAATGGATGGGTGGGAGTAAAATGAGAAGGCACGGAAAGGGTCCTTGGACCATTTGGTGACCCAAGAGTGAATGATAATGGTGAAAGCTTGGTGAATGTATGTATGGAAATGGGATTGTTTGTCTCAAACACATGGTTCAAGCACAAGTCAATCCACTTGTATACATGGACAAGAGGGGAAGTGAAGAGTGTGATAGATTTTGTTGTGTATGATGAACGGTTGAGGGAGCTGGTGAATGATACGAGAGTTGTGAGAGGTGCGGAATGTGGATCAGACCACTATTTAGTGATCTCTAGAGTAGATCTTGGGAGAAAATGGGTTGCGAGAAAGAGGAAAGGGGAGAAGGTAACTAGAGTAAAAGTGGAAATATTGCAAGAGCAAATGAATAGGTGGGAATATGAAAGTGTGCTAAAAGAAAGGCTAATGGCTGAAGAGAGTGAATGGAAGGAGGAAATGAGAGAAGAAAATGTGGAGGAGGCTTGGAACAGATTGAAAGGTATTATCTTGCAGTGTGCTACTAAGGTGTGTGGGACTGCAGTTGTTGGAAGAATGAGAGGTGATGCATGGTGGTATGAGAGAGTTAAAGTGGCTGTGAATGAGAAAAAGGAGGCATATGTGAGAATGATTGCTGCTAAGAATGAAAATGAGCGAAAGGCACTGTATGAAATGTATAAAGAGAAAAGGAGAGCTGCAAAAAATATTGTGAAAGAGAGTAAAGAACAATTGCGGATGAATAAAGCTGAGAAAATGCAGAATGATTTTGAGGGGAATAAGAAGTTGGTCTGGAAATGGGTGAAGAGAGCAAGGCAAGGAGTGAGTAAGGGTGTGAGCGGAATTCAAGGAAAGAATGGTGATATGGTGTGGAATGAGAGTGATGTAAGGGAGTGTTGGAAAATGTATTTTGAAGAGTTGTATGGAAATGTTGTGAATGGGTCTAAAAATCCAAGTGAATCTGTTGGAGTAAATATTAATGAATATGAGGGGATTAGTAAGAACGAGGTGTTAAAGCAGTGAATATGTTGAAAAATGGAAAAGCTGCAGGTGTGGATGGCATAACGGGAGAGATGTTGAAGTATGGAGGTGATTTGCTTATGTGTTGGATGTGGGATCTGTGCAATCTGTGTGCAAGGAGTTCGAGAGTGCCTGCTGAATGGAAGGATGGTGTAATTGTACCGTTCTACAAGGGTAATGGAGATAGGACTGAATGTGAGAATTATAGAGCGATTAGTTTGCTGAGTATACCTGAAAGGTGTATGGGAAAGTTTTGATTGAAAGAGTACAAAAGGTAACTATGGATAAAATGTGGGGAGTGCAATGTGGCTTCATGCCTGGAAGGGGATGCACCAACCAAATATTTGCCCTACAGCAAGAGGTTGAGAAGTGCATGGATGTAAGAAAGAAACCATACTGTGCATTTGTTGATTTAGAGAAAGCATATGACAGAGTGAATCGTAATGAATTGTGGAATGTTCTGAGCGAGTATGGAGTGAATGGTTGGTTGCTGAATGCTATATAGGGAAGTAGGGAAGGGAAGGGAAGTAGGGCATGTGTAAGGGTAAATGGCATGACGAGTGATTGGTTTAGAGTTGAGCAAGGTGTACGACAAGGATGTGACATGTCCCCTTGGTTATTTAATGTGTTCATGGATAAATGTGTGAGACAGGCATGTATGGATATGGTGGGTGTTAAGGTTGGTGGGGAGAATGTTCGTGTACTTTTGTATGCTGATGATGCTGTGTTAATGGCTGAGAACCCAGGAGAATTGCAGAGAATGTTAGATAGCCTGCATGATACGACAGTGAGAATGGACTTAAGGATAAATGTGGCCAAAACCAAGGTAGTTGTGTTCGATTGGGAGAATGAGGTGAACGACTGTCAATTTAGCATAAATGGTGGAATGATTGAGGTAGTGGATGAATTTGTATACCTTGGTAGAATGTTTAGTAAAAATGGTAGAGTAGATGGAGAAATCAAAAGGAGAGTGAATGCTGGTAGAAAGGTGGCAGGGAGTGTGTGGTCGATTGCAAAGAATGAATGGTTGTCAAAAGAAGCGAAAATGTCTGTATACAAGAGTGTTTTAATGCCTACCTTGCTGTATGGCAGTGAAAAATGGGTGTGTCAGGAGAAGCATAAAAGTAGTTTGAATGCGGTTGGGATGGGATACATAAGAAGAGTTTGTGAAAAATCTAGGAGGGACAAAGTAAGGAATAATTGGGTGATGAACGAATGTGGTATGAAGGCTAGTGTGACAGATTTGTATGAGAGAGGCCTGCTGAGGTAGTTCGGGCTTGTAGAAAGAATGGAGGAGAGTAGAATCACCAAACAAGTTTATGAAGGAAGAGTGAATGGCGAGAGAGGGAGAGGCAGACCATGCAAGACTTGGTTGGATGTGGTTAGTGAGACTGAAAAAAAGGGACGTGAAAAGTATGAGGAATAAAAGGAAATGTGTGACTCAGTGTATGAGTGTAAGTGAAGCAAAGGAAGTGTGCAAGGAGGAAGTGTGTGGAGGAAGCATGTAGTGATGGGTTGGTAATTGGCAGATTATGGCATGGCTTACTCCGCAAGGGAAAGCGTCAAGGTGTGTTGTTGTTGTTGTTTGATCCAACTAACCTATATAGAAATCTACATTGATAAATTGTTCAAGAAGTATTGCCAAGGAGGAAGAGAGAGGGAGTGGAAGGAGGGAGAGAGAGAGAAGGAAGAAAAGTTGGGAAGAGAGAGATGGAGGGAATGTTGGAAGAGAGAGAGAGAGAGAGAGAGAGAGAGAGAGGTAGACAGGATGAGGGAGAGGGAAATTCTATGTTAACAGCATTTGTAAAAATGTTTATTTATTTATTTTTTATTCTAATAAAAGTTTTAATTTTTTATAGATTCATTTGTATTTGCATTTAAAAATCCAGCAAAAAAAAATATATATATATGAATTAGATTTGATTTCTCATCATTTTTGATGGGCATTTACACCAGTGATGCAGATAGAAGTTTAATTGAGGAAAGGGGGAGCCAAAAACTTCAATGCATTATTGTCTGAGCACTCATTTTTTAATTTACCTGTAAGAACCATCGTGTAATGATAGAAGCTAAAAAATAATGATACTGATTCTAATTTGGACACCTTCGATCCACCTTATTTTCATCTGACGTTCACATTGATTTTGTTAAGAATATCTGCAATCTTGGAGGGGGCAAATTCCCAGTTCCCATTTTTTATGCATTCATTGTCTGTTTGCTTATAAAAATGAAATAGTAGAAATAGTCAATTTTCATTCTTTGCCTCACTTGTGTACTACTGATTAATGGTAAAGACATTAACCCTCAAGTAGTCACACTGTTTTTTGTTATGCCTATGGTCACGTGGGGTATTTCATTGCCCCAAAAAATTTATTTTATAGTAAAATTTGTATTTAATATTTTGTTAAAGTTATATGCTGAGATGACTCCTACATTATCTCTGAACCAAAAAATGACACAGTGGTATTAAAATCCTTATTTGCATTCAGATAGGAATTTGATAATTGCAGCATGAAGGAATAAGGGATCATATCAAAATGGTTTATGAAAATTTTTTATTAAAATGTAATAACAACATGAAAACCGGGTAAAAGGCAAAAAATATTATCATTAGAAATGCAATGTATTAATGGAACTTCGGTTTCATTTGAGTAACCTTTCTTGCGAGCTAAATTGAAGCGTTTTCACTAAGTTAGATTGCCATTTCTTTTTTCAAGGTACTGCAAAATGAAAGCAATTAAATGAAAATTAACTAATTAGCAGTAACTGACTAACTGCTCAAGGCCATGGAAGGGGGGATGCGAACCAGCAGCGCTCCACTTAAAGTTATAGAAAGGGTCAACATGCTACAGCACTCTGGTAGTAAACAGTACAACTAATTAGATGCTTGGGGTATTCAAATGCCCTGTGTGTGATCATATACTCTCGTTTTATTGCTCATACTGAACAAAAGTAATAAATCATGCTCAGAAAGCAGATAGTAGAATCATATGTCACTTTTCAAAACTGTAATGCCAGTAGTCGCGTGGGGTGTTTGTATGCCCTAGTCTACTTCCAACCTTTGTCACAGCTAAACTGATGGTCTCACAATGTTGCCAAATGGTTAGGATGTGACCGTAGGATGTCCTTGAAAGGCATAGCAAGCTACTGTGATCTAGTATGAAATGCCAGAATTAATTATAAGCATGGGGTATTTAAATACCCCACGTGACCACTCCTGGGTTAAGTATACCTGCATGTTACACTTAAAATAATTTTGGTTTAATGTAGAACCAACAAAGAACAACCTGAATAATATTATTTTTGAATCAATCATAGTAAATTAAACCAATGGCATGTACCTATTTATTTTATTAAATAATTGTAAAATAACATTTTTCTATTTCCAAAGGAAACATCAGCTTTTTATTATAAACCAAATGACCATAGGTAACAAGAATTGTTTGTTTATGAATATGTATGTGTTATATATGGGAATGAGCTTCATGGCACATATCTCAACTTTAAAATTTTAGTACAGAATTTGGAGATTTGTTACCTTTTATCACAATATGCATGTTTGTTTATGGTTAAAACCTGAAGCTGCACAAGAATAATGCCTGACAGACCTTTCCTTACACCTTAAAGCTGTCATTTTATAGTAGAAAATATGGAAAAATTTCTATGGTAACTATTTAGAACCCATCATGAATGTTATAACATCATTTTGTTTAAAAGAATTGTATGTCACATGGTATTGACATGCTTATAAGCACACTAATATTGTGCCAAATTTGCTGAAATTACAATTAACTATTAAATCTGAACCTTTGTCCTATATACAGCGATAACTAAGAGTTGCCAGCAACTTTTCAGTAGCAGTATTATTACATTCATTAATTTCAAAATTAATATTTCTGATACAGCATATTTAATTCATTATTTAATCAAGATATTTGTATATAATGAGATACTTACTGATTATATTTTTATTCAGTTTTGGAGGTTCTACAACCACTCTCCCAACAGAGCTGACAACAGATTTCCAGGACTCAAAGCTCAGCATAAGAGGAGCCATTCGGCAGGTATAATAATAAAAAATTTTATTTGATTCATACATTATTAGAAAATGAATTGAATAAGTTAAAAATCAATTTATTTACTATCTAGCATCACTATTCTCATTGAGTGAATAAAAATTACAAGAGTAATAAGTAATTATAATCTTGGTACTACATACAACACATGCAGTATGAAATTTCAAGTGCAAAACAAAATACATAATCATCAAAATTAAGATAATAACTTGTATAAAGATTCATTCATTGTTGCTCTATCTTCCAATAGGTTTTAAGCACACCCAACTCAATCTGTGCCATCCAAAGCCTTTCTATTTAAGTTCTTATACCAATTCCTTCTTTTAATGCTTCTAATGTATATACCTTCCTCTTTGCCCCATTCCTAACAGTGTTGCTTCTATAACATCTTGTATGGTTCTGAACATAAATAAAATAGTACTACCAAGTTTTTCTTTAAATTATTGATATAAATTTCCTATGATATAATGATCGCAGTAAAATTTAAGAAATCTGGTGTGATCAACTTGTGTGTGATGTCTTGTTATTCATTTTACATGAAAACTTCATACAATAACATTCTTTTTGCTAAATATTACTATGTTAGTTTGATCACTGAGGTGGTACTGTTGAACATTTGATTTCATTTCATGATTCAATATTCTTAATTTCACGCTTTATGTCATGATTTTGCCAGAATTCCCTATCCATTGGCTTGCCTTCTTCCCCTGTTCCACGAATCAGCTGAGGTAATATTTTCTTTAGACAGGGAGTCATAAATTATAGATTATACCCTGATCCCTTGGTTGAATTAAAGCTGCTGATTTCTTTGGGAGAAACTTAACCTTAATGCGATCATGGTGGAATGACTGGTGGCATTGTCAGGTAGCAACAATGCTTTGTACACTTTGTTTTTTCAATTTTTCTTAAAGCAGAGAAGAAGCAAGAATTAAACCAATCTTTGAAAGTCTTCCTGGTTACCATTCCTTTCTTATTTGACTGCTGCACAACAGGAAGAAAGCTTTATTAATATCAATGAATTGATCACCTTTCTCAAGACTCTTAAACACCATTAGTTCTACTTCTAAATTATTAGCTTTCCCTTTAGCAACAAGAGGAGTTGAAGGTGATAGTCACTTAGAAGACATTCACAGGATTAAATTGTTTTTAATATGAAGCAAATAATTCACAATTTTGCACAACACACAATTGCATAATTATACAGTAAGATTCTATCACAAGGTATTAACAAAACAAACTGCCAAATACTCAAGACTTTTATATGTATTTAAGACAAAATCCTCACTATGTGATAATAAATAAACATTTTAGAATGTACCATTTAAATGTTATCACGTGGTAAAAGAAGGGAAAGAAGTAGAAAACCTTCTCACCTACCTCTCTCCATTGTAGATAATTTATCATTCCTGTGAGGGAACTAAATAATTTCCTAGTGTTTCTTGAATATCATATCATGGTGAAATTTTGTTCAGTGAACTGAAACATTATTCTGGACTCAAATAATCTTGATAAAATCATTATGATTGCATGTTGTATCTTTGTTTATTTTTAATCAGGCATAGATAACATATTTACTGGTATTAATCACACACTTATTTTCAGTATTTTGCTTTGAGAAACACCATTGCACATTATATAACAAAAGTGCTCTTCTTTAAATGCAATGAATAATAGACACGATGTTCATAATATGAAATAAAATAATGTAATTTTCCATTATTTTATATTATAACACAACCTAGGTTTCGGCACTTAGCATCATCATCAGGTGATACAGAATCTGTAGACAGAGTATATATAGGAGGGAAAGATGGGGTGGGAGGGAGATTGGGGAAAAGGTCGTTGTAAAGACATGACTGCTAGGTGAATGGCTAGTAATGTGGTGTAGGGGAAATGACGGTTACGGTTTTGTGAAGGGAATGGAAAGGAGAGGTGAGTGGGTTGGGAATAATTGCTCATTAAAGAGTAACACTTTGTTGTCAATGTGTTGCACTATTTCGAGTTGCTCCAAGGCATCCAGCTGGGGTCCTTTGTTTTTGAAATGGAGGATCTCGGGGTTGAATTGACAGGTGTTATAAACTGAACGAGTCTGCACATGTCACTAATTTTTAACTTCATTTACGTTATGTTAGGAAGCATGTTTTCAAATACTGTGTACTTTGGTGTTTTTATTGTGGGTTAATAGGGACATAAGTGAGTTAAAGAGGAACAATCAAGGAAGTGTACAAGTGTTCATTCGGTTAAAATGGGATACAAGAAGTACTCAGGAATTACATTTTAAATATATTCTGAAAAATAAGGTTGTGTGGTCTATCAGTAAACTCCACTAAATGGAAAATTGAAAAAATATGAAATGCGCTGAAATGAAAGTGTGTTAAACAAGGGATAGGTATATTCACAATAATGAATATTTTAGAATAAATTCATCATATCGTGAAAAATGTAAACACCTTATACACTTTTTTTGGTGTATAGGTGTTTAGATTTTTCATTTAATTTCACACCAAAGGCAGTTCGCATATTTATTTTTTCATTAGATCATCTTAGTAAATCTAGCAAATATATGTGTGACAATGACTTTCCATTTTATTTAAGAGTTCTCAGCCCTGTGCTCATATCTCTGCCACTGTGAATTGATTCCTACATAAAATTCCCATTATAATTATCCATGTTATAGATCATCAAACAGTTTTAAGTGTTGAACATATATTTTCTGAGTGAGGAGCACTTGAGAGACAATATGAACATCAAAATGGTATTTCAGTTGGAATGAGCCTTGGAATGTATTTTAATTGAAATTAACACATAATTTATTTATCTTTAATAGACCCCATATTCTTACTTAAACTTAATTACTTTGAAGCATTTATAATTATCTAATTTGCAATGTTAAATTCTAATAACATAATTCTTAAAATTTCTATTTTAGAGTTCATATTTAAATTCTATTTCTCTAGATATGGGCAACATTAGCAGTTCACTCATTGGTGATTATTGTTGGCATGACTCTTGGATTCTCAGCAATCTTATTACCACAGCTTCAAGAACCTGACAGTGAAATAACAATCACAAAAGGAGAGGCATCATGGCTAGGTATAAACTTAAAAAACTAATGCAAGAAAATATTAATTACAAAATACTATTTAAAAATTTGAAACTTTAATGTGGTTCCACATAATGCATTTTATCAGTGCTAAAACTTTAGATGGATACTTAATACAAATCTTATTTTTTAAATCAGTTAATATAAAAAGGTCATTTATATGAAACATACTCCAGTACCTTGTGAAAAAATATAGATCTGAACTTGTGATAATTCAAGTATAAAAGGAAATTTAAATGATAAACTCTTATTGCTATTAATATGAGGAAATGGCCGTCTTCAAATTTTCAGGGAAAAGTGAGGAAATACTTGACAATTACTTATTGCCAAAATATGGATTATATTGGTTCTGTTTCATTCAACATACCAAAAGATTTTTTATCACTTATTAAATAATTACTAATACTAATTCTTGGTTTTACTGCTAAATAACTCATTGTAACAAAAATTAATTTTTGTCTTTACAGCTAGTATAGTGCCCATAGTAGCACCCCTGGGTTCCCTTCTAGCAGGTCCAGTAATGCAAATGCTTGGATCAAGAGCTACAATAAAGATTGCTTTAGCGCCTTATACATTAGGTTGGATACTGATAACTTTCTCCAGTGGCCTTCCAATGCTTCTTGCTGGTAGACTTATCACAGGTTTTGCAACAAGTAAGTTATTGGAATACAGAAAATGTCACTGAATGATAAAATTTTTATTAAGAAAAATAGGGGAAGTAAGGGAGTGAAATAAACAGAATTAAATCTCAAATTATATTTTATGTACTTGAACCTATTCAAGTCCTCACATTTTTTCGAACATGAATAATTTGAAAATTTACCATTTTATATAAATAGAGCATATATACAGTGTGTGCCCAAATAAACAGCAATATTTCTTAAAAATTACATTAAATAATTTCTTAATCTGTCAGTTAATTCTATTTAACATCAATTTCGCCGTAGTCTCCATCTTTACTTATTTAAAGAAAGCATATTAAAGCATTGATGAATTTGGTTGTTGTACTGTCTTATAATAGAGTTATTTCTGCAAAAAATATATCTTTCCTATTTCTAAAATATTTTTTTGCAGCATTTGGAAACACTCCATGCATAGTTTATATCACTGAGATTTCATCACCTCATCTAAGGCCGATGCTTACGGCAACTGGGCCAGCAATGGTTTCCCTTGGTATACTACTTGTCTATTTCTCTGGCTGGCTCTTATCATGGAGAATAGTGGCGGGCATCGCTGTTTGTGTAAACATTTTTTGTTTCGCTACCCTTTGCACCATACCAGAGAGCCCAGTGTGGCTGGTGTCACGAAGCAGAAAAGATGATGCCCATAAAGCACTCTTATGGTTTCATAGAGTTCCTGCAAAAGGTAATATCAAAGAAACATTCATGCAACTGAAGTCTTAACCCTATAACCTTGCAATTAATAAAAAATAAATCCCACCCTGGATGGGTATCTAGTTTCTGTGTAACTTGAATTCCCTTGCCTATATTTTAATAATGCAGCACAACTTCTCAGATCCAGAATCATAAATATTGACCTCTCCTCAATACTGGTTACTTGACAAAAATATTTCTAAAAACAATGTCATCTTTTTGTAGCCATCTTCTACTTTAAACAGGTGAGGGGAGAATTGCAGAGGGTGTTTTCCCCCTTGTTTTAGGATTATGACATCATCATAAGATTATATTTTTGGTTGAAATTGATAGCCTCATAATAAAGTCTATAAATTCCCTTTAAAGGTATTATATCAATGCTATTTAATAATATGTTTCCTATTTAAAAGCAGAGAACTCATCATGACAGTTGATATTTCCCATTTTAAGACTGGAAAATTTTCACTTTTTTCGATTAAAAGCAGTTGTTCACTCTAACTCAACACAAATTTGAATTCAGTTTCCAACAAATATATTTATATAACGGTTCATGTCCTGAGATCATATCTTTATTTTAACTAATTTAAAAATGAAAATTAATGCCCTGCACCAATATCATGCTTTTCTTATGAGGGTAGAAATGAAACAAAGGTGTCTGAAAAAGACACTTATTACTCCCCATCAGCGGATCCTAGATCTACCAAATTTTCGTCATGTCTAGCAATTATATAGACCAATCTATTTGGCTTTTCAAGTTGCAGGATTTCAGAGATATTGCCCAAAGAGATGGAAGGACAGCCAGACAAGCCGAATACAAAAGTGATTAAAAAAGCACTAAAAATTTCTTTATCTTCCCTCTCCAACTTACCCTCACCTCTGCTAATGTAGAATTAGTTTCCTTCCATCCAACATGTCATATGATGAAAGGCCAAAGATGATAATTTTATTTATACAGAAATGATAAATATATCTTATTATTTCTTACTTGATATTTATTTATTGTTGCTCAAGTAATTTGTCTACTGTATTTGGTATATAAAGAATGATTCTAAGATTTTCAAAGATAACCTATTTAGTTGGCATATGAAATGTCACAAAAACCAGCAGTTTCCTAGTGGAGAAGATTACATATTTGAATGTTTTATTTTATTAATCTATAACTAATATTACCCAATAAAAGTTTCAGAGGCTGTATATTATTTATAATTTAACTCAATTCTCCATTGCCTACATCTTAATAAAACAAAACTTCAAACTACAGAATTTTCATAATAAATTTTATTTATTTTCAAAATACAATTGCAAACAATTATAAACAAACAAGTAGAATAAATTAAATGTAATATATGATAAGCTCATAATTTTCTTGTTTTTTCCTCTTGAAAGAGAGCATTGCGATCATGATGATTTCCTTTAGTTAAGATTTACACAGCCCAAATACATTAAGAGAACTTCACTCCAACTATGTTTGCAAATAAATCTATAGGTTTTTACATTTATAAGTAGTATATTTAAATTATTAGTTATCAATACAAATATCTGCTCTTATATTGTCATAATGAATTTATACTGCTCATATCAGTAATCTCGGAAAATGATGAAGTAGTTACAGATAAAGGACCATATTAAAGAGTTTTGAAATTTAATACAATGTTTTGGTTGTAGGACGAAACAAACCGAAAAGAAGAATATCCAAATTAGAGACAGTTGTGGAATTGAGTGAGCTAGAGCATAGTAAAAATGGCAATGATGTTGATAATGAAGCAGAATGGGCTAAAAGAAGAATGAGGGCTGAAGCTGAGCTCAGATTTTTACTCGATGAGCACAAGAGAAAAGAGGTGACTTAAAATCCAAAGGAATAAATTTACTCTCTAGGTTTTACCTTCTAGCAAGCTTAAATCTTTCATCAATAATCTATGTTAACACTAAGCATACTTTTTGCTGCTGTAATAATTTCTTATATCTGTTATAATTCAATTCCATATATATATATATTGAGTTTTAATTATGTTATTTTGTACTGCAGTGTGGATTTAACAACAACAAGCAATCCCAAGCTGATGAACAGCTCTTGCGAAAAGGAAAGACAGAAACCAAAGTAGTTGATCCTCAAACAAATGAACCTACCAAAAAAGGAAATGACACGCTGCATCGTTTGTGGCTTATACTGACTCTTTCTACTTGCTACAAACCTATGATTATCTTGTTTGTCCTGTTTTTATTGCAGCAGTTTTCAGGAATATATATCACCTTATTTTATGCGGTGAGTGTGTTACATGTTACCAAAATCTAATGGTTTTCCCTATGCTCTATATACTACTTGCATATAGATAATGTTGGCTAGAATAGGATATTGCTGAATGGGTGAACATTTAAATGGCAATTATTTAATTTTATCGTGATTATTATTCCAATTTTCATCAGTATCACTAAACAAAAGGGTGATTTAAAAATATCTTTGTGCAATGAATCCTTGCTCAGGGTGCCAAAGTAACACAGGTCAGCTCTGTACATTATAGTAATAAACAGAAATCAATGCAAGCTTAAAAATTTTGTTGCAGTAAAGCAGCAGCAGCACTAAGTTAAAATCAAATTGTTCTATTAACCATAAAAATTAATTACCAAATATATTGGTTAGTTTTATTTTGTTAATTCAATATCCACTATAGATTGAGTACTTTTCTCTCAGGAAAAATCAATGGTGTTAATATAATGACATTAATTTTGTAAAGAATAATTTATTTACAACTCAAATGTGAATATCACAGGTAGCAACATTAATATTGTTTATTAAATTTACAATTTCATAACATGAGCAGGAGATAATTTTTTAGTGGTTGGCATATTTAACAACATAAAATATGAAAGTATTCTAAAAAGTTTCACTAGTTTATTGATCGTCGCTTTTAAAATATCTAAATTTCCTTTTCCAAAAATAGCTGTGAAAATTGAATACGAGAAGCAATTGAGCAAACAAAATGGCAAAATTGTTATAAGAACACTGATAAATACAACTATGTTATGTTTGTATTAATTTCCCAATCAATTTATTTTTCAGGTGAGTGTATTTGAGGAAATGGGTGGTGGAGCTTTGAATGCTTACATAGCCTCTATTCTGGTCGGTGTGATACGTTTTGGCATGTCCTTGGTCAACATATGGCTATTTAGGGCTTTTGGAAGAAGACCTCTGTGTATCTTCTCAGCTTGTGGTATGGCCATTGCAATGCTTGTGTCTGGATTCTCCATTTATCATTCTTCACTTGAAGAGTCGGTTAGTTTCTCTCATGTAGAGAGGCGGATGGTAACATCTCAGATGCCAATGGCAATTTCTGAACTACCCTTTAATTTCACTCAGTCATTACCACTCAAATCAACAACGTTTACTTTGCCCCAGAATATTTCAGACATCGATTCACACATTTCAGCCTCTAACTCGGAAGAAGTTACTCCACCATCAAATATTGTCTCAAGGAATCATGTAGTTGAAGCATCCACCACTTCGAAACCCCAAAACTACTCAAACCTTCCAAAATTTAGTAATCCAGGTGTAAATAAAATAAGAACAGACTTCAAATCTCCTGATGCAGGTGACTTAAATAAGACTTATTTGTCAGGAAAAGGTGATCAAGAAGTGAGTGGTACAACTTGGCCATCGGAAATAACGACTGAGGAAGAGCATGAAAGTGTACAAGTGTCAAGGCAGAAGAAAAAAAGCCTCATTCCGACCATTTGTATGCTAGTTTATGTGTGTGTCAGCATGACAGGTTTTCTAGCAATACCTTGGACATTAACAGCAGAACTTTTTCCCACTGAAGTGCGCAACTTGGCTAATAGTTTAATATTGTCACTAGCCAACTTTTTACTTTTTGCAGCATTGCACATGTATCCTTACATGCTCGATAGTTTTGGACCTCATGGTGTTCTTTGGTTTTTTTCTGCTACTTCTGCTGTTGGTGCCATATTTGTTTATTTTTTCCTTCCAGAAACACGCAATAAGTCACTCTCAGATATTGAGGAGTATTTTACCAAAAACACAGTCTACACAATGTCTCGCAAAAAATAGTTATTTACAGTTCAAAGAACCATTTAAAATCAAATTTCTCACCCGTTACAGGGTTTAAGATGCTAGAAGTGCTGTGATCTCTCAATCCTTCTCACTTTTAAAAACATGATGCCAGTGACCAAGGTAGATAAAGTGATTTTAATATATTTCCAAAAAGAATGGACTTAATATCAACCAATAGTACAAGAAAAGTTATATTTATAAATATTAAATTAATGTTTAAAAGACCACCACAGTCAGACAAATATTTAACTTTCTACGGGAACATTGTTATGATCATAACCCTCCATAACATACTTTTATATTCCTACACTTTAAGACTTAGTCAACTATATTTTGTAAATTATTTCCTCGATATGATAGTCATATCAATGCTATATACAATGTATTTATATTTAATAATTTTATTTTGAAATAAATATTTTATAAAAGAAATTTATTTTTGTCTATACCTCCTGCTATGGCAGCTAAAAACAAAACTTCATTTGTACATCACTGACATTATCCTTACTACAAATGTTTAACCTCAGCCAAACTCTCCTCTAGGGTACATTTCAACTGATTTTTATCACAATATTAGCAATATAATTATTTCAAAATATCATGACTCTGATTTTTTGGAATATCTTTCCAGCAGGGATGGTTTTAGCAGCTTTCCTTTTGTACACACATAAAAAAAATAGTGGACACAATCACCAAATGATAATTGCTCTACATCCCATTGATATTTTTCCTTTACATAAAATGGCAGCCTGAAGTGAGGTTGAGTGAATGTCACTGATATAAATCTACCATTTGCAGTAAGAATTCGACTGACCTGTAAATAAAACAAATATAATTATTGCTATATTGTCATATATAATAAAAGAGAATTGTAATGAAATTTCAACAAAGAGAGAGTGGGTCTTTTTAATTCTAAATAATACAAACAAAAAATATACATTCTAATTCTCTAAGACTAACTTGGCAGTCAAATACACAGGTATTTCATTCATACCTGCGTAAGAATAGTGTCGATTAATTCTGTATTTTCCTGAGAAATGTGCCAAGGACTGTCTTCCACCAACATAGCATCCAAAGTACCCTTTTCAATTATCACATCAAAGCTTTCATCTGAAAATGACATGTTACGCATATCCATTACCTGCCAGGTCATTTCTTTTAAACTGGAGCATTTTTCTCTCATTCTTTCGATTACGACATCCGAGTAATCAATATTCACTATATTGTGATAACCATCTTCATACATGAGTTCACTCAAGCTACTATTACCACAGCCTACATTGGAAAAATACATCTGTTACTCTTCAATAAAAAATTAACGTTACTTCTGTATAAACTTACGATTTCAATTACCTAACATCAAGATTTTATCCTCGAAAGAGACACGATCTCTCATCAAGTGTCTAAAAGACTCGTAACTCTTAAACCAATCATACGTTTCTTCTTTAGCGTATCTTTCATTCCAGTAGTTCACATCTTTATAGCTGGCATTGCTTTTTGGTATAAGATCCATTACACAAAGTAAAGGTCAATAAACAATGCTGTTTCTCATGCAAGCTATATTTATATTTTTTAAAAGCATGCTCAATCTTAATTTTAATTGCATTTAGACATGCGGCTGAATAATATAGTTATTCGTTTGTTTTCTAAACTTGCTTTCGAACGCAGAAATGGAACAGTATTGACTTCAGGTTAAGGTAAAACTTTATATAAATTAAATATTTAATAGAGTAACGTATATTAACGCATGATTATTTAGAAAATAACTTTAGTTTTCCTTTTCAGTGGATTTTATTCGGCCAAAAGTTATAATTTACTTTTATTCGGTATATAATTGAAACTCAAAAACTTCGAAAGTTTTTCATATTCAATTAAACAATATTGTTGGGTTGTTTGTGTCGATGAATATATATCCAAAATTGTATCACAGAAGCATTTGAATTTTAATAATATTTATATTTGCTAAATTATATTTGTATTTAAATGTCTATTTTTCTTGTAGCCCAAGTTTGAAATCTTTCTGTGTAATGCCTTTTAAGCTTAGAATGAACAAAATATCTCAATGCATCTATATGTAAGAAAGTGGTTGCTTTTGCAATAAAACTATTTTTGGTATTTGAAAATATATACTAACAAATAGATGCGATAAACTTACTAAATTGATTTTGGGTATACATTTTTAGATCCAGTATTAATTAAATAAGTAGGTATAGTATATTTACCATTTTATCATGAGAATATCTGATATTGATATTTTATATTTATAATTTGTCTTAAACTACAAGAACGAATTTTACAGATTTAAATGAAAACATCAATTTGTATTATAGGAACTTCGTGGAATGTCTAATGATGTACATAATTCATAACTCACTACCAAACCAATAATGAAGATTTTTCCCTAAGTTCTGTTGCGTGCCAAGTAAGTTTATTTATCTACTTATTTATTTATAAGGAATACCAATTAATAGATAATGCAAGTTTGCAAAGGAAATTATCGTTGTTTACTAATAAGATTTATCTAATTGTTTATCTAATATTTATTTATTTTTTCTGTGTACCTACTCACCGTAGAGGTGATCTTATGCTGTCGTGATTATAAATTACTTTAAAGATTATTGCAGACTTAATTTCGTTTCTCAATGGCGTGCCAGTAAAAGTTTTCTCGCGTGTTGCTTATTGCACGCATACCAATAATGCCTTGCAGGTTTTCCATTTTAAATCATGGGTACTATCCTTTTATCACCCCACAAATGGTATCTTACGTTTTTGACCACAAAAATACGACATAAATGAAATAAATACAATTAAATTACTATTATTGCTTATTTTATCAGGCTGGCATAGATTGAGTTGAGTTTGGCCGGGCTGTGTTAGGGGATCGGAGGTGTAATTAGTCTCCTTTTCTGAGGGTCGCGTGAACGACTTCCTAAAAATTAGTAGAAACTACAGTTACTTCTTTTATTTATAAGTTCACCTCCAGTGATAAAGGAAGGCACTACTATAGTTTCTACGCATTTTTAGGAGGTCTCTCACGCGACCCCTAGAAAAGAAAACTCATTACACTCCCGACACCCCAACCCAACCTCCTCCTCTAACCAAACTCAATTCATCCCAACCAAATGCAACTTCTTTCCATTAGTAAATTGACGTACTAACGTTTTATAATTCATCCTTTTATTTTCGTCGTATTACATTGTTTATATTGGTACATGGTACATGAATAAAAGGTTGTATGCCAGCATTTAGCTGTCGAAGAAGATAATATCAAGCAGTGGCGAATCCTTAGATTTTTTGATACGGAAGCAATTAATTATGAATATCAGATCTTACCTTGTTATTTGAAATGCATAGGAATTCTTTCCTTCTTTGCTAATCCTGCAATAACGTCATCATAGAACACTGTTTTTTTTAAGAAAGTTCTTTAATGGGGGCTATTTCGATTGATATAATTGATAATTTAGAGAGTCTTTCTTGATTTGTGGAATTCCTAAATAATGTTTTGATACGATTTAGAGCTGAAAAACTCTGTTGAGGCACTGATCTCAGGTATTGCCAATACTAATTCACATAATTTTGTCACTTGAGAGTAAGTTTTGTCTAAACCGTTTTCTTTAATGGAATTATATAAATCGCTAACGCTATTTTTATCAATATGTTCTATTTGATATATAACAAAAGTTCAGAACGCAAAGCAGCTTTGTCGAAATAATTTCCGTAACTGTTCTTGAGGGAGTCGAACGCATCACTTTTAATTTTTTGCAGTGTGACTTTGGTAACACAATAAATTAAATCATTCTGTGTTGCACTGAACGTGCCGCGAAACACTGGAATGTTCCAAATGGTTTCCCAAGGTTTCGTCGGATTTAGCAACCAATTCGACCAAGTTCACGTAATCACCTTTATTTACAGTCACTGGATTCGTCATGACCACGAAAGCCAAGTTCATGCTCTCTCAAAAAACAAACAGTATCAATAAGTCTTTTTAACATTTTTCAACTGCTTATCTAAAACATATTCTATTCGAGTTCTTCCAAATGTTCTTTCTTGAAGAATTGACTGTAAATGTTCTTTACTTATCGAATGTCTCTTTATTACCTTATGAAGGTTATTTAAATAAAAAAATCTCGTTTTAGTCCAAACATTTTTTTCGTTCGAAAAAGTAAGCACGGCCAACAAAATAATTTTGCTTTGCTCTCACATCCAGGCAACCATTCGACAATGTTATTTTTATATTTGAATTTAAGCGAGATTTTGGCCCACCTGTTTGGATAATTTCAATCTTTGCCTGAAAATTGTTCCAAGAAAAACTTTTCGATAATAAATTTGACACTGTACAACATGAAACCTCACCAGAGATGCTTAAAAGCACAACGGAAGCATTTGAGGCACTCGGTTCACTCGTGTTTGCAATTTTAAAATTGCTTCCACTCTGTACATTATTACGCGGAGAAAACCGCGAAATTCCTTTTATCCGAGTCAAAATGTTTGAAAATAATATCTGTTAATGCACTGCTATAACACAAACACTTCTACAAGCATGAAGGTTCACGTGAAACGTCACAAATGCGACTTATTGAAATCGTAATATAACTGGACCAGACGCTTAGTCTCCGCTGGTATACTACAGCAAATGGCTCATCGACGTGTACGCAATAATATTCTTGCTTCCTAATATGCTAGTAGTGTTATTTTCAGCCATTGAGTGGCGCCAGCTGTCAAGGTGAATTTTTAAAATGTCACGCAGTCGCACGATTTTAATGAAGGTGTGCTTCTAAAATTGCGCTTGTGAATGAGTAATTTTTATTGTTATTGTTATTACTATTATTATTATTTTAATTTCTAAATTGGAAGTACAATTATAATCGGGAGGTTACCTTTCTTCCTAAAATTTTTAAACTGACCAGCTATTCATTGCACCACCTCTAAGATACCCATTGCGCGTAGGCCAGAGTGAATCAGCAGATCGCAAAAAAACCATGCTTGATGTGCGTATATTTTTACGATACATGTAGTTTTACGTGAGTTTTAAAGCTTTTAAACCTTCAGGAATACAGGAGTTAATGATTACACGCGATTTTCTCTAATAATAGAACGTTAATATTTATTTTCGGGTGCCATTTTTTATACAACTCTGATTTTTTAAATTTTATCCAACATTAATTTAAACGCTGTATCATCTCATAATAAGTTTAATCACATAAGCGATCTAGAAATATCACCAAAGAGAAGGGACCCTGTCATGAAACTGAAATATATTAGTATGACGTTATTGCCAGCAACGTCTAACATCTAGGTACATATCATTTGAGTTATTAAGAGTGAAATTTATACGTAAAACATACACTCTTTTGCTAGTTTTGTTTGGCCAAACTTATTCAACTGCCACTTTTGTTAGTAAAATACTCAGAAAATAGTCGTTACGTCTCATTCATAAATACGTCAAGCATACGCGGAGATATGAAGTCTTCATGAGAACCTGCAAATTTTGCTACCATGTGTTCAGCATGGTGGTATCCGTTATCTATCTACCTGACCTTCCTTACGCATTCATTCTCAATGGAGCACACACCCACATACGCTACGTTTCTTCAGCGAAGGCTGTGATGTCTGCTTCAAGGACAAAGCCTTTCAAGGGCGTCGTTACTAGAGAGCTACTCTCCATTCATTCGAAATAGGCATATTATTAAGAACATTACAGAAAAAATTTGCTTCAGTTCTTCTTATATCTAACCCTTGATCCATTAGCTGGGGAGCATTTGGTCAAATTTATTAGCGTGAAAATAATCACGATTTTAAAATTTGTTTTCATAAGCTGGTAGGTATGGCTTGATTGCATAATTATTAAATACTAGTTTAAGTGCCTGTTGAATTTCAACGAATTTAGTGAATGTACTGCAGCACAACATAAAACACTGGTTTCTGTGTCACCCATAAAATATTGTGTCCAATGAGTTACCTTTCTTATGGAAGATTCCCCAATAGTCCTATGAAGCTTATAGAATGCTGTGAATTTAGTCGAGTATGTAGGCTTTGGTGAAATTAATGCAATGAATATCATCATCTAACAAACTTCCAAAGGATAAACATATTTGTTGATATGTAAACAAATAAAAATGAAATTAAGCATAGCAAGCATATTTGTTTCCTATTAATTAGCAGTGGGCTCCCATTGGCAGCAATTGTGTTTATGTTGTCATATCATTTATACCTTTCATTGCTGTTACGTTTCCTATTTAATATATAACGCCACTTTAATGAGTTTTCCCGGACTTGCGACTATTTTTCGTCTCACCGCCGTCTCAAGACCTTTAATCTGATATGCAGTTTGTATGCTGAATTCATTTTTTAAGGTCTCTCAGTGCTGTTACATTTCCTATTTAATAATAGATTTAACCGCGGAATGCAGAAATAGATTGCGGAGATTAGATTAAATATGCAGTTTAATGGGATCGTAATTTAAAAAATATTATGTGTAGCTCTGTAAATGCATGCAGAATGAAAGTGTTCAATTAGTACAATCTTCTATCACACAGGCAGATATTAATAGTTGCTCTTCCAATGAAATGCCATTCTGCAATATTTAAAAATGAGATGGCGTTGAGCGAAAAATTACTTCGTCGAAATATGGGTTTCCGGGAATTATTACGCAAATAAATTTACTTAGGAGTTTTTAGTGGTTATTCGGTACTACATTTTTGTTCACACAAAGAAGAATCAATGCTTAGTTTGCTTTAGAGCACTTATCAGAAATTTTGACCGAACATTTAAGTCAATAGCACTTTTAGCCAGGCTTAGGTTATCATTGACTAAATATCTTTTTATGAATGATTCTAAACCAACACGACACACGAATTTGTACCGCTGTTAGTAAGGATCATTCTAAATTCAATTAAAATCTTTATGTTTGCTTTCGCGTGGAGTATTTTTTATATAGTTTAAAATTAAAAGTATTCCAAAAAATCAATTCCACTATTCCTGTACGTTGTCTTTATAGTAATCCTTAATTTATATTCTGTGCTAGCTTGTCTGCCCGTTCACCACCCGTTTAATGAATTTCATAGCTTCAATCTTTTATTCTTGTTAGAAAGAAACATGCAGTATTTGTATATTTACAAACTTAATGAAATCACCACTAATCAAGCGGTGAAGGGTTGGTCGAAGTTGAACAAGTCCTCTTTTGTTAACGCTCAAACGAACTCACATTTTTAATGTACTGTTCCGAACCTATGACGAGATTCTTTTCTATTCTTGAGGTTTAAAAAACAAGGTTGTCGTCTTAAATCGCAAATTATCAACTTTTATCATAAGGGGGGAATAATTTTGAAACGAGAAAAAAGTCTGCTATGACCGGGAATCGAACCCACTTGCCGGGCGGATATTGATACTAGCTTGGCTAGTTCCGTCCCAACCAAGAAAACATCCGCGTTCAGAAACGAGAAAATTGATCTGCTACGATAGTTCAGTGGTAGAATATCCCCTCGGCAAGTGGAAGACCCGGATTCGATTCCTGGTCATAGCAGACTTTCTTCTCGTTTCAAAATTATTCCCAACTTTATAGCTTAGGCCTGTCTGCATAGGATCTTCGGATCGCTTTATTCCATCAATTTTTATCATAAGGATTGCTTTCTTCATAAATCGCGTAATAAATTGTATTTTCAAAACTTAATTTGCCCAGCGATGTTCCATGTTGAAACATCTTGAGCACATGACTTTTTATCCAAACATGGAATTTTGTATTCAAACTGCAAACATGGCTGCGTGTTTGCTGGTGAGCCCTCTCTCACTCTAGTTACTGTGTTTTCTGAGAAATACCCAGTATATTCTGACATGATAATAGTCTTAAGATGATCATGGTCGGTTTTGTGAAATTTAAACCGGATCGACTAAGCAGGGTTGCCACAATTGTAAAGTTAAATTTTTCTGTAATTATGAATTTGGAAGGAATTGGTAGAAGCGATTTAAACGAAATTTTATAATAAGGAGGCATGCAACATATAAAAAAAACAAGGTTTTTAGTATAGATATAGAAATCAGGGCTGCCACATTACAAGTAATAAACACTTTCTTTTTAGACGTATTTGTGTTGAACTGTTCGAATTAATTTTAACCAAATTTAATACTTATAATGTTAATACATATATACAAAACTATAATATCATATTTGGACCGGATCAGCCAAACAGGGGCGCCACAATTACAAATTAAACTCTTTCAGTTATAAAGGATTTGGAACGAATTGGCTTAACAGATTTCAATTAAATTTTGTATATAAGATTGGTACAACATACCATAATAAAATCAAGATGTATAAATCGGAACTAACGAGCAGGGCTACCACAGTAAACATTAAAATAATAATTCTTTTACGCGTATTTCTAGAGAACCGACCATATGGATTTTAACCAAATATGGTATATATAATCTTCATATAAATAAGCATATTTAAACCGTGTTGACTAGACAGGGCTACCAAAATATCAAGTTTAATATTTTTCTGTATGTATAAACTTCGAAGGTATTCGCTGAACCGATTTCAAAGGAATTTCATTTATAGGGCGTGTATAGAATGGCAAAACGAAATGAACATGTTTAGAACGAATCTAAAAAGCAGGGCTAACACAATATAAGGAAAAAATAAATTTCTTATTTTAAAGCAAATGCATTAGTATACAATTATACTACGGCGAATTTCACGAAAAGCACTTCTGCACCACGGAAAACCCATGTGCATCCCTATTTGTTTAGAGAATAGGTTAGCTCTGTTTCCATGTGATTACTTACTTCTCTTATTAGACATACGTAAAAGTATCACGTCAACGGAAAATATTTTGTAAAATAATAAATTTTTGTAAGAGATATATTTCGAAAAACATGCCCTTTTAAATAAGAAAAATTATTAATAAATTCATATTTATTTTAAAATTCTTGCGAATTTGAAACGTTTTTTTATAGCGAGACTTGCATAAAACATGGAATAATACAATTGTCTCAAAATGCACCTAAAAATGAACCTTTCTTGACTTAATGGCAGCAAACTCTTTGATTAATGCATCGATCTCAATATCGTTAGCGATATCACTCTCCAGGAAAATAATCGCTAGTTCATTCAATCTGTCTTTAAGTATTGTAGAACGAAGATTTCAATAATCTTAGTTTTGAGAAGCTACGCTCTCCAGGCGCAACTGTTACGGGGATCGTAAGCATTATTCTCAACGAAACACAAATTTGGAAATAATTAATGAAGTTGATTACTACAGATGTAATTTAAAATGCCCTTTGGGTCGTAGGATTTGCTTAATCTTCTCGACAATGACCTTATTTCATCAAAAAGGTCATCGGCATCTATATTTTTATTTTCATTGTACATACGTCAAAGCAGTTTCTATATCTTTACAGCACTTGCGTAGATTAACTTCATCTTTAACAACATGAAACAAGAAACAAAAAAAGTATTATATTTCTGCAATTGCTCTAATCTCTCATCGAGAGAAGCTTTAGCTGTATCGATAGTAGTGCTGTAGAAACAAACCCTAAATTTTGTTTCTGGGTCATGTAGTGGAGAATCATTTTTCAATTGTACATTATTTTTGCTTGATCGAATATTCAGTTCATTTTTAAATTCAGCTTTCAAACCTATTGATACAGCAATTTTTGTAGTTGTCTCGTTAAAATTTGAAAATTTTTCTTCGTGCCTCAATTCCTCAAAAAACAATTGCGTACGTTTCAATGACTCGAGTGCTGTGACCACATCGATTGATATTCCTTGTAGACACTTGCTAGAAATATTAATTTCAAATAAAATTCCATACCGGAGAACAACACTAAATATAAATTTAAAGCAAAATACATCTTTAGTCAATACTTTGGCTTCGATTCTCGTTTTAACTCCATTTTGGCTGGATAATGACTCATCTTCAGCAATTGAAATCAGTTTTTCGTATATGTCGGCAGTTTGATATCTAACTGCTTTCACCTCATCTACGCGACTTTTCCAACGTGTTTGGCTCAATGATTTAAGGGTTACATTTTTAACATTCTGTAGAAGAATATCCCATCGATGCACTGTTGGTCAAATGTTAAATCTAGCGGGAAAAAAATTACCATGGCAACATTACTACATTTTATGTTGTCAGGCAGTATAAAATTTTGTAAATATGCATACATATGTTAAAATCCCTTACACTTGTCTATTATTGTCTTCAAGTGCAATGAAAAAACAGGTTTTCTGTAGAAAATATTATGTATTTTGGCAGAAAATAAATATTGAAAATTATTAACACAAATTAAAAAGAAATTAATCTAACTCAACTTAAGCGTCTTCATTGTCTTTTTTGAGAGTCCTCACTATCATTCAAAATTATCACAAGCGCTTTCACTGTCTTCTGAGGAGTCTTCGTCACCATAATCATCATCATCTGTTTCTCCTTCTTGCTTACAATTAGTGACAGGAATTTCTGGTTGCATCAATAGCTGCAAGACATCATTAGGCAAACTTCCCTTCTTTTTCATGTGAGTGGGTTTTATATGAGAGATCAAGGGGTCAGATGATATCAGTAGCAGATGCAAAACATCTTCCAAATTCGATTTTCTGGAGAATTTCCGGGTATGGCCTTCTCTGTAAGCCTTCAAATGCTTATTCATGGCTTTCTGAGCCTCTTCTAAAAGCATGCCAATAGGGAAAATTGATGACTCTATCAATTTTGCACCATGGAATAGTACTTTATGAATGCTGGCAGGCATATAGTACCAAGGATATAGATTTATATATAACTCCGCTTCGACTCCCTACAAGATTCAGGGAATGATTTTCGGGGCCTTTCAACACGTGATGACGAAGATTTAGATTCCGTAAGTATTGCACTGGACTTCAGAAAGTCGTAGACATTTTTGGATACTTCAGTTCTTTGTTCAGTCAATGACTGTGTTTGGAAAGGAATTTATCCATCGTTTATCAACGTTACTTTTAAATCGGCATATAATCTTGTTAATACACCTTAGCATATCTGGGGAATACTCTTCCAACTCGAACTTTCTCTGAACATAACTTTTAAGTCTTTATTGTGAAGCACTTTCGTTACATAACAATTCAAACAGCTCTCTGGGTGTAACCATCGGATATGGTGGCACGTCTCTGAAAAAAATGGTTTTATTAGAAAAGGCGCAAATATGCGCAAAAACTGAAACATTCCCCGTAAACTATCATAATTGACCTACATTTTGTTGAAAGAAAGAAGCCAGAGAAACAGAAAATGGACTAGAATTAATATCCTTTAATATTTTTTGGACCCCACTGTTCTTTACCCTCATTTACACCCATTGTCATACCCCTGGCCACGATTATTGTCTACCTGTAAATTCAACTGCTTTAAAATCTGTAAAATTTTTATAGCAATGCCAACACCAGTAGAATCCCTTATTGGTATGAACTGCAGGAACCTTTCCTCTATTTTTACTGATTCATTCATTTCTCCGCTTCTCTCATGCACTTTTACATACCGTATAATTGGAGTCATTTGCTCAGTGTGCGATATATCTGAAGTACAATCTACAATAATTGAAAAATATTTTGCTTTTATTACGTCTCGAAGAACAACCTGTTTTATTTTATTGCCACGTATACTTATAATCTCATTTTGAATTATTTCCCCTAAATAATGCACATGCGTCTCTTTACTTGTTATTCTCTGCAAATGACTACACATTCCCCTATATAATTCTGCCAAAAACTCTATTAACTTCAGGAATTTTTCATTGTTTCTTTGCATACAGAACCTCTGATGTGCCTCTGAAAGCCATATTTTCAGTAGCAAGCAATTTAACTACGGCTATTATACGCTTCAACACTTCCTCCCAGTGCTTTTGTTCTGCTTATACTAAACGTTGCATGTCTTTATCTATTGTTGTATTGGACTGAAGTCTATATTCTAAATCAATCCAATTCTGGAAACAGTTTTAGTGTTCCTTAGTCCTTTCGTGCCGATGTAGCACTGATGACAAATGTTTCCAGTCGCGGTTCCCTTACAATGTCAACGAAGTCCTTATTTTGCCGAACAACTTACAACAAAAACAAAATACTGAATCCTTGGAAGGATAATATACTATAGTGCTTTTCAAATGAGATGGCGGGTCATATTTCGGCCGTACTCGGGACCGCTCGTATGTCTCCGCTGCTAATAGGTGGGGTATATACTGCCTCCTAGCAGAAAGCTCATGCTAGACGTTGACAACTCTACACCGGAACACACGTAACGTTTGGCAGGCATTTAAAGGGAAATCGCGAATGTGGCAACACAACACACTCGGACACGATGTTACCACTAGGGAGACTCGACAGAGATGAGCTTTCGAATGCTTAGGTTCCCCCTCCTTCTTTCCTATTGGTTCGCTCAGTGTCTCGCCCCCGTCTATTTTCTCTTTTACCTCCTCCTCACCCACCATCTCATCTGAAAAGCCCTATAACCACTGTCTATCGATCGCTTCTCCATTGCTCATTACACGCTTAAAATGTACCGTGGAAAAAGATCTATTATTATGATCTTTGGGAAAACCATACTGCTCAAACCCTTTCTGGGGACCTTTTTTACAATAATTTCTATATCTGCATTGTTCAGATGCGGCCATAGCGATGGATCTTCATAAATTTTTTCAGTAAAGTTAGTTGCACTATCATACTTCTCAGCCTCTAACTCTTCTAAGTCACGAGAGAGAATTCTTTCCTCTGAACTTCTAGAGCTAAAACATTCTTTACTACTACACTTAGCAATGTCACTATTGTCAATTTTATCAGTAAAGTTAGTTACACTATCATATTTATCAATATCTAATTCTTCCACACCACGAGAAAGATTTCTTTCCTCTCCACTTCCGGAGTTCGAAAATGTTTTACTTCTACCCTTGGCAATATCAGCATTGTCAATGTCATCAGAAAAGTTAGTTACACTATCACATTTCTCAATCTCTAACTCTTCTACATCACGAGAAATATTACTTTCCTCTAGACATCTAGAGCTAGAAATTCTTTGTTACTACACTTGGCAATATCACTATTATCACTTTCACTATAGTTTGGCGTATTTTTTTCGGTTTTAAATATTTGAGAAAAGCGCCTCCTTGTTTCGAAGCTTTTTCTTCTTTCTCTGATTTTTTTTTCTGTACTGGCATCCGGAAAGACGAATTGTGTTCTTCCAATTATTTGACATGCTATAAATAAGATTAACGGTTAATATTTATGAGTGAGAAATGTCATATTTTCATTGTACAAAATAAATAATTATCTACTAGGTAACAGAGTAGTTCAACTCGAGATAAACTTAAAAAACCAAATAAGCTTCAACATGCAACTTTTGTTCCGTATTCTAATTACTTTTTCCTCTGAAAATAGAATTTAGTTCGGTGGAAAAATAAAACATTAATTTTATTTATATGAGGCTAATGCAATATGGAAGGCGGTACCTATGAATGAATCTTTTACTGAGAGAAAATTAATTAAATCCCTAGTGATTCCTTCAGTATTTATATATAAACTAGCGGAATTACCCGTTGAACATCAACGAGACTGTAGTGTGATTAAAATATAACTTTTGAGGTGTGTGGGTAAAAACTTTTATATATATATAGTAAATGTAATTGTTTTATTAATTAATAAATTCTTGGCAATCATTTGAATTCTCCCAGAAAATGAAGCGCTTGAAATTTATTACATTCTGGCAACAATATACGACTTGATTTGCCACTCTTTGGCTCCGCTATTCTTCGTATGTTTACAGAATAATAGTATTCTTCAATTATTAGCGTTGCAATCTATTAAGTTTGATATTACGCGAAGCAAATAACACAATTCTTTTGTCTATTTGGAGGCTTAATAGATGCTAATTTATCGGAGGCAACAATGAGGTTCGTCTTGGTAACACCCGGAAAGAGTACGAAAAAGCCATAAGATTTCGAAAATAAATGCGTGTTTCTGACAAAGTATTCCATGTAACATCAAAAAATTGCAAGAATAAGATATATCATAGTCTTAGCCGTCGAATAAAACAAAAACGGAGAAATTCGGCCCATATTTACATATTTTAATGAATGAAGGAAATAAACCTTGCACCTTGAAAAATCGAAAATCCCGTGTGAACTTATGGGAAAATATAATTGTCTCCCGGAGTTGAACCCGGGACTTCTTCCGGAATGTTTGATTTTTCTAAAGCCCACCTCATGGGGGTTGGACAATTGTGAAAGTTTCAGCTCTAAATTCCATTGGGAAATGTCAAAAAATCCCTGGAGAGACGGACGGACAGACGGACACTTGAGAATTATTATAAGGACTAGCAGAAACGCCCGACTTCGCTCGGGAAAGTTTTCTTTTAAGTTGCAAACGATTTTTATTATTTATTATTTTTATTTATGTGTCACTTTTGATGTCATATTACAATAAAAATAATACAATAAAATTTGAAATTTACTTACTTTTGCTTTTGGGTACCCCAAGTTTTGAATCGCTGGTTCAGGAGTTTGGAAACGGAGCCCCACAAAAAATATCCAAACTTTACCAAACGTTCCCCCATTCCTTAATTACGCAAGCGATGCTTACATTAACATTTACTATTTTATGTATTGTATTGTAAAGTTTTACCATTAATATAATTACGCATGAACGTCTTACTTAATATTCACATGGCTATATGCACCGAAGCCTTTAAAGCAGCAATAAAATTATGTGGACGATGTCAATACTATTAACCAAAACGTAAACAATAAACAACATGTTGATTACCGAAGAAATGTAAATAGATTTATAGATGTATGTTGAGATAAATCTTTCAATGTTAATGATGAAAGATAATGTTCTAATATTCCTGAAAAATCATTCGACTCGTTTTAAAAGTATTCATAGACTATATTTAGTCATGAATCCATTTGTATCCTTTATCTTGGCGTTGACTATTCTTCCTCTACGGCGTGGATTTTCCGGAAAATTTGGAACCCCGATCTCGGATCCTTAAAATCCAAAATCTTGGGGTTTCAGATTTTTCCTGTCAATTATGAGCTAAAAGCTACCAGTGTGCCAAATTTCAACTTTCTAGGTCTTCTGGAAGTGGGTTAAACATTTTGGAAATACAAATATACATGCACTCTGTTTTATATATTAAGATTTACCGCGTAAATCCAGTATCTTATATACTAACTGTAGTAGTCGGTGAGTGGCAAAAATATGAAAATTTTTAATTAGGCAGGTACATCAGGAGTTCTAGACCATTGTCAAATTTGTGTTAGATATCGCAAAAATGATACAATGAGTTATATAATTGAAAATGTTTTACAACAAATGTTTTCAAATGGTGCTTGAAACAATTAAATTATGTGACGACAATACATATTTCAACAAGATTGGAAAGGTGTACTCCATGTCGTAGTACACAGGGCTACAAATGCGTTCTTTGAGATTTCACAATGTTCTCAATATTTTTTACTCAGATGAGTATTTAACGAGAATCTAGCGAGGCACGTTGTAAAGTACATGTAAATTCGTTATTATTGTCCGATTTTAACAAAAATTGGAATCGATCGACAAATTTTAGTAACACTTCTCAATTCCAAATTTCATCAAAATATGACCAGCGGTTCCCGAGATTTAACACGTGGACAGACGGACAGAAACGACCTCCCCTATTATGCGTTCACTTCGTGCAAAGAACGCATAATAATTGATAATTGTCTGTGCTTCCGTCAAGTTGAAGGGAATACCAGCCGCAGAGTACGAGATCAATGTGCAATTGAACTTTCATATCACTAGAAATAGCTTTCACTCTTCTAGTAATTGTGTTATTGAAGCGTCTTAAATTTTTATCACCGAAAATATTTTTATTTTATTTAAGAACCCTTAAAACAAAGTTGCTCATTGCTTGCTATTAATGCTTCCTTCATTAGCTCCAATCTAAAAACGTCTTTTTATTCGAAGCTAATAAATTCGCTATTCTGAATAAAGCTAGTGTTGCTAATCTTAACTTTTTCAACTGACCTTATAAATACTGAAAGCTGTGCTAATAATCTAATTTTTGAACCACTTCCTTTTTCCTAAGTTCTGAACCTAATGAATAATTCATTTCAAACGAGGATTGAGTCTTGAAATTTATTTCAATGTTTTGCCTCTTAGACAATGCTACACAATCAGAGAATATGAATTAAAAGAAACGCATTTTCTCAACAAAACTCCCATACATTTTTAAAATTGTACATTTCTGTTTTCTTTTTGTCTGACATTTTATTGGTAGTACACTATAAATAGAAAAGTAAGTGAAACTTACACTCAAATAGTTTGAGCCGGACTGGAGGGGCAAGTCTTGAAACTGGTGGATATCCAAAAATACTGTAATGGCTGTGTGAGGGAGATCAATTTGTTAGATGTACGTTACACTACTTCACAACTCTTCACCTTAAAGAAATGTTCAGGCACCTAAACAAATTACGGTATTTTTAACACGGATTATTACAAACTAAAGAAAGGAGAGGGATTAGAAAATTCGCAGCGCACCCGAGCTATATGAAAATCCACACCGGACTGACATCTTATGTTTCATCCCTAGCCAAAGAGCTCGGAATCTCATAAGAGAACTTATCTGCGTGAAATATGAGCCACTTGTTCATAGCAAGTCTGTTTACACTCTCTGTAAGCAAAATATTGGTCGTGAACTCATAGATGTTGGCTCTTTGATTATAATTTTTAAATCATGTCCATCAGATAATGACTATGGCTAAATTGAGGGAGAGTGCTGTCGAGGAAAACAGGCGCCTTAAGAAGAATCAAAGGTTTCTATTGTTAAATTCATAGAAGGCGAACTTTCAGAGGAGTGTGAAAATAATCGAGTTGAGTTTATTGGATGGGAAGAGACGGGTCATATCTCGCCGCCCATTTTCGCAAATACGCATCGAAAAGGATGAGTGGCCGCCCTTCGCGAGGGACCGCCCGGGGCGGTCGCCCACTCGTAGGACCGGCCCTGAAGATGATGATTAATGACTTTTAATTAATATTATGAGCATTATACAAATTTCTAAAAAAGAAATTCGCTGATTTTTTCATTTAAATGATTTTTTTCTCATTTGTATGCCTGTATTTATGGGTACCCTCTTAAATTAGAATGACTTTTAATTAATATTATGAGCATTATACAAATTTCTAAAAAAGAAATTTGCTGATTTTTTCATTTAAATGATTTTTTTCTCATCTGTATGCCTGTATTTATGGGTATCCTCTTAAATTAGAATTCGTCTTCGAATAGGGTAAGTGCAATATATAGATAACCAAAGACATTATGAAAAATATCTTAAAGTATAAAAAGTAAATCCTCATGATTATGGCATCACTGATCAGAATTGTGTATTTACGCGTTATTACAGGTATTTGTTTGTATAAAGATCCCAGGCGAGAATGTATATACCGCAAACCTGCTGTATGCTTGAGCTGAAGAGTCACTGGTGCGGACTGAACTACATCCGATGCGTTTGTAGTTGATTGCGGGCGTGCGTAAGTGTATCGGTCCATGCCAAGTAGTTTTCTCTAGACCAGCAGTTTCCAACCTTTTTCACTTCACAAACCTCTTGAGCTAACCTATTTCTTGTCGAGAACCCCTTGGATTAACCTTTTATCTTCGCGAGCCTCTTGAATTCTAACAGTTTTGGCGGACAACCCCTTATAATGGAGAGTAAATTTTATAAAAACAAATCTTTTTGAACGCGTTTAATTCATGAAAAATAAAAAGTTTATAAAGCGCATTGCATGTAAACGTTTACAATAAATTTAGAATCTCTGAGATTCTCATCAGTTTCTAGTTAGTACCCTGTAAAATTAAAATATAATTATTGAAGCATAAGAAAAAATTTAAAATAAAATCATGTAACTTATTTGAAAGAAATTAAAATATTGGTAAGAATTGTAGAACCAAGAAAGTGAAAAAGACGCAATTACCAAATTTTTCTCGCAAATCCCTCAGATTTATTTCGCGAACCACTATGGGAACGCAAACCACCGGTTGGGAAACGCTGCTCTAGACCTCTGATGCAAGAGTCTTAAACTCAAATTGTATGGGAGACAAATGTATAATTTTGAAATAGATGGCAGACCGCATGTTATATTAACGAATTTCAGCGTGTTGTGAAAATTTAAAAAGGACACGGCTCAGAATGGTATATATTTTAATTAACTATAATTTATCATACAATTCCTAGTTATAAAACAATTTCGTATTGTTTCGTATCTCTTTGTTATTCCATGTTTCTCTCGTCCGCGCTTCCTCTTTCATCCTCTTAGAGCAGTGGTGAGCAACCTACGGCCCGCGGGCCGCATGCAATCTTCGAGAGCGTTTTATACGGCAGGCGAAACTATGATTGAAAAGAGATTCGTAAATTTTAACACAAATTCTTATCATATACATTAAAATTACGACAGAAAAACACTTGAGATTGAAATGTTAACCCTAAAAACTGAATTTAGATTCAATTTTTACTGAACAGTTGTATAAAACTCCTTAAGCCAAAAATATTGTAGGGTAAGCCCTATTGTGGGCTTACCCTACAATATTTTTGGCTTAAGGAGTTTTATACAACTGTTCAACTTGGAGCCAAAGTGATTACGAGCTACCATCTACTGTTCAATTTTTACTGTTAAATGAGAAATCTAACTCCTTAACGGCAAAGCTCTAAAATTAGAGAGACACAGGAAAAAAGGGAGCTAAAAAGAAGGAGGTGAAAAGTCAAAGAAAATGAAAAATACAAACTTACAGGTTTAGTGGGTGTTACTCCACGCCAGGGACCTGAAGTCACTCACACATTCACTCACACATTCACTCACTCAATCGCCCAAGCACTAATCCTAACTTTACGGTTAAGGAGTTAGATTTCTCATTTAACATCAATTTCGCCGTAGTCTCCACCTTTACCTATCTATCAATTTTTACTGATGTAATACCATAGAATCTCTAGTTAACGCCCGATTTAAATATCATTAATAAAGTCAGGCTCAACCTTGTGGAATTTGCTTATTATGAGATGTAATGAAACAACTTTGTCACTTCCACACAATTTATTGAAACGACCGGTCCGATTTAAAGTCTACTATGACCCGCGGGAGCATTGACTATTTGCAATGCGGCCCGCCGAAGAATTCGCAACCGTCAAAGCGGCCCGTCACGTAGAAAAAGACAACCACTGTCTTCGGGTATAATCGAAGTAATGAAAGGGCCGCACTTCATGAGCTGATGGTCGTATGCGGCTCGCTGACCATGTGTTTGAGGCTCTGCCCTAATATATACCTACTTGAAACTTTTGCAATTCTTTCTGTTTTTTGGGGCTTATGTTCCTTACCTGAATTCTAATGAATTGGTATATTTTTAATTGATTTCCATTCAAAGTTGAATTGTTTCAAGGCATAATTTTTATAATCCTGACTAATTAACCTTTTCGTTTGTATCTCTCAGGTATGTTTGACGAAGTCTCCTGGGAGTGTGACTTTTGCGCGGCTCTTTTGTGTGCAATATTTATTGCAACTCTAAGTATGGCACTATATTTTACCAGAAAGCTATTTTTTAACAGTGAAAATTAGTGCTGATGAATTTTGTGACAAAATTCTAGAAAAGAAAGCATTTTATCAAGGAATGAAGATTGAAAAAACCAAAGGTAGGATTTAATGCAATTTATCGCGCCTTTTTTCATCTAATTGAAGAATTATTTAAAATTGTTCCTTAAATATTGTTTATTCCCCTTGAAATTACCATTAACTTCAGGAAAATATGTCCAAATTAATGATTTTTACTAAGAAAATGTTTGAATCTGTATTTCATAGTTAGGAAAGAAATAATTCTAAAAGCAGAAGATAAGGAAATTGGTAGATAAATTTTTAAAATTACATATTATGTATCTTGCACCGCGAAAGAAAAAGTCAAATTCATTTGCATAGGAATTGCGTACATTTGATTTAGAGTTAATTATGGAGCTGCACAATTAAACATGGAATCATAAACATTTAAACTTGATTATAGCAGAAATTCAAGGATTAAAAATTTTTTCTCGTTATAATCGGGGATATGTATTGCCAAATAAATGCAGACTCCGGACAACACTTGCCATATTTGCGACATGTTTTCAAATTTGTATCACAATTATTGCTAAATTTTCAACATTCGTTTGCTCTCTTCTAGGATTGTAATTGAAATTTCCCGTTCGATCAAAGTGAAAGGGAAAACTATTTAATTTACATGGAAACAAAAAGGATTATTTGCAATTCTTATGCTTATAAATATTTCAATCGCAAAATACATAATCATTCACAGACACATCATGCTGTTGTACACTCGTTGAGGAGAACAAGGTATTTTTTAGAAATGAAAATTTCCGGTCTTATAAAGGTACATACAAATTAATTTGAAAAATTGGTATTAATATATTTGAACAGAGATTTTGTGGACGATAAAGCTATTTTACACACTTTATGGAAGAAGCTGGAGGGCAAGATTTTAGTTGGTCTATGACCTGCTTGTTAGTGCTTTTTGCCATTGCTGAAAAGCACTATTATCATTGTAATGTCCGTCCGTCCGTACGCATATATCAGGGAAGAATTGGCTAAACCGATTTCAACCAAATTTAGTACACAGAATATTCTCATAAGTTAATGACCATAATAATATCTATGGACCTGATCAACTAAGCAGGGTTGCCACAATTGTAAAGTTAAATATGGTATATATAATCTTCATATAAATAATTAACCAAAATAGCATACTTTAACCGGGTAGACTAAACAAGGCTACCACAAGATCAAGGCTAGAATTTTTCTGTAATTATGAATTTGGAAGGTACTGGCTGAACCGATTTCAAAGAAATTTCGTTTATAGGGAGAGTAAGGAATGGCAAAACGAAATGAACATATTTAGAATTGCTGAAAGAAGCAGCGCCAACACTATATAAGGAAAATAATTTTCTGATTTCAACGCAAAAACATTAGTATATGATTATACTACGGCGAATTTGACGAAAAGCACTTCTGTACCATGGAAACCCCGTGAATATCCCTACTTGTATAACAAAAAAGCCCCACTGTGCGTCGGGCAACCTTCATCCCAATTCATCCATGTGCGATAACAGCTCTGTTCATGCCGATCTGTCAGTCGATCGTTTGCCGGTCCAACAGTCCGTCAGGCCAATATCTTAAACTGAACATTACATCCGGCTTCCCCACACACGTACGATAAACCGAATCAGTCCTGGACTATTCAGGCCGACCTAAAGGCAAAATTGACCGTCTGTGGGCCCCTATATGTACAACTAGCTGAAACGCCCGGCTTCGCTCGGGAAAGAATAGCCAACGCCAAGATAAAGGATACAAATGGATTCATGACTAAATATAGTCTATGAATACTTTTAAAATGAGTCGAGTGATTTTTCAGGAATATTAGAACATTATCTTTCATCATTAACATTGAAAGATTTATCTCAACATACATCTATAAATCTATTTACATTTCTTCGATAACCAACATGTTGTTTATTGTTTACGTTTTGGTTAATAGTATTGACATCATCCACAGATTTTTTGCTGCTTTAAAGGCTTCGGTGCATATAGACATGTGAATATTAAGTAAGACGTTAATGCGTAATTATATAAATGGTAAAACTTTACAATACAATACATAAAATAGTAAATGTTAATGTAAACATCGCTTGCGTAATTAAGGAATGGGGAACGTTTGGTAAAGTTTGGATATTTTTTGTGGGGCTCCGCTCCCAAACCCCTGAACCAGCGATTCAAAACTTGGGGTACCCAACAGCAAAAGTAAGTAAATTTCAAAATTTATTGTATTATTTTTATTGTAATATGACATTAAAAGTTATGTCAATAAAAATAATAAAAATCGTTTGCAACATAAAACTCTTTATCGAGCGAAGCTGGGCGTTTCTGCTAGTATAAGATACATTATAATTGATTATAAAACATTTTATACTATCGAATCATGCGCCATTGTCAAATGGTGTGATTCACAAAACGAAATATAACATTATTTTTAATGAATTTCTTTTAATGATAGTACAGCCAATATTTCGGACTGGATTTCTAATAAAATGGAAATATAACATTTCAAGACTTTTATTTAAATTTCCTTAAATTAAGCTAATTTTATTAAAGAATTTTCAAAACTGCTAGGTATAGTATAGGTAAGAGTGCGATTTTTAAATATAGTTAAAGCTCATTGCAGTTTATGTCAGTATTTAGTTCATTGTAACTTAATTGATAGTAGCTCAATAACTTTGGCCAAAACTAACAAAAGTAGAATACTCCTTTAGCCAAAACAACTAGAGGGCTGCAAACCCAATGCATTTCGCCCACAAGGGTTGGCTTCCAGTCACTGGTGAAACAGGTTCTACCCCTGACGATGCCCACCTTGTGGGCGAAATGCATTGGGTTTGCAGCCCTCTAGTTGTTTTGGCTAAAGGAGTATTCTACTTTTGTTCATTGTAACTTAATACACATTTTCCTTTAATCGTAAATTGACTTCATTTACGTTTTATCCTGTTATTACTTGTTAAAAAAATTTGAGTAAAATAATTCAACTATTAAGTTAGATTCAATATGTTTTAAATTACTTATAATTTGTTCATATATTTCAAGTAAATTTTTGTTCGTTCTTCATACATTATATAATATTATTTCGATTTCTCCCCTTATTCTCAGCAAATATTTGATAACCATTTTGCCTCTCTGATAACAATTATCCAAACAATATATCATTATTTTTGAAACGAGAAAAAAGTCTGCTATGACCGGGAATTGAACCCGGGTCTTCCACTTGCCGGGCGGATATTCTACCTCTGAACTATCGTAGCAGAACATTTTCTCTCGTTTCTGAACACGGATGTTTCCCGGGTTCAATTCCCGGTCATAGCAGACTTTTTTCTCGTTTCAAAAATTGTTCCATCTTTCACAGCTTATGCCTGTCTGCATAGGATCTTCGGATCATATCATTCCATCAATTTAATATATCATTATAAATAGCTGCTTCTTACATATATAGGATATAAACTAAATATATGCGCGGAGGAAGAACACAAGTCATTAATTGTATTGCGGTAGCCCCACTATGCTATCCAGTCACTGTTGCCAATCTAGAAAATTTTTGGCTAGATTCAGCGACTTTGGTTTCGAACTAGCGCCTAAAAATGACCACAGCGATTACCTAGCGAATCGATTTAACATTCTACCTAATTCTAGCGACTGGCTATAATTGCGGCATATATCTGCACTATTATGAATACAAACATAAATTACATTATAATATTAAATAGTAACAGTAAATGATGTTATTTCATTTTCATCTGACGCTATACAACAACACATGTCTACAAGTAGCAGCAATAATCTTAGCTGGGTTTACACGGAGACGATTTTGCAGTGTGTATTTGGAAAGGAAAGGATGAGATAGAGGATTTTGAAAGTTATGATAAGAACCTAGATGACTTGTGAGAAGACAATCGTAGGTGTAAGAATGCACGTGTAAATGGAACCGTTTCGTCTCATTTATCATCTGTAAACAAGCGCGTGACTCATTCCTTCCATTCGTCGTTTACACGCAGAGTTTTAGTCAGACGAAAGAACGCGAAGGTCTTTTGAAAGTACCAACCAAGATAATGAGTGCAGGGTCGTCCATAGGTGGTAAGCAGGTAAGGAACCGCTTTAAGGTGGCACCTCTCTGGCGGTGGCAAATGAGTTAGTCTCGTAGGCTGATTTAACATAAGGCGATTTATGGGCTCAAATTAGGTTTGTCTTATAAATCATTGTCATTGAAAGCAGACAACATATTCATATCTATCGGATACGGGAAAATATGCGGAGGGCAAAGTTGAGATGCGAATGCGAAAATCGGTATCAGTGCAAACCTCTAGTTTCTACTTCCCCAGCGACCAATAATAAAAGGCGGCATTTGTGTTTTTTTAATCCCACCGCATTAAGATTTGACTTCGACACACTGTCCAGGGGCTTTTCCTCGCATTAGTAGTTGCAGGTGCCTCAGCGGGCCGGATAAAGGGCTGCAATAAAATTATGTCATTAGTCGAAAATAATCAAAATAAAACGATATTTTAGCGATTAAATGTTAATAAATAAATATATCCTGCATTAAGCCAGTTTAACTTTGTCTAATTTAAGATCTTCAGTACTCAATTTTCACAGATTTCTTTCTCAAAATAGCTTCCCATTCCGAATAAAATGTCTTCACGGACCGGATCCGACCCGCGGGCCATAATTTCTCCACCTTTGCTGTACTGTATACTATCCGTAGTAATTTTAGACTTACGCAAATTATGGGTTACGTAACGGGTGACGGAACGCATTCCTTACGTAACCCTGGGAGTATCATATATATATATATATATATATATATATAATCTGAGATTTAGCATGAAGATAGGTCATTGGGTACAGCCTCGGGAAAAAATCAGAAATTCCAGAAAAAGTTATATGTAATAGGTATTTTTGACCGCAATGTTAAATTTTAAACACCCATAAGAAAAGCATTGAAAACGGTGCAGGGCTACATATAATTGCATTTTTAATTATTTATAACTAAGATACAAAGTTGAAACATGTACCGTACTGTGGATGAAAGAATGAAGTTGAATTTTCTTGAAGACAATATTTAAATTCATGCTGAATTTGCCTAAAAATGTCATTTTAATCATAAAATTATAAAAAATATAAACTACCATAGCAACGACTCCAATGCCTTTCAATGGGAATTGATTTTCCATACATCAAGAGCATTGATTTAATGCTTATACTACTTACTATATTATAATCCATTTTATTTCAGTCAACCACGTACACATATGATGACGTGATAATTTTAAATTAAGTTTTTTATCTGGATACGTACTATAAGGCACGGATGATGTCTCCATAATCCTACCACACAAAATATTCTAATTTTTACCTAAATCTTAGTGTAACATAAAGGCTATTGTCTTAATGATGATTATAGTTATTGCTGGAACAGAGCGATCTGAGCTATGAAACTTGAATTTCGAATACTTAGACGCGAGTCGATTGCCAGAGATTTAAAAAATTTCGGATAGATACCTTAATAAAAATGATTATTTATATGGGCTCTGCGTAATTCAAATGCTGTCGCGTTAGTTTATTTACGAGTTTATATCTTGGTATATGGGATTTTTAAGCGCTTGCAGTATGTATGCACCGAAAACTCGTAATTAAATCGAAGATAACTTTCAAAAATACTGATTTGATTTTGCATGAAAACAAAACCAGATTATAGCAAAATTTACCGATTTTTTATATCGAAATCAAATATATTTGCTACACTTTTATGAGGGAGGAAGAAAGAAAAGAGAGAGACAGGATGAGAGAGTGGGAGTGAAAGACAAAATTAAATATTCCATAAATTAATAATAGTTTTGGGCATATAAGAATTGTATAGCGTAATTTATTTCTTTGTCATACAATTTTTATTCATCCAAAACTATTTTTACTCTTTGGGACACTCAACTACGTTAATTTTATATCTATTGTTTTCTTTTTATTGCATATAAAAGTTAGTTTCATTTATTTTTTATTTCAATTTTATCTTAACTTAATACTTAATTCACGCATACCCGTCATATTTGACGGACAATTACGCTAGCATATAGATAAAACATTAAAAATATTCCGTTAATGTTATTTAATTACCATTTTGTAAAAGTTCGAGTTAGGCTTTACGGCTACTGTAGCGGTCACGGGGCTCACGAGGTTCCTACCGCATTTATCCCTGAATTACCTCAAACTACGTCGTCAATTTATACAGTCTATAACACCATCATAACCTATGAAAGCTTAACCTTTTAAATACATTTTCAATTTATAGGTAAGGGCTTGAAGAGAACTTCGGTTAACATTATGCAATCCTTTGCTAGGAAAAAAATGTTTGAAAGAATTCTTCTTTGTACTTAAATTACAATGCTTAGAGAATGAAATGAAGATGTATGGAGAGGTAGTGCAGAATAATACGGATACAAACACGTACACAAAGGGAAAAAATAAAGGTGATAGTGGTAGTAGTAATTGATTTTTGCACTCTCATCAACTGGACACACACACAGAAGAGTGGAGGGAAACCCGGTGCCGGCATTAGTTTACTCTTTACGAAAGGCACCAAGTAGGCTAACTGCTTAACGTCCCTCAAATCACACAAACAGGGCGACCTCGGAAAAAATCCTCTTTCGCATGATTCGTGCCCGCTGCTCCTTCGAGCAGTATGCGAGTAGCAGCCAGCGTCCTAACAATTACACCACCGGCACGAGTAGCAGCCAGCGTCTTAACCACTACACCACCGGCAACCCCAAAGATAAACTGAATCCTCTAAGAGAAAAGAAACATACATCTTCGATATAGTTTCTGGACACCAAATCTGGTCAACCGAAAAGTCGACAAAGAAAATACTTAAGTAATTCTAGATAAAATAGCCACATAAACGTATGTATTGTAATGAATGGGCGAACGAACCTGGGATTTTATTATATTTTGATATTCTTTTTTGTTTTCTTTTCTTTATTATATACTAACAAACACCCGGCATTGCTCGGGTTTTTAAATCAAGACAAAAAAATTTGAAGAAGATTTCAGAATAAATGAAGTACTTAAACCAAATTAATATTTATTGTAATGCTTGTTGGTTTACAATATTTCTTGTCTTCCCATATTTTCTTCAAATAAATAATTTTTCCCGTCTCCTTCTCTAGACGTAACTATATATAATTTTCCAAAGCAGTCGTTTGACAATTAAACATCTTCAACTTTCTGCCCTTGTCTAAGTCGTTGTGATCGAAGTCGAATTTATCTTTGTTCAGAAGACTTTGCTGCTCTTACTGTGGCTATCCACTTATATTTTAATCTTTCGGAATCTGAGAATGATCTCCGTGGTCGTTTTGGCATTAATCTTGTTTTAAAACTTTTGTTTAATTTCTTTGAAAATTATTTTCTTAAAATAAATCTATAAAAGTAACGTAAAGTATTAAAAATGGAAATTTTAAACCAATATTATGAATATTTATCTAGATATAGAATTTCGGATACGACAGAAGTCTACCTGAAATCAAAATTTAAAATCTCGCAAACTTTGGCAGGTAATCGGTATTTAGGACTTTTTCTGCACATTTTAAATTACATTTTCCAAAATAATTATTCATGTCTTTTTTATTTTTCTTTTTTTTTGTATTCTTACATTAGTAAGGACATAGTTTGGAAAATTAAAATTTATTTTAAACACTTATAATTTACATCTTTGTTAAATATATCTTTATTGTTCAAAACTGCTGAGTAGCTAACTTGCACGCAAAAGAACTTGTATGATAATAACAATACTTGCGCATATTAATAATAATAATAATTAGACTTAGATAATATTAATTATGATAAGTTATAGTTTTAACATAAGAATATGAACAAGACAATAATAATAAGAATTGCCTAAGTTCACTTCTCGTTGTGTTATTCGCTGTCAAGGCAGTACTCACGTATTTCATGTTTCATACACATCGGCCTCTCACATTTAGAACAGGACGAAGTTGTCTTCATATCTTGATTTCTTGGGCATACGACACCGTAATTTTGAAGGTCTAGATGGACCGGGCTCTCCAGAAACATTTTATTTTCTGGGCAATACAAATTTTTTGTCCAATTCCCTTAGTTGCTTTGGTATGGTTTTCTGTTGCAACCGAGAAATGACTGCTGGTTTTGCTAAGACCTGTCCGAGTTTTTTTTATGAAACTACTTCTTTTGAGCACTGCATTTGGGTTATTTGATAGAAATATTACGTAAGTATTGAGAAGAAATTCACGGATTTTCTCCAAGTCGCTATGTAAATCGAAACGTTCACCTGCCTAATAAAACGTAGAGAGGGTAGAAACATTAAACTGGTCAATTGTAAAGAGATTCCATCGATTTCTGAAAATTATAGCCAGATATAGAATGAAAAACTTACCATGACTCGCAATAAGAAATGTAACGTTGAAGGGCGCGGAGTGACTGATTCACCCCAGAAAGATTTTGAAATGCTCTGTTTCACGGACTAAATGCTAATGAGACCTAGAAGTGATATAAATATGCTTAAGAGAGTTTGGAAGAAAGGTACTGATTATCTTTGGGAAAAAACATGCGTCACAAGTGAATGAGTGTAGTGTAAACATTGGTGGGGTGACTCAATCACCCCGCGCGTCTGCTCCCGGGTTAACAACGCTCCTTTTTATTTTCTTAATTGTTGGAGCTTTTTGGCTATATCCAGTATCAGATGGCTACGGTTTGAGTTTATTTCAGTTCTTTGTTAAGCCTGATTTTTTCTCGTAGTTCCTTAAAATATTTATTATCATTTAACCTGTTTGGAATTTTTGCAAATATTACAGGTATGGAGAAAGTCATTTGGTGGCCACATCAGATTTTCTTAATTTTATCTCTATAATTTCAGAATACTCTCTAATATCAAACCGTAACTTAATACGTAATATCTCACTAAAATCATCCGTTTAAAATTTTACTAAAATCATCCATTAAATTTTTTACTAAATTCAACCGTTTTAAATTATACTAAAATAATCCATTTAAAATTTTACTAAAATCAACCGTTTTTAATTTTACTAAAATCTAGTCTCGTCAAAAAGGGAGAAAGACGGATAGAGAATGAGATGAAGGAAGAGAATGAGGGAGAGAGTAGGAGGAAGGAAGAGAGATGCAGAGAGAATGGGAGGGAGGCAGATGGAGAGAGAATTGAAAGAGAGAAACGGTGAGAGAGAATGGAGGAAAGAAGATAAAGAATAGGAGGAAGGGAGAGAGAGAAAGGGCTTTTGTGATTCAAGAATCGTGTTTCTCAACAACGATTTCTCTAAATATTTTGAATTTTCTCAAAATCGACATATTCAACGTGCATTCCGACGAGAATACCGTTTCCCGCATTTTCTCATTATTTGGATCGAGGGATTTGTTTGCGCTATTTTTTCAGCTTTTACATCGCTTTTTTCAAGTCTTTTACCCTTAAGGACTTTAATCACACTCCAATTTCGCCTCGTATTAATTCTCCCTCTCACCGGCACCTCGCTTGAGTTTTCACTGCATTCCATCTCGCCCCTTTTCCTCTCTCTCTCTCTCCTTGCAATCGGCTGGTAAGCTTTCCTTCCCTCCCTCTCTATCACCCTCTCTCTCTCTCCATCTTCCCTCCCTCCGCTTGCACCCCTCCCCTTTAATCCCGTCGCCACTCCTTCCTCCCAACCCCTCCTCCTGCTCCCCCAGAACCACGCCTGTTGCTGCTCCCGGCCCATCCCCAACCTGTCTGCATTTTTCTCAAGTCTCAAAAACGCCAACCTTGGGGTTTCAAAATAATCCAGACGGTATTAATTTTGCAGACGGAGTGGTGTGGTGTGAGGGGTGTCCGTTGCGGGGATCTCTTCGCTTAGGAAGGAAAGGGAAAGGTGGAAAGCGAAAGATTCGTTTAAGATCGCCAAAGCATGAGAAAATCGTGAGACAATCACTTCCTTACTTTGGGAGATTGAAAGTCGTTTTTCGTTGTTAAGCTTGGTATCCTTACTTGTAAACTATTGCAAAAACAATAAAAATAAGTTAGCAGGTATTGCGAATAAGGTATTACAGAAGTAACATAGCAAGTGCGTGTAGTATTCCTCAGAGTGATTGATGAATTTTTACTTAAGAGGAAATGGCTGATATTGAGGCTTTAGGCTACCTAAATAACTAAAAATAATATTACGATAAAATATTTAGTTTTTCACGTTCATGTTAAAAAATTCTTTCCTACATATTCAATATGTTAATTTCTCTCAGTAATTTCATTTTGATTCAACCAACGTCTTCACGTGATAACTTTTCAATTCAATATAAAAAATTCTAGAGCGTATCCTTGTAAAAATTGAAATTACGTAATATTTTCAAGCCGTGCTAATATTTTTATTGGAGTTATGGAGATAACTTTAGTCTAGATTTTGTACTTTTGAAAGGTTTCTCAGGCCAAAAAAAATGTCATAAGTATAGGCTCGTTGCTTTTGAACTGTGAATTTTAAGACAGTTAAATCTATCTTATTTACAATCTGGCGAAAACAGGTATTTCGATTACCACAATTATGTCGATATGGATTCTATTTAAGACGAAACAATTCTGTGTATAAATATTCCCTTTATTAAGGTATTTCTCTGTGCAGATTTTATTAAATTCCGGTAGTTGCAAAAAGATTAATAAATGGAATACATACACATTTATAACCCGGAAGATTGGTTGCAGTAAAAATGTAACAATTTTAGACTTTGAGAACGAATTGCGAACGATATAAAAATAATTTTAATAATTAAATCTTGAAAATGCACAAATATTTATATTATCAATGTTTCTTGTGGAAAATATAACGGCTGCAACTTTATTAAATAAAACGGGCAAATTTAAGATTATAATATATATTTATACAATGCTCATCCTTTTATTTCGTGAGATTAGATATTTCAAATGCTGGGTGTACAATAATATTTGTTTCATTCTTCATCACTTTCCAGATTAATTTTGCTCTTAAATAATTCAATAACATTTTTAATAGGCCAAATATTTAAATGTATTTTAATAATGTCGCCGTGTTGAAATCATAAGTTCGAAAGAAACATTCTGTCGCTTGCTTTCGGTATAAATTATATACGTCTCAATTTGAAAAGCTACTACATAAAAGTATGTCTGCGAATACAGGTAAATATTTCCTCAGATGTCGAAAAAAAATCTCGGATGTGATATATCGCTTATGAGAAACTTTTTATTCCAGCATCCGTTCAAACGGAATGTTTTTGACGGGCGTCGAACATATATTCCCATTCCACAGCGCGACTGGCAGACAGCAGCGGCAGTTGGGGAGGTGAAAGAGGCTGGAAGAGACAAGGCAGACGTAGTGTGGGAAATAGCTGGGTGCGGGTTAAGGGGTGTGGAAAAGAGAGAGATAGAGGGGGGATGGGGAGTCTAGGGGCGGATGGGAGGGGGAGCGATGAAGAGACCGCCAGACGTGGGATAGTGGCTGCAGGCCGTGATAAACCGAGGTGTCTAAAGGGGGTGATCAGAAGGGGGCTGGGGAAGAACCGAGAGGGGAGAGAGAGAGAGAATGAGATAGAGAGAGAGAGAGAGAGAGATAGAAAGAGAGAATTGCGTTGGGTAGAAAAGGAAGGGTGGGGAGGCGCAAGCCGCAGCCTCATCTTCCCAGCCCCACTCGCCTTCCCTAGCATTCAGTCGGCTGTGGTTTGTTCTCCTCTCGCTTTGATATTAATTACTACATGCAGGAAATGTCAACATCAGTTTCGAGAGGTGTTGCGGTGAGTCTCATCCATAGAATTACTTTATTGTACGGAAAAGAGCGCGAGCGTTAAAAAAAATTAGGACGCTTCTTAATATGGAGAAATATTTTGACGTGAAAACTACCTTATTGTTATCGTAAACATTTAAGATTAAACCAATTCTTTGTAATATTTTATTGATTTTGAAAATTTCCGAAACGACTCCATCTAGTATGTAACCATTAGTGTTGAATGCCGTAATGCGTCCTACAGGTGATCGCATTATTCGCGAAGATTCCATTGAATTGTAACGTCAAAAATGTGTACACGATTATTTTACCAATTTCTATAGACAGCTAATAAAAAATACTAGCAATATTTTAAAAAGTTATAATTTTAACACAAAAATTCAGATATTTATATAGACGCGATAAGATACTCGTGGACAGCTAGTGGTTTCATGAAAACCTGAAATTATTTCTGATTTTTGTGAATATCTGGAGATTTTATCATAGTATCATCCAATAGTCCTGTCATTAATTTTTTTTATAAAATAAATCCTGAGGCTTACATATTTGACTTTTAGACACACACCGTCTCGGGAGTAAGTCGTATTTAATCTTATTAAATTAGTGAACCTAATATTTCAAAAGGATTGATTATATATTGCATATAATTTGGAGGCGCTTATGTTAGATTAATACTGAAACAATAATAACTTTTAGTTAGAAAATTACAGTATTTCCTTATTAAAAAGTTGGGTTTTTGAAGAAAGATGAAATGTTTTTTTCTTATCGAAATTTTAAAATAAGTATAAGGATAATGGAGAACTTAGAAAATCTACACTAATAACGGTGGAGCATGTGGTCATTATACATATGCATGTATATATATATATATATATATATATATATATATATATATATTAACTTAAGGAAAAGAAAAGGTAGTGATGAGGGTGGCAACAAGGTGTTGAAGGAAGCCCAGCGGACACTTACCAAGTTGATATATACATATATATATAAACATATGCATATATATACATATGTTAGTTCCCTCATTTCTTACAGCAGTTCTTTAGAATTTTAGAATGGAGTTGGAGTTAGCACCGGCGTACTATAGATATTTTTAATAACGTGGCGCTGCTGGAATTTCTGTGCTCTTACACTCCGGTAAGAGACATTCCTTGTTCTTGTTTTTATAGCCTTTATGAGTTTGTCCGTGGTTACTAATGACCTTACGTTTCGTAGTCAAATGGAATTCACTAAGATAGTATTTCTTAAAATATGGAAAGTAAAACATTCTTAAAAATGTGAGAACAGTGGCTAATCATATTTGATTAAAAATTGTTCTAAGTATGATATTATCATCTTGATCGCCTAAATTTTTCAGCGTGACTCGTTTTAAAGGTAATTAATATTGTGTACCAGATAATTGTATTTTTAGAAAAATGAAAAAATAATTAATATAATCTCTCCCCTTAAAGTTTAATATGAGTAAATATTTTTAAGCTAGTCGCAGAATCTAAATCTCTTTTTCTATATTTAGATTATTTTACAAAGTCAAATCTTCGTTTAATAAGATATAAAAAGAAAAACATAAAAAGTAACGGGACACTTTATTGAGTTTTTTAATTCAGTTTTTAATTTAGTGATTTTAAGCTAGAGTTCCATTGTAATTAAGGAGAAATACCTGGCGCACAGGTTAAATGATAAAGCGAGTTGAGAAAGAAATTAACGAAACGTCGAACTTTCAAATCTATAGCCGCTCTGATGAATTTTGTTAAAATATTTCAATATGGTATAATAATCGAGGATGGTAAATGGATAACTGAATCGGCGTTCTAATTAACTAATATAATTGATGTATCCTTATCGCTATAACGCTAGTATTGCATAACTAGGGCCGATGACCTGAGGGTGATTAGTAATGAAATATGGTTTTATACAACACACTCGTCCATGCCCTCGGGCAGTCTCGAACCAGAGAGAGAGGCAGACGTGTCTCGGGCAGTGATGCCCCTTTCAACTACTCTTCATTCGAGGATCGGAGTGTCGTTGACGTCCCGTTTTTATGATTTTTATTTCCCGTGCTATCATATGGAATTTATCACTTAGGAATTTTCGTTTGAGGGTTACTTGCTTTAATAACACGAGCGGTGACTAATAAGTTATTGGATACTGAAACTAAATATGTGATTTATTTTTAAAAATCTAATCTACTCAGAAAACTTCCTCACTTCTTCTGGGAGGCGTCCCTCGTATTTTAATGCACTTTACGCTTTCAAATAACAACGGAATTTTTATAGAAATCTGAGGGAAGATGAAAATAACATTTTAGGCGTTTTTATAATTATTTTTATAGTAGAAAATAAAGATTAACACGCTACTTAATGATAAAATCCACTCTTTCCCGTAAATATTCTTGTATTTTAAAATTGCTTTTTTGGTACTTTCATAGATTCCATCCAGTCGCTTTTTAAATAATACCAGCACGTAATAAAATCAGAATAATCGGCCTTTCATCGATAAAGAACGAACATTTTTAAGCGATTCGTGGAGGAATTAATTGCCTTTTATCTAAAAAATACGCTTCCTCATTCCAATTTCACAAATATGAGTGAAGAGAGGGACGGGTGAGGTGGAACATGCTAACGCTTTTCCAATCTCCATGCACTTCGTTGTTGAGTCTTTCATCTACTCCAGTCTCGACTTCCCATGCGATCATAGCTGCAGGCGGTCATGATGCGGCTAGACGCTTCTGACGTCACGCTCGTAGAGAGAGGTCAAAGCGGTTGGATGTGCCGGGTAGGTGGAGGGATAGGAAGGTGAGGAAGAGGGGGAGTCAGAGGGGTCGCTTGAGTACTAGATACTCGAGGGTAAGGTGGAAATTAATTCCGCTCTGATGTTGATGGTGGAGACGGAATAACGTTGCTGCTATATCTCATTCAAATGCATCGGATGACCTCGCTAGACCAAACGAGACGGAACTGGGAAAATTTTGTTACCTTAAATATATATACACTTCTGTAATTGAAAAATTTCAAACTATTTTGTTTGTATTTTTTGCCCCTTAGGAGTGTCGGGTTTTATTTATGCATGGATAAATAGCTCAAACTTCTGTTTTTCTTGACATACATAATATGAGCGATCCGGGACGCCGATGCAGTGGTTCAGTCGACTGTAAATAGTACTTGCTTTATATACATATTTTAACACAACCGGGTTTTATTAAAATCGCATATATTAATTTTTAACTAGCTCCTGAACATCAGGCAACGGCCGTTTACAATGAGCATATCAACGGCTGCAAAGACAAACACATGATTCGAACCCACGACCATTGGACGCCAGATACTCTGCCCAAATTTTTAGTAAGATCGTTGAATGCTAGATATCATTTCAGTTCATTCATTTTGGCTAAAAACTCGATAAGTTCGGACGAAAAAGTTAATTTGGAAAAACAATTTATCCCGCAATTAATGCGTGTGTTTGCGAGAGGTAACGGCGTGCACACAATTTCATGGTTGGCTTCAAGAGATTATGAAAAGCGGAAGTCACTGTTTACAGGAAATTACCTCTTTAATTAAATCGGGGACGTTTAATATTAAGCGGTTATAATAAATCACGCAACGAAAAGGGGTATTTTCAATTAAAAGTTAGCGAGAGTGCTTTGAGGGAAGGAAACGGGGCAAACGAAGGAGGAAAAAACAAAGTGAAAGTGAGCGAAGGATAAATTTCCGTGAAAATGATCGGTGACTTAACCGAGTTGGAGGAGGGTTGGGCTGGTACTGAAGGGTCTGGAGAGACAGAGGGAGAGAGAGGGAGAGAGAGGGAGAGAGAGGGAGAGAGAGAGAGAGAGAAAGAAATAAGGATGGTAAATAGGAGAGTGGGTACAGAAGAGGTCGAGCCAAAGGAAGACGATTTGGAAAGGGTAGGAAGAGAAAGAGTGCGATGGGGGTACGTTAGCGTCTAGTTGAGTTGCACCGAGTGCATTCATGTGATATGTGTTTGTAGGCGTGTGTTGATTGTAGAGAGGTGGAGGAGGAGAGGGACAGGGAGTGAGAGAGAGAGAGTAAAAGAGAGAGAGAGAAAGAGAGAGTGCAGTGAAGTGGGAGGTGAGAGTGGGTGTCTGGGGAGGTAATTGCTAGCGATGATAGACGGCAGGATGAGAGGTCGGTGAGTAGACTGGAGGCGGGGATGAGAGGGACCCTCTGAAAGAGAGAGAGGGAGATGCCTTTGAAGAGGCTTTTAAAGGGGTGTGAGGGAGTGGGGTGGAGGGGGCGAATGAGGCCGCCAGACGCCCCACATTGTGTGGGGCAGCAGCCTCTTTTTCTCTCTCTCACTCTCCGTCTCCGCTCTTCAGGTGCGGCGCACTCCGGCGCCCAACACACACGTCCGAGATGCGATTACACATTACCACCACCACAACCGCCGCCGCCGATCTCATTGTCGGGAAAGCAGTCTAGTCGATGGGAGAGTGGAGGAGGAGGAGAGGGGACTGGGGAGGCAGGAGGGGGGGGAGATATTTCATTCTCTCCGAATCAGACGTGTCCTCTCGGTGCAAACACCTCCGCTGGGAGTCCGCCTCTACACGACCTCCATTTTCACCGCTATTCCCTCTCCTCACTCTCTCCGTCTCTCTCTCTCTCACGCTCCCCCTCCATTTAACAACTCCATCTACTTCTCCCTTCCTCTCTATCTCCTCTGAATACAGTCTCAAGATCGTCGTCGCCACAGCATTTCAGACGCCCCTCACAAAAGGATCCTCTCGGAGCAAGGGAACCATCTCCGAGTTCGCGAGAATGAGCGGGGAAAAAAGAGGCATATGAGTAGTGGAACTGTTCTGCGATGCTCCTTTTCAGTTTGCGTTTATTATTTTTTTGTCAAGCTATTGATTCCTTTGTAGAGAGATAGAGGGAGCCTTTGGGGAATAAGATAATGTTGTAATTATTAGAATAGATTTTTAAACAACAGTGATACCTCATAAAATATACATGAAATTCAGGATTTTGTTTTAGGACAATTTAATTCTTTTTTCTCGAAATTTCTCAAAAATTATTTTGAGTTAAATCTAGAAAACAGAAAAGTTTTATGTTCTTGACGCATGGCAGTTAAGACCAATTATTAAATTGACTTGGAGATTCAAGTGGTAACTTTTCATTTAACTTTTTTATTTACCATTTGCGACTGGAATTAAATTAGTGTATTACTGAATTTCATAAAAACTATTACATGAAATTGGTTAAATTAACATTTATGAGCAATTAATTACAACTATTACCCAGCAGTATTTTAAAACCATAGCCAATAATTTAAGAAATCCTAGGTACTTTTTGTAACATATTCGACTTTGGGATATATATAATACTTATTATCAACTTTTCATAATCAAAAAATTTTTATTAAAAGCTGATAATGATTATTCAATTGCAAATTTGTTGTGATAGGTTTTAGTATTGATTTTTAAAGTATCATCTTTTCGTTGGATTGGAATTTTCTCTACTTTCGAAACAAATTTATCAGCTCGTCTGATTTAATCGATGTCTGTGATTGTAGAAAAAATTGTTTAATTTGGTGAATTAAAATTAAGATTGAGATTTTGCATTTAGACAAGTTTATTGAATTCTTTATATAAAATGGTTTCAAGAGGTGTGTGACAGCTTGTTAGATGGCTTGAGAAGAATTTATCCTGGTAAAAGGAGGAGGTAATTCTTATTAGTAGGCGATGCAATAAGATAAAAGAAATGGCATGATGTCTCGGATGGTTTTATTGTATGTAATAAATAAGATTTAATGTTTCTAAGCGAAGAACCAGATTATAAAAATTAATTCTTGAATTAGTGAAATACTACAAAGCTCCTAAAGCAATGCATGCATTGACTGCAGAATTGATTGCTGTATATCTATCATCGGCCTATTTGGGTGTAGTAGCTTGTGGAATTACTTTCCTGTTTCTTCTACCCATGAATATTCCTGGGTTCTTCTAAATAGCAGCATCACGGCTGGCGGAGGGCAGTGCAAGCGCGTTTGTTGCCAGAAGCTTCGCACCACGACAGTAATGAAGGCAGAAAGTTTTTATTATATATTCACAAATATTATTTCGTAAAATTTAATTCATTTAAGCTATTCCACTTTGGGTATTTAAAAACTTTTTTCTCAAATTAAATTACAAACTGATCCATTAAAAAAATATACGGTGGAGGAAGGTGGTAGGTGAGGTATTCACCAATGGTAGCAAGCAGGAGGAAGTGGTTTCAATTGATTGGTTCGATACCAGTTGTTTATATCTTACCTTGCTCCACAATACATTCTTGGAATTTATTATTTTCTCCTCTTGGATTTTTGTGAAGTCTTTTGTATTATGGTTCTTTACAACATTGTGTAGTCAATTTTCTATCTTCCATATTTGTTTTGCGTAAGCCTAAGATCTGATAAATTTTGGATAATTTCTGACTATTTATTTACATTCCAAGCTGTGTCATTTTTCTTTTCTTGCGTTGAAATCACTCATGGTGATTACAATGTAATGGCTTCCTATTTCACGAGAGTCATTGCTTTTGACTCTATTACCTTTTTATGGGTTCATATGAGGAATTTTTCTCCTAAATAAACCTCTAACATTTTCTTTAATATATATCTAATATAAAACAATTAATTGTATGCCGTAGGAACTATTTCAAACATCAATTCCAATGGCACTTTAGCATATCCCCTTTCTTAAATGTTTATTTATCGTTGGATATCACATTTCAAAAGATTTTTAAAATGGTGATACTTTTAGGATAAGATGACTTAGTTCGCATTTCGTAGCTAAGGCGAAGGAAGTAAGGTTATATCTCGAACATAAGGACAGATACAGATATTTATGGTATCCATATTATTCTATCAGTTTAATGAAGCCTATTTTAATTAAAATATTATTTTACTTAATGTACTGTCTATTTTCTCTTCCCTCGTTAGATTTCACTGAATCTCTCTCGTCTATTGCGGCATTTTGTTGTATTATTGGGTAGCACCTAATATTTAATCTCGGATATATTGATTAGTCTCTATCTTCCGTTATCGCGAACTTAATCTGGGTAAGTTATGCAAGTAAAATTGAGGAACGATATTTAACATAGCTACAACTTCTTTATGGATTTATTCGTTGGTAGTTCTGCATGTAACTGTGAGTTTTTTTTAAATCCTTCCCTGCGACCACCATCGGTACCCGATGACCTTAAGGACACACCGAAATTGGAGAACGGTGGTCCGGGAGCAGACGATTCATGTTGCAGGTCCAAGTGTTGAGAGGCTACGCAGCGCATAAACCGTCGCGAATGGCGGAGATAGGGAGAGGGGGGGTGAGAACGGACGGGAAAGCGCATCGCGTTCCCATGGAAGGGACTGCACGTCAAAAATAAAAGGATCGAAAACTCATTCCTCGAGTGCATCAAAAGAGCCATGGAGGGGTAACACCGGATGCCACCATGAGTGCTGCGGTGGCCATTGGTTTCGGGGGTGGGTTGCGGTGCGCCGTGTCGAGGGAAGCTGGAAAAAGATGGAAGGGGGTGGGTGCGAATGCCCTGCCTCCATCAAGGGCGAAGACGGGCGAGACGAGGGGAGGAGGCGGGGCCGTCGTCTGCCGCTGTCGAGCAAGACTCGATTTAAGGGCAAGTGCAAGTCGAATTGCAGCGGAAGAGGAGGGGGTTCGGGCCAAGGAGTGGGATGGCCGGGTAATGACTGCAGAAAAAAGCAGCATGCAGTTTAAGGCCATTGGGGGAGGGGGAGGGGAGGAGAGGAAGGTGGAGGCGTCTCGGAAGAGGCACCTGGGAGCCGATTTTAAGGACGAGTAGCCAAATATTATGGGATGGGAGTATGTCTGACAGTCGGTGGAATAGAGGAAAGATGTGCAGCGCAATTTAAAGATGCTGCATGTACCAAAACGGGTATGATGGGATTTTCGGAGGACATCTGGGCGAGCAATTCGACAAGGGCAAAGCACGGACAACGTGTGCGCGGTAATGATCAGCTCCGTCTCTCTCCCTTTGCGGTACGTGCACTGCACTTTATGCATCGAATACTCACCTGCACTTCTGTCGTCTATCCATTACGGGGAGCTTTCCTTTGGCCGTAGATGGTTACCGGGCAAAGCAATAAATTAACAGTTTCGCTTGCATCGGTAATTTTCTCCGTTAATATCACCCGATTTTCGCTGGTTAAGTGCATCAAAAACAATCTTACAGTTATTGCCAAAATTCTATAAATTGTATTTTCAAGAGAATTTAAAAGTAAAGTTGGTATTTTTCGAATTACTAAATGTAATTAATACGAGGTTCCATGCTTAGGAAGGCGAAGATATGATTCATTTGGTATTTGTTTGGAGAAATTTTCGTAAAATGCTTTAAATTTTTGTCAATATATGACTTAGGAGGTCAGCTAATAAAATCTTGAAAATAAATATTTTAAAATGGGAGCTTAATTTGCTGACGCAATATGAAAAAACGCGTTTTATTTATTGAGATTTATTTTGAAGTGAAAAGTTAAAATTCTTTATAAATCTATATATATATATATATTATAAAATGCTAATTCTCTTGGTCACTTGGTCATTATATCCGTAACGCTCAATATCTCAGTTGTTTCTTTAGTCAGTTCAACCAAATTTAGTAGGATTGGATTGATCACGTACCAGTCGTGAATGACATAAACAATTTCCAAAAAGGTCCTCGGTTTGACTCCAAAGTGTGATTTCAATTTTCCAAAAGATAACACGTAAAAATCGATTTTTCGACGTAAAGGCTTTTACTCTTTTGCAAATTAAAATTAGAAATAATTAACCTATTATCTTCGGACCTGTACCGTTTTAAAGAAAAATAAATAAAATTTCTTATTATTTTCGTCATATTTTGCCTACGATACAAAATCGCTCAATTTCTACGTTTAAATCATATTTATTGGAAAATTTTAAACTTTTTAACGATATGTTACCTTGCCGACCGTGTCATTGTATTGTCGTCTCAACCCTTATACTATATGCGTAAGAAAAGCGTGTTTTGAATGTTTTAATAGGTGAGAGAGAAGGAGAGATAGGAAGAAAGAAGGAGAGAAACCGAGAGAGAGAGGGAGTGAGAGAGGAGAGGAGGGAGACAGAGAAGGGAGATAGAGAAAAAGGTAGAGGGAGAGATAGATAGATAATGTTCTTTATTAGGGCAAGATTGAGACTAGAAAATATATTTTCCAGAGAAAAAGAGATGGGGGAGGGAAGTAAAGTGGGGAGGGAGGAGGCTTGGAGAGAGGAAGAGAGAAAAAGACGAAGAATGGAAAGTGCCTTAAATTTGATACTTAATCCACGCAACCAAATTTGGTAGGATTGCTACGATCACGTACCAAAAGCGAATGACATAAAAATATTTAAAAAAAGGTACCGTGTTCGACTCCAGTGGGTGATTTAAATCTCCCAGAAGACAATCAATATCTCAGCCGTTTGTTTGATTACAAAGTCCGTTTTAAATAGGCTATTTCATCTGGTTATTACTAAACTATATAACTATAACTATATAACCATTTACTCAGAATCAAAATTTGAAAATTTCGAAGGCACTTCCTGCCACTCACCGATTTTTAAAAAACAATTTATTTTGCACTTTTATAGATGGCATTAAAGGTCACACAATGTGAAAGTTTATAACTTTCTATTTATAACCATTTGCTAAGAATATTAATTTGAAAATATTTAAGGCACCCCTTACCTGACACCTATTTCTCCAAAACATGGCAGCATAATAAATAGTATTCTTCAATTTAAACAAAATGGCATTAATGCTTATAATACTTAATACTGTAGTAGAATACGGTTCAGGCCGGAGTCCATTGTAACTGATAATTGAATGAAAAATATTAAAATCTTTCAAATTTCGATGAAAAATTATCTATTTTAAGCCGGGGTTGGTTCATGAAACTTGCTTTATAAGGTTGCATTCCCCGAAGCCGCATCCAATAGGTTTAGTATTAAAGGAGGTTAATGTGGATATAATCCCCGTTAAGATCCGCCTATGAGTTGAGCGATCATTTAGGGTTCATTTCCTTTAATATTACATTTCAGCAGCTATCGAGCATTGCATCGATAGAATATTTTGCGACTAAATCTACATAACTTATATAGATTGTTGTCGTTCTACACAAAGATGATAGAGGCTGTAAATGCATTTTACGAATAGTTAATTCATATAGATGAATATTACATGTATTCATGGAATTTCGATTGAAAAATCTTTAGCTATTGAAAAACAATCATTTTTCTTCTTTTTGGTAAGGAAAATTTGTTATTTATTTTCTGTCTTTTGAATGGATCTTAATTGAACCCGAGAGAGTTAATACGTAGCCCCAGAAGAGATCTATGTGATTTCAAATTTTGAATTTTTGTGTTGTATGATGTGCAAGCATAGGTTCAAGGAAAGGCAAACTTGGTTTTCATTCAGCTACCTGCCTTGCCAATTCTTCTATCTCAATGAAGCCTTTCTTGTCATAGTAAATGCCATTTTAAAATTTTACTTTACAAATTGGTGAAATTAATAAACAGGTTATATATATTGTGATATCGTACGCGTAGTTGAGTTATGTAATGTATTTCTTCATGTTACCGAATATGGTAAAACTTTAGTAGGACGAATTATTTTATTTCTTTTGTTAACAGGAGTTTAACATATATGTAAATATTAAACTTTCTATTAATACAGTAAACCGTAAATTTTAATGAAGTTTATGATTAAAAAGCATCTATGGTTTCACTTTCCCCTGTCTGTCCGCTGTTCATTGGCTAAGTTGAATTTTGGACAATATTGGGCCAAATGTGTGACATTTCTAGAATACACGAATATAGCGAATTTATTTTTAGTGTGTTCATTTGGTTTATTCTACTATGGCTGGTTCCGTCCATTCTGGAGTTACAAAAAATTATGTCGCAGCTGAAGCAGAATGTCTACTCCAAAGAAAGTTACGGATCACGTTGCTATAACTATGCCATTCATAACATCTAACATAAAACGCTCTTAATCTCAAGCTTGTTACGATGGAAATTTTAATTATTGTTTGGAAATGTTGGCAAATAAAATAAAGTTTATTATTATTTTATCACTACCGTAATGATAAAAGCTGTGATTCAAACTAAAAATATACGCACAAAAGGAAATAATGTTTGTTCTGAGACGATTATTATTCTAATGCAATGATATTTGATGTCGTACTTCTTTGGATGGAATGTCACTCTTTTTCTCTCTCCCCCCATAAATAACAAGCTAAAATTACCGCCCATTCCGCTGGAGTGGATTTTTACTAATAAGTTCACAAACCCTATGGGGAATAAGGAGAAACGGAGAGAGACAGCTGTCTGACCACACTTTCTTATGGATGGAGAAAATCTAAAGGGATAAGTTTGAACGAAGCGATCAGTAAGGTCGTGCGAGACTCCACAGAGAGAGAGAGGAAATCGTATCGGTGGTGATTTATAGGGAGACGCTGCGGCTGGGACGTCGTAAGTGGTAAAGCCGGATGAGAGGACAGTGTTCGTAAGGCAATGAGGGTCGGCAATGAGGGTCGGCAAGGGGCATACAGTGGAAACGGTATTTCTATGATTCACGATTTTGTGCTCATTTCGATAAACAGGAATAATAGCAATCATCTGCCGAAACGAAAGCAAACGATAAATGGAAAATAGCAGGAGGTGAAGACCAGTTTATACGGCATTACATCCGATACCGGGTGTGGTAATTTTACGAAGTATTAATAATATTTTCAAACGACTATTTTTATTTCTTATTTATGTGGATACTCATGACGTTTGTTAGTAAAGTGGTGTTTTAGTTTCTGATGATTTTGAAGCATTTGAATGCCAATTATACCTTTTAATAAGTATGGTATTTAACATGATAAGTGATATTTTCGTGTTTTTATCCCTATAAGAACATTAATAAAGAATAATTTAAGTAATTAATGTCATAAGAAGTTTTTAATATAGTTTATAATTTGGCGAAAGCAAATTTGAGGAATTTAAGGACAAGGATAGATAAAATTTTGAAATTATTAGCAAAATACATTTTGAAACGATAGTCTTGGCATTAACTTTGCGACAATCTATTGTAGCGAATTAAAGAAAACAGAAACTTTTAACATGCCATTATTTATTATTCACATTTTGTATTTTGTGTATAGTAAATAGTGATACGTTAAATATTTCTTTTTTTCTTTAGTTCGCTAAAATACATTTTATTTCTCTGGGAATTTGTATACCTTTCTTTTAGTGATCCTCAAAGATTTGTCATATTATTTTCTTCATCCGCGACAGTCAATAGAAATTAGCGCAAACTACATAACACATTACGGAAATGCAGATAAAGAAGTTTTAAAAAATACGGTGGAAGATTTTCGTTAGTTTGAAATTCATAACATTTTAAAAATATCCCAGTTCAAATAGTATAGAACAAATTGGTAATGTTTTGAAAAATTTATGGTAGATGGTAGATGTTTCACGCATAGGAACGTTTATCCTGATTGGCCGGGACCTCTTTCCGACGATTGTTTCAGAAGGAACTTCCCTATTCTTCAGCTTCTAGCTTTATTAGCCTCAATTTTTTGTTTCCTGCCATTTAATCTTTGTTATATACCGGGTTTCGGATATGATATCCATAGGTTGTACGTGTTTGATTTCCATGTCTAGATTTGGTGCCTGTAGTGCTGGCCATTTAGTTTCCCTTGATGCCGACGTGGAATGGAATCCAGCAGTACTTGACACTTGCTTCTGTCACAAGTTGTTCTGGGGCGTCAGGCTGCCTAGTGAGTCACTGCATATTTAAAAATCCTTTTGGCTGTGAATAATGACGAGTTCCTATGCCATGTTGATAGCAGTCATTTCGGCTGAAAAGATACTGGTGGTGTGTTTAATGGCGAGAATGAGGATTATAGGGAGATGGGCGTCCTCGATCATGGCACATGCAAACTTGGGTTTGCTCTAACACTCATCTCTGAATATGAGTATGCAATTCCTGCGTGACTCCATAAACTCAAAGAAACGCTGTCGATATTCGGCAGGAGAGGTATTTTTCTTTCTGAAGGTGGCATTGCTTCAAAAGAATACAGTAGTGTGGGATTTTTCAAAGAGGTTTTTGGCCCATGGACCACTTGATTATTTGTGGGAAGTTAATGTTAAAGTAATATTGCCTCCTGTTCTCTTCTTCTGAGTGGCTATGTTGCCTTAGGGCGTCTATCATATTTGACCTCGCTGGGCTATCAGGGAGCGTCTCTGCTTGGGACGCAAAACTGAAGGAGAGATGTTTTCGGAGCAAATACAGAGGTAGTTCATTAGCTTCTGCTTATCTCTCTTCTCTCTATATTATAACCGCTCTATCCTGCCTAACGTAAAAATATGTCAAAATTATTTCTTACTTCTGGATGAGCTAGAAAGCCGAAATTTTGCAAACCGATTATTCATGACTTATAAATAAAGGAAAAATTGCAAAAACGGCACGTTTTTAAGTTTAAGTGCCCCAAAAAAATTTAAAAATTCGAAAAATTTCGATAAGATTAACATTAGAGCATTGTAGCTATCGGGCACGCTTCTAAGAGGACTTTCAGATGTATTTGGCGTTCAAACACGGCATCTACGCTGTAGAGTACAGGGTAAATAAATCGCGATAGGTCAGTGCGATTTCGACGAAACTTTAATTATAATACTCGGCGTGAGTTTCTGCATGTGACAATTGTACATTTGTCTAGCATAAAGGGATGGGTTAGATGCTAGGATAGTTTCCATTATCCGTTTGATTAACACGTAAAAGAGTGTAAGACATCTTTCGTTTGCTTTTTAAAATTACTTATAATTGTCATAAAAATTAGAAACTTAAACCATAGTACGTGTAAAAAAACGCAAATCCATTTTCCTACCGTAGATTCTCAAATAATATTCAAATTGACTCAGAAAATTGTTTTGAAGACGAAACTCTGTGAATAAAGTATGGGAGTATGGGGAAGAGAAAGAGAGAAGAAAGGAGAGAGAGATTAGAGAAAGAGGAAAAGGGGGAGGGAGAGAATGAGGGAAAGCGAGAGATTTGGTGGGAGGGAGGGAGGGATATAGAGAAGTAGAGAGGGAGGTAGAGAGAGAGGTAGAGAGGGAGGTAGAGAGGAAGGTAGAGAGGGAGGTAGAGAGAGGGAGAGAGAGGGTTGAGAGAGGGAGGGGAATGGAAGAGAGAAGCCCGAAAATATGGTTAAATATAATTTTCTACCTTAAATACGAGGGCAGTTCAATAAGTAAAGACAAAAATGTTGTTATTTAAAAATGGTTTATTTAAAAACCACAAAACACACTATTTTTACTTTCTCTATACGTAGTATAGGGGAAAGTATTATTTTCATGAAAAAAATCGACTTCGAGATTTCAACGGAAATACATGTTTGAGGTCCCCTAAACATGTTTTGACCATTTTATTGATGATGTCTCTGTGTGTATGTGATAGCTTTTTGTGGGTGCTTTAACTCAAAAACTATTAATCAGGTCAACGCGAAATTTTATGTTTACCTTTTTTTAAAGTCACAAGAATTGATTCGTTTTTGGTAAAAATCGGTCACTTATCCGTTATTTTGAAACATTTGATTTAATAATTGATAAATGTAAAAATATGCTGGAATAAAAGTTGTAGGAATTTAATGTTCTACGAACTTTGTTTGAAACATTTTTCCATATAATGCATTGTTTAAGAGATATCTTATATTTTTATCTGCTACCAACACGCCATCTACCGAAGACTATTGTTAACAATTTATCCTTAGTTTCGTCTTAGTAACGCTTCTTTTTCTTTTCTTAATTATTGGAACTTTGTGGCTATATCCAATATCAGAAGTCTATGGTTTGAGATTATTTCTGATCTTTGTAGTCTTTAAATTTTTCTTAGTTCATTAAAACATTTATTATCATTTAACCCAGTGTTTTTCAACCGTTTTGCTTTGGCGACACTTTAAATGATCCAGCTCCCGCGACACACCATGAAGCAAAAAGTCAATTTTCTTCGTTAAAACAACAAAAATACTTAAAATTCCTTATTTAACCATAAAACATCATAAATATAGCGAAAAATATAACAAAATGTTTTATTATGTTTAAGAAATACGATAACTCTCTTTAATAAAATTTACTTTGTTTAACTAGCAGAAGTACCCGGACGTTGCTCGGGTTTAAGGTTAAGAACAAATAATCAATGCAGTGTATACAGAAACACTTTAAGTAGGAAAAAGTTGCAAGTTATTTGACTCAATTCATCGTTGTTTGAGTTTCTGATTCAATATTGATAAGAAAATTATATTCGAGTGTTAATCATTCAACCTTCTATTACATAACAGTCCTGTATTAATACGATATACGAAATTTAGCAAAGATTCTTTTAAAAAACTTCAAATTATGACAGTGAATAGGGAAGCTATGAAAAACAGGAATTTCTCCATGAAGGCCCGGGTGGGCTTTATCTGGATCATGCATCAAATTTTCTTGCAAATTTAAGTAAAATTGTCTTCACTGGCACAATGCGATTAAATAATTAAGGGTATACGTTTGGGGCGGGGAAATTTCCCGTTGAAGAATTTCAGCCCGCGATTTCAACATCAGCGAAGACCCATCGCAGGCATAAGACTGGATTTATAGCTAAAGATATGTACACCAGGAGTGAGTTGGGCTCACTCTCAAAGATATTGAACTTTTTGAGAGCCAATCTTGCGAATTTGATACATGGCCTCCGTTAATAAACGCTAATTTTCGAAACTAAACACAATTTTTTAAAATTACGGAGTAACTTTCAAATTTTTTTGATACTTCGTTAATAATGTTACACCCAACTTAATAAAATATTAATTATTTTGATGCAGGAAAATGTTTAAAGTTTTGAACTGTATACTTTTGACATTTCTGATGAAGATTTTTAAATTTAAAATTTTTACATTTCATACAAAAACTGACTTTTATAGATATACTAGCAAATATACCTGGAGTTGCTCGGGTTTTTAAATCAAGACAATAATTTGAAGAAGATTTGAGAATAAATGAAGTATATAAACCAATACATGGTTCAAAAACCATAAACGAAGGTTATACACATGGAAAAGCCCAGGAGATAGAATGAGATGCCAAATTGATTACATCCTTGTAAAACAAAGATTCAGGAACAGCATAAAGAACGCCAAGGCATTTCAAGGAGCGGACATTGATTCAGATCACAGCCTTCTAATACTTGACGTGAGTACAAAGCTCAAACAAATAAGAAAAACGAGAAGAGGAAGACAGACCTGGGACCTAGAAAAACTGAAAGAAAGGCAGGATGTAGTCAGCATGAAGTTGGAAGATAACCTAAGAAAGTCAGAAAACAAACCGAAGACCGTTGATATAGAATGGGATGAAATTAATACCAGTATCAAGGATACCTTGGATAAAGAGATTGGAAAACATGAGAAGAAAATCAGAAAACCATGGATCACGAAGGAAATGTTGGAGAAAATGAATGAGAGACGAAAATGGAAAAACGTTAACAGCAAAGAAGGTAGATAGGTGTATAAACAATGAGTTGAGAAGGGTAACAGATAAAGCTAGAGAAAATTGGATAAAAGGAAAATGTGATGAAATAGAACAAATGGAGAAGTTAGGACGGTACGATATGATGTACACTAGAGCACTTGAGTTAGAAGATAAGAAATCTAATGGAATTCATGGTATGGGAATTATGAATACGGATGGGAAGATAGTCTCAGAAACAAAGGATGTAGCACAGGTATGGGAAGAATACATTAAGGAATTATACAGCGAACAGGCAGGAGCGGCAAAAATAGAACTGGAAGATGAGGAAAACATTGAAGAAGACAACTTAGGACCAAGTATTATGGATAGCGAAGTAGAAAAAGCGATAGTGGAACTAAAGAAGGGGAAAGCCACGGGCAGTGATGGAATACCGGCTGAGATACTTAAAGTCATAGGATCAGAAGGACTAAAAGCGATCACGAAATTAGTTAATAAGATTTACGACACGGGAGAGTGGCCTCGGGATTTCCTATAAGTAACAATGATCCCTCTAAAGAAGAAGCCAAAGACAATGCAGTGTAAAGATTACAGAACGATAAGCCTTCTGTCACACACATCGAAGATCATCACGAGGATTCTTAATAAAAGTCTGGAGAAAAAGACAGAAGAAATACTAGGGGAAGATCAATTCGGTTTCAGAAAAGGACGAGGAACTAGAGATGCTATAGGAGTAGTTAGAATCATATCAGAAAGGGCAATAGAGTACAGTCAAGATATCTGCGCATGTTTCGTAGACTGGCAGAAGGCCTTTGATAGAGTAAATTGGGTAAAGTTGATGAAGATATTAAAGGATATAGGTGTAGACTGGAAAGACAGGAGACTGATTAGGAATCTATATGTGAATAAAGTTGTAAAGGTCAGGTTTGAGAATGTGGACACCTGCGGAATAAATATCGGTAGAGGAGTAAGACAAGGCTGCTGCCTATCGCCAACCCTATTCAATATATATGGAGAAAGTCTAATGCAAGAAGCTTTAGAAGGCACAGGAGATTTCAAAATTGGAGGAAGGATTATAAGAACAGTAAAATACGCAGATGATCAAGTACTTTTAGCAAGAAAGGAAGAGGAGCTACAAAAAATGATAAATAGACTAGTGATAACAGGAAGAAAATACGGTATGGAAATAAATACAGAAAAATCCAAGGCCATTCGAATATCGGGTAAAGAAGAGAATCTGAAAATAAGTGTTGGGGGAAAGCCTTTAGAACAAGTTTCAGAATATAAATACCTTGGAAGCATCATAACACGAGAAGCAAAATGTACGGATGAGATCAGAACTAGAATAGAAAAGCAAAAGCGGCTTTCAGGAGAAAGAAACAACTACTTACAGGGAATATAAGGGAAGATATCCGCAAGAAGTTGATAAAATGCTACGTATGGAGTATAGCATTGTATGGGGCAGAAACATGGACGCTAAGGAAAAATGACATCAAATACTTGGTAAGCTTTGAAATGTGGACTTGGAGGAGAATGTTGAAGATAAAATGGACAGATAGGATGAAAAACGATGAAGTGCTACGAAGACTAGGAGAGAAGCGAATGATTATACAGACTATCAGAAAGAGGAAGGCTAACTGGATTGGACATTACCTGAGGAGAGAGAGTATGATTAAATATGTGTTAGAAGGAGAACTAGATGGGAAAAGGGGAAAGAGGTAGGAAAAGGTTTCAGCTGATAGACGATTTGAAAGGGAAAGAGAGTTATCAAGATATGAAGAGGACAGCGGAAAATAGGAGTATATGGAGAACCAGGTTTAACCAAGAATAATCGCGGACCGGTCGAGATCTGAGAATGATCTCTGTGGTCATTTTGGCATTATGCTTATTTTAAAACCTTTATTTATTTTATTTGAAAATTATTTTCTTAAATTAAATCTATAAAAGTAAGGTATTAAAAATGGAAAATTTAAACCAATATTATGAATTTTTATCTAGATATAGAATTTCGGAAACGAAAGAAGTCTACCTGAAATCAAAATTTAAAATCTTACAAATTTTGGTAGGCTAACGGTAATTAAATTTTTTTCTGAACAAACAAACAAATTAAAAAATATATTTACGAAGAGAAGAAGCAGAGAAGATTATTGTTTCGTTATTACTGTATGGTAAATAATACGTTGCTATTTATGGCTATTGTTGTTCAAGATTTGTTAAGTAATCATTTGTGATGATGAATCCGGAGCCTTTGCCGCTGTTAAATTGGTTATTTTTACCGAAGCAAGGATAGAGTTATAGCATAGTTTTAAAAATACATTCAAGAGGATAAGGTTGCGTTCTGTAAAAAGCAGACTAAAACAATTTTTATTGCGTCTACACGTGAAATGTTTTTTCAAACAAAAAATTACGAATATAAACATTCCTATCATTATATATCACACGACACGCTAATCGCCAATGTCATGAGAATCCGTTTGATATAATTCGAGATGGAATTTAGGTGATAACACTTAAATGAACAATATTAGTAACACTAATCTATTGCAATATAAATGTATTTTAATATTAATGTATATAGATGGATATGAGGCCAAAATTAGAATTCAATTCTCTGGAACATACTATAATGTGCATTATATATTTTTTAATTTTCAGTCCGCATAAAATATTGTTTCATTAAATTAAAATTTATTAGTTTTATTCGAAGGAAGTGCAATACATCCCCTCTCAAAATAGCGCCACAAACGAACATTTATTTCTTTAATTGCCATGTCAACCCTATATAAACAAATTCTGATTGGCTCATTATATAAATTTCTGCCAATTTTCAATTTCTGTCTACATCCTTGGTCGAGTTATTCGCGTTTTAATAACTTTACACTCAGACCAACGAAAGGACAATATAGCGCATTTCAGCTCTTTAGGTATTCCTTCTCGAAAATAACGCAACGAACTATGAAAATAATTTCCCTCTCCTTCCCATATTAAAAGTCTTCAAAGCACGCTTAAACCCATAAGGATTGGAATAACAATATGATTTCGAAGTTTAACAATGTAATTGGTAGGCAAGGCAACAACCTGTTAAAATGACAAGATTTCCCCAAAATATGTGAACTAAATCTTTAACATGAAGGATATCGAACTGTAGGCAAAAAACGATGAACCTTATAATTTATTTTTTAAAATGGTTTAGATCTAAAGGTCGCGAGTCCATTTTTTGTAATTTTAATCTCAAAAAGAAGAAAAGCCTGCACGTCAGTCGATTTTTACGTGTTTTCTTATGGGGAATGCAAATAATCTCTTGGAGTTGAACCGTGGACGTTTTTCGTAAATTTATATATATATATATATATATATATATATATATATATATATATATATAATATATATATATAGCTGAAAGTACCCGGTGATGCCCGAGCTACGCCAGACGTCATCGGCGAATAAAATTATATGTGTCATATGGTAACACAATCATTTCAACTTTTACGCATTTTTTCATGTTCATAAAAACAGTACTTTCCCCTATACTACATATGGAGAAAGTAAAAATCCTATCACATACAGACAGACAGACCGACAGATACACAGACATCATCGCGAAAATAGTCAAAACGAGTTAAGGGGACCTCAAAACGTGTGTTTCCTTTGAAATCTCGAATTCGAATTTTTTCATGAAAACAATACTTTCTCTATACTACGTATATGGAGAAAGTTAAAATTAATCTCTGATACCTATGAATTGTGCCGGGAGGGTCCATGGAGATCCGAAGGGAACGGGAGCATATGTCAGAGTAATAGGATTTCGAGTCCAACAATGCAATCGGTTGGCAAGTCGACTTGTTAAAAGCGCTAAATTTTGTCAGAATATGATATTAAAACGTTAAATTCGAGAAATTTTGAATCTAAGGTGATAAAAGACGATAAGAATAAAAAACTATTGTCATTTTTCTTTAATGCAGTACTAGTCCGGAGATCAAAGGTCAAATATATGAATTTTAATAAGCAAAAGAAGATAAGCTTGCAGGTCGAAATATCGATTTCTCCATGTTATCTTATGGGAAATGGAAATCATTCTCAGGAATTGAACTCGGGACGATTTTGGAGAAATTGTTTTCATAAATGGCTTTTACATTAAGAATCAAACATTTCCACCAAATGTCAATCTTGTAGCTACTAGGAAAGTTTGTTAAAATAGCATTACAGTTCCGATTTCTGACCCATTGACGCCGACTATGACGACGAAGTCATTTTTAATTAATAACTTTTATACTAACTTCACATTTATCTATAATAATAGAGATATGTGTGTCTCACTCACTCACTCACTGACACAGCACTCTAAGGTACTTATAGAATGGATATAAATCTGAAGTTTGATATGTTTGTAGTTCAAGTGACACAACCGACGAGAAAAATCGAAAATCACAAAAAAGTTTATATTTAAGGGGTCTTTTTAACCCCAATGCTTCATTTCAATATCCCATAAAAAAAGCATGGGATTCAGTGCAAGTATTTCTCTTTTTTAAATTACTTTAAATTGAGATACGAATTCGGGAAAAGAACAGTTGACTATCTGAAAAAATGGAGTTCTTAATTTTTGAAAGCAGAATTCAAATACCTACCCAATTAGCGTATAAATATCTGCTTTTAATAGGAAGAAATTGTGAATTTTTTCTTCTTTTCAACATTGGAAATCTTTCAATACTATGGCAACGACCTCAATGCTTTTAAAGGGATCTGATATTATACGTTGCGATTGCAGTGATTTAATGTTTTTAATGGAAATTAATGCCGTCATAACAAATTAAAGTTGAACTTCCATAACTAGAATCCCAAGGAAAAGTAATAATTAGTCGAGTAATAGAAAATTATATTTATGGAAATATTTTTTTGAATATTTTTATATATACCGTGGAACTTCTATAATTCGAATCTAAAAGGAAATCAAAAATTATAGTTATAGAAAATTCGATTTACGGAAATATATATTTGTCATTTTTCTTTTATTGAATTAACATCAAGTTTATTCCCATAAGCATATAATTCTAATTTTCAATATCATGCATATTATAAAAACATCATCACCAATATTTTCTTCCGATAATATGTAAGATTTTACTATATCCAAAACACTAATTGCATCATGCACTGGGATTGAGAGTATAATCATCATCATGAGGTGTTCTGCCTCTAGGCAGGTCCCTGGCACCAGCGTTGTCTCCACTCATTTCTGTTCCTTGCCATTTCTTTCATTTCCTGATACCCTCCCCTTTCTTTCAGATCGTCAAACATTTTTATTCTTCTACGTCCCCTTTTCCTTTCCCCTTCTACTGATCCTTCCAACACCATCAATAGTAAACCTTCTCCTCTCAAGATATGCCCTAACCAGTTACTTTTCCTCCTCTGAATTGTTTCAAGTAATCTTCTCTTCTCATTCACCCTTGTTAGTATTGCTTCATTCCTTATCCTATCCGTCCACTTAACCTTCTCCATCCGCCTCCACACCCACATTTCAAATGCCTCTAGTCTTTCTTTCTCTCTTTTCTTTAGCGTCCATGTTTCACACCCATAAAGCAATACACTCCAAACATAGCACTTCACAAGACGTTTCTTCAGATTTAAATCCATTTTACCACATAGTACCCGTTTTTTCTTATTAAATGTTTCTTTTGCCATTGCTATTCTTGTTCTTATTTCTTTTTCACTTCTCCAGTCTTCAGTTAGCATGCTTCCCAAATATCTATACTGTTTTACTTGCTCCACTCTTCCATCCTTTATTGACACATTCATAATCTCTCTATCCCCTATTCTCATCACCTTTGTTTTCTTTATGTTCATTTTCATTCCATATTCCATCATCCTGTCTTCTAGCTTTGTAACCATTTCCTGAATATGCCTCGTTTCATCTGCCAAAATTACCATGTCATCAGCAAACCTTATACAATTTATTATTCTACCCCCAATACTAATTCCTTTATCATTCCCTATTCCATTGTCAATCATTTCTTCAGCATATATATTGAACAGGGTTGGCGATAAGCAGCAACCTTGCCTTACTCCTCTTCCTAAATCATACCATTCGGTCTGTGCATCTTTTATCCTCATAGCTGCTTTCTGTTTCATATACAGCTCTTTAATTAACCTTCTATCTTTCCAGTCTACTTTTTTTGCTTTTAGTATTTCCATCAGTTTTTCCCAGTTCACTCGGTCGAATGCCTTCTCCATATCTATGAAGCACAGACTAATTCCTTTACCCCTTTCTATATATCTCTCTCCACTCATTCTTATCAATCCTATTGCATCTCTTGTACCTCTACTCTTTCTAAATCCAAACTGTTCCTCTGCAACATTTTCTTCCATTTTGCTAATTAGTCTCCTGTTCATAACCCTCAGTAGAACCTTTGCTGCATGTGTAATTAAACTGATTGTTCTGTGTTCACTGCATTTTCTTGTTCCTTGCTTTTTCGGAATTGGAATCATAATTGTTTTGACGAAATCCTCTGGCCACATCCCCTTGTCATAGATTGCATTACACAACTTCACTATTTCTTCCAGTCCTTCCTCATTAAGACACTTAAATAATTCTATCGGTATCTCATCTACCCCCATTGCCTTCCCATTCTTCATATCCTTTATTGCTTGTAGCACCTCTATTTTCAATATCGAAACCCCTGTTTCGTCATTATTTATTTCATCCTGCTCTTCAATACGGAGATCCTTTGGTTTTTCATTTGATTTGTACAACTACTACAAGTATAATAGATAATTGCAATTCTCACGTATTACTGAAAGCACAAACATGTCGATTAAATTTGGGTTATCGACTTTAGGAAGGAGTGAATAGGTTTGTTTTTCTCAAGGGCTATAAGGGATCACAAAAGGAGAAGCAACCCTGATATCAGTGACGGTAAAACTTGAAAAGTATTTTAATGTTGTGTTTCGTAGTTTTTCGAGAAATTTTAACTTTTCAATTGTTAAATATAATGGCGTCATATCTATTTCGCAATTTTTAAATCCAAATACCTGCTAAAGGCACGGATGATGATGCCATAATCTTAACACAAAATATCATAATTTTTCTATAATTTTATTGTATAGGATATTGTCTTAATGATGATTATTCTTGTTGCTCCTATAGCGCGATCTGAGTCATTGAACTTGAATTACGAAAACTTGGGCAGGAGCCGATTGCCAGAGAATTTGGAAATTACGGATAGTTGCCTTAATTTCACGGGAAATTATAAATATACTGCTATTACTCATGGAATTTATTATTTAATACATATGAGCTCCACGTGACTGAAGTGCTGTTGCCCTGGAGATCGCGTTGGTTTATTTAAGAGTTTAGATCTTGGTTTATGGTGATTTTTTGAAGCGCTTGCAGTTTCCAAGCACCGACTACTCGTATATATATATATATATCTGAAAAACGATCCGGGTTTGACTCTAAGAAAGTCATTTCTATTTTCCATAAAATATCATGTAAACATCAACTTTTTGACGTGCAAGCTTTTATTCTTTTTGAGATCTTAATTAGAAAAAATTAACCTACGATCTTTGGATCTAAACCATTTTAAAGAAAAAGTTATAGAATTTCTTATTCTGTTCATCTATTTTCGCCTACAGTTCTAAATTCCTCATGTTAAACGTTTAATTCACATATTTTGAGGAAATCTTGCCATTTTAACGGGATGTTAACTTGTTAAACCTCGAAATCCTATTGTTGTTTCAATCCTTATGGGTGAAAACGTACTCTGAATGCTTTTAATGCAAGAGAGAAGGAAGGAGAGGGAAATGAATTGTTGCATTATATGCGAGAAGGAATACATCAGAATGTACAACATTAATCATTCGCATATTGAAATTACTTAGAATCATGGTAGGAGGTCGAGACTTGAAACATCGAACGCCTAAAAGAACGAAAGTTTGTTTTCCTGCCATCTATTTTTGAATACGCATCAAATCGATCAACAGATCAGTTTTTAAACGCGAGAATTTTACAAATTCTTAGTGATTTGCGTTGTTGCCGGTTTCATGTAATTGGGTACCATTGACATGGATAATCTATTCACCAAATTTTAATTAAAAACTTTCCCGTAGAATTTCAACGGTCATCTCCCTAGTTAGTAAATAAAGTTAATTTTTGAAGAATATATAAACATATTCATATTGCAACGGGAATTTAATGAGCCCCAAAAAATAATTTGGAAACCGATTAAAGCGGCAGTTTTTCGTGCTCTTAACATTGAGAACCTTTATCGCCACATTTGCGACTACAATGATTTTATGGGAAACACCGTAATTCGGTCTTCGATTGTTGTAGACATTTTCATTTTTTTATGAAAACAAGTTGCTGATTTGATTTTATGCCGTATTTTACTGCTGAATTAAGCTTTACAAAGAAAACGGTCCAGTAAATTATGTAACCAACTTTAGCCAACGTTTTAAATAGCCGGAGTATAATAATTAACAATATAACACACTTGTTTTGTAAGATTCATTAAATACTTTAATGGCTCATCGATTTATTTACGTTGCTATTTTGAATTAACACACATGTATATATGTATATATACATGTATATATTGTACTATTTTGAACGTGAACCTAAATCCACATATAGCCATAATATTAGATTTTGAAAAAAATTATATTCAGGCTGCAATATACTCTAATGTTTAAAATTTAGTCTAAAACGTTTGAACAAATCTGTATCCGGTGACGTCGTTTTTCCGCGAAACTATTTAACTAGGCGATTATTATAAACAACTCTTTAGTTTCTAATGATTTTATTTTACAAACATCACTTCAATTTATTTATTGATATCATTATGATAGGAAAAATTTCTTCAAATCAAATTTACACATTTTTTATTCAATAGATCATAAAGTAATGCAATAACTTTGCACTCGAACCAACTACTCTTTAAAACATTCAAATTTCGTTGATATTATTTTAAACGAATTCATTCAAGGACATGATCAATTAGAGGCATGTTACAAACATTGCCGATAGTTTCCTCAATGGGATTGTCAATGAATAGAAAGATATGTCATGGCTCGGCCGTCGATAACTGTGCTCCTTTTATTGGAGCGCTGTCCAATAGGGAAGTAAGAAGATGCAGGTCGAATGGGGAAAGACAGGAGACGTGACGTGGGGAGGTCGAGAGGAGAAAGGAGGGAGAAAAGGGGATAGTGAGGGACGTGGCTGAGATGGGTTCGATGTAGGAGGATGGGGAGAAAGTGGATGAAAGAGGCAGCAGATGGAATGAGAGAGAGAGAGAGAGGAATGAGGCGGAGGAGGTAGCTGTACGAGGCGAGAGTGGGAAGTGAGTCTCCCTCACACTAAAAAGGCGCCCTTCCGCTGAAGAAACGTAAATGCTCTCTCTTGGCCGTAGGGCTACCTCTCACTCCTCTTTCTCTCTCGCCGAGACGCTCGAGAATGGCGGGTGAGTAGTGGGCGGGATTCCAGCGCATCTCCCCTCCTATTTAAGCCCTTTCAATCGAAAGGGAAAAAAGGAAGATCGTTGGCCGTTAAGCCACAGCCTTTCCCGTTCTCCTTATGGCGGCAAAGAGCAACAAGGATGCGAGTTACGGGGAAATTTCTCTGTTTTCATGGGAATTGGTCCTGGTTAATTAAAAAACTTGTTTTTTTTCCTCTCATGTGAGATGACGGCGATAAGCTTAGTTTTTTCTGCTCAAAATAATTTTGGGAATTTCAAGATAGTGACATGTAAAACTAGAGGTATTTAATTTACTCGTCATATCACTAGAGGATTACCAATCTCCTTTTATGGCTGAAAATAAATTCCAGAATAAGCACTTAAGTATAAAAAATTTAAAAATTAAGTATTTGTCTAAGACATCTCTAATAACCAGAGCAATTTTTTTATTTTCTCCATATATGTAGTATATGGGCAAGTATTGTTTTCATGAAAAAATCTACTTCGAGATTTCAACGGAAATACACGTTTTGTCAATTTTCTTGATGATGTCTGTGTGTGTGTATGTGATAACTTTTTTACGGGTGCTCTACCTCAAAAACTATTAATCAGGTCAACGCAAAATTTTATATTAAACATTTTTATAAAAGTCACAAGAACTGATTAGTTTTGGTAAAAATCGGTCAACCGAAATGGGTGTTTATTCTTGTCATCCGTTATTTTGAAATATTTGCTTTAATATTTAATAAATGTAAAAAATATGCTGGAATAAAAGTTGTAAGAATTTAATGTTCTACAAACTTTGTTTGAAACATTTTTCCATATAATGCATTGTTTAAGAGATATGTTATATTTTTAGCTGCCACCACCACGCCACCTACCGACGACTATTGTTAACAATTTATGCTTAGTTATGTCTTATAATGCTCCTTTTTCTTTTCTTAATTGTTGGAGCTTTGTGGCTATATCCAATATCAGAAGGCTATGGTTTGAGTTTATTTCTGATCTTTGTAGTCTTTAAATTTTTCTTAGTTCATTAAAATATTTATTATCATTTAACCCAGTGTTTTTCAACCGTTTCTTTGTAGTCTAAAATTTTCTCGCAGTTTCTTAAAATATTTATTATTATGTAACCTATTTGGAATTTTTAGAAATATTACACATATAGAGAAAATCATGTGGTGGCCACATCAGATTTTTTATAACATAGCAGTGGCCATTGTATATATCTAGACAAGTACTTAATTTTGTAATTTTTTTAGACTCAAATACTTATTCTGAAATTCATTTGTTAAGGACATGGCGTGTATTTTGTCAAATTTTCAATTAGTTGGACAATTTATAATATTCTCAGTGACCTAAAATTGTGAAAAATGCTTGTAACGTTTAAATTTTTATTATTATTAAAGCTTTTTTCTCCGACATATTAGCAAATTAAGTGGGATAAAATTTGTTACTCACTTACTAAAGATTGTGTCAAGGCCTTTGTATTAAAGAATCACAAATTATTCCGATTAGAAATAAATTTTGATTATTTAGAAATAGTATATATAACTAACGCAAAGTATTACGACTAGGAAGTTCAAAGAGTTTACTTTTAGACATTGTGTTATGAGAATGAATCTACGGTCATATTGATGGCCCTTCCTCAAGTTGAAACATCAACTCTGAAATCAAGGATATCAGTCTGCCCCGATAATTTAGTGCTAGAATATCTATCTGGCAAGTGTAAGACCAGGGTTTTATACCCAGTTAAGGAAGAATTTTTTACTACGATTCGCCAACCTTGCAGTCTATATACCTACATCCATAAACCTTTAGATCCAATCTTTCGAACGCTTAAAAAATGACAAAAATAAGCTGGCAGCAATAAAAGAGCAGATATAATTTTTATATGGCTTTATAAATCTGAAAAATTATTAGGTATCTTGCATAAAAATATATAAGGTTAATAGAAAATTATCTATAGAAAAATTTGAATGCTAAACCTATGAAGTAATTTGAGTTCGATTAATTTCACCAAATAAAGTTCACATGTAAGAATCACTTTCCGAGAGGAATAATTTTTTATCGTCCAATTAATTAAATTTACCGATACGATCCCGACAGGTGTTTTTCACCCCCCTTTCTTTTAAAAATAACTTCGATGGCTCGAGTGATTCACCGGCCGCGGCGATAAGTTAACGTCCTTTTCCGGGTTGAGGAATTACGGGGCCGCGCAAAAGATTCAGGAAACTTAATAATGAGTCTGGGACGGAATGTCGCCTGCAGGAGGTGAGGGGGGAGAGAGAAGAGGGGGAAAAAAAGCAAACCGCATTTCGCGACCTTTCCGTCGTTGGATTTTCCCGTCTGGTTTATTACTTTTTTCTCGTTCCCCTTTTATTTCTGTCCTCGCTTTCCCCCCTTCTTCCTCCTTCCATCAGGTGGCTTCCCTTCCTCAGGAGGAATGACTTCTTACTCGGAAGAAGATCACCGATTCTAAGAACGTAGTTGAAACGTCTGTACGGAGCAGTCGGGCGGTCATCCCCGGCTCTCTCTCTCTCTCACACGCTTTCCCTCCCTCTTTTCCCCCCCCTTTACCTCATCCGGAACTAACCCTGCCACACGCGGGCACTGCTCCACGTCTTCTCCCGTGCGTGCGCCTTCTTACCTTTTGTGGGGGAGACTGCCGTCTCCTGCACTCGTTGAACTCTCGCCAAATGACTATCAACCCAACCCTCTCTCTTTCTCTCTTTTAACCGGCATCCTCCCCCCCACTCCTCCTCCCTTAACCTCTCTCTCCGATCTCTCTTTACACCGCTTCCATATTATCCCCACTACAGTCGCGGAAGTGTTCGATAATCATCTGAGGCCGAAGCCAATGACCCGTTGCGTCGAGAACTGCGTTTTCTCGGTCTATTCTGACCTTACCTTGCACCGAAATCAATATTTTTATGCTAAGATAGGTTGACCGGACTCTAGGGGGAGAAAAACCGGGAATTTACGTTACACTAGGGAGAAAAAACCGCAGCGGTACGTGAGTTTCGCCATTATGTTTGTTATTTACTTTCGCCAGTCTGTAAAGTAAATAAATTTCACTCTGTGCGAGTCAAATTTGGTTATGTGGGTGGTAGAAATTTTGTAAAATTCGTAAAATACAAATCTGACCAGTTAGCTGGGACGCTTTACCAAATCCTGGACCGTTCCGGATAAGACCGGTCACCACAAACTAAGAAGCAGGCAGAAGTTGAAAATATAGTTTTTAGATTTAAGGCGAAAAGTCGGAAACTTAACATAAAGAACAAATTTCGACTTGAAAATGAATTTTGGTGACTTAAAATTTATTCACATTTTATTTTCTGCAGAAACAATTCTAAATGAAAACTATGACAAATTACACCTATAAAGACCAAAAATGTTGAATTAGTCTACTTAGTTAAATACTGTATAAAGTTTATTTCTCGAATTAAATTATTTTTTGTCTGTAGGTAAAATATATTTAATCATTTAGTAAGATTTATCATTCTTAAAATAAGAACATCACGAAATTCATGACTTGTTGAAATATAAAAATATATAGGTATTGCTAGTTTTTGCATCGATTAAAACTAACTAATGTGTTACGGTCGATGCTTTATTGTCAAATAAAATCTAGTACAACTCAATTATTGTAGTCATCGTTATTTTTCGTACATTGATGAAATTAAATTTTTTTTATAGTAAATTATGAGATTCTTTTAAAAAAGCTCGTTAATTTGAATCATTTATGAAGTCCTCCGTAGATGATATAGAAATCTGAGTTGGGTTATGTTACTCATTTTTGAAAGTTTTTATAGGATGGATATTTCTCAAAAATTATTTGCGTTAAGAAAGGTAGAGTTCTATGACCATCTATAAGAAAGGAACAATTGCAAAACTGATTTTAAACTCTGATGGGGTTAGGTTTAATTAATTAATTGATAAATAACATTAATTTCTAAAAATTTCACTTTATTTGGAATATTTCTAATAACTTTTCAATAGTGAACTTTACCGTCTAAATTTTGAGCTGAATAACCTTAATGAGGTATTTTAATTTTAGACAGAATATTTTATTTTTCTTCATTCGCCATCCTCATTTTTAACGGCCGATTTTGATTTTTTATAGGTAACGTTTTAAAAAACTTTATTCGAAAATCTTTTCATTACATTATTGGAATTAATTTTTTTTACAACCAGTTAAATTGAATCTAAAACTGTATTTTGGTATTAATATACGCACATATCCTTATTGGCCATCTAGTTTTGGAGTCTTTAGGAAATTTATTTAGGGGATAATGCGGATATCAAATAATATGATTCACTAGCAATTGCATTTATAAAGCTGAAATTTACTCTCTGCGATAATTAAAGTAACATATTAGTAAAGCAAGTTTCGAAATAAAATAATGTAAATGGGATGAAAATGAGTGAATTTATGTTTCATATTTGTTTTATTAAAAAAAGTGGAGTGCAAATAAATGCAATATATTTAAAATTAATTCTATAGAAATAACATACTAACTGACATCGGTAAATAAAAGTATTGATAATAAGTATAATATAGTGGTCATATTTGAACATTTAAATACCGTCATTTTTAGTTGAGTGTTTTCTTTTTCCTACTTATCACTAGAAATTTATTTCTCGTCATCCTAACTTTCAGTTTCTTTTACATTCAATATCTGAAAACTCATGATACTATTTTAGTTTTGTAATAATTCTTCTCTTAAATCATTTATATATTTCATAATCTAAAAGCTAAATAAAACGTTTCTTTTTACCTTCTCTTCTCATATTTCTCCTTTATCTGTAGTTATAAAAGTTTTTCAGAAAATCGGTTATCTTATTAGCTATCACCCTATATCCGAACTCTCGTAGTCTTGCTAGATCTGGGATTCCCATTCCATTTTCTTTACTCAAATAGTTAAAGAAAACATAACTTTTCAAAGGAGACCTTGAAACGGAGACCGTGATCCATAGGAAGTTCAGCTTCACCTTAATTCGCCGTGAGGGATGGGCATACTACATCGTTGGGGGAATCAGTTGAACTTAGGCAACCGGTGAAGTGGAACTGTGTCGAGAATTGCAGCGCAGTGCAGGATACGATACATATAAACATTCGCAACTGTTTTAATTTCGATTATTTTCTATGTATTTATTTGCCCCCCACCCACGTAATGTTAGGGTCTTTGTTCTCTGTTTTTAAAACAAGAACGCGAGGGATTAAAATGAATATCTGATATCAAACTGACTTGATAGGTACACCTGCGTGACTGATAGATGTAAATAAGAAATCAAAATTTCTCTTATAGAATCTGAAAGGGTTGCAACTTTCACTTAACACTGAAGCGCAGTTATAGGATTATGATAATTTTATTACGATTTATTTAATTAGTGAGATAAAATTTCATTTAAAGACCCGGATTCGATTCCCGGCCAAGTACAGGGGTTTTTCTCCTTCTCAAATGTCAAACTTCATTTAAAGATTTTATTACAGGTGTCTTATTTATACATTGGAGTTATACTCGGTGTTGATTTTTTAAATCTGTAGATTAATTTCGCAATAAAGCAAATTAAATATTACGCGTTAAAAATTACAGCATCTACGTTTAAATAAATTTTAAATTAAGATGTAAATTTTATAGAAATAGGTGCTACTAATTCGAAAAAGGCTATTTTATATAATGAATTCGGTAAGCTTGTACTACTATTTACTGTAGGAAGGCAACAAGACTCGACATAATGGAGTTGTCTTTTCCAAATGTTAAGCGGAAGAATATCTGAAAATGCATATTTTAGAGAAAGATTATAGAAAATCATTTGCGCAAATGAAGCTTAAGTTTTCATGGCATGCTGTCACAAAAGTAAGTAATTGCTCAGTGATTCCTTGAGATTAAACTACTTAACTAATTTATTAGTAATGTATCATGAAATGCTTCTTAGCCGTACGCCTTGTAATGTATCTTTCTGACTATGCATGTTAGATTTTATTGATATATATTAACAATGGAATTGGAGATAAATATAATTCCTGTCCTAGACAATTTACACAAACTGCAAAGTATGCCTAGTTGTGGTATTTATAAAGGAGCTTGGATATGAATCAAACGTGAGCTAAAAAATTTTGAAAGATGTGTATTTGCTTTCGCTGTGCAAAAACTTTGCGTTCAAGGCAGTCGCTTATCACAGGGTTACATATTTAAGAATTTATCAATTAAACCTATTAATCTCTTGATTAACTTTACAGTATTTTTTTGATAAAAAACATTTGGATTCTGGATTTATAATTCGTTATTACTCTTACATTCTCTCGCAAATTTAAAGTGGTATCTTTAAACAGTTATAACGGAAAGATGAAAACTATAATGGAAGGATTATTTGGTTCAGTGAAGCGTCGAGTGGAGTTTTTTCTTTATCACATTTTATGGGGCAAGATTGCGTAATTCCCATCTAGATTTCACTAGTTGTTTCTTTTTCAAAGTACTAGCAAATTTACTCTTGCCACTAGCGTATAACGAGTCGCTATTGTTGCTAACGCTTCGATTTATTTACCAAAGCATCTCTCTCATGGCCATCTTCCTATCGATAACGGCGAAAGGAACCTTTCTCAAACAGTTACGCAAGGACAGCGCAAAATAAATAAAATCAAAGAACAAAAATTTATTACCGTATCCCACTGGAAAGGAGCGATTCTGAATCTACGCACTCCTTTTCAGTTGCCCAATATCGAGCCACCCCTCTCCCTCTGTCCTGAACGACCTCCACGCACCGCAGGTTTGATGATTTATGCGCGCCCACCTGTCTGCATGGCAATTAGGTTTCGACGGGCACAAGCGGTCCCACGTCATCGCGTTTATCGGCTCATTCATTCATTTGCTCATTTCTCCTCCTTCTCCCTCTTGCAATCATTATTCCAGAGTCAGAGCTCTCTCTCTCTCTCTTTCTCTCCTACATTCTACGACTTTACAACGTCATCCGTCCAAGGCGATGTTATCCATGCAGGTAGAATACGCAGTTCGGAACTGCGCATCACCTTTATTTGCTCTTCAACTTCTTCTTCGCTTCCAAGAACACGAAGGTCCAGTGGACTGGGGCTTGTTTTTTTGGCGGGCTTATTTTGGATCTATATTTATTTATCAAGTGTTTGCGAATACAGTCGTCCCTCATATAACGCGAGGGACACGTTCCTGGAAAACATCGTGTAATAGGAAACCGCGTTATAGGATCGCTTAGCCATATGGTATAGGTATCTGTCGAACTAAATTTTTATATTAAAACTCTGAATAATATAGTGAAATAATATAACAATAAATCGATACATTAGTATTAAATTAATACAAATTTTCTTAAATAAAATTGGACTAATATACAGTGACGAACTTGGGGGATATGGCGCCTATGGGAAAATTTTAGAAACGCCTTGATTATGTAGAATATTATTTTCCTGCGTTTTAATTAAGTATAATAGAGTTTGTATCGACAATAACTTGAGCATTGAAGTATTAAATCAATACTTATTTATGGGAAAATAAACTTTTGCCATGTTTTGAGGGAATGTTTGGCGCATTTTGCAACCGGCACCTATGACAAATGCAACATTGGCCATGCCCTACTTAAGGCAACTGGTAATATAGTAAAAAACACCCAGAACTAACCGCTTCATGCTACGTCTCACGTGCATATGACAAGGCTTCTCAAACTGATATGTGCGCGGGTTCTCTGAGCTACGCGATTGTACTCGAGACCGATGACGAACTGACAGGTCAATGCACCACAGTGAAACAATGTTACGCCCTGTCACCTAAAGACGCTTCGAAGAGCTGCACAGTTATGCATTTTGTTTGGGCGGACGCGAAAAAGAAATTGGTAAAATTTTCAGACCAATCCTCGACCCCAACTAGGATCAAGACTCTAGGATAGATAAGCCCTGGATTATAACGTAGCCAATAGCACGCGGATAAACATTACATGCGTAGTAGTGACTTACGACATTGTTTTTAAATTAATTTATTCTTTTATAATTTCTTATCGCATTTTTACTTTCTCCATATACGAAGTATAGAGAAAGTATTGTTTTCATGAAAAAAATCGAATTCGAGATTTCAACGGAAATAAATGTTTTAAGTTTCCCTGAACACGTTTTGACTATTTTCTCGATGATGTCTATGGGTGTGTCTGTGACCGGAATTTTGTGGGTGTTCTAACTAAAAAACTATTAACCAAGTCAACACGAAATTTTATATTTGGCATTTTTGTTAAAGGGAAAAGAACTGATTAGTTTTTGTTAACACCTGAAGTGAGGCTTTACTCTTGTCACTTATTTGTTTTTTTTAATATTTGCTTTAATATTTGACGATAGTAAAAAGTATAGGGATAAAAGGGATAGGAAATTTAATTTTCTACAACGTTAGTTCGGAACACTTTCCCATATAATGCAATGTTTAAGAGATATTTTTAAAACTAATTTTTAGCTGCTAACACCACACCACCTACCGGCGACTATTGTAAACACTTTACGCTTAGTCACGTCTTAGTGATGCTCCTTTTTATTTTTTTCACATACCACAACCTGCTAAAAGCGGAATTATTGCTGTCCCGTTTAACAAACCGTGGACGCGGGTCTTTATTTTTCAAATCTGGATTGTCTCACCTAAATCTGGACGGTTGTCAATCCTATTTACATGGGAGCGCGGCACGTCAAAATTATTCCCCATATGTAATTTCTAAAATCTGAGAAATTTTTCCTCGAAAATGGCGTGAACGTGAGCCTAGACTACGTATTTTGTTTCTCGTTGATACTCATCTGAGCGAACAAAAATTATAATTTTTCCCGTACAACGTAAGGTTTACGATAAATTTAAAAAAAAGAAAATTATAGTATTTACGTAACTCTACGAATTTCGATTTTCTTTTGTTCATTCCAAAAAAATATTTATTAAAAATTTTACAACTCGGGAACCGCTAGACATATTTTAATGAAATTTGGTATTGGAGGGTTTTACTAAAATTTGTCAACCGAATACAATTTTGATTAAAATCGGACAACAATAACGACCACTTTACATGAAGACCTACAATATTTTACAAAGTGCCTTTTTTCAACTCTGAAACCGCTGGACGTATTTTAATGAAATTTGGTATTGGGAAGTTTTACTAAAATTTGTCGACCGATTCCGAGTTTGGTTATAATTGGACAATAATTACGACCACTTTACATGAAGAACTACATGTAGCTTACAATGTACTTTTCAACTCGGGAACCGCAGAACGTATTTTAATGAAATTTGGTATTGGGGAATTTTACTAAAATTTGTCGATCTCAAAGAACGCATTTGAAAACTCTGTGTATTCCGACATAGAGTACACCTTTCCATGCTTGTTTAAATAGATTTACTTCAAACAAGATTTCATAATATGGAATTGCCATAGCTACTACCCGTATTGCCGCCTCATAAGTTGGTTTGGTTTAAAATACTATTTACATAGAGATACATGAGGTGTTCGAGTTTTTTTCCGTTTAAAGCATTTATCGGCATCATATTGGTTAACAATCTAGGTAAAGGTGTGGATTGATTTTATTTGATCGGAGACTCGCTACATGCCAAAAAGAAAAGGGAAAGAAGATGGACTTCTACAAATCGTGTCTCTGCGAACTCTGCACCATTCTCTATAACAGGTGACTTTTGCCCAAACTATTATATATAATGCTTAGAGTGTAATTGCTGTCGTTGGATAGTAATAGCAATGTGAAAGTTGATGCGTGACCATCTTAAAATGGTCGAATACAAAGCGTGAAAACTATATCTCAATTGTCTGGCGCTAACTTCGCGAGTTCGTGATAAATAATGACACGGATATAATAATTCTCTAAATAATCTAAAATGATACCAAGCAATGGATACAATTTACTAAATAGTAGGTCGCAATCCTAAAAGAAAGATGCATTTAAGCGTAGGTCTAATCACCAGTGTTGTAAAATCAATTAATAATAATTCATTAGTAATCAAATAAAATATAGTTTAATAGATCAGTACTATAACGGTATTATTTGAACTTCTCAGGATTTTTCTACCTTTGTAGGAATTTTGGTTGATTTGTTTTAGCCATTATTACGCTATATATTCTATAGCTATCATTTTGCCCGGAAGTTTTGTGCTAAATGCAATTTAATGGTATTGTAAAGGTGCGTTCACACTATATACATGTATGATATATACAAATCTTATACATGTATAGACAGAAATCTGGAAATGTATAGGATTTGTATAAGACAAGTCCAAGATTTCTTCATGTCCTATACTGTATACGACAAGTCGTATACAAATCTGAAGCTTCCACACCGAATGGGAAACTTGGATTTATCCACCAACCCGCGCATGCGCTGTAGGATCTAAATCATCTGTCGTTGTCCCTCTACGTTGTTTACGTGTGGTAGTGTTGAGTTCGTGTAAGGCATAAAATAGTGTTTTTGATTTTTAGGTGTACTTTACAAAAAGTAAAAAAAAGAACGCCTTATATTCAGGTCGTGTCCGTTCGTATGTCCGCGTGTTTCATCTCTAAAAGTACTGGACGGATATTTATGAAATTTGGCATTTAGGACATAAAGGCAAAGAGAATAAGAAAATGATATAAATGGTTTATGTAACATAATCGGGAGTGCCACTTTACAAGTGACAAATAATGAACTTTTCATTACATCTCGCAAAATATCACATAACAACAATTTTCTAACCAAAATTGTAAAGGTTATACTACAACTATTTGAGTGAGATATGCTTTAAATAATTGTCGATTGTTTTATTAATTACAAGTGATTAGGAAATAAGTCGGTGAATCAAATATTCGTTATTTCTTTGGCTTCACTATTGGCCCAACATTTTTCATTTCTTAGACATAATACTAAGCCATTAATATTCATCTATTTTGACATGATTGCATAAAACCTAAAAAACGCCTCTGCCTCGCATTTGTGCATGCATGCTGTGTGCATCATTCCTCTCTTTTCTTCTTTTTTGCCACTTGGTTGTTAATTACACAATTTGCAGCAGTACAAATGAACAGATATTCCTCGTTCAAGGACATATTGTCGACTGACTTGTCTAACCAATGTGAACGCTTAAAAAATTTATACTTGTATTATATTTGTATTATACTTGTATTAGATTTGTATATACAAAATCGTATAAAAATCTAGGACAAGCCTTATACTTGTAAATAGATTTGTCATATACATGTATATTAGGGTGGTCCTTATTTTTAAGTTTTGGAAAACTGGAGGGGGCACGTTTTGAATCTGTTCCATTATGAAAAAAAATAATTTTGTTAAAATTAGGTTAGTTTTGAATAATATTTAGGGGTCGCTACCAAGATCTGAAAAATCGCAATATATCATAATGCTAAACATTGGTGCACTCATTTTTAAATTAGTTTAAATTTTAAACTTATTTGAATTGAATTGTGAATTGTAGATACTTAGTATTGAAAACTGTGATGCAGCACCCATTGGTCAATGTTACGCAATACTGCAATAGATATAACCTTTCAGATGTACCCCTCAGAAATCCTGCGTAAGTCCACTTGCAGGAGCACTCTTTGTGTTATGTAATAGTCCATATCAGGTCTTTTGGAACAATCTAGAACTGTCCAGAACGTTATAGAACCTTCATAAACAATCGTAAATCGTTCCTCAATTCGTGTAAGTTGCATTCAGCAAAGGGAAGCAACAGCTAAACAAATAATCTCTCAATTTCATCCAACAGTTCCGATAGTTGTGCATTGGGATGGCAAGCTGCTGCCAGATCTTACTGGAAAGAAAGTAGTTGATCGTCTTTCTATTTTAGTCACAGGTGATGGAGTAGAACAACTGCTCGGTGTTCCAAAAATTGCGGCTGGAACTGGATTGGAAATGGGCAAGGCTGTTGTTGAAACTTTGGAACTGTGGAATCTAGCAGAGAAAGTGAAAGGAATGTGTTTTGACACTACTACGTCAAATACTGGAAGAAAAAATGGAGCACGTCTTTGGATGGAACAGAATTAGACAAGAACCTTCTCTACATTCCCTGCAGGCACCACATATTGGAGCTGGTACTGGAAGCTGTCTTTTCTGTCATCGTAAGTCCATCAGCGAGCCCAGAAATACTAATCTTTAAGCGATTTTAAGCTCATTGGGTGTCACTGGATAAGTCCGAATACAGAACTGCACTTGATGATGAGTTTACTGTCAGTGCTGTTGCCGATATTAAAGACGAAATAATCACTTTTGCTACAGACCAACTGAACCAGCAGCAACCCCGCGATGATTACAGAGAACTCCTGGAAATCTATATTACCTTTCTTGGAAGTGAACCTTCTCGTGGAATTAGATTTCTTGCTCCTGGTGCAATGCATAAGGCTCGTTGGATGGCCAAAGCCATTTATGCTATCAAACTGTGGATGTTCAAAGGACAGTTTCCATTGAAGATAAAAGAGGAAGCTGGGATAAGGGACATAGCAATTTTTGTTGTGAGATTCTATTTGAAGGCGTGGTTTCAAGCTGCACTTCCAACTGCTGCGCCTTTAAATAACCTGATGCTGTTGTAGAACCTCCAAAAGTGCAAGACTACAAACTCAATAGTTGCCAACGCTGCTCTGAAGAAGCTTGCTCGTCATCTGTGGTACCTCAGCGAAGAGCTGGTTGCCCTTGCTTTCTTTGATAAAAAAGTATCAATAGACACAAAAGCCAAATTGATTCAAGCTCTCCAAAATGATGGTAATGAGGACCACTCAAAGAGAGTGACTGTAGATCTGGATAGCATCTTGGAGAAAAATTTGGACTATTTTGTGTCAGCCGACACTTTGAGGTTTTTCGACATACTTGGTCTCGAAATTCACAGAATTGGATCCCGAACTCTGGGCTTCTGATGGGAACTACATTGCCACAGAAAAGTGCATCAGGCCCATCAATTGCATTAACGATACGGCAGAACGCGGAGTTGCCCTGATCGAAGAATACAATCGATTACAAACCCAGGGTGAACAGCAAAAGCAATTTCTTCTGCAGGTTGTCAGCCATCATCGGACGAGATATCCAGACTTTGCGAATGGAACACGTGCCACAAACAATTAATATACTATATATATACTATATATAATATACACTGTGTCAGTATTGTTTTGTTGATCATGTGACAATGTAGCATGTAGCTTTTTACTGTATTGCATTTTGTTTAAAATAAAGAAAACTTAATGTTTCAAACTTTGGTAGCAACCTTTAAATTTCATCTAAAATTTACCAAATTTTGGGAATATTATTTTTTGAAATATTGAAACAAGATAGGCTGGTGCCCCTATTCAAAATAAAAAGTTTGTTTTTCCCCCATTATAAGAACCACTATAATGTATATAGTGTGAACGTACCTTAAGCGGGAAGACATTACCTATGGTCTATATCAGTGCTTCTCAAATGTATTGACTCCAGGGCCCCCCAAATTCGATTTAAAAAATGTCAAGGCTCCCCTATTTTTTATTGGAAAAAATAAATGAATTAACAAACATTTTTGATAAAGCTTATTACATATACATTTTCTACTATATTTAGAAAAATCTAATTTCTTTACTTGGAAAAATACAATAAAAATAATTAAAGCAAACTTAAAATGTATTACTACCTTCCCAAATTATGTACTATCTAATGAGATGGATGTGATCGCATGTTTTGACACAATAATTCAATATCGGGTGTAATATTTGAAATGGCAATTCTCAGATTTGCCTCCAAAGCTTGTGTCGATAGGCATTACCTGTGCTTGTTTTTAATTACCAAAAGCGATGAAAATGCAGTTTCGCAAAGATATGTTGAAGCGAAGGGGACTATGATATTTAAGACAGGTTTTGCGATTGAGGGATATTCTTTCTGTCGTCTTATCCAAAAATCTGCTAGTTCTCGTTCATTGAATTCTGTTTCAAAGAACGAATCTGATCTTATTTCAATCAATTCTCCTTGAGCTACCCACGTAATATGGTATTATTTTAAAGAAGAAGCAAATGGTGTTCTTATCCAGTCGTATTCTTTGTCCTCATTTAAATAAGAAAAATATTTTTGAAAAAAAATTGTGATTTGGCAAGGTGATCACATATAACGTTCTTGATTGATGATGAGAGCGAAATATTATTTTCTTTAAGAAAATCATTAAGGCATGTAAACATATCAGTGCATTCTCACTCAAAACCTTTTGACCACGACAAGAGCTTCTGTTGAAAAGTCTGAAGTTTGCTATTCAGGACCAAAATGTTAGTACTTTTCCCCTGAAAAGAAAGATTTAGTTCATTTACTTTCTCGAAGAAATCTGCCAAATATGAAAAAAAAACACATCCACTTTTGATCGCTAAAATGAGGAGCTAGATATGGTTTCTTATCATGAAGAAAGATTCGAAGTTCGTCACTGAGTTCTACAATTCTTTTCAATACTTTGCCACAAGAAAGCCATCTTACTTCGGTGTGATATAGTAAGTTTCATGAACAGACCACATCTCTTTGCATAAAGTATTAAATAGCCTCGAATTGACAGCTCGGCTTTTAACAAAATTAACTATGGTTATAACTGCATTCAACACTTCATTGAGTTTACAACCAATTTTTCGAAAAACTAAATGTTCTCTGTGTATAATGCAATGAACATATTTCGCATTTGGACAATTTTTTCACTTCTGCAATGAATCCCTAAAGTCTTTCAGTCATGGCTGCTGCACCATTTGTGCATACACCTACGCATTTTGGTCATTCAAGCTCATTCTCTGAAAGGAATTCATGTAATTTTTAAAATATATTTATTCCTTTTGTTGTCCCGGCAAGAGTCTGGCAAAAGAGTAAGTCCTCATGAATTTTGAAATTGTATTAGTATCTCACAAAAACCATTAACTGATCATACTTTGTAACGTCTGTAGATTCATCAAGTTGAATTGGAGATGTGTTACTCTTTCTGATACGAGATATCAGTTTAGACTTGATATTGTCCCCAATACAATATATTCTTCTTTTAATCTTATCATTTGAAACAGGGATCGACCCTAAAGTCTCAGCAATTTTATCACAATGCACAATTTCACACATTTTTATTGCTGCTGGTAATACAAGATTCTCTCCAATTGTGTAAGGTGTTTTGTTTTTTGCAATTAATAAAGCCACCTCAAAAGATGCCTTCAGTAATTTATCATTCAATTTGGTCTGTTTTGTGAGTAATTGGTTTTGTCGTTGTAAATCTGTTGCTTTCCTTTCAAAGAAGTCTAGTGCCTTATTTTTGCATTCACTGTGCATGGTATTTAGATGCCGAATCAATTTTCCCGGCCTCATACTTTCATCTGACAATTTGTTCAAACAGATTACACACATTGGCCTCTCATCATTAATACATATTGAGGATATAAAACCATATTTTAAGTATGCAGGATCATATTTTCGATTTTTTTCATGTCGTACATTTTCTTTTGATACAATTGTGTTTTTTTTAGCACCAAGTGATAATGTTGATGATGACGTGGAAGGCTCTGGTGAAGTTGGAACTGGTGTTGGTAGCACTACATCTGAAACTTTTATTTCTTCATTATTTCTCTTGTTTTCGTTCCACTATTAGGTGTTCTTATCATCCATTTATCCATTTTTATGGGTTAAAAATTACTCCATCCAAATAGGTACTACAAATAATTAACATTATTTCAAAATAGGTAATATATTTAATTTTAAATGATATTTTACATAAAAATGTATAAATCATATTAACTTACAATTAGAACTGAACTGGGAGATCAAATTTTGCGTACTGAACGTGTGTGAACTTGATCGGCAACTATTTCTGTGGAAGTTACAAGCTAGCTCTCTGCGCAACAACAACAACCCGCGCAACGAACCAAACATTAAAAGATATATCTACATAGTTGCCATGTTGCACTGATATGCTCGGTTTGATGTAATATTGCAGAGAAATTTTAAATGTTCGAAAAAGGTCTAATTTTATACTTATCATTGGTGACAGCGATATGTAATTGAATGAAATAAGTCAGTACTGCAATAATAATGCTCTTTTTGTTAAAAGAATTTGATATTCGTTGTTTCTTTTTTGTAAGAAGTTTTTTTAAATGTATTAATAATGACAAAAAATGTTAAAATAATATCGCGGCCCCCTAACTGAAGCTTCACGGCTCCCTGGAGGGCCGCGGCCCACAGTTTGAGAAGCACTGGTCTACATAACTTAAGATCGTAGTAATGGTAGTTGTGTTTGTCAATCGGCTTTTCTCATTGAAGACAATGTTTGGAATTTTATTTTTCATTCATATACTGTTTCTCAATTCCTTTTTTGAGTAATATACGAATCTAAAGTTTCTGTGGCTATCTATAGACTTACTAGTGTAACTTCCCGTCAAAAATGACAGGTTTGCGTGAGTTAAGTGTTAAGTTAAAATAAAGTTTAAATAAAAATTATGGAAACCAACTTTTATATGCACTAAAATAATAAATAATAGAAAATTAGCATAATTGAATGTTCCAGAAAGTGAAAATTATTTCGCCTTCTGAAACATTTAATGATTTGCATTTTAGATTTATTTTCTACTTTTATTAAAATTTTATATAAAACGTTATTTTGATTAGATAAATTTAAGTAGATATTAATTTTGTCTTTAGTTTAATTTAAATTTGTCTATATTCCACTTCATTATCACAATATCAATGAATGATTAAATATTTATTTAGTTTCGTCACATTCGTATTATTTATCGTTACCAAAGTTTTGTTTAAACTTTAAAATAGAATCGAAATGTTTTGAATATGTAGACAGATGGTACGGAAGTTTATAATCCCAGTTATTCATAAGAAATTACACGAAATCGACTATAATACATATCACCCTTGCGGCGAAAGATTTTCACATACAAATATGTAAAATTTTCACTTTAAAAACTAATTTATGGGCAGTATCGACACGTATTTGAAAATCGCCTACAAGAAAATAAAATTTAATTTTTTTAGGCGTTCGTTGTTTTAAGCCGCCAACTCCTAAGATGATTCTAAGTAATTTTAATATGTGAATGGTTAATGTGCTACACTCATCACTGTTTTAATTAAACGGAGAAATTATACGCTCTTTAATGTTGATGGCAAGCAGTTTAAAATATAAAAGTGGCGTTGCCAAGTAATTGAAAGTTTGGTCGAAAAAGAGTGGAATTTTTTTGAGTCATTAGTGTTTTTCTCACAGTCTATTGACTCGCCATCATACAGCGATACAGGATGACCTATATTGTTATATAAGAATTGTAAATAAATAATTCAGCAAGTCTCACTAATATCAGATTTCTATTATCGTCTATTATTTGTATATAAACTAAATCTTTCCAATCAAGCAATATTTTTGAGCCGACAAGCATTGAATGATATTTAAAACTATGTGTCTTATTTAACTCGTTGACTTTGTTTTTTTCATGTAGCTGAGTTAAAGCTTGATGCTATATTTTCTTTATTATGGTTATAATCATTTTTGCTAACTTTAAAAATGTTATTACATTTTAAGGAAGCAGAGAATTAGGCAATATAATTTATAAATATAGCTCTAAAGGATAAGGAAAATGTCAGTTTCAAGGTGTAATGCCCCAAAAGTTCTTAAAACCAAATTGCAACAAGCACGCGTTTGAGATAGAGCAATTATTTCATTGAGGTAAATCAGCAAATATGTTTTGACTGTAATTACCCTTATACATTTTTTCGATGGAAAACACTCTTTCACATGAAAATTAATTTACTTAAAAATCCAAATAATAGAAACTTTGCGTTTCTCTTTACCTTCTCCTTACCTCCACCATTAAAACAAGTAGGGCTGTACACGGGTTTCCCGTGGTACAGAAGCGCTTTTCGTTAAATTCGCCTTAGTATAATCGTATACTAATATATTTGTTTTGAAATCAGAGAATTAATTTTCCTTATGTAGTGGCAACCCTGCATTTTTGATCCGTTTTAAACATGTTCATTTCGTTTTGTCATTCTATACTCTCCCTACAAACGAAATTTCTTTGGAATCCGTTCAGCCAATACTTTCAAAATTTATAGTTACAGACAAATTCTAACTTTGATATTGTGGTAGCCCTGTTTAGTCGACTCGGTTTGAATATAATAATTTTGTTATTTATTTATATAAAGATTATATACATCATACTTGGTATTTCATTATTGTATGTTTTATAAATCTTATATACAAAATTTAATTGAAATTCGTTCGGCCAATTCCTTCCAACTCCAAAGTTAGTGAAAGAATTTAATTTGTAATTGTGGCACCCCTGTTGGCTGATTCACCTTAAATATGCTATTATACTTATCTATATATGTGTACATTATAAATATTATAATTTGGTTCAAATTGATGCAGACATTTCAACACAAATATGTTTAAAAGAATGTATATTTCTTGTATTATGGCAGCCGTGCTCTTTATATCTATATTAAACATCTTCATTTTGTTTTTTATGTTACACGCCTCCTTCCTACAAAATTTCATTGAAATCGGTTAAGCCAATTTCTTCCAAATTTATAATTACCGAAAAGTTTAACTTTGTAATTGTGGCACCCCTGCTTAGTAGATCCGGTCCAAATATGCCATTTTGGTCATTAATTTATGTGAATATTATATGTACCAAATTTAGTTGAAATCGGTTAAGCCAATTCTTCTCTGATATATGCGTACGGACGAAAAGCACTAAAAATGCATTTTTGTGAAAATTTGATTCAAAGTTATAAACATAAAATTATAATGAACACATATCTAATGTAGCACTTGTTTTTATTTCTAGTGGTCTAGTAGAACTCAGTACTTAGACGGATTCAAAAACTCTTTCATGACAATTTAATTTTAATGCATGCCATGCTTTGAGGAAACTTTTAGGAAAAATACTATTAAAAGAAAATAATGCGGCTCCTCTATTTCCTCCTGAGTAAATTACCATAAAAATACATCATTTTGCCTATAAGTGCATAGCATACATGAATATTAAATTAAAATTACAGGGAAATCCGTCAAATGGTTAAGAAGGTAAAATTGAAAATTCCCTATTTTCAGAAATGTTTTATCTCTTTGGCCAAAATCCCAAATTTCCCGGAAAAATTTAATTTGTACTTAAATAATTAATAAAAATCCCTCAAGAATGCAAATTTGGCGTGTCCATATGACATTCCACTGAAATGCCGAAAATATTTGAAAAAGCATATTTTTAAATCTCTAACCTTCTTTTTTGTTTTTCAATGGCAATATGTAGAAAAAAATCTTTTTAAACCCAATAGAATATGCTTGGCATGATGTGTCATTTTTTCAGTGTATCTCTTGTCTATTTTTAGCCTACTTTCCAGAATGGAAATAGGCTTATCATTTTGTCGTTGTGTCTGTCTGTCTGTCCGTCCTCCCTATTAACTTTTGAACTGATAGACCGATTTTCATGAAACTTGGTGGAAATCTTTTGTTACATGAGCCGAGCTCCCGAGGATAGTTTTTGTTGAGAAGATTGAAGTCCCAGGTTCGATTCCAGGAACTATCCTTCCCATTTGATTTACATGAAAAATCTGAAATCCATCGTACAGAGTAATTTTCTCTTGCACATTAAAATATCTTAGAATTGTAATATCGGAGCGAGTTTAGTACTCTTCTCTGTGGAAAGGAATGAAGATTCTATTTTTTATCGTAGAATTTTGCTTATCGATTGCATTTCTTAGAATTTCCCGTAAATACAGGCGATTTTGCAGTTTTTATCACTCTTTACGAGAGTGTTGCCATTGCAACGACTATTGTTGGACTCGGATTCGGTATAGTCTAGTACGTACACGCATTATTTTTGCCACACAAATACACGTGCTCAATTTAATATTCCGTTCGAATGTATTTGTAGTATTTTAAAACGTTAAATTTTGAAATTTGGGAACACAAAGTGTTATAAATCCGCGATGACTTTAAAGCTATTAAAGTCAATATAATTATAAAATAAATAATTAAATGGAAAGTAGGCATCATAAGAACTGTTTGGATCATCTTGTTCTTTATTATTCACTACACAGATCATTTCTTAGCCTGTAATAAAACTTTTTCTATCTATCTCAGAGTTCTCATATCCAATCACCCTCACATTATTATTGCTGCCATATATAGTTATGATTCACATTTAAAAATGTTTTCGAGATTAATACTTTAATTTTGAAACTTTTTTATTTGAGCTAAATTTGGAAAATTTGGTGAAGCATTAGGTAGCTTTGATTACGGCGTTATAGTTTCATTGTAAAAACTACAATGAAATTTATATAGCTAAATGTAGGTAAATAAATAAAATTTAATATTAATCGTATTCAATCGCTTTAACAAAATATTTGAGCACAGTTGTCTTTGAGGCGTATTTACGAACTATTTGATGGCCACCATGAGGTTCGCCAGAATACGTCGTAAGCACAAGCGTATTGAAGATTGTTTCTAATATGTAAGTAAAATGCATGAACGTGAAGGGACGTTATAGTTGTTAGGTATCTCTAGGGTCTAGGTCAGGGGATTTCAAGCAAAACTTGGGTCGCGAAGGCCTTATGATGGGTCACGGATGACCCCCTGTCCCAAAGTGAAAAACTGTAAATTTTCTATGCTAGCAAAACTAAATGTAAAGAAGGACCACCAAGAGAGGCAAGAAATAAACTTGATCCTCAGCATGTTCTGCGCTGCGCTCTCTCCATTAATCTTAGATCAAGATTGAATCGGCTGATCACGAAGGTGCAACAGCATCAAGGAAGTCACTAAAGACGAGGGGCTTGCATTAACAATCAGCCGATCAAACAATGATGTTTATATTTTTATTAATTTCAAGTGCTATTTAGTGCTTGCAGCTTTCTTTGTTCTAAAAAAAATTAAACTTTTCCTAAAATTTCAGTGAAGGAATGTCCTGATCCAATGGTCCCAGTTTGTTTTACATGTACCCATTTCAAAAATTGACCTTTATATAGAAAAAAAAATTGGAAGAAGTTGACCGATTGTCTACAATTTTTTTTCTAAACGTTTCATTTAATATTACGCTAATAAATCTACGGCGTTTTGCTGCGGTGCTGAGTAGGTACCGGTACCATTTGGGTCACAAAGCGAATGTGATTTCAAATTTTCGGCCCTAGACAAAAAAGTTTGAAAATCACTGGTCTAGGTATTTTTGGTATCAATTTTGAAACCAATTATTTTTTGTGTAAAGAATATTTTATTTTTTATCTTGTTCGCTCTTTTCTATTTAAATAACGTGAAAAATTAATAGATATTTGAGTTAAGTAGATTTGAAAGTTAATTTATCTATATATCTCTTAAAATCTCTCTGCTGGGATAACTGTTAAATATATTTTTTCGAAGGTATAGGCTTTGTAACAAAATTTTTACGCGCCAAAATTGTTGCACCTTTGACCACAGTAGTACTAATAGTTACCGCCATCTGTTATCAATTCGATCAAGAACATAAGCGATTTATTATTGGTAGAAGGTCCACTATACATGGAAGCTTTAAATGTACCGATAATATTTTCGGTCATATTATCGCAGTAGATGTAGAAACTAATGTCAATTATGTATTTGAAATAAAATTCAAAGCGAATTTACAAATTTTCTGATATTTTATTTAAATTTAATTTAACAACAGTTTTGTAGATTGGAATTTTTAAAATTTTAATAACAAGGCAGGAAGTGACATCTTAATTGAATATTAAACAATATTATCTGAATTAGCTAACAAAGTTATCAATAGATCATTTTTAGCTTTGCCAAATTAAAATAAAAGTTTCATCCCTTCAGTTTGGCTCTCCAACTTTTATGGTGAAAATGCATAGCAATATTTAACTATGCCCTGTAGGCTGATTGGCAAATACTTGAATATGGAAATTATTGACGAGTGAATATATTTAAATAGAGGAAACTTTACGATTATTTTAAAATAATCGGCGAACAATCAAAAGAAGCAGTCAAAAAGTCTCAAATATGTGACAAAAATTTTGACATTAATCTGAAGAAATGAGATTTCAGCTTCTTCCGAGAGAAAGAAAGCTGTTATTAGTTTATTTTTAAAAAATCATAAAATTATGCATAATTTTTCCGGTCATTTTCTACATTTTGCTTAAGTTCTGAGTAATGTATATTCATTTTCTCAATATCGTTAACATTTTGCCGCCGGTTTGAAATGGATTATTAAAAAACCCGACCCCCGCCGCATAACGAGATTTCGAATCTGTCAGCTCTCGTCCAACATCGGATGAAAATATATATTACGCGTCGTGGAAACAAAGCTAATTCGCCGCTCTTCGCGTATATATTTTTCACTGCAATTTCCAACGATAAATCAAAAAACCTCGCCGCCCGATAGAGAGAGAGAGAGTTGATTGCTGGACGATATGCTACCCTTGAGCACTATAGATAAATATCGATAATTGGAATGGGAGTGGTTTTTGGAATATAAGGGGGGCGGATGGACGAGTGCGTATGTGTGTGGGCGGGGGAAGGAGGGCAAGGTGGAATGGGAGGGGAGAGGAAGGGTGTGGAAGTGGGGGTGGCGAGACGGCGGGATAAAGCAGACAGAAGAAGGAGGCCGGCGCGGCGGAGAGTGTGTGCACGTGTGCGGCTTTGATACTTTATTAATTGCAGTGGGTGTGCGTGAAGGGAGGCGGTGGGTGTTCGAAGTTGTAGGCTAGGGAAGGCGGCGGAGGAGCTATGGGCGCTAGTCATGGGAAAGGAAGGAAAGGGTGGGGGGGGGGGGAGAGGGCAGCCAGTATTCATGCAAAAATGCTACTTCCGGCCGAGGGTGGAATGAAGAAAATGACGTAGGAATAAAAAGGGAGGGAAAGAGCTGGAAAATCCCGTCTGAGAGTGGGATTGAAAGTGTTCGCTATGTGCGTGGAGGTAATTGGGTGTCTGGGGAGGGTGTTAAGCGAGACGGTGGAGAAAAGAGGTAGGGAGTTGAGGTAGGAGTGGCACCGGGAAGGGTTTGAGGATATGAAGGAGAGAAGAGTTGAGTGAACCAGACGCATGCGGAGAAGAGAGAGAGAGAGAGGGAGAAAGCGGAGGACAAAATGTCACAAGGACATTCAGACACGTTCCCGTTGATCCAACTTTTGATTGTCATAATATTTAATGGTATCTCTTTTTAAAGCAAGCGACGGATTTCATTCGCTCTCTTTCTCGTTCTGTTTCTGAAGGTCGGTATAGTCTAAAGAAAACATGAAAAGAGACCTACTTGCAAGAAAGAAATTATTTTATGTGACATTTAAATCTTTTTTACTCCTCGATACGTTTGAGGAATTTTTGTTCTAGTAATAGCCTTTGCTAATGATTTTTTTCATTTATCCCATCCTTTTATTAATGTTTGTTAATGATTTATAAAAAAATTAAATTGTCATGAGATTTTAGAGGAAACTAAGTCATTATTTCAAAATAATTTAGTAGTAATGTAAATAAGTATAAAATCATTTCAAGTATTCTAAACGATTACAGTAATAATTTATAAGGTATGCCTTAATTCATATAAAATGTTTTGGCAGTGTTTCGAAATTCGTTAGATATTTTGTCTTTTTTATTTACTACCGATGAAATGGATAATTTTTCTTCATGATTTTCGTAAATAAATGTAAAAGGCAATGATTGCAACGCACTTCAGTAATTTCATTTTTCAGTGTTGAAGTAAAAGGCCTATTATTGTAGCTGTATGAGATTGAACTGTGGGAAATAATTTCCGCTGTCTCGAAGAGAGAATAACGACATTATTATTGTATCAAAAGTTTTTATTTCCAATAATCCAAGTGATACTTATTAAAAATCATCCCATCTATTAATGCTTGAGGAAATTTGAGTTGTCAGGATTCTTCATTTGTCAATTTTACCCATTTTTAAAAATTTCGGTGACGTTAAGAAGATGGCAATACAATGTTGTATATATATATATATATATATATATATATATATATATATATATATATATATATATAATATATGTGTGTGTGTGTGTTGGTGACCTATACGTACGTTAAGCGGGTCATAGGGCCATATAAATACCTTCACTTTACTTGAATTCTGCAGAGTTTTAGTTTTATTTCACCGAGAGGTAATTTATTAACTTCATTCATACGAACATTCGTTGAAAATATCATCTAACCAATTAAAGTAATTTTCATCTAACCGAGTAACTTAACAACTGATGGCTTGGCATGCCTAGGTTAAGTAGAAATATATGGATGTAATATCAAGAGACATCCATTCTTCCCACTTGCATTATCTTTTACATTTATAACTGCTTTAATTGCAGATTAGTTCACTTCCAACCTGATTTATCGTAACTTGGCTTAACTGTCACTTTCAAGATTTTTTCCTCGCCAAATAAAGACGTTAGCCGCATCAATCCCCCTCCCTTCTCCCCTCCACTTTCCAGACGGTATTCTTTTGAGTTAAATTCTCTCCTTCCACGCCTCGAATCATTTCACGGCAATCGACGCCGCCCATCTTGTTTTATTTTTTTGCTTCCTTCTACCACCTCCTCCCGAACCTCATTTTCTTCATCCTCCCTCTCGCTAACCTCTTCTCCCCATTCCTTTTCTCTTAAGGATCGTTCATATTTGCCCATCTTCTCGCAATTTACCCTTATAATTAGTTTCCGCGGACTTTTCGCTTCCCTATCTATGAGTCCTCTAAATAAATTTCATTCGTTTCACTACCTCACCCATTTAACTCCTGCCAACACCTTTACCTTGACACGCCCAACGAGGTATAACAACCAACCGTAGACCATAACAAGAGTCTCTCGCGGTAATGCTTTGCCACCTGTGCGCGTCAATTTTTTTCCTTTATTTGAAATGCGTATCTCTTACTCAGCCTGCAGATTTTGCCTCGCCCACTATCCTAGCGCATTCGCGCCGGTAATATGCCGGCATTATAACGTTAATTATAAGGAAAAACATATCCACGTTTGCCAAAAGGATTTCTTCATCTTTTTCGCCGTTTTATCGTTTGTTTTCTATATATCATTGTCAGTAGTTAAATTCGTCTATGATGAATTATTTGTTGAGTATAGCGTTTTTTTATTTGAAAATCACGATAGCCATTTTTCAGTGAAATGTGCTGTGATGCGAAATTCGGTATTATCTCGATTATTCGGGTTAATTGGGACTGATGTGGTTACATGAATTGAAAAACACGGATAATATGAATGACATTTTATTGGCAAAATTTGTTTAAAAAATCTTTAAAATATCTCATAATTTATAGTTTGGTAATTAAGCAATCATATCGTTCACACAAACGTAGACAATGTATACGTAGACACATTTGTTATTTTATTAAATATGGGGTCATCTGATCATAATGACTAAGACTGTCTTTATCGTTGGGCAGCTTATGATGAATAAAAATTAAACTGTTAAAAGAACAAGGAAATTTACACAGAAAAAGGCAAATCGTAAATGGTTTAATCGGGAAAAATTTAAACACATTTTAAATTTCCCAAACGGATAATCGGGGTTTTACTCTATTGCAATGAAATATATTTTATGGCCATTCATTTTGCAGTGTTGGCCTCAAGCCACATGATTCCATTTTTGGCTTTTCTCGGTTTTCATAAACTTTTACCATTCTACTTGTTCTTAATATTAAATTAAACAACAGAAATGGTAGATATTAAGTCTATGCGTGAAGGCATATGCTAGACTGTAAGATTTGATGAACAGCAAAGTAAAATTCTGCCTTGACCGGGATTCAAACTCGGGCGTATAAAATTTACTATATCTTAGTTGTTTTGATTTTATGCGTTCGAAGTCTTTTGCTCGCATTTATACTATTATAGCATAAGGGGAATGATGTTGACCGAGAGAAACGCTGCCAATTAAAGCAACGACTTACCATATTATTAATTTAATTTATATTAGGATTGCTTTTATTAATAATTAGAAATTTCGTAACCAATTACACTGAATAAACTCTAAGGCATCAATCTGTTTTCGCAATATTTCTCGAACAAATCGACCATTTTCATTGTGGTACTATGCCACCTACCATAGCATCAAAAGTTCGGGAGCTTCATCGTACTGCATCACTGCTGAGGCAGACCACACACTGAGGAGACGAAGTGGTGAGTTTGGTAGAAGAGCGGTTTGGATGAGACGAGAAGAGGGTGAGGAAGTCTGATGGGAGGAGAGGCAAAGAATTCGGAGGGAGGGACTTGAGATATTATAAAATAATTAAAGGGCGGAGAGAGTAGGAGTGGTATGTGGACGCGAGTGGAAGGAGTAAAAAGAATTTTCGGAAGACGAGACAGAGTGGAGGGAGTCTCGGGAGGAGCTTGGGTGGGGAGGATCAAAGAGGGAGTGGACTATTTTCACGGACGTTTACCGCCGTCGATAGTCTGACAATGTACTGCTAATTTCTGAATACGAGACATTTATGTAGCTTAATAAAGCCACTATAGAAGGTATTTCAAACAATTTATAAAGAAAATAAATGGCCTCACGTAGCTATTAAATGCGTCTAGGGGCGTATAATATACGGTTCAGGTTCATAAGATCATAAATGCACATTTGGCTATTATGTTATATAATATTCTTAAAAGAATGTCGTTACGCTTTAAATGACTAATGCATTATTTTTTAGTTGTAATAGTTATCTTGAAGTTTATATTAAGTCTATGTGAGTCAAAATTTTTTCATCTTGACCAATTATTTAAAAAATAAAGATTGAATAAATAATTTATAATACAAAAGTTTTTGCTAAAATGTCATTTCTGTTTTTATGTGAGGAAATAATTGAGTCAGTTTTTTATTTACAAGAAACGCGGAAATAATTGAAGAAACAACGTATTATATTGTCAAAATTTCTGAATAGCCTTTTGATGTTATTATGTCATTAAAAATATAATTAGAAGTGCTTATCAATATTATGTTCATAAAAATAAAAAATGTTAAATTTTTAATGCAAATTATTATTTTTCAAATAGTGCCATACAAAAGATTAATTAACTAAACTAAATTGAGAAATTGTGAAATTAATTAAAAGTTGTGTGTATTGCATTGCAGACATAATTTATGTAACTTTATTTGACATGCAAATGAAGTAACGTGATATACACATATCGGAAAATATATGCATCTAAAAGTAACCTATTAGTTAGAAAATGAATCGAGCGGAAAATTGAAATTTCATGAACTCTATGTAGCAATATACTTTAAAATGAAAGAAATGTGATTTCAGAAAGATATTTGAGTAGGAAATTAAAATAATCTCAAGGTTATATTTATTGAATTTTTCATATATTAATAATTCGTGTAGACTTAATCGATTTAAAATCAAATTAAGCCTTTATCGGAAATATCTGTTCATCTAAAAGCAACCAATTAGCTAGAAAACAAATATTGTAAATAAATGCTACTAAATTTATTTAAAACACGAAAGAAATTCAAGATAAGTTACAAAAGTATTTAAGAAGTGCCACCGCTCCACAAACTTAATCGCGTTCGAAAAAAAGGACAACATCCCTTATTAAAGAAGATATGGGGTATACGATACTCCATTTTATCTTCGAAAGAGTTATGAGACAAGCGCCACAGGTTATCCTCTCATTTTCGTAGCTGGGGAAGAGTGTCTCGAGGGAGGGGTTTGGCAACGGACACTCAGGAGGAGGGGAAATAAAGCAAAGGAGTGGGAAAGTGGCGGCTGAAAGCCTTTGAAGGGAGAGGGAGGGAGGAGAGGCGGGAGAGGATACTTAGCGATTCGGGAGAAGTGGTCCAGCCTGGGGCGCTTTCTGGCGCGGGCCAACACTGGAGTCCAGCATCTCTTCCACTACTGATTCTTTCTCTCCTCCCTCCACGTTTTTCTCCCATCTCTTCTTCCATCTCTCATTCTTCTAACCTTTTATCCTTCATCCGTCGTATTTTCGGATGTCCTCGGCGGTAGGGGTTTTTTTGAGGCATTTTTTCTTGCTTTCATCTTTGCTTTTTAATCGTTCCTTGGTGCGAGAGAGGGGACGAAAGGTGAAACATTCCAGCTCACAGGATCGATTGCGGCGCGATGGAATTGGTTCACTACGTTCCAACAACTATCTTAGCATTTATAAGGTATTCCAACGTTGTTGAATCGTGGAGGAGCAAAAAGTATAACGCGAAATTGCCCTATATTATTTTAAAATATACATCAATATTCCATTCCTGCATTATTCTCTGAATCAAATATTGCATAATAAAGTGGTCATTATCCTTGAAATGCAGTACTTCATTCAAACTGCCGTAATTCATTAGCAATTCATAGCAGTGCAGTTTTAGCCTCTTTTTTGCCGGATTAATATTCAGTTCATGCGGAGGCATTTTAATGAAAAAGCTGGACAAACTAAAGTTATTCACGTACACATTTTTCAGCCGTTCTTTTGTCCGTAAATAAATTCTTTTTAATCTGGGGAAATATTTCAGCTGATGAAATTATCAGGTAATACCCCGCCTTTATGGTCGCTTTCATCACGAGGGAAAAATGTTGGAGGTTAGGAGCCATTTGGAATGAGAAAGGAAGCCCAGAGGCCGTGCTCATAAAACTTTTTACATCCCATAAAGTAGGAGAAGAGGCCAATTGAGACGCACCTTAAGGCAGGACCCTCCCCCCATTCAGTGTGTGGTTCGTCCATCAGATTCATGAGAATTGCCAAACAGTAAGTCGGCCGCACGCGACTATAGATGGAAGTGGAGGCAACTTTGGAAACTCTCGGAGTTACATTGTTACCGAACAAGTGAGGGAAGAATTACATATCAAATTATATAAGGCGCTTTTTCCATCGGATGCTATTTTCCATCGGAGTAAAGAATCGCAGATGCGATTTATTTCTGGCTATCTACAAATGTAGCACTATATATTTTTTTCTGATTACTCCCAAGTAGCTAATCTTTACATGAACTAAATATATACCGTATGTAGCGATAATGTAGAACTATATATACTGGAACTTTGTCGTTTGTAACATACGTAATTTTTTAGTTATTTTTAACATGGGCAGACGGACGGATGAACCGAATACATAAGCTAAAAATTAATGAAAAGGATTTTTATATGTACTCGATAGAAAACGATAAATATAAAATTTACGTAATTGAATGTTTCAGAAAGTAGCAATAGTTGTGAGGATACAAATTTTGTGTCAAAAAAAATATTAATGAAGATTTGTTTTTTAAACATCTCCCAAAACAATTTTCACTTTCTGGAACATTCAATTATGTGAATTTTAGATTTATTTTTACTTTTTAGAGCAGGTATATAAAACGTTAATTCATTAAAATAAATTCATACACATTTTTTTGGTTTTAGTCAAAGATTAAAAAGGTATTCTGCTTTCGCAGACATTTTCCTTAAAGACTATAATAAATACAGCAATTTTAATCTCTATACCTGACTTCATTAACACGATTTCAACGAAAAACTGAATAATTGTTTATTTTAGTTACCGTCGTATTATTTATCGCAACCAAGGTATTGTTTAAACTTCACAACAACGCCAAAATTTCGTATGTCGATAGATGAGACGCAAAATTATTATCCAAGTTAATCTTATCCTAACACGAGACCGGCAACAATGCTAATCTCCTTGATGATGTAATATTTTCACGTACAAATACGTCAATTTTTTCGTTAATAACTAATTTGTCGATCGATTTGACGCGTATTAAAAACTTGATGGCAGAAAAACAAAATCTCGTTCTCTTAGGCGTTCATTATTTTAAGTCTCGAACTCATACGACGATTTTAAGTAATTTTAATATGTGAATGATTATTGTGTTACGCTCATCCCAGTATTAATCAAATGAAGACAATTAACGTTCCTGTAATCTAACCCATGACTTAATGCCGACGTTAATCAGCTTAAAATACATATATAAGTTACGCTGCCAAGTAATTCATGGAAGTTTGATCGTAAAAGAATGAAAAGTTTTTGAGTTACTATTAGAGGATTTCTCATTCTCCCATGTAACTCCATAGACAATTTAGAGTTATTTTGTACAGGGACAGACGGGCAGATGAACCAAATATGATGATGAAACCATAATCCTAACACACAAAATATCCTAATTTTTACATAAATTGTCTATTGTCTTAATGATGATTATAGTTATTGCTTAAAAAGGGCGATCAGAGCCATGAAACTTGAAATTGGAAAACTTGGACGCGGAGCCGATTGCCAGAGAATTTAGAAATTCCGGATAGATGCCTTAATTTTGCAAAAAATGAAAACTATTACCTTATATAAATGGGCTCTGTGTAGTTCAAATGCTGTCGCGTTGGTTTATTTACTAGTTTATATCTTGGTGTATGGTGATTTATTGAATGCTTGCAGTATGCAAGCACCGAAAACTCGTAGATTAAAAATGGAAATTCCTATTTAGTCGATAAACTTTGAATGTAGTGGAGATTTAGTCTTTTGTTTAGGTATTTATTTTCAAGTATTTTTCTGCCAATCTAAAATCTCAAATCGTAGTATATATAGCAAACATACACCAACAAAAACAAGTTACTGTTAAGCAAAAATAACTCTGTCTTTCAAGTTTAATGCTGTGAAAAAGTAATTTCATTCTACTTTGATATACAGAATTAATCGTTGTCTTAGAGTAATTTTCTCCTTTTTTGTCGTATTCACTATGCAGTTAACTAGAATCGTGTAAGATCTAAACAGTTCTTCCTTTTTTTTCAAAGATTCTTTTTTGCCTTCTTATATCTAGCATAAAAACTTTATATGATGATGATATGTGTACATAATTTAATGATGTTTCTCAAACATATTTTACATGTGTATGAATAAGTACTCATTACACGACCACAAAATTCGATTGACAAGTTTATAATATAATGATTAATTTGTATACAACTAAGATACCATTATCTTCCGGCAGAGTTAATGTAGCGATATTTTTATAACAAAGATGAAGTTTTTAAAATAGGCATTTGAATCGACATATTAACTTAAGTCTTATGTTTGTGAGCACTTCATTACTTTAACAGTTAATTACAGCGAAAAGGTGCATGCAAATTAAACATCGATCAAACAAAAGTTATTCTTGTTTGATAATGGTCAATCTACCGTGGTAAAAGTGAATATATATATATATATATATATATATATATATATATATATATATATATATATATATAAAATAACAAAAGGAAAGGTTTCTTTTTGTAATTCAACGAAGTGATAAGGGCATATAACTTTAGTTACATCAAGTGAACATTATCATAGCGCGAGAGAATTTTTCCTGGACTGTAAGTTAATGTCAATCAAAACTTTAGACCAAGTAAAGCATGGATATTTTTGTCCTCGATTCATGTGGGGCGAATGCGGGTAAACATTGCCGTGCATGACGCAATAGAATGAGTGCTTCGAGGAAAGTTTCTTAGTAGCCTTCATAAGCTGGATGCATACGTTTTCTGCACGCCGAGTGCCTCAATCTGACAGATATTCGCAGTCGGACAGGCGAAGCATACGTGTTGCGACGGCCAGTCTATGAATAGGAAGAATAGTTCGAGGAATGCGTCCAAAGTGCAGACTACGTTCCGTGGTCTGTCTGTTCGTTCGAATCCGGTGCGGTTGAGGGAAAAGGAGACTCTCGCTTTGCATAAAACGGCCGTGAAGACGGACGAGAGAGAGCTTTTGCGGTTCACGGAATTTGGCACGACGAACCAGGACTTCGGACGGCTTGCGCAAGACAGGTTCCTTTGGCGCTTAACCCTTTAATTGAATCAACAGACTGCTGGTTCAACGATTTAATTAGGTGAAAAGAGAGGGAGACGACTTTCTGGACCAGGGATCTCACAATCAGACCACTGCGAAATGGCCATGAGGTGTCAGACAATAAGGTCATCTTTAAGAAATACATTTTCTGCGTGTAAAAGACACATGTAGTAGTAATGCACGCTAGAAACTTTGCATACATTAAGTGCGCTTTTCTCATTAGAATTAACAATTGAGATTTCATTTTCCTCCCCTTAAAGTGGCAGTAGTTTAATAGCGACAATATACAAACATGCTATTATGAAATTGAATATTTTATAGATTTTAACTACCGGATTTAATGAACTACTGTCATATGATTCAGGAGCGGAAATTTCGTATTTTATTTTCGGTAAGGGAGCTGCCCCTAGAAAAGTTTTGATTGCCTTTACGTATCCTATTAGAAAATTTACGAAACAAGAAATATTAATTTATTATTCTAAAAATCTTTAAAAGAAAGTATATTGTTGGTTTAATAGGTTTTTGAATCTAAGGTTAAAGTGCCTAGAATGAGTGATTGGGCACAATTGTGTATATAGCCCTCAGCTTGAATAAAAATCTGAAGTACTAAATTTCGTTGAAATATTTCCAGTGGTAAAGCGCTTGATAAAGGCATACAGACTAAAAGACAGAAGAAAATCATGGACCGAATACGATGAACGTTTTTTCCGCATCGATAAATGTAAATATTTCATATCAATCAAAATACGTGTGGTTTAATCTGAGCCGCGCACCACAATAGCCTTCTAAACAGGAAGAGTGAACCCGGGTGATAAATCAAATTGGTAAATCAGAATTCCCCAAAAGCTATAAAATGGTTGCGAATACCAAATGTGCATTTCAACTACAGAGCAGCCGTCATCGATAGCAATTCACCGATAGTAGATTCTAAAATTTAACTAAACCCGATGATTAAACTAGATCACTTGGTGGAAATGTATAATGAGTAATTAATATTGAAGACACCTGTAATGCGGAAGTATCACCTAAATTATTCATATACGGTCATATCTATCGTAACGATTTAGAAAACTACTTAATATACAAAAAATAATAACTTTAATAGTTATCAGATCTATCTAATTTACGAAATATTTTTATAAATTATGCGATGCTCTACGCGTGGACACATAAATTTCTCAACCAAGAAGGTAAGATATATGTTGGGAACTCTGTTTCTGATAGATAAGGAGATAGTTGATCGCCTTCTGCGCAATCCAACAGAAAGAGCAGCGTTTCCTCGCAGTGAACCTGCAACCGTAGAAACAGCCAAGCGAATATATCACCCTTTACATTTGCAATTATCACCTATTTTGGATCGCTAAAGAAGACGGCGGACTTCTTGTCCATTCCAATGATTAGAGATGCAATTATGGACGACCACATCCAAAAGAAAGTTTTTATTCTTATATGCGTAAAATTTTACTTTTTACGACTGAAAAATATTAATGGAATTTAAGCTGTGCCAAAAATTGCCCATTAAAGTATTGTATATATCGCATAAATTCCATTTTGAAAGGCATCGAAATATACTTATTTTGTCCTTCGACGATATTTGAAAATTTTTGGCCAATTTTCTATTGGCTACTGAACTTTCTGAAGGATAAATAAAAAACTCGGGAGTTTAATTAACTGAATTTTTCTGCTGGCATTACACTTAAAATCATGAACCATGAGGGTGAGATATTCCTCATGGCTAATAAATTTTGAGAGGAATTGTCCCCCGTTCAAATATTAATTCGACGAAACCATTTAACTTACTGTAATGGATACCTGAAACTTTTAAATTTATTATTGGAGCATTCATTTAATGCCTAGTAAATAACCACATGTATAAAGTATATATTAATTAATCTCAGCAATGCCAAACAAAATCGTCTCGGTGGATTTGTGGTCCTTATCTTCCAGATAAAGGATATTATCTGTTAGAATACACACAAAATCACATATTGAGGTTGGTATATATAGCAGAGAAAGCCAGTGGTGCCCAACCTATTCGGCTCGAGGGCCACATAGCTTACTTCCGCACTCATCGCGGGCCATACGCAGAAATTGGAGTCGAAGAATAATTTAAGGAAAATAGAGGGCTTTTTAGGGCCAATATTATCTGATTCGTTATATCTATCATTTGTTATATCTATCGTTTCAACAGAGGAAAACAATATATTAATTTTATAATTTTTCGTTTTTATGCTACGTGTCTTTTAATAAAAAGAAATTGAACCAATGGCTTGACGGATGTGTCCCGCAGGTGTATGCCACAATAAAGTCAAGGATTTTCGATTTAAAACATCAATTATTTAATTCGGTAGTTTAATCTCAAATTATTCTTTAGAAAGTAAAAAGGCATTCGACTTTTCAAAACACCGTGAAAAGTGGATGAGCAGATTTTTTCCCTTCTGTAAGTATAACTATTTACGGATAACAGTTTTCATTAATATATCGAAATTAATTTTAACTTTATCTTATTGTTATTTAAGGACATATCTTATACCGTTATTTATTCTACAAGAATAATATTAATCTTCATTAGTTGAAATTCAATGCAAAATAGATAATGAGATTGTTTTTGCTGATTAGAATAAAACAATTCGCAAATGGCATTTAACAATTTAATTTATACTTTCTCCTACTAATCTCGCAGAAAGTTCTTTACCCAATTGTTTATTAGAAATATATAACACCAATATTTTGTTAGCGCATAACTCTCTCGCAAAATTATGAAGCAGTTTTGGGAATCGGACGTAAAAGGAACAGTTCGTCATTTACCTAAACATCTAGGCGAATTGATATACTCGGTGGAATGCTAAAATTTTTCCCCAAAAATATCGTAGTATGGAAATTGGGCGTGACAAGTCTTGACGTATCTCCCGTTTTCCATTTTGTTTTTCCACGTGACCGATTCGAGTCGCGCGGGCCTCTCTCCTTCCCCTTTTGCCCTCGAGCGGACCTTTCCTCCCCCCGACCGACGGTGGCCTTAATAATGCAGGCAGGCGACTCGGCAGATATCCACCAGCTTGCGCCGCAAAATAATCCCGGGCGATGGGAGAAGTCAGCCCCGCATGGGAAAGCATAATCGCCCGGCGAGGACGGCTAACATTAAAGGCGGCGTTTTGTTCTCTTTGCCTTACATTTATTTCTCCCGCCGCTATGGTAGTGGTCACACATAAGCAAGCAGGCCGACACCAGGCGTGACCCAGACGGGAGCGGGAAATGGTGGGAGGGGTATGGAAAGGGGGAGGGAAAGGTGAGAGGAGAGAGGGAGGGAGGGAGGGGACAGGAGGAGAGGAATGGGCGCAGAAGACAGACTGGGAGAGAAAGGTAGGATGGGAATGGAGGCAGGTAAAGTCTGGGAAAACAAGTCGAGGAAAAAAAGGTCGGAGTTGTGGAAACAAATGGAAGTGTCGGAGGATGGGGTGGGAGAGATGGCGCATATCTTATGTGGGAAGGACGGAGGAGAGGAAAAGGGTAGACGCAAACATTTATGCTTATCAGAAGGGATCGCATAACGATTGTCGGGACCTTCTGTGGTGATGGGGTGAGATGAGAAATTGGTTCGGTGATTAAAAAATCAGGGAAGAAAATCGGCGATAGAATTTGCTTTGCGGCATTGCTGAAGAGGTATATTTATTTCCGGCGGAATGAAAGTAACGGAGTTATTTTCATGTTTTTATTTTCCTCCATGTCGCGAGTGAGGTGATATTGATTTTTTGCCCGATATTCGGCTAATTCGTTTCAAATATTAAACTACAATATTTGATAGTCCTTTTGTTCGATTAATTAGCAAAGAGTTACTTAAAATTTTAAATGCTTTGCTGAGACATAATAGACATTACTTCTTAAAAAGTAGCCAATCATTTTAGCTTACAAGAATTGTATTTTGAATATTTTGCGTAAAATTTATCGATAAAGAGTTAGTTTTACGAAATAGCATTTTCAAAGTAAATTAAATGGACAATTCGAAAAAATATGACAATAGGGGTTTCTTGTAAAGATAAAATATACAATTATAGTTTCGCCTAATAAAGTCATCATCAGATACACATACGAAACCATGGCCCGAGTGTTTTTCTTTTACGGGAATTTTTATATAAATTCAATATTTTGTTTAGATTATTTTAAAATTTGGTTTATTGTGGTGAATAGCCGTTAGTACTTCATTCCTTTTAATTTTACAGTAAATTAATTCTTTAAATTAAGAAGTTTGACGTACATTTATTGACATAGTTACACATTACGTTTAATGATTTAATTTTTCTCCTAAGTTCAAATGTTATTTCAGTACTCAATGCTTATTTGTTGTTCTGTAAGATATAGGTTATTAATGGAGATTTATATCTTATTTTAATTTAAAAATATTTCCGTTATTAAGAGTATTTTCCTCTCGTGATATGCAGGCATTAATATCACGAAGTGAAGAAAATAAAATTTTTACTCTCACTGACAACTTGCCGCACGATTTCGTGATGAATAAAAAATTAGACTGCCGAGGTTTGTATTTTTGGATTTCATTTTTGCATAGTCTTTCTGGCTGCTCATGCAGGTCTAATATAGAGGTAAATAAGCGAGATGAACTGAAGATAGCGCACGCTTGCTCGAATTTTGTAAGACCGTGCTAGTGTTCTGCATAAAACGCGCAATGGAAGAGCTAGTCTCGCTGTTATTATGAAGGCTGGATTTTGACGCATTCCCTCACAAAAGGAGGATTGGTGTGCCGTTTAATAGCGCAATGTACTGATCAGAAGGACCTCATAAAAACTCATTTTCCCCAAATTGAATCTTTGTATTAAAATAACTTTTTATTTCGTCTCCCTGTCCGTATGTACCCATACATCAGATCTTTACCGCTGAAAGTATTTTAGTGAAATTCGGTATTTTGGATTTATATTGAAGCAATCGACGGTAATTATATATTTAAGAGTTGTCGGTGCTTGCATATTGCAAGCGCTAAAAATCACCATATACCGGGATCAAACTCGTAAATAAACCAACGCGATCTCCAGGGCAACAGCACTTCAGACACGTGGAGCCTGTATGTATTAGATAATAAATTACATGAGTACCTAATAGCAGAATATTTATAATTTTCCATGAAATTAAGGCACCTATCTGGAATTTCCAGATTCTCTGGCAATCTGCTCCTGTCCAAGTTTTCCTATTTCAAGTTTCGTGACTCAGATCGAACTGCATGAGCAATAAGAATAATCATCATTAAGACAATACCCTATTCAGTAAATTTATGGAAAAATGAAAATATTTTGTGTTAAGATTATGGTATCGTCAGCTATGCCTTTAGCACGTATTTGGATTTAAAAATTGCGAAATAGGTATGAAACAATTGAAAAGACTTAAAACTTCTCGAAAAACTACGAAACACAACATTAAAATACTCTTCACGTTTACCGTCAATGTTATCAAGGTTGCTTCCCCTATTGTGATCTCTTATAGTCCTAGAGAAAAACAAACCTATTTGCTTCTTCCTACAGTTAATATCCCAAATTTAAACGTTATGTTTGTGCTTTCAGTAGTATGTGAGAATTACAATTATCTATGGTACCCTCAATCACAGTGCGTGATGCAATTAGTGTTTTGGATACAGTAAAATCTTTCATATTATCGGAAGAAAATATTGATGATGATGTTTTCATAATATGCGTGATATTGAAAATTAGAGTAAGTTAACTAATATGCTTATGGGAATAAACTTGATGTTAATTCGATTAAAGAAAAATGAAAAATATATTTCTGTAACTCGAATTTTCTATAACTATAATTTTTGCTTTCCCTTGAGATTCGAGTTATAGAAGTTCCAATGTATATATACAAATATTTATAAATATATTTCCATAACTTGAGTTTTACAGGACTTGAATAATTTTTACTTTCCTTTGAGATTCGAGTTATGGAAGTTCCGCTCTAATATGTTATGACGGCATTAATTTCTATTAAAAGCATTAAAGCACTGCAATCGTAACGTATAATATCAGATAGCTTTAAAAGCAGTGAGGTCGTTGCCATACTATTTAAAGATTTCCATTTTTGAAAAGAGGAAAAATTCACACTATTTCCGATTAAAAGCAGATATATACGCTAATTAGGTACTTATTTGAATTCTGCATTTAAAAAATTAAGAACTCCGTTTTTCAGCTAGACAACTGTTCTCTCAAATTCGTATCCCAATTTAAAGTAATTTAAAAATGCATTTTTAGAAAGCCTTGCACGAAATCCCATGCTTTTCTTATGAGGTTTTGAAATGAAAGATTGGGGTTAAAAACACCTCTTAAGTATTAAAATTTTTTGAAATTTTCGATTTTTCTGGTTGTTTATGAATAAAAATCTATAATCGTGCCAAATTTCAAGTCTATAGTTTATCTAAAAGTGCCTAAACATTGGTATCCTCCTGATATCCTAATACAATAATTTCGAATGTAAATTCGTACGTACGTAAACTTGACTGAATTGTAACCATGGTTTCACACATATGTAATAATACTAGTAAGTCTATTTTCCAGAGAAAGAGAGAGAGGAAGAAAGAAAAGGAGGAAGAATGGGAAGTGCTTTAAATTTAATTACATATATATATATATATATATATATATATATATATATATATATATATGTATAGGTCAGATCACCTCATCAGTAATGCAATTTTACTGAAAATAAAAAGTTTTGATTTAACTCGTAAAATATTCGTCAAAAAATATTTTCATTTTGGTAGTTATACTGTAGTACAGAATAAACATGTCTCTCGTATCAGTTTTTTTACATATTTTTAAAATCGCACACTCTAGCCATGTCAATCAGGACTATTAATTCAATGGGAAAAAATTTGACATTTTTAGCTCGGTGTCTTATAATAGAATTCATTAAATTCGATATTCAGAAAATTTTCGAATACGGCGAGAATGATCCGAATTCGAAACTTATCGCTCTAACTGGGAACCACCATACCGGAAACAAATATCGAAGTTTCAACTCCTGAATTATCCGAGTGAGACGCGCTTAAATCATGCTTTTCTTCTTGCGTGCGCCACTTGTTCTTGTTTGTTCGACCTAAAAAGTCTCGCCATCAAATCGGGCTTCCTACTAAGCATCATTTAGATTGATTCTCCTCGCGGGAGCAAGCAAGAGAGGGGATTTTTAATGCGCGTAGACGCTAGACTGATGGCGAGATTTGTCGAAATTATTCAGCGGAGTGCGTCACGTTGAAAAAAAATAGAAGCATCAAAACGATTTCTGGGAAGCAGATAAAAGAGTCTATAAATCCGTGAAGGGAGACGAGAGATTGCGTATTGAACTTCGAGATATGATGTAATTCCTGTTAATATTAATAGATGAACCTGATAAACACTCCTTATGAGGGTCACGTGTATTTTATACGAAAACGATATATATGCCCCCCCTCTTCTTGACGTTCGGAATATTTTAAGATGTTTTTTAGATCAAGAGCGTAGTACGCACTGGATGTTGTTAGAGGACGCTTTGTTTAACATACGTTGAATTTCCAAGCATCCTATGATGGATGATAGCGTCTAGATTCATAGCGAAGAGCAGATGATTGGTTCTATCATTGCCCTTCGATCATGTTATATAAATTTAAAAAAGGAAACAAACCATACAAGTTCTATAAGTGGAAATTTCAATAAAATTACGGTGAACAGGATTGTAAAAAAATTATCAGTTGAAATGAATTGAATGCTCCTATAAAAATTTGATCATATTCAGTAATATGTCGGTCTTAGTAGAGGGGTAGTTAGAGTGATTGTCACGGGTTCGATTCCTGCCGTGGGTAAGGTCGTATTTGATAGTCATTATTAGACTGGTTTCCAAAGGAAACATAGCCTTATGAAATGGTCCTGTCTGTGTTTGTGTATGTGTGTGTCCCCTACTAACAACTTTTGCATCAATCTACCGATTTTCATGAAACTTGGTATGAGGCTCGTGCTGCCAGGGCCCACCTCCGAGCTATATTTTATTTGGCGAAGATTGAAGTCCCGGGTTCGATTCCAGGAACGTTTTTTCTCTATTTATTTTACATAGGAAGTCTCAAATCCATCGTGCAGAGATGTTTTCTTTAATACTTTAAAGTATCTTAAAATTTACATATCGGTGTGAGGTCTGTAGTGTTATAAGGAAAAAATAATGTTTATTCTAATTCTTACCACCGAATTTTGATAATTGCTCGTATTTTCTTGAATTTCTACTAAGACATAGCGTTTTTGCGTATTAAATTGCATTTTATCGGATTGCTGCCATGTAGACGATTATTACCGAACTCGGCTTGAGCATAGACGAGTGAACAAATGGGTTATTAGCCTACTTTCCAAAACATGGAAAATAGTCTTATGAGATCGCCTTGGTGTCCGTGTGTGTGTAGGTGTGTGTGTCCCCCCTAACATCTTCTTCGTGAATGAACCTATTTCAACTAGAATTTGGTACATATAATCGTCACATAAATCAATGACTAAAATGACATATTTGGGCAGGATCGATTAAGCAGGGGTGCCATAATACAAGGGTTAAAAAAATTATTTTTGCACGTATTTGTGTTGAACTGTTCACGTCAATTTTAACCAAATTTAATACTTATAATATACGCATACATACAATACCATATTAGCTTATTTTAATCGAATCAGCCAAACAGAGGTTCAGTAATTAAGGATTTTGAAGGAATTGACTGAACGGATTTCAATTAAATTTTGTATATAAGATTTGTACAACATACCATAATGAAATCAAGATGTTAAAAGTGGAGCTAAAGACCAGGACTAACACAGTAAAAAGTTAAATAATATTTCTTTTAGACGTGTTTTTAGAGAACTGACCTAATGGATTTTAAACAAATATAGTATATTTAATATTCATATAAATAAATAACCAAAATGTTATATTTCAACTGGGTCGACTAAACAGGGCTACCATAATATCAAGGTTAGAATTTTTCTGTAACTATTAATTTGGATGATATTGGCAGAACGGATTTTTAAATAAATTCGTTTGTAGGACGAGTATAGAATGGCAAAACGAGATGAATATGTTTAGAACGGATAAAAAAGCAGGGCTACCACAACATGAGGAAAAATAATTTTCTGATTTCTAAGCAATACATTACTATACGATTATACTCGGGCGAATTTGACGAAAAGCTCTTCTGTACCACGGTAATCCTGTGATATATTAAAATTGTATTGAAAGGAAAGTATGCGGATAAGTTCTTTCCAGAACTACTTGTTTTCTTTTCCTCTCGTCTATCCTTCAGCAATGGACAGTTGGTCCATATATTAGCGTATAAACATAAATATTTATTAAATTGATTTATTTAAATAAAATACATGCAAAATATGCCAGAAAGGTATTTTGACATTGCTTTTAGTATTTTAAACCTAATAATGCTCTATTAATTTGTTTTCCAATTTTTCTCTATCATCGATAAACTATGAATTACAAATGGCATTTACGGTATGAGAATTCCTTGGTACGACTAACACATACTGAAACATTTCCTGTTAATATAAGTAATCAATTTGGGACGTCAACTTTTGGAAACCAGCCTGCATTAGTCCTGCTTTGGACTTCTTGTTACTGTTACTGTTGATATGCTAGTTGCACATAGCGGCGAAAGAGATGTTATACGAGGTAATTATAGATATTATAAGCAAAACATCATTTATCTCATTTTATTGTATAGTCGTGTCAAGAGAAATTTGCCTACTCTCTCGATTAATAACGATATTATTTAATTAATTATATTATTTAAGTAATGAAAAAAATGACGCATTCATGTTCAAGGAAGATCACTACAGGCCAAGACGTTTGGCTCAAACTATCCTAAATAATATGTCGTCAAAGTTGCATGATGTTTCTAATTCATAAGTGACGAGTCGTAGAAGACAGTATTTTTTTGACTGTTCACGTAAAACAGCGCATAAACATGCGCTGCCAGTATTATTCATTTCAGAGCGTTGTTCGTTGTCTTTTGGATAAAATATATTAAAAAAAACGGCAAAAGTGGAAATATTCTTTTAACAGTAAAAAAAACCGTCAAGATGCTCGAAAGTCAGTTTCTAGCGCTCATCACTTTTTTGGAAAATTTCTTGAAAAGATTATTGCATCTCTATTTTATAATTTAGTGCGCTGAAATTATTCATGTAAGTTGGGAATATGTTTTTGTTTACTTAAAATTAATTGTTTTTGATACTTAACCTCCGGTTAACAATATAAAAGATAAAAAAGTTAACATTTTTTATTTGGAAAAACATTTCTAAGCTATGTAGTTTTACATTCTCTATTGATACTACATTATAATATATATTTTCAGAAAGCCCTTTTTATTCTTAATAAAAGACAAGTTTTATTTGTATAACTATGCTATTGATATTATTGATATTATTGATATTGAATAATATGCAAAACTATGTGACTCATTTCTAGAATACAGTCACTATAAATTTCTGATCCTAAATCATCTTCTGGAGAAAACAGCGATTCGCTATCATCTGATACGTTATCTAAATAGTCTGCAATTTCATGTTCATTCACACTTTCACGTTAAGGGCCCGCCATTATGAGATAGATTTTTCTTGCTTATAAAATTTACAGTTTACAATTTCTACAACACAGAAAAAATTTATAAAGCGCTAAAAAAGAACAACTGAATGAAAAAATATACTTGGGTACGAAATAGAGAATACGTAAGTCCTCAGAGTAAGAAAGAACGTCTTCTCAGTTGATCTCCTGCACGAGCAACTGAATCGTCTTCGTATAAAAAATATTTTCTTTGCGCTTACTACGAGGAAAAGCACCAAGAAAAACATGCACCCGCTTTATGTATGTAGCAATCTGATAATAATGTATTAGCAGACATCAAATGGTTTGGCGAAGATTAGTATTCTGCTTGCCAACAACGGTGCAGCCTATGGATAGTGTTATCTACGAGCGAGATATCTGACTCATCCTCGGGAGGAACAAATAAAGTCAGGTCGAAACTAATACTCAAAAAATTTCTATAAGATATAAAAATCAACATTTACATCATGCATAGAGATAATATATAAATATTTGCCGATTTTTGTTTATAATCCAACTGGCGATAATTCGGGCGCGATATTGAGGAAAAGTGTGCAGCAGACGGCATTATGCCTACACGGCGGAACGTTTGCGCGGCCATCGGGATCTCTTCAAATTAAAAATTTTTGTTTAGCATATACTACGAGTATCAGCACCTTCAAGAGTGAAAAGCATGCATCAGCGTTCGTTAGAAAGCATTCTGATAACAATGATACATCGAATACAAATGCCTGGTCGAAGAGTGGGATAACATAATCTACAAATGAGGAATCCGAATCATCCTTGGGAGGAAAAAATACAATAAGGTTGAAATAAATATTTAGAAAATATCTGTAAAATATAAAAAGAATATAATTATTACATTTTATTTCTCAGGCAACTGGTGTAAACATTTGTGGATAATTTTCAATTTTGAATTCTTGACGAAAATTAACTGGCAAATATCATCGCTTAGAAAAAATACTTTAACGTAATAAAAATTAAAAATTTAGACAATATAAAATGATGTATAAACTTTTATTTACCAACAGTCGCAATGCAAAAATAGTTTCCTTTTGTTAACCATGCGAATTTAAAGCTTGAATCAACATATCGGCCGCTGGAGCTTTTTTAGAATACTACGCGAAGCCGATATATCGGCGCACTGTGCGTCTAAGAGTTAAAAAGCGTAGATTTAATGGAAAATACTTATAAAGAAAATTCGATTTAACGAAATAATAAACACTGGTAAAGCAGTCATTTCCTGGTAATTTACCACTCAAATGATCATGTTTCTGTCAGAACAATTTATTTGTTATGAGATTCGTACTTTGATTAGACAAAAGACGGATTTTATAACAGTAGAAATAATTTTAATAGTAACCGTGTCTGCTTCCCACGAAAAACTGTCTGCCAATCCGGTGAATACTATTCCGCTTAAATTCTGTAAAAATCTCACGAATATACCCAAAATACTTTACGATTATATTGCACATAAAAACTGGTTTAAAATACCAAACGCAAGTGTTACGAAAGATCCATCTCTATCAGGAAAGAAATATTTTTACATACATTTATTTTATGGTAAGTTACCAAAAGTAATTAATGTAATCACAATTAAATAAATTGCGTGGTGCTTGAAAATATTGGTCAATATCTCCGTATATAATTTGAAGTTCTCAAAAAAGTATATTATGTATAAATGCATTCGTCCGTAATTTCAAAAAATTACAGCGTTTATTCTTCAATTCAAGGATTAATCGAAGCAGCCCTCCATGCCTCCTTGTCAGTTGCTTCCATCTTCAGTCAGGAAAATAGGATCGCTACTACCTCCTAAGCAAATTCTGTAAATATTATTTCTTCTTTTCTCCTATTATTTTAATTTATTTTAACATGAATATTTAAAACTGTTGTAATTAGAAAAATATACTATAAAATAAATATATTAGATTAAAATAACTATAAATTTTATTAAATAATTAGTATGTGAATTTATAATTTACACTAGTTGAATTTCCTGCCAGAAATGTCGGGTAGAAATTACCTTACTTTAATAATTTACAGATTTTAAAAGAAGGAATAATGTAACTTTGTATATTTTCACAGTTTAAACCGTATAAATATTCAATGTTGTGTTGTTTCTTCTTTTTACAGACTTTTATATTATATTTATATATATCTGAAAATATCCAAAGCTGCTTGCAGGGTTCGAACAATCTCAACTGAAATTATCTTCGCGTAATACGAGTGATTTTGTCACCTCGGCCACCAGATCTATGTTTTTGCGTTGCGATAAATGTTAATTTGAATTCGCTTGGGAATTTATTTTTTAAAATTGTTTTCCTTTTAGTTGTTTATTTTTATAATTTAATTATTTTGACAACAGTTATCACATTATTTGTACTATATAACCCTAGCTTTTCTTTTCTGTGTTTATATTGTTGTAGCGAATCTGAACAAATTACAAGCGTCCATTTAGCAACGAGATTAAACAGTCATTGTTCGTGGTGTAATAGAAGTCCCTTTATTTTAATGTGGATTTGTATGTGTCACACGCCTTTATTAAAATTGTTTTGTATTCGCATATTCATAAGACATCGTCGAAATTTAAAAAATACGGGGTCAGATGAAATCACTGAGCCTCGGGCTGTAGTTAAGGGGCCCCTGGTTTACATAAATAGGAAGAAACACTTCTGTAGTTGAAACCATGCGGCTAAATTTGATAGAGAGCTGTTTATTTATTTCCCTTACTCAAGGTGATAACTAAACATATTTAATTCCTTTCTACATTAATTGCACTTTTGTTGCGTACATGTGTTGTCTAATAACAAATATAGTTTTTTAGTATGCACATAGATGGCGATAGAGCGCAATTATTTGGCGAGATCAAACGCGTTAGTAATGGAAGTCATGGCAACAATCATTTTTCGCTGTGAAAGTGTTGAAAAATTCTCATTTTCTTCTAATTTTAGACAATTTTTGAGCTAATTAGTAATTTATTCAAGTTTTCTTGACTAGAGGCATAAATTTTGTTTATTTTATAAACACTTTCACGTTCCGAGCTCGTATCTCGATTTCAAGCATTTTAAAAATGTAAAAGGAAATATCCTAAACTCCCAAATTGAGAAATTAACTCTTCCGGAATGGAACCCATTCTCTAATCAAGGACGATGACCCTTTTAAAACCTTCAAGAAGGCGCGCTGTGTATCTGGCGAAATATTTATCGATATCGTAAAGACCGCTATTGAGTTATTCGCATTGATTCATAAAATCTTACTGTATGACAGAATGAGGTTGGCTATTATTATAATAGGGATATTGCAAAAAACGGACGAGCCAAAATTTATAGCAATTCCTATTAGCAAACAGATGGCGAAAATAAGTTTAAGGAATGGCGGTTAACCACTGTGGAGGAAAGACGAGAATGCGGTTTCCAAAGCAATGTGTCGCAAGATTCTTACATTGTGTCTCAAAAATGTCCAAAGTTAAACTTAAATTGATTATTTTAGTTAATAATTTTCATTAATTAATGCTATAAGCTAATTCCAAAGCATGTATGATACACAAATTAATCAATTTGCGAGAAAAGTTGGCGGAAGTTATTTGCTTCCATCCCCCTCTATAATATTAGCCCTCATAATTTTCATCTATTTGTCGCGAAAATCTGATATCCCAGCTACATGTGTAGTGCCATAAAAAAGGTTGGAAACCGCTGCCATAGGTATTAATCGAGGATTTTAGGAAATAGAGGAGAGTTGAAATAAACACTGGCGAATTAACGAAGCGGGATCTGATGCGGGAGAAGTGAGCGGGAAGTCAAAGCGACGTGCGTTTTCTGTGATGCCGACTCATCGAAAGGAGAATTTTTCCGCAAGCTGCATCAGCAGGTTCCGCTGGGATTCATCCACTCCTTCCCTCATTTCTTCTCACTTCTCACTCTCCTCCCAGACACTTCCTCACTCCGACTTCTTATCCTTTCCCTCTTATGAACTTCCTTCCCTTTGCGTAACGTTGAACCTAACCACTTTAAAACATCCCTTCCGCAAACCTCCACCCATACATCTGGTACTTGAGTAACCACCGTCCTGCTGGTTCTCTTTTTCCTGCTCTTTTGATTTTCTCAATTCTTCTCCTTGCTAATATCCCTTCTCTTTGCTATCATACCTACTTTTAGTCGTGTATTTTAATGTTCATGCCGTGCATCCACTCATAGAAGGTTGCTCTGGTAATAACGCACTGCCAAAACCCCTCCAATCGGTTTTTAAATAACGCTGTAGCCATTTTATGGCTATTTGTTTAATGTCAAATTACGGAAATTGCCAAATTTATGATTAAGCTAAACCAATACGGAGAAAGAGCGTAAGCATTCTTGGATTTCTTAAATTGGTATTTATTAATAAACCTAAAGAATCAGTAAAGCATATAAATTCATGTTGTAAGTTGTGTTGCTGAAGTTAAATTTATGATAGTATAACATTACCTGCGTGCTATTCTAAAATCAACCCAATTTTAGGAAAAAAAGTCAAATAAGACTCCGTTTTATTCCATTCATTCACGCTGCAAGATCAAGCGTGAATAACATCCAGGTTGATTAGATATTTCTTGAATTTAGAAAGGCGTTTGGTAAGGTTCTGGGATAAACTGCGCTAACACGAATTGAAACGCGGCATATTTAAGGTGCAGTGTAAGTGGTAGTTGTTACCAGTGAACGACCAGACTCAATGGTGGTAACTAAATGTGTACTTCATCGCAGCTTATTAATGCTGTTTTTATTCCTTCTAAAGATCAATGGTGTTCCCATTGTTATTAATAGAAACTGAAGGTTGTTTAGGATACAGAAATTTATAGAGATTTTTAATGCTGATGAATATTAATAGAGAAACAGTTTCAGCTAGTTTTTTTAAATACGTTCTTAATGATGAAATTTTGACAAGATAGATCAATAATAAATAAAGTATTCCGCTATTACAATCATATTTTCTTATATTCATTCTCCCAATTTCCGTTCGTCGGTCATCACCTTAGCCACCTGTGTGTGAGGACGAGAACTAACAAGTTACCGACACCCTTTTTCAGTCAATTTTAGTTGGAATTACGAGTTACATTTTGGTACTTTAATAGGAAATTATACGTTATGGCCCAGAAGAATTGAAAATATAAGAGGGTTCTCTTCCAGACATGTTTATTTTCTCCACCTGATTAACGAGGATTCGAACCTAAGCAATATTTAATTTGTATTTTAAAAATACATACTTACAAACACGGGACTTGTTTATTAGCGGAAAAATTAAGTTTATTTGTTTAGCCAATAAAACCCCAATCACCTTCGGCATTTATTAAAAATTGGCTTAAAATACAATAATGACTCTTTTTTACGTATTTAAAAAAGATGAATTTTACTTAAGATCTAAATACTATTGAAAATATGCATTTGATAATTAACGACGCGTATTTGCTTCCTCGAAACTTAAATTCCAGTGTCGACGAAAAAGTTAAATTTGAATGATAATGTACGCAAATATTAGTGATGAGTCAAAATTGAACGATTCGTTCTTAACTAAAATGGAAATTTGTGTAAACTTAGATTAAAAATAATAGGCGGAGTCTGACCCCGTAAGGGGCCAGGGGTGGAGCTCCTAGTTAACGTAACTCCCAAAGTCAGCCAGGCGTCGGATGGTTCGCCGTCTAGGCAACGGCCAAATTACTGCAAAAGCCTACACTGAGCAGGTTTATGAATCTCATTTGCACATGACCCAAGTTCACGCTGGTGCAAACTTCTTTTCTTTCCTCTTTAAGCTCTGCCTCACTTGAAACATTTTATTTCCTTTTCCTCTTTTTCTTTCAAGTTTTCCTTCAACCACTTCAACTTCATCTTTCTTATCATTACAAATTTTGTATAACAATTAATTCTCTTTTCTACCACTGCGATTTCTTTTTTTGTTATAACTTAAGAAGCTTGCCCCTGCTTGTATCTCTCATTTAGACTTTACACAACCCTTCGAGCTCCGTCCGCTAACTGCGCTTTTCGCGATCTCTTTGCAATATTTATTTAGATAAGCGCCAATAATAGCATCACCTTGAGCCCCATCATCATTATCTCTTCCTCTCTCATCATCATTTCTCCCGTATCTTTCTCCTCCATTTTCTCTGTTTACTCTTGTTATTCGTGTCGATAAAAAAACCTACATCATAACCGTATTTCTTGAAATCTGTAAAATATTAAACGGAACATATATTTAGTTTTAATTTATTTTAAATACTGCATCATGGAGTCAAAGTTTCTTAATTTTGACTGATTGTGAGAACTGAATAGAGGTTTATATATTATTATTTCATTGATACTTTTTATTATGAATAATTAAGGTACTGATCTAAAGGAATAATTTTTAACATAAATTTTAAAATATTATATTGAATTTATTTTTAATATTTATTGATCTTGGAATTTACAAAGAAATCATGGTAATTAGGTTTTAGGTATGCCGAAATAATTCTTATAGATTTTTAGCCTTTTAGATGTCGCAGAGTTAAGTCAACTCGCATCCCTATCCTCCATAGGAAATATACGAAAATAAATTTAGGGCATCATAAAATTTAATTTTTGAATAGATTATAATCGACCTACGAACTCGAATCTGTGATGTAATAAATTTGTAATTATCATTAACGAAGTATTTTTGCAGCGTTTGAGTGCGCAGGACAAATTAGCTGATTATCGATCTTACTGTTTATTTTTTTGCCCCATATATTAAGAATATTTTATAATGGCAACATTATTAATAGTTGCCCACTACTCGTAGTCGACAAATAATTTTAAGCGTACATTCCATATTTATACAAATCATAAGGGTAAAAAAGTAAGTATAAATTAATACTAACAACGTAAATAAGAAAAAACAAGAAAATTGACAAGCGATTCTCCCCCACTCAATGTATTCGAAGCAAATCTCCTCTGTCTCCCCTATTACCAAATGCGCAGAAGGGTTGCTCAGTACTTAGCATTACGTTGGCTTAGTAATATAAATCTTATAGCAAATGTCTAAAACGTGGCTGATGTCGATGTTAGCAAATGTCTATTGACATTAGTTGGGTGGGCATAGCTAATATTATTTCTTTTACTTCAATTTAAAAAAACTGAAAACTATTCAATTCAGGCAAGTTTCTTTTATTGGCGATACTGCGCAATAGTAATAGTATATTCAACGCAAGCATATATTATTAACCAGGTCCATCCGGCTAATTTCGGCAGTTTGCACCTGAATAATCTAGACGTTAGCCAAAGTTTGGACATAAGCCACGACGCATACATACACACGCAACAATCCCTACCATACTTACCAGTGCTGTGGTGACATGATATATTCCCACGCAGATGAGCCGGGTTCAGCTGCAGTCGGATTTCCAACTTTAGACTTTCCGGTCACCTTCTCTGCACTCCATAACCTTACATCCTTCGTGTGGCCTCTTGTTGCATTTCGTAATAGAGAGAGAGGCACCGGGTTGATATCCTCCCTTCTTTGTGATCGAGTTTGTGAATGCATGTATGAATGTTTACATCTACGGTTGGCGCTTGGCTGGACATCCGCTTAGTAACGAACGGAAGAAGTAAAGATCATCGCAGGAAAGGTTAAATTCAATGGCCACAAGAACCGTTTTGCGTGGCCTGCTTTTCGATGAAACCCAATGATATCATCGAATAGAACGAATAATTTGAAAGAACCGTCTCATGACCGAACAGTGTAGTAAAAGCTTATATAACGATGCTTTATGGTCAATTTATAGCGATCAGTCAGCGACTTCTGCTTAAGAGAGCTTCGAATAATAGAAGAAGGTGAAGACCAAATTTCTCCTGATGGACGTCATATATCAACATGGAAGAAAATGGCCTATCTCTGTAAATGCAAGGGCCAAGACGACATTTACATCTCTTGTGTATGTAATTATTCATTGGTAGGTATAAGTACTATCGGTGGGTGGAAAGAAAATCCGAAGGTGATTTAATCAGCACTGGCCATAATCTCTAAGGCAGTAAAGAATAATATTTACGATGATCTCTGACGTCCAAAGGGTCCAAAATGGGAGTGAAATGAGATGATCTAGTAGATGGACGAAAATAGCGGCCCAGGAAAATGGAGACATGGATGATCGAGTTGATTTTCTTATTGATGTTGGCTATTTTTCCTGTTCGAGTTATTTAGGAGGTTTATCGTGTAATGTAGCGAGATTCCTTAATGCGACTAGGAATTTATCGAATAAAAGGTTGCCCGGCCTCCTGCTTGTGTAGTTTGAGGAGACCGATCAAAGTCAGCGTTCCGTCCTTCGGAATGGACGTTAAGCCGTTGGCCTCCTTGGTGCTCTTCGTTAAGAGTAGGCTGGTACCAGGTTTCCATCCTCCCTTGTGAGTATGTTTGGTGTGGAAGGAGCCATGGCTATAATAATCAAGAGGTTGATTATCTAAAAATACACACCGAACATAATTACGGACTCCCCTACCAAGGTGATGGATAAAAGATAATTAGCAATATTTACGGGAAACACTTATTAGGAATGCCTCGCAGGGAGTATATCAAAAGCATCATAATATCGACGAAGTACGTTAAAAGACTTTATAATAGAATTTCTGTCGAGTGTGGAGAAAATGGGCTATTTTCACTCATCCGTCGGATTATTGAATTTCGTTGGGCGGTCTGAGACTTCTTCGTAAAAGGATTCACTTAGCAAGTGAAATGGTCCAGCATAGAGGGGCTCATTTTGTTAAAGGTGACTATAAATATAGTAGTACTAGAGATTTTTAAAAGACTTGAGGCGGTAGACTACGAAGAGTAGAAGAATTGAATATAGATGCAACTATAAGAAAAATGTTTCCCAGAATTCATTGACGACGTGCGTGATAAATTGTACCGGCAGGTACAATATGAATGGATCACATCATGTAAGAGAATTTGCAGCAAAACTCTAGAACTGACAGATACTACTAATTATTTTTCCAGCTGATAATGAGACGGATTAATAGAGGTTTACATTAAATTATACATGTGGCGCTATAACACACCCTACTATACACTTTCAGGAGCTTTGTAATGACATATCTACACGTTGAAGTGACTGAGATAATAAAACTTTCTATCTTTCCCTTCACTTGAATATTTGTGCTAAATTTAATTGTAGCTAAACGTAGTTTTTTATTCAAAAAATTATCGAGCTTGCTTTATTGCTGGAATTCATTTTATGCGTCAACTGTCACAAAATGGGTAGGAAATATTTTGTGGCTATTGAAGCTGCCAAAATTACCATAAATTTTCCGTGTATTTCAATGTGTTTCGGCTAACTAGTTGCGGAATTATGACCATGCACTTCTATTTGTTTCATATTCCATACCTACGGGAAAACTGATGAATAATATTCTATAAAAATTAAAGTTCAACATTAAGTTGTGACCTGAATTCATTATATAAAAATTGATAACTATTTTTGATTTTTGGAAGCTATTTCAATTGCTTAAACTAAATAAACTAATAAATTAATGTACATCTTCAATGTACCAGAAGACCGAAAACTTAACTGGCGAACACCCATTTGTGCAATTGTTCTCGAGAAAAGTATTCTTTACCATGATCTGACGTTTTATCTTTTAACTAGCGTAATTACCCGTCATATATGACGGGCATGCGTGAATTAAGTGTTAAGTCAAAATTGAAATAATAATTAATGAAACCAACTTTTATATGCACTAAAAAGTAAGCAATAAATAAAAAATTTACATAATTGTGTGTTCCAGAGAGTTAAAATAGTTTTGGGCGAATAGAAATTATAGAAATATATTACGCTTTACAATTCTTATACGCCAAAAATTATTTTAAATCTTTGTAGCATTTACTTTTCTCTCTCTCTCTCTCTCCTTATCTCTCTCTCTCGTATTTAATCATTCAATGCACGCATTCCTTAAGCATCCTCCTATATAAACCAAATAACTCCACACTAAGAATTATTTTATTAAAAATTTCTTCTCCCCTCCATAGTTGGTGCATCAATAAATATATCACGTACTTTTAATAACTAAATACTGCAAAAAGATATATCAAAAATGGTTCCAGGGAAATATTCAATTTATATTAAGTGATTTATTTTATAATCAGTTTTAATCAACCAAACAATCGAAAACTATTTAAAATATACCTTATTTGAGTTCAGTAGTTGTAATATTTACGTTTATGTTCTTTTCTTCGCTGTAGATAATCCATCTGCCATGCACACGTAAGGAATTAAATGTATTTTGTAATTATAGCAGATATTATTTACTTCAGTAGCCAATAAAATTATTTACGTTGGCAAAAATTAGGTAGCTATGCATGAATTTTTCAAATATGACGGGTATGCGTGAATTAAGTGTTAAGTTAAAATTGTATTAATAATTAATGAAACCAACTTTAAAAAGTAAGGAATAAATATAAAATTCACACAATTTTGTGTTCCTATTAGTTACCATGTGATAAAATGTAATAACGAACTTTAAACAGCAATCCATTTACATCCATATCCTATATACTTATTTATTTATTTTTTGTTGTGCATAGTTAACATGTGATAAAATGTATGCTAAATTCTGATTGTGGTGCGGCATATAAATTGATATATTTTATCATTTGTTAAAATTAAATAGCGATTAAAATATTAAAATTAAACAGATTTAACTTCTTATTTATTTATCGCATTTTTTCAAGAGAAATAAGGTTAAACTTTCTTAAGATGTAATTGGTTTTTCGGCAGCCAATCAGATTCTTCAGATTGCGTTACCAACAAAATTAGCTTACTATATATAAGAGGATATCCCCATTTCTGCAAAATTTAACGGAACTGATATAGAATTTATTCTTCATTTGATTGGATGAATAATACCTTCGGTTGTAATAATGTTAATTGCCTCGACGAATTTGACGATATATTTCATTTATATCTACAAATTTCCTCTTCATGGTAATGAATATTTTCATATACAACTATTCAAAATATATCATTCTATATGTGATCTTTAATTTAGATTATGCCACAAATTATTTATTGCAAATTACATATTTTGAGAATTTAAAACTACAATTTGTAGCGCTTTTAAAATAATTATGTTTTAAAATTTTAGTTTTCTTATGCATATATAATAAGCGGATCAACTACCCATCAATATTTAAGAATATCTCTAACATATGTCTTTATTAACGCCGAGTATTTTCTGTATTTTTTCATTGGAAAAAATATTTCGATAGCCTCAATAATTTCTGTAAATTTAATTACTTAAAAAACAGCCGTTTGACAGAAGAGCTAGCGGAGGTAAATATTCTTCTTTCTAATTTTAAATTTCGTGACGCGATAAAAGTGGATGTTTTATCAAAGAAATCCAATAAATTGAACTACAGAGTCATTAAACTGTTTTGTCATAACTATTGTTTAGGTTCACGTTTAGATTAAGATATGAAGGAAAGGCAATCGTATACCATCACCTAATGACATTCTGAGATATTTGGATCTAAAAGTATAAAATAAAACTACTGCGATTCAACAGCTTTCTCTTTTTCATCCAGTGTTTTTATAATATCGCTACTAAAATAAGACCAATAACAAATTTTATAGAAACGATGTCTTTGGATGAGGTTTAATGTTTCCCTGCCTGCTTTTTCCACCTTCCCTAGTCCCAGACCTCCTCCCTATACCTCCTCCCTCCTCCACCACCCTTTCCCCCTTCCCTGGCTTTCCAGTACAGCCGCCGCTTACCCCTCCCATAATTTTTTCCCTAAACCTCCCGACCTCTCTATTCGGCAGCCGCCGTCTCTCCCGTTCCCTTGTCGCCTCGCTCCTTAAAAACCTACCTCCTGCACCAACCTCCCCCACAGCGCTTTCCCACCGAGCCAAAACCTTCGTTAAAACCCTAACCGACATTGACTAGGGAAGAGTCAATCGCTTATCCTTTCTCAAAACATTCCGTGAAGGAAGAAAGACTCACGAATCTTCGTATACGCATCAGTAGAGGGGGACGCGAAAAAAATATCTGCCGAAATTCTCAAATTCGCAAAGATCGAATTTATGGATATTGCAACCGAAGAAAGTCAAATGAAGAAATATTCAGCGGATGCTCGAAGATGGGCGGAACAAGAAGCTGCGCATTAAAAACGCTTAGTAATCCAAGATCCCCCCTACCGCCACCCCTTCCTTCGCTGCATCGCCCATCACACCACCCCTCCTCGCCGTCTCCTGTCCCCCCTCCCCCCATACTCACCCCACTCCCCTTTCTCCCCCTCCTTCATCTCATTTTCTCCGCACCCTCACACTCATCTCCTCGATCACCTCCACTCATCCCTCCACTTCCCTCTACTTCCTTCGCTTCCACCTCATACTCCCCGTCAGCGCGCGCCTCTCCCTCCCCTCCTCCTGGCCACACTCCCTCCCTCCCCCTCCCTCTCTCCCACCCTTCCTCTCTCTCTTCTCATTTCCTCACTCCACCCGCCCCCGACTCTCCACTACCTCCAAACTATCCCCACCCCACGGCCTCCCACTCCGCCTCCTCCTGCTCCTTCCCCGCCCGTTATAACACACAGTGCCAGTCTCCTCTCCGCCGCCAGTTAAAAGCAATACCGACTCCAGAGCGGATCGTCAGAGCGAAGAAGAAGAGGCAGGAGAAGGAGTCTGGGGAGATAGTCGGCAGAGCAAGAGGCATAAGTCAGGAAAGCAACTGGGAGTAAATCTCCCATAAACTCAGTATACATTATTTTTCTCCTCATAAATGATATCCGAGGGACAATCCCGCTGGAGAGGTTCAGGGGTTTATCGGTATCTTTGAGAGGATCCAATTGCTACCTATCGAATATTCGCAGAGGGAGGCGATATCTGTTTTCATTTGGTAGGGTTTTTGTCAATTTATAAAGCAGGGAGAGGAGAGGAGGAGGATAGGAGAGACGCGGTCGTAACCAAAAGGGGGAGAAAGGTCGCCCTTCTGTCACCCTTCTGTCACAGGAACTTTTAGCACCCTCATATTTTTTCCGACGACCCGAGTAACGGGTAATCGAGTCATCCCGCCCAAGAGTCAGAGAGAGAGAGAGTCAAAGGGGTCACCCGTGCAGAATCCCGGGAAATGGCGAGACGAGGTTCTCTTCACCTCGCCCCCACCCTAATCTCCCTGGTCCTTCTCGTCTTGGTCCTGGGATGCAGTCCCTCAACGGCGAGGCCGTCCTCCGACACTCCCACACACCATCACCACGGCCACCACCACGATCACCACCACGATCACCACCACGCCCACCGCCCCGAAGAGGAAGAGCCTAAGGAGGTTACCAATCCTCCTCCGACCATCCCGAACAAGTCGCTAGAGGTTGGAGATTTAGACCAGGAGGACGAAGATGACGAGGCGACGATCAACGACGCCGATTATTATTTCGGCGACGACGCAGACCTCCTGACGGCTGCTGCCGGTGCCGTCGAGGCGCAGCTGAAGGCTGAGGAAGAGGCGGCGAGGCTTAAGGCGGGTACTGGGACCGGAACGGGAGATGATGCGGTGTCACCGACAGGTGGGGAGGATGAAGCGGACAACACCACGTCCGATGGTTCGGCAGAGGGTGGAGAGCAGGACAACTCCCCCGCCAAACAGATGGAGACGAGAGAGAGGTGAGCTACGGATTCGGTCTGGATTCGACAATCTGTTATTGTTTCCGCTGCTCGGGAAAGGGGTACATTTTTTATCTCCGTGCGGTGAGACTTGGGCGTCATTGCTGTGTTCTTTTGTTCATTTATATATTTTAGACACGTTATTAAACCCCTTTTTAATCAATCGTTTGCTCTATGTACCGAAAGTTGTCCAAAAATTTTGGCTCAATAAAAGATATTTTTCTATGTATCAACAGGTTAATGCGGAGATTACTATTTTTTTGCGTTTTAGTTACCTGTCTAAATAAATAACTTTTAACTTTTTTCTATACCAAGTAGACAATAATACCTACACTTTTATTTTAAGAAATCTTTTACTGAGTAATTATTAAAGGTATCTGTGATTTTTAATGAGCTAAAACGTCCAAAAACCATAAGAAATAATGTGAATTCAAAATTTTTAAAACGTCCATAAAAGTTGGAATGAATCGTAAAATTTATTTCTGCCACTGGAAACAATAATGTATTATTATTCGATAAATTAATTATAATTTGTACCTTAATTCATCATACTAACTCTGATGTAAATAATGATATAATAATTTTTATTGACATGAATTTATTGTACGCATCAAGATTGTGCACTAACTCTTGCGACGTTTTTGTTTGGTCGGTTTTAATTAACTAACTAATGAACTTTCAAGAATGATTTCCTAATTAACGCACTAACTCTAAATAATACTATATATTAGACTTATATGCTCAAATGTTTTAAGTTAAGGAATGAATGCAATATACACTCTTCAGTCACAATTTAACTGAGAGAGCTTCCTGTTTGCTTTCTTACTCTACTCTGGCAGGCTATATAAAAAATCTTTCGATTCCAGCTCTTTTCAAACTTAATTTCCATTTATATATATTCTGAACTATCTTTTTCATCAAATTTTTTAACAGTTAGTAATACATGCTGAATATTTTTCGTATTTATTGATGCTCACGAGAAATCTGACACGAACAGGATAATATTTTTATTATTCATAATAAAACACTTCCACGAAGTCAGGCCTGATAAAGTAAATTATAAGGTTAATATTTAACCAAATAGGAAGGAGATTACTTAAACGATGCATAGTTAAACGCGTTGCTTTATACCAAATCTAACCAAAGAAGGTTTTAAATCAGTTCGAAGGATTCGAGTTAATTGCCAATAAAATATCATCAGTCAGATTCGAATCTCAGGAAAAAAAATCTCCGCATAACCAAGAACGACACGAGTTCGTCTTCTCTCAAAAACCTTTTCCTCCCACCCTGTCCTCTCCCACGCGCACCCATCCTTTCCTCGTGGGCATCTAGCCGCAGCCGAGACGTCGTGTTCTAAAAAAGATCGCAGACGGAACGTTCGTTAAGCCTATCGGGGACGCCCGGAGGAAGCCGAGTGCCCCGGCGCACCCGTCAAACGCAACACACTGCACACAAGAAGAGCGGTGGTTCGCGAGATAGGGAGAGGGGAGGGGGGAAGGCTAAGGAAGGAAGGCAAGAGGGGTGAGAGAGAGAGGGAGGGAGGGTGGTGGGGAAGGCAGTCGAGAGAAACTTATATAGAGAGTGAGGGAAAGGGAGGGAATGGATGGAATCGCCTCTCGCGCCTGTCCCGTGGAAGTGACGATTGTCCCGACAGAGCACGCAAATGGAAGAAATCGATCCCATTTAAGTCGATTAAAAGTTCCAGAACGAAGTGATACTAAGTTGTTGCATGAAAAAATGCACAATCTCGTTTTTAAAATAATTATCGAGACAGCTTCATTGGTGGAACGTAATTGATAATTTAGGTAACTCCAGCAGCCATAAGAAAGGTTGGAAAACCCATATGCATAATTAGGCTACGGACCAGCAGCCATTCACCGATATTAGGTTCTGAAAACTATCGGCGCATCGCCACTGATGGCAGCTACTTTGTAGCCCAAATGTGTGTCTCGATTTTCTAAACTTATTATGGCGATTGGACCTATCTAATTTATCAGTTGCACAGTCTCTCACAATT